>OU015692.1:16217921-17457099 GCA_907165295.1 Nomada fabriciana | reverse complement strand
TTAATACTAATATGTATAAAGTGTACAGATTATTCGAAGCGTCGGAAAACGTTGAAGATGTTTGGTAGAAATATTTTCCAAGTTGTCAGAATTGATTTGACACTTCAGAAATGATATTTGTCACTTTGGGAGAAATAAGAGGACCGTGTTTATAATCTACTGTACCAGTATATCTTCCGTAATTGTCCAATAATTCCTCGCAGTCTTATTTCCGTCTAATCCCAATCGATTTCTTTCGCGCTCGCGATTCGGTCCCGTTCAAACCGGTGCCCCGAATGAATGGAACGGATTAAATGAGACTGGATCTCAGGAAAAGATTCTCTTCCCGCGGGAGGGCCAATAAGCCGGCGCAAGGAGATTAATTAGTAGTCAGGCGTGGCAAGACGAAAAAGAAGAACATCGTAATCGGTGTTCTCGTTATCGTGCCGTGGACAAGGGGCGTTAATTAAGCGTCGCAAACGCGTCTAACAACGTTTCGTCGTAGCAAAACGACGCTCCTGTTTCCTATAAAGCCTCCTTTCAAGGCCGTGATGCGACGAAAATAGATGTTTAAAAAAGAAAGTAGAAAAATCCGATAGCCAGTGTGCAACGGTATCATCGCCGCCCTTTAACTCCATTTCTCCCCGGGCGTTGTTCGTGCACCGTTTAAAACAAGATACCGACCGGCCATGAAAATTCTATTTCCACGATAACGTTCCACGTGTTTCCACGCGGAAATTTTTATCCCGCTCATTTTTCACTTAAGTCCCACCATCTTTGGCTTGGGGTTCGGCGATTCATTCTGGGGTTGCAGAGGCGAAGATTTATGCGCATATAGTGTAATATAAAGTTCGTATTCGTCGGAGAACAGTGGCAACTATTTATATATAAATATGTAAATCCTAATTCTGCATCTATTAATAAAACGCAGCGCATAGTTTAGAAATAAATACTCTCCGCAGGAGTGGGCCAATAATTGCAAGTAATTCCAAGTAAATTACAACTAAGTTCCACGCGTGAATTGAATATTCGAGAATCGCTGGACAGATCGACACGAACGGCCAATAAATCCTTGGCGGGAATTTAATGAACTTGCCGCAATGCTCCGCTTAAATCCAACCCCCGCCCCTCTATGGGACGGTGGCACGGGGGTGGAAAAAACATCTGGGAAAGCATTTAATGCTGGGCGATACGAGAGGCGAGATATTAAAAACAAAAGAGAAGAAAATTCCATTACGCGTCATCCCTTATCGACGTTCGACGACTATGAAACTATGAACCCCTTTAATCGCGTGAAACGCTTAACGAAAGGGAACAACTCTCCGTCCATTGTCCGTCCATGGAAATTCTTCCGTCGAATCGCCCCTTTACGAACAGTTTTAATGCTCCAGAAGCGTTTAAGTTTAAGGCGATGCGATGGATTTTCTAGCGCGATTTCCCATGGACATTGTCGGGGAAGTTTGGACACAGTTGTCTCGGTGTTACAGTAGTTTTCGCAATGAATTACAGAGGGGGTAGTTTTATTACGGTATTATTTGATGGTACAAATACTTTTAGTAATTTCAGTAATTTAATATTATGCGGGAAATAATAATGTGCTGCTGTAGCTTACGCCGAGTTATTTGTTTCAATCTATTTTGGTGGTTCTTTAACTTCAATTTCAGTAACCTGCGAGACCAATTTGTAACTTGTAAACAAATAGAAAATTTATATTCGAGCACTCACTCTGACGGATCCACGGTGAGAAAATCTGTGTAAAGCTTCAACAGTTCTCCGCCAATCACGTAGCCCAACGCGGGCCCTATTATCGCCATTGTGTAGAAAATTCCTGAACAGAAACGCAAAATGTACTCTCTTTAGATCGTTTTCCACTGCAGCAAGTCCTCAGAGGTATTATAATTGCAATTTTATTTCCGAATAGACTCGGTAACAAAATTAAAGGGTTACCAAATTCTTAATGAAAAATTGTCGATTTTGGAATTGCTGTAACTATGTGAAAAAAAATCGTACGGGAGTCTACCTGGGCCCATTTCAAAGGGCGAAGCCTCTACATTCACCCTTGTAAACTCAATTTTCAAGAAAAAAAATTCCGAACCCCGTACAGACGCTTGATTGGAAGCGATTTTCGAAGAAGAAAAGGGCCTTCAGCTTTCCACACCGTTTTCCAACATAAAATTTTTTCGTCAAAATTCAATTCGGTCGTGCGAAAGTAAAGGCTCTGCCCTTTATAACGAGCTCAGGTAGACTCCGGTACGAATTTTTTTTTCACAAGGTTACGGTAGTTCCAAGATCGACAATTTTTCAGCTAAGATTTAGTGACTCTTCAATTTCATTGCCGACCGTTTTTCGGTATTTCGAGCAGTAAGTATTATTAAATCCTTTATTGAGGAAAGAAAACAATAATGCCGCTGTACATATTATAATAGATTATTTTATTATAATATAATATAACTTTTGCAACAAGGTTTCCCGTAATTTATTATTTAATTAAAAGAAAAATATTAGCAGACAAACTTCGTTTTCTTACCTACGTACACAGATGACATCTTTTTCGACACGTTCTCGTCTATGTACGTAACGCCAAGCGTATAAAAAGGAGCGGAACCAGCCCCGTGCAGGAGTTGAGCCATGAGAAAGATAGTTAAGTACAATCCGCTGTATGGTTCTTGGTCCGCCTGTCCCACGGATCCATTGCACGATAGCTAATGCCCAAGTCGTTTGTTATTAAGTTTGAAACACGGCAGAGTCGAAAAATAATATTATATTCGAAAAATGACAACTCGACAATTGAACAGAATTAATTAATTAATCTTTGTATTAAATAAAATGAAATAAACTGAATCCACAGTTCACACCGAATACTTAAACCCTCGAGGAAACAAAAGTCACCAATTTTCCGCAAGCCGATTTAATTAAAATCCTGCAACAGTACTTACCGAACGAGACGACGTATTCGTCACCCTCTGGCATATATTTTCCGATTGCTGACCACCCCTATACGGCCCAGCGATATAATGAGGAGACGCGAACAGCAGACTCCCCAACCCTAAGACTAGAACCCCTATACCAATGTACCTATAAAACAAAGAGGCAAATAAAAAGAACATACAAATTGCCAGCAACACCGATCCCCTCTACTGTATCAACAAGGCCAAACAAATAATCTCACATTGTCCCGATGAACTGTCTTACCAACTATCAAACTACCAATCTCAAATGAGCGATGATTGATTTCTCAAAATTTCCACGCCTTCTGAGATACGAATTTAAAACAATTTTCGCATAATTTAAAAGACATACAACAAAAACTAAAGCAAAGTACGAAGCCACATCCAGTTACCTCAGTAAAAATTCGCGACCAAAGGTGCCGCGTTATTTATTACGCATTTCGCTGTATCGAGGTGTAATTCGATTATCGATTAAGGGTCCAGCAAAAGGGCGGCAAGGTCTGGGCCGAAAGTGTCGAAGCGAAGGAACGAAATGGAGATTAACGTCGACACTGTCGGCCCGGCTGACGTTAGGATTAATATTTATGAGAACCGTCGGGGTGAACCGATATTGGTATTAATATTAATAGACGGGACAATAGCCTGCATTCGGCCACGCTTCTATGTATACGTATATGCATGTATATGTACACGTATTGTGTGTACCTCGGTTTCGATGCCTTGGAGCGTCCACCCAGGTAGCTCACCGGAACAAGGATAAGGAAGCTTGCTATGTCGTATCCGCCAGCTATCAGGCCAGTCTGCGACGACCTCAAACCGAATCTCCTTTCGATCGTGGTTATAACCACGTTCACGAAACCGTTTACCACCATTCCTGGAACGAGAGATCATTTTCCCTGCGGTAATGTCAATTGTTGGCATTGCTTCTTTGCACAGGGTGCAATAAATTGCAATCGTATTATAGAAATGGATTTACAACAAGAAGAAAATAAAAATAGGCAATGGGATCTTTTTGTATTAGATCTCCACGTGCTCGAGTAAAATTGAATATCAGATCTACGCTGAATCATTTCATTTGCTGTAAGTGATTTTATTTATTCGGACGTAGGAAACATACATTACCTTGACGTTTTATTATCGCAATGATTTCCTGGCCTTTACGAATATTGCCAAGCATGTGTATCCTGTGAACGCGTACGTGTAACGAATGGAGAAAGGTGAATAGAAATTTATGCGAATTTGACACGGCACTCGGCGTGTTAATAATTTGACAGTGAGGGTACACGCGTGTATTTTAGTCGGCCATTGTCAGCCCACGCATCTTGAATTCGCGAGACGATGATCTTGATGCGACGACAAGGGGGACAGTTTCGTGCAATTTTCATATTAATAAACTAGAGACGTTATTAAAATTTCTGTCGCGTATTGTTACTCTATCGCTTGCATAGTTTGTGCACTCGAATGTAAAATATCGAACTGAATATATAAATGTACACGGGGTAATAAATTAAATTACAAATTAATAAAATACTGCTTTTCAATGATTCAAATCATGGTTAATGATTTATCTCTTTTACTTCTCCTCGTATTAACCAAACTTTCGATCAATGATTGCGAAAGATTAACCGTATCGAACACAGTGGCGAAATAATGAATGCACAGTTTAAAAATTTTACCCCTTTTTCGATTTTACATTAAACGACACAGGTTTGTTTGTCAATCGCCAATCGTCTCGTTTTATTTAATCCTTCTTTTATGAAGACATTACAACCGATAGTAGTATCTGTGTTACTATAAATCCTGACCGAGTTAAACGTTCAGAGCAATGCACGATCGATAGGAATACTCGGGACAAGCTTAATTGCATCTTAATCCAGTGTTCCCATTTTCCAATCGTGGACGGCAACGTTGATCCAAGGATATCGTGTATGCGTCGGATCAGAACGTGCAAAGCAAATCCACGTGCCGCGTGTAAATGAATCAGAAGGGGTAAACTAATTCAATTACGCCTCCCCTATGCTCCGGCCGGTATCCGCTCGCCCTCGAAGAAATCGTTCTCTCGAACGTAAATCTATTAAACACTTCTTTCTCACGAACGTACATACGCGGTAATCGACTCTGTATCGGGCGGCTTGCTGGTTCAAAGCTGGGAGCATCGACGAACATAATAAATTAACACCAATCCAGTGGCTCGTTGCAATTGGAAATTATTAATACCTCTCAAAAATTGTCAATCGTTTTAAAAATTGAAAGGACCGGTGACAATGCTTCATCCACTTTCAAACGTTCCTCGTCACTTTCCTCGATTGGAGGTAATCGATACATTTGCCTGCTGGTTATTTAAAATTTGTTTGCCACGGTTCTATTAGAACGTTCGCAGTCCTGGTACGATTTTACGGAAGATCGTTGCACGCGAAATAATTTATTCTACGAGCTCGTCAAACAGGCCTTATTCTAAGGTAAATAAAGAAACAGGTGACCAGACGAACGCACCACAACCGTATATCCTAAAATGTCAAACTGTATGGGAAAACGTGTTACCTCGCAAAAGGTAAACCAATGAATCAAAGCAGCATTTCTGCGTACAACCAGTATCCATCGAATCGACTATGTACACGTGTATATACACGTTCACAAGGTAGACTGAACGAAACAGGAAGTCCTGTTCGAGCATCTCCTCGAGCATATCCGGCGTTTCGTTCCACAAAATGAACCGCCTTCGTTTCTCATTGTACCTCTAATAGTAGAATTTTAATTAAAGCCGCTGCACCGCGGACAATTTGTTTCTCCAGCTGCAGGCCAATTCCCTTTCTCTCTCTCTCCACTCTCTCGCATTGGACGGGCCACGGTAGGCGAGCACTTACACGAGTATTACGCGAGTACAACACCCTCGTACTTAGCCACGACCAACATATTCTCGACTTGTACAGACGATTGCCGGCTCCATTGTCCAGCAATTTGTTCAATCTCATTGGCCGCAGAGAAGGCACGAACCATCGCGGGACGATTTCTTTTGTCGTAGCCCGCGTGTTGCGGAAGAGGGAAAGAAAGATAGAAAGAGGCCGAGAAAAGGGTGCAAGAGAAAGGAAGAAACTCATTTGACCCCTTTAGTCGGCTTTGACGAGTATATCCGTCATGGAGAAACGGCAGTGTTATTTGTCACGACGACTATATCCGTCACGCGTAACATTTACCTACCATTTGCTGTTTAAATTGTAATTTTAGCGAAATACTAAAATACATTCGTATATTTCAGTATGTTTAGAATGATTGTAGGTCAGGACGAAATAAAACGAACGAATAAGACGTATAAATAATCTGAGATGAATTCATGCATCCCCGTATGCATTAGCTGGAACTGCTTATCAGTTTGCCTAAGCAATTTACCCATGTGCCACGATAATATTCCTTCACGAAGGTGTGCACTTTGTTATAAAAGAAAGATTGGGAAAGAATCGGGGTGTTGGTGTTCGACGTGCAAAGTGCGAAAACAGAGGCAGTTCGAATTTTTAACTTTTATATTTTACCTGAGGATTTTACCTGAGTTCTTCGTTCACTATGTGTGTATGCAGTATACGTTTACGTCCAGCGAATGAATAAATATTGCCAATACAATTGTTCATTTTCTAAAACAAAGCCGCCTCTTCGATTCAATATTTCAACAGCGACGCTTGCTCTACGCCTGACGACTATACCCGTCATCGCTTGATTCTCGCGGCACACATAGGTGCGCGCCCTAAAATGAGGACGCCACGGCCAAAGGGTTAAACCAAGCACTTATTCCAGCCAAACTCAGCTCCGCCCTTTTCTTCCTTCTCGAACCTTTCTCAACCCCTTCTCGTTCTACCCTGCTGTCCCGCGTTCCCGTCGACAACCTTCGCACCCTTTCCATCCGCACCCCTCTCGCCCATATCGGCCACCTTTCGACGTACCACCCTGGAACGCGCGTCAACCTCCTGCCGCCAGGGCGGAAAACTCGATTTCCGGTTGTCGTCAGTCACCGTCCATCGTTCCAACCCCCGCAACCCCCCTAGAGCGACCGTGAAAGCCCCGAAATTGCATTCGAATGCGCGGCTATTAGTAACGCCAAACGGCGCGATATCGAGTCGATCAGTTGGGCGAGACGCGAGTGCGAGTACGCGGCTTCGATTATGCCGAAAAATCAACGGGGGATTTGTTCGCGAAATACTATGGGGGCGGGGGGGGGGGTGGTCTGTTTCGTTTCGAGGGCGGCGGTCTGGGAAACGAGGTGTTTGCGATGGACACGGTGGATTTTCTTCGTTGTTTTTTTTCATTTGTATTTTTTTCGTTGGATTCGATCAGTCCCCATTTGACGGGTCGTTTACGGACGGGGGGTGTTGTTATGGTTCTCGATGAGCTTGGGTTTTAGTTTGGAGATGACGTGTGTTCTTTGTTTTTTAACGCTACGCTGTATAAATTGTAGTTTTATATGAAGTTTGGAACTATTGTGTCTATTGTGTCTATTGTGTTATTATATTTGTTCTTGGATGTAACGTGTGTTTGGTATGCGTTCAATGGGATTTTCAATGTTAATATGGAACGTAGTTTAATAATTGGACAATTGCAGACTGATCGATTCAATTCTGCAAAGTTTGTTCTCTGTTGGCTGTCGCGAATACAAATGAATTTTCAATCATTACAAATGAAAGGAAATAGCCAAAATAGCCGTGTTTGGATCTTTTACAATCTCCCAATTTCAATTGCTCACCTTGTATTGCACCTGTGCAGCACAACCAGAAAAGTGCCCATTTCGCGGTACGAAATCGCTGGAGGTACAAGGGCCTGAACCAGAACCATCCGCACTTCGGCTCTTCCGTCTTCTCTGTTTCCTTGGCTGCTTCCGGTTTTATTTCCGGCTTGGTTGGCCCGTCCCTGAACTGTTCCGAAAAACTGGACAGGGTCTCGTGCATGTCTGGCACCCCCGACTGTAAATCACATTAACGTGTTGACATCTTCAGAATCGAATTATGAGGATGAATGCGAGGTAATATATATGATAATGTCAGTAGAAACTGTTAGTTAATGTGTCCTGGCTAGAAGTTATTTATTACTAAAATTTAGTTACTGTAATACATGTGATTTTCCTTTGAACCGTCAGCAAATTCAAATAAATTTTCAAATATTTTTCAATACTGTTGTATCTATGGTTATCTCATTATAATTTTAGATATTGTGATAAGAAGAGTAACATCAATTTTTGTAACTGGAGTGATGTTATATTCTTCATAAATTTCTTTCCTGTTTATGTTCCTCTCTTTCTCGTACGATTAAACGATATACAGTAGATACGAAAGTAAGTAAAAATTAAATTGCAGTCAATGGAAGTATCCACAGTTTGCAAATAAATCGTAGCGGATGAGATTAAACTGTAAATATGTACGCACTGAATTATTAGCTACCGGAAATTACATGATGATGTATGCCGAATAAACACGCCCACACTAGGCTCCTGATATCAAGTTTAATTATTGGCTTTTATCCCCATCTATGATGGTGAGGGTAACGCGTCAAATCGAGTCGAATAATTTATACCGTCGTAACCAAGACCCCCTTTCACCTTTTATCGAAATTCTAACCGAACACACTAATAACACTTTTATCGCCATTGACATTCTTTAATGAAGGCGAAAAGAAAATTAAAAAAACAATGATCAATTAGGTAACTGATTTGTTGCCTCAAACTTGCACCAATATTATTGTTTATTATAATAATTATTATAAACCTCGTTCGTTCATCATTTTTCATTAAAACAAAAACAATCTCTTGCCAGAGAATGCAAAATCCCTCTTTCCCCCTAAATATTCCAACACTGATTAATTTATGTATAACATTTGCTTCGCTCATAAAGCTTCGTTATCCAAATTATTATCGCCGCGACTACCACGAATTTCACTCATGCCGCTGCGCAAAATTATACTTATACAGTTGCCACCAAAAAGTATTTACGAAGAAACAAAATCCATACCATAAAAATCCAGTATTACCCATATCATTAATTGCTCATTTGCGCTTCACTAATCTACACATTGAAACATAATTTGCAATCCATAAATGTCATTAAATATAAATCCCCCTAAAAACAAGCGACAACCCATTGTATTAAGAGCACGCGTGCACACAGGCCAGCCAGTACACCCTCATAATTAATTCTCGAGCAGCGTCTTTAACCGACAGCCCACGGAACAGTTTCCACGTGAACTTCTCGGAAACGATCGATCGGCCAACATCGATGTCACGCTTGCCCCCTGAAATAAATGCAGAATCCAATACCACCACCACTTACGCTGAATGCAAATTTATCCCTCATGATTCGTGCCGCCCCTTCGACCCGTCCCGCGAAACCACCGTAAGAAGGAACGTCTTCTAAGAACGATTCTTAGCCACTCGTCGACCGACGTCGATCATGCAACGAGACATTCTCTGTTTCCGTTCACGCTTTCCGTTCTTCTTCCCCTCGCAACCTACGCACAAAGTCTTCAGAGTAACCGAAATCTATTTATTCCCGAAGGAACACTTTCAATCGCATCCAAATGAGTCCCGTGAACGTTTCCATCGCGACTGCGGACTCGTCGAGCGTGCCACCTTTCGCGAAACCGTTTCTCATCGCGGGTGAGAGCGGCTTCGAAACCGGAACTTCCGGCAACCGGTCACGCGTTCGTCGTTCGCCACCAGAACCTCCGACGTCTTGGCTCCGTCGAGCGGTTCAAACGCGAGGAAACGTCGATTCTCCGCCGCCGTTCGGATAACGAATATTATTGTCCTCGAAGGAAGCTTCCTTTTCTGAGATCGTGATCTGCAATCGGCTCGACGGTGTTCTCGCTTCCGGATTGATTAAGTATTCAATCGGGTAAGGGTCGTCGACCGGGGAACAAATCTAGAAGATCTTCCACTTCGATTCGCCTTCTGCTCGTCTCCCTTTCGTTCGTTTTTCTTTTATTCTCTTTTTTTCTATGAGTTCCAGAGTCGCGGTTGATGGAACGTTCGACCGGTGTTCCGGTTCGGGGAACAGGCTTAATTTGCGCGGATCTTGGAACGATTTGTCTGTCGTGATTTCACTCTCAACGGCGTTTTATCATTTGCAGTATGAATTTCAAGGTGCTTTTGTATGAATATCTTGCCGTGACTTTTCGGCGCTCGTCGATTTTTAAGGGTGAATCGTCGAGTGACACTTGTTATTTTTGTTTATTATTTTTCCTTCGATCAGCAGAATCTGGTGATTTTCAAAATGATGACTTTGGAAGATTTGTAGATTGCAATAATCACAAGTTTCGGCGACAAGTTCCTTAGAAATTGTATTTCTTGTTTAAATACATAGTCCGATGCCGAATTATTTTAATCATAACAAATTTCAAGACATCCCACATTCACTGCATAAAGATTCCCCAACCTCTCAAAATCCACAACAAAAACAACCCCAAAGCAACCCGAAATTCAACCCCCGTCACCTCCGCGAAACCAATCGTCCCCCACAAATTCCACCCGCCCCCGGTCCCACAATTGTTAACACAATATCGCGCACCGATTCCTCGATCCAACCGAACTTTCCCCTTCTCAAAAGAACCCCATGGATCTCTTCGATTCGATCCTCGATCTCACCGCACTCCAAACCCACCGTCCAAAAATGAACAGATACACGCGAAGCCTTGCCAATAAAAAGGTCCGTCTCACTCAAATTCTTCGACTAGATCCTCAGAATTCAGAATCGCCACGAGTTCACCACGACCGAGTCGCCAAGCCCCTTTCGATTCTGCGGCCCACCATCGATCCACGATCGCCACGCCGTGCGATCCAACGATACGGACGACACGAACGATCCAGGGATCACCACGTTCCAGGTCGCGATCCAAGCGAGCACCGACTGAGGCCGCGTGTCACACGCGACTGAGGATCGCCGGCTCGTGCACTCAGTTTTCTCCACGAGTTGAAACGCCGTATATGCCACTACTGCCTCTACTCCACCACGACAGACATCCCCCATCTTCCTCGCTCCTCTCGAGCCCCCGTTCCCACCCCGCCATCGCCATCCCCCACCCCGGCCAAAACCAACCCCTGCTCTCACTCCGTCGCTCTCTGTGTTTCGGTTTGCCCCAGCGCATCCACCCTGTTCGTTCCTTATGCAACCGCCTCTATCTGAACCCCCGCTTTGCCCCATGGACTGGCGACACACTCTGCGAACCACCCCTACTAGCTGTTGCTTCGCTCGGGAGCCGGAAAAAAGAGAGACAGAACCGCACGACCTCGCACACCGATCTGATAAGACTCATTAATTCGCGTTGATCGCGCCGATTTCGAGCACGATTGCACGCGGCCCACCGGGTTGTTGTTTCTGTGTTATCGATAAGGGGACGAGGGACGCCACGTTGCGGCAGAGTCGGGATTGGGTGTCATTTTTTGGGATGACGGCGGTGGTCGAGTTTGGGGTTGTTGGGTTTGATAGGTGGAAGTTGTTGGTTTTGGGTGTTCATCGAATCAGGACCAAGGGGAATAATTAGATGTAAGTAATAATAATAAAAAATGTAATTTCGGTTTTACAATTGCATCGCTGAGACGTAAACGGCGAATTCTTCTTAGCTGATCGAATTGATATTAAATTATTCAATGTGTCATGTGGCAATCGATTTGTTCCAATCACTAGCGGGTAAAAAGAATTAAATAAAAGAAAGAAATTGTAGATGTTAAGCAAAATAAAAAAAGAACGAATAATAAGATTATATTTTCTAATACGAAGTAGAAAAAACATTAACGTGTACGCCTGCAATGTCATACATTTAACATAAACTTTATTACTAAACTTCGCCCAAGCGTTTCAATGTTCACTACAAACGAAAAACGTTAATGATATCCAGTGCCACTATTTCGATGGCCGAGGACTACAGTACAGAGACGAAGGTTTATCGTGTACACACCTGTGTCGCGTAAATTGACTATCTCGCCAGAGGAACTCGACTTTCGACCGCGGGAAAGCGAACGATCGCGAACCACCGGGGGCAAAGGGATAAACTGCAACTTCCATCGGGAACCACGAACGAAACCGATAGTCCCGAGTTCAGGCTATTTTCCAGGCTGCCGTTGTAACTAGTTTCTTAATGCTTTGTATCGGGGAACGCGTTTCTCTTCCGGCGTTCCATTAACGAGGCTGCTCGCTTCGTTCGAGTTCGGCCGTCATTCTTCGCGTGTGTTTCGATGATAAAACAAACCCAGACACTTTTAGGGCAAGAATTATGACTGTGCGGATATTTGTATGATAGATAAATGCGTAGCAATATGGATGAAATTATTAAGTAGATATATCGATAGGGTATTTACTATTTCTTCTGCAAATTTTATTGTTTAATATAGCAAGGTGTTTGGTGATCATTTATTTGTTACCGTTTACGAAATCTCATTCTTGTTGCATTACTTCGTTCCATTGGAAAATCGACGTTCTTTACTTATCACGTATATTAATTCGAGCCCTATGTTTTTACAAACATTGGATCAACTTGTGCCGATAATATTGTAAAAACACGGAATTCTATTTATAAAATAGCGTGCATTAATTTCTCCCGTTGGTTTAATAAAAAATGGAACAAATATCCACGGCAGATCTGATCTCTTTTTAAAAAGAAAAGACTGCTGACTCGGTACATCTTGTATCAACGCTTCGAGGTACAGCACAATAAGAATAAAAAAACAGTGAAAAATGCAACGGGGAAAACGCGAGAGAGCGGAGGAAATATTTTATGGAGACTTCCGGTGCCTGGCGAAGTTTCGCATATTTTCAGGCGGCGTAGGTCAGGTATAGTATCAACGTTGGCGGACGTGTTTCGAATTTATGACGGTAATAACCTAAGTATGCGGGCTCGAAAAGTTTCGAATAAATCATCCTGATAATATTGGTCGTTAGGTGGACCACCGAGAGGCACGGTTTGACGTGCAACCATCGAGGCGAGGGGATCGATAGCGTATTCGAGTTGAATAGAGTACCCACGATACGCAGTAAACATACTGTGCAAATGAAAGAGTTCGATTTACTTAAGAGGATTATTAAAGCCTTTTGATACGAGCAAATCACCTGTGTACGTTTTCTTTTTCCCTCTTTTTCTTTTTGCGGGAGATCAATCTAATTACTGATTACCAAGAGAAATTTTAATTAGCATTATTAATTGATTGTACTCGAACAGCGTGGTGCAAGAATGACGGGCTTTTAAAAGTTCGTGAAATTAAAGGAATTGCAAGGATAAACGTGAGAGGTATTGATGTCGTAAACATCATTGATCAACTTTTTTTATAAAGAGTTTATGGAGAGCAGCGAAATTATAGTTAGACAAGTTAATTGGATTATCTATTTGAGTATAATTACCTTGAACGTACAGAATTAATGTAAAATAATAATTTCAACTTTGTAATTAAATGAAAAACTTCAGCTTGATATAGAAAAGAATAAAAATAAAATTCAACGAGTGTCTTATGAAATTCATTATATTATTTCGTTACACTGAAGTCTTCCAATTTTCAATTTAATAACACTCACGCCTCGTGAGAACTTCGCGGGCCAATAACAAACGCAATCTTCTCCCCCTTCGAGTATAATACCGCCCAAAGAAAAAAAGAAGAAGCGCACGAAGTAAGATTCATCGCAAGCCAAGCCGGCTGCCAGAAAGAATCAGCCTTCGCCAGTTCTGAAATTCGCGAAGCGTTAAATGAATTTTCCCAACACGTCCATTCTACCATCGAGAACTGTCGATATCTAGCCGATAACATCGCCACAAATTAATCTGCCTACCAGGGGCTCCTGAAACGCGTGCCCGTGCACGCATGCATGTGTTCGCAAAAAGAATAAAGGAGAAAAGGAGAGAGGGAAATAAAGATTTCTCCATAGAAACGTGGACGAAAATGAGAAAAAGCTTGCAGGCAAATGTCCACGGGGAATAATTCAGGGTCGAGGGGGTGCATTTATCGGTGGAGAGTAGGGGTTGCATCTAGAATTCCTCGAGGTGCGACGCGCTTGCACCGCAATGATAACGGGGCAGGTGTAATTAAAGTCTTCCTATCTTTAGGTGGCCACTTCCGCCGTTAGATACGCCGACTCGTTTATGAGGCAAACGTTTTCGCAAATATCCACTTCCCGGCTTGCGGCCCACACGGTTCCCTAATCGTGTTTTCAGACCAAGATCTCGTTTCGCGATAATACTCGGGGGTCAAGGTACGCATATGTACGCTTAAATAGCCACGTATCTTCCCCTTGCTTTTTATTAAAAAAATTCCTCTCGGCCAGGCGGATTCACGAGGTGGAATCGTGGCCGTGACATTGCGCCATCATCATCGTGCGTTGGAGGTTTCAAATATGCCGGTGACTTGAATTTTCTATTAAAAGAAAAAAGTGTTGGGGATATTGATGGATAAATAAAGAGAATTTGGGCGCGAGGTAAAGAGGATAAGATTTGTTTGGTAATTCAAAGTGTTGGGTCTCGAACAGAATAGGAGAGTTAAGGTTTACTATAAATATGTATTTATGAATAATGGAAGGCTGCTGCAAAATATTTCCCTTCAAACTCGAGGTAGAAATAATTTAGGATGTTAACCTTCAGATATGGTTAACGAGACTGCCGCAATAATCTATTCTTCTTCGGTAATTAAACGCATTTGATGTTTAGCAACTCTTTATTATTTGTATCAATAAATATTAACGCAAAGATTCGTCGCGTATATATGAATTAAAATATACAACTCTACTAGAACCACCAAACGAAAGAACGATCAATTCTTTCACTTCCACCTAAACTTCCCTCGATTCAAATCACGGGAATACAGTGCCCAGAGAAAGACACCCCTCAGCATCCCACGTGGCTACATGATGGAGGAAAAAAAATTTCGTGAAATCACGTTCCCATAAAAATCAAGAGGGCCACCAGAAAAATCTCCCGTAACATCCCTTTGACGACATTTCATTCGAGCTACTAAATCCACAAACTACTGTCCAGCTAGCCGAAGGCGACCGAAACAGTAAATCGAATGCCGTGTTCATTAAACGGACATTCAGAAGCGATTTGTTTGACGAACGTCGCGTTTCGAGGGCCGGGGCATTAGCCGGGACAAGAAGAAAAAACGCAATATACCATCGACGTGTGTATATACGCGTCGTACAATGGATGAGGAGCCCTGTGTGTCCACGTTCGTTTGTTCAACGCAAACGTGCCGGTCACGCATTCGAACAGCGAAGAGAGAGAGAGAGAGAGAGAAAGGGGGGATAAATACCCTTTAAAGGGGTGCACGCTTCGCCGGCCACGCGTCCGCTTCGACATAAATTTCGTGGATTTAATAAAGATCCATGGCGATTGGTTTCGAGGAAACCATCGTGGTCGATGGTCCTTCCGTGAGAGTCACTAAATCTTTGCTCACGTGTACACAGGGCTCGCGGAATCGAACTCTTTGTCTTCTGGGTCGTAGAATTTAATAAGGTTGTTTCTGGACTGAAATATGGCCCGAGTCGATTGTAAGACAGGTTGATAAGAATGACCTTGTCACTGGACGAGCCATAGAAATGTAAGTGTACTTATGTTGTTGTATTTTAAGTTGACAATGAATCGTTGCACTTCGAATTCGAAGGCACGTGGGCGATTGCCACTGTTTAGAATATTCCTTAAAGGTGGACAGATTTTTTAGTAGACAATGTTCCATACACTCTATTGATCACTGGATATGAACCTTTTTAGATATTCGCGAGGGAGGAATGTAAAGGTCGAATTAAAAATCGCAATATAGAAAACAGAATAATTAAAATTACAGCAAGTACAAAATTAGTTTTTTCTGCGCTGCAATGAACGCGAGAAGTTATTCAAGTTGAAGAACTTTGTGATGCAGTCTATGGAGACTTATTTTGTAATCTTCTATAATTTCCTTGTAAACGATTCACTCAATCTTCATTATACTTGCCCTGGTCAACGAAACATTGCTAATCAAGATAATAACGAAATTTCCTGTTACGCGTATTGTCTTTCTTTAATATACCGTGCGAAAGAAAATAAAGTACGGTGCACAGAAACATTTCTGAGCCAGTGTATATCCTTCGTTTTGTGTTCCTTTCTGTATCCCTTTTCTAACAGCGAGTAGAAGCATTGACGTCGTGTGTCTATCAATTATAATCAATTCTTTTATTCCATTTATTAACGCAATGGGTCGTAGGATAATCTCGCTACATTCATAAATATAAATTGATCGAGTTACGCGTGAGAAATTTCGCTTTCAATGGCCTGATTAAGTTTTGTCGATGCGTATACAGAGGGGGTTAAATAATGGCGCGTGTCACGTTACTACATCCGTGGGTGGCCCATCCTGAATGTTTAGAGGAAGTTTTCAATAATTTCCTATTGAATTTATTAACACCTACGAAACTGTTTCTGGGGCACGCATGCATCAATTATAGTGCCCCTCGTTCACGTGAAAGAAAAATATTGTTTCAGTCGCTTCTCCTTTCGTTTCAACAACCAAGAAATCCGTGTGTCACGAATGACCACGTGAAGATTGTTAGTGCTCCTGTCAATTCCAATGGCACGTATTTTCGTGGTGCAATTAATGGTAGACAAATTAATGTAGTGGAGTAATATTAATAGGAGAACATTGCAAATAATTGGAATCTTTAATTCTGATTACTGATCTTCATAATGTAAAGAATGGCTGTTGGTTTTATTTAGATATTTGTGCTTTTAACTAGATTTTCCCAATGCAGTTAGTTGAAATTTATTTCAGACACCGATTGTGGAATATTTAAGTAGAATGTGACGCATTACGGGACTAGTAATGGTCATTCTCCTCAAAATAACAGTTTAACTTGTAGAATAACCTGATTATTCTGACCTCGCTCGTCTCTTGAAAATAAATAGCGAAAATTGATCAAGGTATCCAGTAATACCTCAGCAACGAAACTAAAGGATCGCCAAAATCTGATCGAAAAATTCTTGATATTTAAACTACTGTAATTTCGTGAAAAAAAATCGCACATCTGTCTACCTGGGCTCATTTTAAAGGGAAAACTCTATACTTTCACAGACGTGTATTGAATGTCTACGAAAAAATTGTATACTAGAGAACGAAGTGGAAAACCGAGGGTACTATGACTCTCCGAAAATCACTCTAAATCCAACACCCCTGCGGTGTACAAAAATTTGTCTCGCAAAAATTCAATTCAGGCGTGTAAAAGTAGATGCTTTTCCCTTTAAAATGAGCCAAGGCACACTATCGTACGATTTTTTTTCACAAAGTTACAGCGCCTCAAAGATCGACAATTTTTCGGGCGAAGTTCAGTAATATCATTGGCTCCATGCTATCGATAGATATTAACAAATTACTTCAAATAATGATAAATTTACATAAATCGTCTATTTCAACGAAACCTAAAGCATTTCGTCAACCCCCCGTTTCTTTTTTAATTAATTTTGTATTTCTTCCGGTCGAAACACATAAAATCCCGACCGAAAGACTGTAAAAAAAAAAAGAAAATATAAAGAGAAGAAAGGAAAAGAACGAACGCACGGTTGTTGTATACACGTTCGAAGCACATTTCCCTTTCACAGGCCAGACGATAGAGTCCAGAGTGACTCGCGGAGGAAAGCAGCCGCGACATTCTTGCACCGCCGCGTGTAATGGAATACATTTTTGCACTTCCTCGGTTCTCTCCTTCTATCTCTCTCTCTGAGTATTTTTCGTTTTTTCACTCCGTCTCTCGACGCAGCTCGTTTCGCTGCTCTTTCGGTCGCACTCAACGCTCGCTCTGTTCGAGATGAGAACGGTCCTCAAAAGAGCTTTGCACGCGGTCCCGTCACGTTCGATATTCGTGCGTTCCTTTATACCGTCACGTTTCCCGTCCTGCGACGATTCCTCCGCGGCGGAAAAAGAAGCAGCCTGCTGGTTCCTTTCTTTTCTCCTTTCTTTTCTTGCTTTCGGAGCAACATCGGCCGACCGACGTTTGCCGCCTAAATTCCTTTTCCCTTCGCTTCCCTTTTTTCCTTTCTCTTCCTTCTTGTTGTTGGTTCCCTTTCTTCTGTATGTGTGTATATGTTTATGTATATACAGGGCGTGTGTGTGTGTTCCTTTTGTTCCCTCTTCCAACGAGTTACACCCGAGATGACTTTGTAACGCCGAGGATCGAAACTTCACCGAGGGTGGAATCGTAATTAATATTCCCGGGGAAACGCCACCGGCCGACATAATGAGCACCCTTCTCGCACCCCCCCGCGTCCTCCTTTTCTTTTATTCGATCGTGATACACATTTTGCGACACGCTGGTCCGCGCCACGTGGCGTCATGTTTTGTTTCTCACGAGGATCTTTAAAGCGGTACCCCGCGGATAATGTAAGTCGCATCGTGAAACTTGGATAGTCTTGCACCCTTCTGTATGATTCCGTCCGTTCGGGGCTCGAAGGGTTCCGGTTATGAAAATAGCTGTCAATAACTGTCATAGAATGATTCCCTACGGAAACAGAAAATTCGTGAACGCGGAATAATCGCTACCCGAGGTTATACTCGAGGTTCCGGTGTAGTCTCTGAACGGTGCATGAAAAATAAATAAACGAACCGAGTTACTTAAAAATTGAACTTTCCATTCTCGTCTCGGTGTAACGCGCCATTTATAAATCTCTATCTCACGGCTCTCCCTTTCCTCCTGGAATACCCTCGTTGCGCACACCTTTCTAACAAATTGTTCGCAAGTGTCCCCTAATTTTTCACGAACAAATGAATAAGTATCGTCACGCGGACGATGATTCCGAAGCTTTTCCAGCAGTGCACACCTAGGCCCGTGGCATTCCTGACGACCCCGTTCAGAAGTAACTCGATTTGTGGGCGAGCATAAAGTGAATACGTCAAACAGCTTGTTAATCCAGATTAAATGGCGGCCCAACCGGCAAACCGGCGCGGCGTTTCTCTATCAATACCCATTGCCAATTATTTAGTCGGCGGTTTCACTTGAATCGCTCGTTCGCGACTCTGTCCCGCCCGTTTCCCCATCCTCCGCGGTTTTCATCGACGTGGACGACTAACGAATACCGTCAACGAGCCTGTCCCTATCTCTGAACGTACTTTCGATCCCTTTACTCACGGCCCACGCCCGCTACTTGTCGTTGCTCCTTTCAAATGAAGGAAAAAAAACATTGAGCGCGGCGAAAAGCGAGAAAAAGGTATGAATATTGGAGGCCGATTGATTGGAATGCTGCGATTGATCGTGATTAATGAACGGCGGTATGGTTCCCTTCGTTTTCCCATTTTTCCTTTTCCCACTGCTTCCATTTCTCCGTTCTTTACCTTTTTTTCTACAGTGCATTTACTATTATTCCGGTCGCTATTATTATTATTAGCAGTGGTAGTATTCTCTTCGTTATCAGCGGGATAAATGGGATAGCTCGAATAAGGGGGACTCGGTGGAAGGTGTGAAGTACCTGTCCCGGGATTCAAAGGGTCCATGTCGCGTGGGGAATTAGATGAACTTCGTTGGAACGTTTTGGCGGGAAACGACGACTCTGGTAACAGGATTCGGAGCGAAGGAGAGAATTGAATTGTATTTTCTGCGCGCAGACGGAGAAACGTTATAAAATTCGATCAGTTAAATGTTTTCAACTCATGCCGGACTTTTTTCCACGCGACTATTTTCCTGAACTCCTTTATAAACCACTGTCTCTACTTTCAGCCGCCTACTATCCCCCAAATCAATCCCTTTCCTTCAAGTAAATGTTTAATAAATTCTTCAAACCTTGCCAATGTTTCATCGATGGACAATTTTTGGCATATTATTAACGATAATCCCATTTATACGATCGCCACTGTACACCATCCGTTCCCACGAAATTCTCCACGCTGCCCACTCATTTCGACGATGCTCGTCCTCCAGCTTGCCAAACTCTCACCCCATCCGGCATCCCTTTTAACCATTATTTTTCCCTTCGACATCTTCGCCATGGCGTGCCGCTACTCGTCGTAATTGCGACACAATCGCGGCCCGCAGGCATTAACCGCGCGCAACTGCCAGCCGAACCATCCCTCGTTCGCCACTGATAGCACCGAGGACAATGATAACAATGGCCCGGTGAACGGGGACGGGAAGAAAAAAAAGAAGGCAGGAGGACACTGGAGAAGAACAAGAGGAGTGATTGTACGTCTAAAATATGTAGATCGTTGGAGATTTTCGTCCTATATTCTACGCTCGAGGATGACGGAAGCATCGCGTTCACCGAAATTGGAACTTCCGTCATCGAGCTGGCGTGCCTAGCCGCCGGTGAATGATCTCAATTTTTTTTGTTTTTTCTTAGATTACCATTCATACGCTTGTGTGATTTAATGCGACAACGCGTTTTTGGGATGTCCTTTTTCCCTTTTGTCCTTTTTGGCGGGAAGCGGTTGAGCGACTGAGAAGATTGGAGGGATTCGACAATTAAATTAAATTGCTTATACACAAATATCTTCAGAAGCATTTTAAAGAGAGCGTATATTAACTCGAGTTTTACCATCAATAAAGAACGAAGAGAGAACAAGAATTTCAACTAAGAGGAAAAGCCGAGAGAATTCGAAAATATTCCCCTTTCAAATTTCCTGCTCCACGGAGAAACCACCCTCACCAGAATCCAATCGAACCAACATAAACCTATTCGAACCACCCAACCTAAGAACCAGCCGAAAAACATTTTTCAATTACTGTTCCTATGCATCTGCAGACTGCATCTGGAAATTGCGATCCGATCGAATCAGTCTGCATCGACCACGCGCGCCGCAATTCCGGAAATGGACAATTACCAATCATCCCTGCGTTCAGACCAAATAATCATAGCTGTGACGACAACAACAAATAGATTGGCTAATAATTTCCGAGTCGAAAACAACGTTTCACCCCTACGCGTTTAGCCACGCTAGTTAACCCTTTCTTAAATATTTAAGAAAGTTAAGTGTTTAAAGATTAAACGTAAAAATCGAGACATACGTGTACAATTCATGTTCTAGAATGAGGCCGAAATATATTACGTTATCTCATAAATAATGTGGCGCTTGCCAGAGCTGAGTCGCCTCTGCTAAATATCTTTCAAGAAGAAAGTATTTCTCTCTATTACTCTTTAACGATACGAAATGTTTCAAACAACTGTTGCAAGATTCCACAAACAGTTATCTAAATAAAACGTAAAATATGTTTTAATAATTTTAACAAATAAAAGCATTGATAATCCCACTTAATAAAACCTTCAAGTTAATTAACGTCAGGATATTAAATATTAATTCGTCCCAACTTCTTCCCAATCTTTCCCATAAATAAACCAACAAAAATCCTTTGCGTTACCATTTTCTTTCAATTAAAATAAAAAAGGAACCCACCGTTACGATAAAGCGTGTCGATTAAATCGTTCAGCACGGGTGCAGTTTTCCCAAAGTCCGTCAACACGATTTGATACCGACTGGTTTTATCCTGATAATTATTCAAAGAAGTTGGCATAATTTAAAACACCTCGAAGGCATCCTTTACACGCATTTTCGCCGGCTGAAGCTAGACGTTCATTCTAATCTCGCGGCTGATAAGCCAGCAGTTTTGCCAGCGAAGTTCCGCGCCGTTCTTTCGCCGGTTATCCCTCGGGAATAAACAACTGCAATATCTTACGGTGTTTTTACCTATCCCCGTGGCGTTTAGCTCCTCGAAAATTTGCATCAGACTCCGTTCGCATTTGCATAAGTACATGTGAGCGGGGAACTGAGAGTTTGCTTATCGTGCCACCTTTCGCGCGGGAAGATTCTTAAAATCAAAAGGCGAATCGAGAGCCTTCGGGAAATTTTACTTTTAATTAGGGAAACCATTTTGAATAGTATGGCACTGTTTGTTAATAATGCTGATTATTTTACTTTCTTGTTAGTTGTCTGATTTCATAACTTTCCAGTTTGTTTTTAATTCTTCAGCAGTGTTTCGTAATAATCGTTGTCATTCGTTGACGTATCTGCTAAATGGATAATTTAATTTTAATGTTTATTACTCACAGCATTTTCAGGGGCGTGATAGGCGAGGTTGTCGATCCCTGCCATTATTCTGAAACAAATAAAAGGACAGTTGAAAAAGGACAATTATGTATTAAAATGTATGCTGGAACATCCGTTTGCTTGATTGTAAAACAACTGGTGCGCAGTACAAAGAATAAATCCGGTGCATTCTCAAATCATAAGACAATCGTTGAGAAGTGCGAATGAACGATAATGGAGCTGGCAACAATCGAAGTAACAAGATAATAGATGGTCCGGTTGAATTATTGCAGTCTGTATGGAATGTCTTTGACCAAAGCGTCTTCGACTGAACTTGAACGGTTTGCATTGGGAAAAAGATATATCGAAATTATTGAACGGTTAATGTTAACGATAATAACAAAAAAATGTACTTGTAGCATTCTTTACGAAATGTACAAAGAAAAAATGAGAAATGATTTTCGCAAGTTTTTAATACCGAAATATAAGCAAATGTAAGAACAGTTGACGAGAAGTTTAATATTTAATTATTCACAGGAAACAAAAGACAAAAAAACGAAAAGGAGGATGAGAAAAGAATTATTTTAGTTGTACTTTAGCTAGTTACCCAGTCGTTACTTATATTCTACTCCTACGACGGTATCTTGGGAATCAGCAACGCCAAATATAACTCACAATCACAATAATATGAAGAAGGAGGAAAAGAGCAAAGTGCAGGAGGAAAACTTTCCGCGTAACTCAAGAGTTTAGTGACATATTGCAACACATCCGATCCGTTCTCATTATTCTTCACAATTTCTTTTTTTTGTATGAGACCATCCAGACATTCGCAATCTAACTTCTTCGAAATCCATTCCACTCCAACATTTCTGCACAAGCTCTGTCATTTTATCAACACTGAACTAATTCTGTTACGACTCTGCAGATGTGCTTACACTGACAGGTACTTTAAGAAAAGTTCAACACTGATAGCTTAATAAAAAAATCCAATATTTGTCGCATTATAAGACGACAATGATAATCAGAATTTTATAACATATCGGGGTTAACAGTACCCTAAGATGATTACCAATACTGACATAGCAATAACTAACTTTTACACCTGTTATTCATTTTAAACAATCAAGTACTGTTGTCAAGTATTATTCTACTCGTCTCATTAACTGCTTGAAAATTAAATCCAAGTTGAACAGAGTGTACAATCTATTAATTCTAATTTTCCATTCATAATCTCGTGACAGGTGCTCGACAGGTGCGCCATTGGAGAAAGAAATACTAGATAATAATAATGCACAATGGTAAAACTGCGCAATGAGAACACATTGTCGACGAAAAAACTTTCTCCAAGTGCTTGCGTGTAGTATTGACATTTCTATGCCTGTTACCTTATATTGTCACAGTACGTACATCTGCTGTGGGATTACGCGAATAGTAAAGACAGTGAATGAACGAGAAAGTCTGCCATTTGCTGACTACAACCATGGAATCGTTTTCAACTTTAATTATACCTTGCGACTGGCCAAGTGCACACAGGGAAACGCAATGTCCTGTGTCTTATACGAAATACTGGAAGCGTGCAGACACGCAACTCTTAATCGTATTCATTGCATCTAATTTGCCTTTAATTATATTTAATATCTATTTAACAATGCTCCCTCGTAAAGTGAATTTACTTTCGTCTACAATACAATTGCTATATTGCCCAATTGCGATTGTAAATGATGAAACTCAATGAAATAATAAAATTATATATAATAAAATAATATATATTATATATATAATTATATATCAATTATCGTTCACTGTAATTACTTCGCTTTCGTAGAATTATTTTATTTTCTTTCCGTTAAATTGCCAATTATCGTACAGCAAAGTAAACGATTTATTATCGAACGCAACGATTATACAAAATATACCTTATTTTTCGTTCATATATTATATTTGTTATATTTACATTAAATCGATCACCCTTATCTTCAACTTCTTCTATCGCTGAATGTTAAACGAGTTACTGTGCAAGTGCCGTCCGCCAGCATGGAACACTCTGTATCGTGCTTTTTTATTATCGAATGAAACGTCGCGCGAATTCGTGCTTTATCGCGAACGAGAAACACCATTCGATTCGATTCGATTCGATTCGGCGTGCACGAGCAACGTATGCGCCTTGCTGACAGGACACTTTATTTATCGCCGCCCATTGCACGGCCTTCTTGTCGTTCTGATCTTTTTCCTGATTTTTTTTACCCGTTTCGTTTCGTTTTTTTTTTTTTTACGATTACGAACGTGCACATGCGACACGGAATCCAGGGAAATATCGCGCGAGACTTTGACGGCGCGGGAAAGATTTTAAAGCGGATCGAACGATACGTCACGTCGACGATTTTTGTTTTTACGACGATGGTTCGGCTCGTGCTTCTGGGCAGATCATGCTGTTTGGAGAAATTTAGGTACCGATAAGAAGAAAATGTGGACGTTTTAAGTTATTTAGATTTGGATGACACGCGGTGTAAGATAATCGCTGTGCAATATTATTCACGGGGATTTGTAAGAAACAAAGAGCAAAGCTTGTTGTAATATTTGTTAAGAATAAGGGAATTCTTTATTTTCTACTCAGCACTGGTCCATTGATACGTACGAATAATTGTGCAATTATTATTGCTGCTACTACTACTGTTCTCCTACTAATTTTCGTTCACACTAGCATCCAAATAACAAATAGAAGATTGGAAATAAAAATTATATAACAACTAAAAAGACGCAGGATATCCAAATTATATTTTGCATTAAATCACTTACCTCAAAGGCCGCTTTCCCCCAAAAGCTTCCCAATTAACAAACTTACATATCCTTTCAAGCAATCGTGCAACAAGTACAGCGCTATAGCTTAAGCCACAAAAAACATTAAGCACACATCACCCACACAAAAATTATCTCACATATGTATGCACACCGTTCTCGAACATCATACCTGTAGTGATGCAAATCACCCTTTAAAAGGACCCTATCATAGAACACGTTTAAAATCGCCAAACGAAATCCTGAATCAAAAATGAAATTCCAACAATTCTATTAAATTACACGCAGCAAGCAATTGCGACCACAGTTATCGCTGCGTTAATTAAATTCGTCGCCACGATGGTTTCCTCACTTTGCCTCTTGGTTTTCTCGCTGCTAATTAACACCGTGACACACGCCGCGAAGACACGAAGAAGCTGACTTTATTCCCGTGGCTAGAGCAAATCCGGCGTCAATTCTTTCTGTAGCTGCACAGAGGTTTGTCGCCCATTCGCCTAAAGCAGAAACAGGCAAGCACACGTTTCGTTTCCCGATTTATTTTCGCGAAAATTTCACGCGTGCTTCGGTACACTCTCGTGCCAAGGTGGTGTCCAATCGAGATCTCGAGGCTCTCTTACTTATTTCTCCGTTTGCTTTGACGGAGCTAAACTTGACCCGGCGACGGTCGTCTCGATTGGTTCATTGCTCTATCTTCAGCGTTTATCTATTCTTATTAAACGACACGAAAGTACTTACTCGATTAGAGCAATTATTGTGCGGATATTTGACATCCATGTGACTCTGGTGTTTCATGCAGGATAATGAAATGTTCCTTACGATTGTCATCGTGATTTGAGAATTTTGCTAATAGTAGTACTGTTGTTATAAACAGAGACGTCAATCTATTGCGAGTTCGTGTATGGAAGTGTCAAGCTTTCAATGAATCGGTTAATTATTAAAAATGGTAAAATGAAGTATATATATATTTAAAAAAATATCCACGCGACTTTTAAATCTCTTTAGAAAAGACCATTAAATAAGTCCTTCACTTTGACACTTCAACTTCACAAGAAAATGAAACTAATCTCGAAACGTGGTCACCCGGTGTTCCCCTCACCTTTTTTAGTCACCTCAGTTATGGTTTTATTATATTTGTTATAGATCCTCGTAGAATTCTTGAATCAGTCGTTGCTTCGAGAGAAAAAAAAGCCTGACGACCGTTCGAATCGATTCAGATCTCAAACTACGAACTGAGCTACCTGTTCAGAGAGATTTCCTTTCACCTGGACCATGAAAGTGCGTGTCACAATTCCGACGCAAACCGGTTTCCATGGGGTCAGACTTTTATCAGATTCTTTCCCGAATAATTGCAAACGTTCGACGTGTATGGGATATATCTCTTCAATTCTATACATAGAAATCTCCGAGATGCTGTTATGTTGCAGTGATCGCGGACGTAACCGACGTAATTGCAATTTAATTGGCGCGATTATGCTGTTTGATGACACTTTAATGAGGCAACAAGTGCACCTACGTGATTTGATCTTTTCTAACAGATTAGATATTTCTTGATTAGAGTGAATCGTCATGTGTTTCAAAATATCCATTTAAAAGTTTACCTTGTACTTTTCACATAACGCTTTGAAAGAGTTTCAAGTCGGTTGTATAAAATTTATCATTATAAAACTTATTTTTCAACTTTTACAAAGATATATCTATCTACGTAGTTTCCTTGAAACTTGCTGATAATTATTCTCCAAGGAATTAGTAAAGATATCCAAATGTACAAACCTGTCTCGATGAGTAAACAAAGTTTTTATCTGGCCAACCTGTGGGTCGTATTTTAAATTACAATAGTTCGTACGTAGGAAATATTGTGAACCGAAATTCGATATGATTTGTGCGGAAAATTTACGCGGAACAGAAAGCTAGTTGAACTATATTAATTTATTAATTCCAACGATCTTTAATATTCCTAGCATTCCACATTCGTAGAAATAATTTCTTAGACATTCATTGTTCACATAGACACTGTATCATGATCCTAAATGCAGACATGAACGATACAATTCCTCGCTGATAAAAACCTACTGATAAAACTCAGAGCATGTACACATGCACTTGAAAATAAACCTCGATGGATTATTAACGCTACGACGCTACCGATACTCAATTACGCACTTAATATCCTTACTTACTAAACGTTAAATATTTTAATAAATATTACCTTCGTTAACAACAGAAGTTCATCACTCACGAACCTCCACCATTAAATATATTTCTTCAAACGTTTACAATGTTTCACAAACTTCGAGCTCAATTGCACAGCCTTCAATACACTTTACACTAAATGAACTAATTACAGCCTAATTATAGACTGGCCGCACGATAATCGATGAAGATTCCGTACACTGTCCTTAATGAGCATACGCGTAAGACACATTTCTGTATCGCGGTTGAATCAACTAAACGCAACAACAAATAACAATATTGTTCACTGGAACTCCCTCGTTTACTTTCACATTTTATATTTAATTTTATATTCGATACCTAACTCCCATGTCGAAGCAGTCGCTTCGAAACTGTTGAATAAGAACGCGGATTAATGTTTATAACGCCTAAAATGAATTGCACTGTAAATGTGTACATGGACCAATTCGATTCGAATCGAATCAACAATAAATTCGCGAGAGATCGTTTCGTCCTCGATTTTGAACATTTGCCACGAGCTCGAACTGTCTACACGGGCTGTCTTGCAAGACCAACTATACGACAGCTACTGAGACAGTGGCAGCTACTCTGTTCGCGTAAGTGTACAATCACGAATGACACTTTCCAAGGTGTGCACTTCCCCCAGCAGTCGATACTTTTCCAGATATTTGGCGTTTCGTAGTTTCGTAGACATAAGTGTATCTTGCAATGGAAAATCTGTTTCCACTTACTGACTCGCGATAGACTGGCAAAGAGATCTTTGTACTCGAGAGGAATTAGAATAATTAGAGTAATTAGAGACGAAGAAACTGTGATACGTACGAGCTTCGATATCGTGGGATATGTAAATATTAAGTGCGGCAGAAGGCTGACAGTTTTCTTATTTTATCCTTATTATTTTACCCTTGAATTTTTATTATTTGCGTTATTATTTAATTTCATATTGTAATCGGTTTTATATGATGAGATTCCGGTTTGTTAGATCAATATAATCTTTCGATTTGAAGGTTTTAAATTTTGTTAAAAGTGCAATGAGAACGCCGCCTTATCGGTGTTTTATTGAAAAGCTTACTTGGACTGAAATAACGATACGAACAATAAGACACTTGGAAGAGCGTACAATTATTAAAATTTATTTCAACGCAACGTTTGAAAAATTTACATTATGTTTCTGTTTCCTCTATTTCGCGTGACACGAATATTCTTTAAACACTAATTAAACATGCTGCGTATCTTAGACCTCTAAACAATTATAATTTTAATTTTCTATTAATGATATATCATTAATAATAACGTACATACATCTTCAAGTAAATAACAAGTGAGTAGTACAAAAAATCAAATACATTACTAAATATTAATTTGTGGCAAGATTTATTATTAAAAACGATTCATGTGCCTTCAATTTTTTCACCATTCGTGATATTTATTACGCATCCACTACGTTCTAAGTACATATTACGTGTACGACCTTTGCGTAGCCTATTACTTTTATTGCAAAAACGTAACGATCTAATTACGTATAGATTCACGATTTAGTTAAAATGAACGATGTTGCATTTCGAGGGCGTTTGGTGTAACGAGGCCGTTTTAAAAGTTACATTTACAATTAGTGTCTTCTTTGTTGGCGTTATCCCAAAATGCTCGAGTTTATCTGGCGTGTTTATAATTCCAAACGAGACACTTTTCATGTTCTCTTCTTAAATAATGGTAGGATACTGTAGATAAGGAAATAAACAGGAAACGTTTAATTGCAATCTCTATTAAACGCAATTGAAATGACACTCGTGAATTGTTGACCTATCCTGAATATACAGTGACTCACTAGTTCGCTGGGGATGAATTAATAAATTCCACCGTAGAAATTACGTCACAATATTTTCCCGCGTTCTCCTTCTCTTTCTTTTTTCTACTATTGTAATGCAACTGCTCTCGTCAAGCACGTTCCGAGAGATTACAATTTTTTTAAATTACTATTGAAGAGCAACGACTTTAAAAATGAATACACATTTCTTGCATTTCAAATTGTTTCAAAATTAAGAATTATTTGAAACCACACAGATGAATATACGTGAATCGTATATGTATTTGATAGATCTAGGAGGATGTAGCACGAAGAAAAATCTATGACTATTTTATATTACAAGCAGAAGAGTATTTCGTTGAATTAAAACAAGAATTGCTTGCTTGTTTTCGATATATCACAGGCTTGTTAATTACAGAAGATTACATTGTCTCTTCGTTGTCACTTAATTGCACCGATAATACGGCGAGCAGAGTCACGCAATTGTTTTTTGTCATGATATTGTTTTAATTGCCGTGCAATGCAGCCGAGGTGTAATTCTAGACTTCAAGGGGGGGGTGACTTTTAATTAAACGTTCCGCCAGGTATTCTTTGTGTTTCTTTTTGAACGTCTACGGTTCCATTTTCAAGAATGACGATAATGAGTGCCATTCTTGTGGCGTTATTTTATGCTTCATTTAATATATTTGGAATTACATATTCGTATTCTGAAAATCGCATGCTCGTAGAAATAATACGTTTGAAGACGCTACAATGTCTTTTGATCTGTTTATGATAGCTTTACGTTGAAAACACTTTTCTGATAAGTTAATAAGGCAATCGGGTTTGAATCAGATTTAATAGACAACTGCAGGTGTGGGATAATTAAATTTCCTTTGCATCACATTTCACGCCACTTCATTATTCCTGCAAGTAATTTTATGAAATATTCGCACGATATTTTACAAAATAATCTAATTCTGACGAACGCTACTCGATAAAATTTACACTGCCTCCCGATTTATATTTAAAATGATGCTAACTAATTTTATTTAATTACGACTGCCATACAAAAATCCACAACTGCAGCATTTTATTTTCAATTACCTTATGCTTATTTCAATTTCTCTATATTTTACTTCAATTTGAATGCAAATCGACCGACGCTTTCTAAAACGTTCTAATAATATATTTAAACAGTGTCCACTGTAATTTCACGTTGCTCCTGGAATAAAATCTACGGAAGCCCGTTTTTTAATTAGAAAAGGTAAACCAAATGATAATAATGAAGAACACTCAAATGGCATAGAAGTATATCACATAAAGAATGAACGAAACCAGAAGTAAGAGCTAGGGACACACCTGAAACCAATCCAGTCACCTCCAAATCATGCAAGTATTATCCTTGCTCGCAGTTATAATTGTATCGCCGTTGTACGAGAACGCACTGCTCAAAACGTCGTCTGTATGGCCGTCGAGGGTTTGCACACAGCAACCGTTCTCCAAACACCATAATTTCGAGGTTTTGTCTAAGGACGATGTCAGTAGATGCTGACTGTTTGGACTGAAACAGACTGAATCGATTTCTCCTTTAATTTCTAACAGTATTTTATTATATTTTTGCATGCTTTCGTTCTTGATATTGTTTATTAACAATTCCTAACAATATTATATTACACTTTTGCACTCTTTCATTCTTGATATTGTTTATTATCAATTCCTCCCCAGAGTGATGTTAATTAGTACGTTTCTTCCAAAGGAACGTACAAATTAACAATTGTTTCATCTTCTCAACAGTGACACCGCGACACAATTGTTTTCACTCTAAATACCTGGCATCTATTTCAAGGTAACATTCTGAGGTGTGACAAAAATTTAATCACCTTTGGAAACTTCCTCCCGATGACCTTTCATCAAAGCCAGCTGCTGGAAAGAAGCGTTCACGTCCCAAACCCTTGTCGTAGTGTCGCTGCTCGCAGTAGCCAGCTTTTTCCCATTATTGTTAAAGGTCAGATCCAAGACCTCGTCGTCGTGGCCCCGCAGTGTAATCAGGCAGGAGTTCATCCTCGTGTCCCAGACTTTGGCCGTTTTGTCCGTCGACGACGACGCGATCAATGAACAGTCGAAATTGTAAACGCAATTCGACAGGTCGGATCGATGGCCAATTAATACACTTGTACGACTGGAGAGACATGCGACAATAAACGAGGAATTTCAAGGAGAATTAGGATAATTAGGAAGTTCTTTCGCGTTTTACTAAATAGTAAATAATCTCTAAATATTTTGTTATTTTCTGTGTGATATCCAGCGCAGATTTTTGAGTAGCAAATTAATAAGTATAATTATAATCAACAATTGACAAATAATGTGTTTTATTTCGTTAAATTCTATTGGGCTATTGCGAAAATAAATTCAAGAATCATATTTAAAAATTTACTATTTAAATTTAAATTATGCACTATTTATTTTCATTATTAAAGGGGTAAGAGCAGCGATATCTAATTGTATAATTATAATTGAATGATTACCTAAGAGTCCTGGTATCCCAAATGCTGACAGTACGATCAAAGGAACCCGTTATCATTTGATTGCCATCGTTGTTAAAGTGTAGAGCAATTATTTCACCTGTGTGGCCCTTCAACGTTCCTACCTCGTCACCTGTACAAATCATTTCCATGGAATATATATTACAGAAATATGTTAAGAATACGTGAAAATAGATTTACGAATTTTCCTGACATTTTCCATTATTTTTCAATAATGAGTAGCAAGTACGAGCTAAAAAAAATTATACCTGTCGTTAAATGAAAAATTTTCGACGTCATATCCAGGGACCCGGTCGCGACTTTGTTATTGCCAGGTGAGAATTTCGCGACAACTATTTCAGCAGTGTGGCCCCACATGGTTAAAACGCAGTGGCCTTTTTTCGAGCACCAAAGCTTCGCTGTCCTGTCGAAAGAGCCGGTTACGATTTTGTCTCTGGAAGACAAATACGAGCACCATAAACTATGATATCTAAAAATATTCAAAAGTTGATCTTCTGTATGTATCGGTTTATAATTCAGGAATTATACTTAGTATTTGCCAATGCTGTAAAACAATTCTCTTGCAACAAGCAACAATTAAAACTTTAAAACAACAAATGATCGATCTTTGAACTGCTATAACTTCGTGAAAAAAAATCGTACAACAGTCTACCTGAGCTGACTTTAAAGAGTAAACCCTCTGCTTTCGCACCCATGTATTGATTTTGTACGAACTAATTTTATATCAGAAGACGAGGTGAAAAACTGAAAGTTCTTTCGTTCTCCGAAAATTTGTCAAAATTAGATTGAAACATTTTTTATAACTATAGACGCAGCCCTTTAAAACGAGCGTGCCTAGAGAGGCTGTAGCAATTGATGGAGGTATTTGATCGGTAAAGAGTGTAGGAGAAAGACTGTATCCTCGTTTCCGGCCGACGATGGTATAAATGAATTGTAAGAGCAATGCTTAAATGACACATACGAAGTTGGGTTGTTGAAGGACACGGCGTAGACCACATTCTTATGGCCCTCGAGAGTAAGAAGCTCCGTTCCACTGTCAATGTCCCAAACTTTACACGTTCGGTCATAGCTGCCTGTCAGGCATCTTGTAAGAAGAAGAATTCAGTTCAGTTTTAGTTGTAGCCAAGTATATTGAAATATCTGAAACTAAAGTGGTGCTTTCTGTCGTCTTTAATTTAAAGGATTATTTTCGTTTATATTGGCTGGCCAATTTTAAATCGATTTCTATAAATTTATATTACATTTATATCATTTATATTACATTTCTATATATCACTTTATACGATTCGAAAGAAATAGTTACTATTATAGGATAGTTGCAGGAATTGCCTGGTATATTTTATAAAATATGAAGTACCGTGCAGTGCTAGGTAACTTGATTGCAATTATTTAAAAAATAATCAATTTCTGCATATTCGAAAATTTAATCTAATCTGTGCCTCGCTAATTTTTGTAACAGGCTCTGCTATTTCTTTTACTCCATCTCATTGTAAACGAGAATAATGTTAATGTAAAAATAAATTCTGCACTTCTTCTTTCACCAATGTTTTACCCCAAGTACGTAAATATAAATTATCAATATTAATATAGAAATGGTATCAGAATAATACCGTGTTCCCTTTCTGAGCTTGAGATGGAAAACTAAAGCCCTTAAAAATGCATAATAATAATAACTACCCGAAAAACAGTAGTAATAATAATTACGTCAGTCGTCAATGCAATTCGTACATTCCCGTAATTTCTTTCTACTTTCGCAATGAAAATAATAAAAATAAATAAACAGCACGATTTACTTTGTAACCAGCACCGTCAACTTATCAGTTTCTAATATCGAACGTCCATCCCATAGTCTTCTCCTCAAAATTTCACAAGAAGAAAGCTCGCGACCCAAAAATACCAGAACACAGCCTACAAACGAAACAACGTCTAAAATTCTGCCCATCTATTTCCGAGCTTCTCCGCGGAGTGAAGATGCCCGTCGATAGCGACGAAGGGTGCCGATTATATTTAGAAGTTCGCTAGGAGAATCTGAATGCGGGGTACCTTTTACCTAATTTATCGAACGAAATATTCGTAAGCGGTAGTAGATGGGTCTGCAAGGTTTTGTATTTGTAGTAGCGCTTCGCGTTTGTGTCGCAAACTTTGGCTTGCAGCTTCTGCAGGGTCTCCACTAACTGCTCCATTACACTTTCGGTTATTACGGGCTCGGTCGCTTTTATGCTCTCCGCTAATGCCCTTATGTCCGTCCTGCAAAACGACACGTACAGTCCCGTCCACTTTCCGCCATGCAATTATAAACCCACGCGATTCTTTTTTATTTTTTTTTTAAATAATCCGACAGGCTGGGGCTGTTTAATTACGACCAGTAAACGTAATGGACGAATTTGTCCGCGGTTACATATTGTTACGCGAAGCTCTGGCTTATCACCGGCACAGAAGAAGAAGTTATATGTAAAGTGAGAGAGGAGCGTTCAATTGCTCCAGGAGTTGGTACATTTCTTGCTTAAATTTAAAGCAAAACATAGCATTAACTCTCGAGGTATGTGTGCAAAAGTGGAAGCACTCTAACAGGACCAGCGGAAAAGGGAAAAGAAGAAGAATGGTAATATAAATTCTATGTAATACCATAAACCAGCCGCAAGGAGTTACGTTAAAAAAAATAACTACGTATAAAACGGAATTAATTACTCGGCAGACAGATCCAGAAGATCGATCGTTTTGGTCTTCACGTCTCCGCCCTCAGTATACTCCAACGCGAGACCTAGGACGAAAAGTTCGAGGGAGGAAGAAAATAATGAGCAGCGGGTACATATTTTTTACAATGTTCAAGGGATGCGCGGTATCTTCATCGAACACCACCCACCGGCTCGATTGGCATACCTGGCGGAAAGTAACGAAGCAAGAACTTCAGCAGCTTCATGTGGACATTCCAATTACAGCCGTGTCCAGTGTTTTAGACAGCAGGCAGATTGTGCCGGCGGCACGTGGAAACCAGAGGCTTGGAATTTAATTATAAAACGTAATCAACGTTGGAGGAACAGGTTCGCGCGATTTGTACAGAAATTGCGGAGGTTAATTTTATCTGCGGCTGTCAGCAGAGTAAGACGGTATCCGTTGGCCATTGACGTCCAACTGCCCACCTGTCGTGTGATCGTGGAAATAGGTGAATCGCGATGGGCCGCGTTACCAAGGTGTGCTTGATCGATTCGAAGCCGACCTCGTGATAACATTTTCGTGCGACTAATTGGCGGCACGACGTGGGAAAACGTTGCGATGAATGGATAAGCGAACGAAGGGTTTGAATGAAAGGGTTGCAGTATACGGAGGGGTTGATATTTCGCATGGGCTCGTTGTTGAGTTTCATTTTGACGTGATGTTTCTTGGGTAACTTGCCATTCCTTCCTACACGGCGATAAACCATTTACAAATGCTCCTTGTGCTGGTTAATTTTATAAACAATTTAAAAGTTCGTTCGAGAATTCCGCAGCAACTATACATGAGGGTGGTTCTAAAAATAGGTGGAGATCGTTCCTTGAATCGAAAGCCTTATTTTTAGATGTCGTTGAGTAAAATCGGCGCAGTAGAACGCGAGATAATTGAATTTGTTTAAAGAAGTTATAAATAAATGCGATTACTTGGACTTGCCGGGGGACTACATCAATGACCAAAGGACATAAATTAAAGGCAGAAGCATAAGCTATCATCTACAATAGATGTGAACATTATTCCATGTGCAGTTCATTTGTTATAAACAATTAAACAATTAAAATTGTTATTACGGCCAACTGCATATAGTTACAGCAACAGGGTATTTTTTATTGTGTAGCTTATTCGTCACCCTTTCATTTGACACCCCGTTTATTAAAAAACAACCACCAGGAGCCGAGATAATAATTATTAAAAGTTTTGTCGGTAACGATATGTCGATAATGGTACATGTGGCGCCATCTCGCGTTTGTCGGCATTTTCGCAGTTTTCCGCACCGCCAAAACCGAATTCCTGGATTACATCGTTAATTTAAACAATAGCGTTTTTCTCGGCTTCTAGTGCGTATTTTTTAACCGGACTTGTCTTAAATTAAAGCTACGAAGCATAGCTATACCACCCACCAGTTTCAACAGTATGGGATTTGCAGTTCAAAAGTTATAAACACTTACAAAATCGGCGAAAATGCACGCAGGGTCGTTACAATTATCTCGGCTCTTAGTTGTTGCTTTTTAATCTACGGTGTCTTAAATAAAAGGAACAAGAATAAGCTACACAGGAAATATATCATGTAGCTGTAACTTGGTTCTCTTGCCCGTAATAATTGTTTAAATATTATATTTGTTTATAAAAGAATGAACCGCTTATGCAATACTGTTAGCAACGATTGAAAATTGTAGTGTGGGCTTCTAGCGTTAATTTATGTCCTTTGAACATTGATTTAGCTCGCTTGCATGTCGAAATAATAGCAATTGTTTATAATTTCTTTAAACAAAATCAATTATCTAAGTTTCTACTGGGCCGATTTTAATCAACAACCACTCAAATTAAAGCTCTCGGTTCAAGGAACAATCTGATATACCATTAGACTGACACTCGTGTATAGTTTCGGTGCAATTCTCAAGCTAATTTTTAAATGGATTATAAAAAATAAACGGCGCATGCAGCATTGCTAAATCCTTCACTGCCGTGTAGCGGCATCCTTTACCTTCATTTTAAGCACTCGATCATTAATCTAGGGCCTCCAGAAGTCGAGATAATTGCAGTGACCCGGAGTGCATTTTTGCTGATTTTTCAATTGTTAATAACTTTTAAACCATAAATGCCATATTGTTGCAACTGTTGAGGGAGATAGATATGGTTCGCACCTTTACTTTAAGACAAGTCCGGTTAAAAAATACGCACGAGAAGCCGAGAAAAACGCTATTGTTTAAATTAACGATGTAATCCAGAAATTCGGTTTTGGCGGTGCGGAAATCTGCGAAAATGCCGACAAACGCGAGATGGCGCCACAGGTTCCATTATCGACTGTCTGTGGGGCACTAGTGCCCCATTACCATTCCCATGTCACGCACAACGTTATTGACAAATTTTTTAAAATTGATATCCCGGCTTCTGGTGGTTGTTCTTTAATCTATGAGGGGTCAAATGAAAGGGGAAGAAATAAGCTATTCACCTGAAATAGTCTTGTTACTGTAACTTTATCCAGTGTCCACTTTATCCACTTATAAACATGACGTTCAATCTAATCAGCTGACCATTGATTACTATCACTTGTTGCCATAGAAACGTGTAAGAAACATAGACGCCGGTTTGTATATAACATATCAAAATGTCAATGCCTCGTATTATTAAAATGTTTAACATAAATACGGTAATTTGTTTGCAACATAACCTCTTCTAGTCGGAAAAAGGACAATTTCTTTAAGATTTCGTAGTACGTGAAATCGTGCACCGATATAATTTAAATAATGTCTGTGGACCACAACGAAAAATATATCTTCGAAGCTGAATGGTACGATAAAATAGCAACTACTTTAAAGAAGTTTTATCTCTATTATTACCCGTATGATAATACAGTCGAATTGGTACGTTACATACAATTTTCTTAATGTCCAATACTGTTCAACAGTGTCCTATTTTATTATTATTATTTACGCTATTCTTTCTTTTTTTCAGTTCGACATAAAATGTCGCAAAACATTTTTAAGGAGGACAAAATGCGAAGGGATCGAGGCGAAGGACTTTTATGTGGGCGCTACCGTTACAATATTCTCACGGAGCATAAAAATAATAGATTATGCGGATTGTCATACCCGGGTAAAGTTGCAAACAAAATTGCAAAAGTATGTTATTATTTGTAACAAGTTTGTTCTGTATTTGCCAGTTACGTAAATGGTTCCTTTGATATCCCTTTAGGACACTCGCAATAGTGAAACCTAGCGTTGTGGATAAATTGGGAGAGATATTGAAATTAATCATTGCCAATGATTTTCATATCGCAAATATCCGAATGGCCAAATTTACAAAAGAAGAGGCAACCGAGTTTTATCAAGACAAAGAGACAGCAAACATAGCGTAAGAATATCAACTAACATGAAATGCTTCTATGTTGCGTACAGGAGTTCTATGTTCTATATTTCTAATTAGGTATTTGATAAGACATATCACTTCGGGTCCTATTGTAGCTCTAGAACTGTTAGGTGATCACGCCGTCAAACGATGGCAAGAATTAATGGGACCCGAAGACAGTAAGGAAGCTGTGACAAAAGCACCAGCTTCGATCAGAGCGCGTTACGGCATAGATAACATTCTGAATGCAGTACATGGCCCAGAGGACGAAGCAGCTGCAGAAAGGGTTTGCACATTTATTTATTTGTATACCGCCGATAATATTCCAAGCATAACATTCGTCTTCATTCAAGGAATTACAATTCTTCTTCCCCAATCCAAAAACTGGCAAAAAGGGACCAGCAAACACTGCAACTTTGGAAAACTGCACCTGCTGTATCATTAAACCGCATGCAGTTCAAATGAAATTAATCGGTGCGTGAAGAAGAGACCCTCGATCAAACAATATACATTTTTATAAGAAATATTTCAATTATATATAGCTCTTTATTAATATAGGAGATATTATCGAAGATGTGCAGAAGGCCGGTTACAGTATTTCTGCTATACAACAATTTTGTGTCAATCCGTTTGATGCAGAAGAATTTTTAGAAGTCTATAAGGGAGTTCTTCCCGATTATGCAGTAAGATTAAATCAAATTGTATACATTTAATGTACACAAGAAATTCATCCGTTCTTTAAATTGTATAATTGTAATACTGCCTTCAGGCAATGGTTGCAGAATTACAATCGGGGCCGTGCGTTGTAATGGAACTGAAACACAAAGACACGAAATTTGACGTTCAAGGGGAATTTAGAAAGTTATGTGGTCCTATGGACTCGGTGAGTAAATACAGAATCCTTTCTTCTCTTTCTCTTGTGATATGTACTTATGCATTACCCTTTTCTTGCAGGACATTGCACGACAAGTGAGACCAGATACTCTACGAGCGAAATACGGAAAGACCAAAGTTCAAAATGCGTTGCATTGTTCTGATTTGCCCGAAGACGGAATATTAGAGGTAAATAAATTAACAGATTATGTTTGCACACGATTCATATATTACGTACAATGAATACAAATTTTCTTTAGGTGGAATACTTCTTTAAGATTCTGGACAACAGTTAGTCGTTACAAAATGATGAATTACGGACTAAAATAAATTATTATTCCATGTTATTTTCAACGTTCGCTATATTTTGTGCGTATTTAAACCAACAACTACTACACGCTGCCTTTCTTAAAGACCATTTAAAGGGGGAGACGTGTAAAATTTATTGATTGCAAGGCGAGATCGAACAATGTCAGTTCTTATTCTAATTGTGTTCGATTAAAGCGAATCAAATGTACGGAATTATGTTCTACTTTGTTATTATAATAAAAAGAAGTTTTACCGAGTATCACGTTTTAATTATTCGTTGAATGCCAAAAAATTTCTTCTCCTTTACCCTTTTACTTTCCCATCTTTGGTTTAAAAGACCATCCTCTATTACAGCGTTAATAGTAAAGAGTTTATTCGTCTAAATATGCATACGCAAGCACGATACATCGGTATTCTGTTTAGTCTATTCTCTGACAATCGGTGTTTACAATATTACATACAGTTATAAATAATTTTCATCTCTGGGATGATATCGTAATGCAATTGATGGAAATTATTTTATTACTCGAGATAATAGAAAGAGATGCCCAAGAGTATCTCTCGAATGAAATGTCGTAGCATTTCACTTTTACATTACATTCGCCGTGCCAATTCTCTTAGCCCTTTGCGTTTCACCGACGCTACTTTATTTACAACAAATTAATCATCTACAATATATAAATGAAATTGACGGAGCGACTAAATAAATTCAAAAACCTTCAAATATTATTTAAAAAGTGTGCTGCAATTATTCGTCGATTATCTAAATCTATGTGCACAGCGCAAAGGGCTAGATGATTTAACATTTTTTATATCATGTTCATGTTTATATTAGTAGATAAGTTCTAAAAATATTCAGCCCGTTGTTCACGCAACGGGTGAACATTTTATATCATCGCCGATAGAACCGTCTATCTTGTTCAGAGAAAAAAATAAGCAACTGTCCAACTTTGCGAGTATGTAAATTGTCCAAGAGATAAGATACACACAAATAATAGAAAGTACAAGCTAACTCCCCCATCGAATTTCGTCCCCTCGTGATTCATTTGCGCGTACACACGAACAAAGAATGCAAGTACTGTTGAACGCGCTGAAAAGAAGAGGTATGAAAGAAGGCTGTGCAATTTTCGTTTGAACAGAAACGAGGAGAAGTCGTGAACTTATCCCGTATGTTAAATATATTTCGCAATCGATCACCGTTAATGGCGAATCCGTCCGTTTCGAATCGGCGACACGACGTGCTCATCCTGACTTAATAACGGCACAGTGATGTGTGCCAAGGATTCACGATGCCCATCGTGATGGAAAGTTGTGAGAAAAGGTTTGTTTAGAGAAACCGAGATACAGAGGATGGGTATATTTTGCATACCTGTAATATCAGGCGAATGTATCATTCGTTCTGGAATGGTTGCCCGGTGGAATTGGTGGAGTTTATTATAGAAGGAATTTATTGAAATGTAAATTATATAACAGATTAACGATTCTTCTCCGGGAATATGTAAATTCACATTTCTTTCACAATTCTTTATTTTTGTTTTTTCATTTTAATATGCTCGAAAGGTAGAATCATAACATTTGATAAGGACTTTTTAGTTAAATCGTTTAGCAATTTATTGCTATGTCGCCTGCGTACCGTTTTTCGGTATTAATGCAGTATTAAAATCGAATACTTTTGCATGCCTTGTCGAGATAAATTAATGCATCGACGATTTGTATTCAAAGTTTGTTTCGAATTATAATAGGCCAACACCATCGAACGCTAACCAAATGAAGATCTAAAGTCTTTATTAAATTTCCCATTTAAAGCTAATATACCATTAAAATGACGTACACGCAACATTTACACGCGCACAGCTTCTTTAAACAATCCTTTCGAATTCGCAAAAATATAATTGCAGATATATTAAACCGAATTGCTGAACAAATTCCACATCCATCATACTATAATCACCTTCTGTTAATACGCAGGACAGAAGTGTCATTTTCACCCAAAATCGCTTAACACGGTCGTATACGACCCACGCTGTCAAATCAACATTTTTCTTCATGACATATATGCCGCGTAATAATCATTAAATTGCAAAAATCATTATGTCCGAGAAAAAGGTATGATGTTTAACACTAAACGTACCAAACGGGGTCAAATGACCCCTTTCAAAATTTACTTTAAATTAAAAAAAAAGTATACTCAGTTTACTTAGCATACTTTTATTTCATAAGGGGTCAAATGACCCCTCGTGGTAAGAATAGGTATGTGTAAAGTACCAGTACATTTAGTGTTAACATTCAGTACAGAAAAGGTACACAATACACGTTTTAACAAATCATCGTCATAATACCTGCACAATCGAACTCAATGAAAGTTTCCAAAAATCGGTCTTACACGGAACGTCTTATTAACTATGTACATACATAGTACGTTTATCATTTCCGCGCAAGGGTTAGGAACAACCGAGCCAAAAAAGGAACGATCACGCGAAGAACCCACCGTGCGACGTTTTCAGCATCCTTCATCTCCAATATTCGTCTTCCGATCGGCGGAGCAACGTTACCTGCCCAAAAGAGCATCCTTTCCACCAATCTCGCCGAAAACTCTCCGACTTCTTTTTCTCGTTACCAGATACGCCGCGCTATCAACGACCAGGCAAATCGCCACGAAACGCCGTGGTCACGCTCTTGCAATTGTTAGGCCCGATTGGCGTATTAGAATACGTGCACGTATTTTCGAGCCGGTGCGCTACCACAGACGATCGTGGACGACAGTAGTGCGCTAGACAGCGCGCAGAACAGACCCATCGGTGATTGTCGTTTCTTTTCAGGGTCTGTGCGTCGCGATTTTCTTAAGCTCGAGGCTCCTCGGTCCTGAAACATGCGCGACTCGAAATTCTAATGGTGCATCGACGCAGTATCTCGCGAGTAGTACGAGTCAATCGAAATAAGAACGAGGTAGGAGAGTCGGTGCTCGATTATTGAACGGATTTGCCGCATCGATCGAGTGGTGTTCATTTTCGGATCGATCGGAGAAATTTTGGGAACAATTAGAAGGGGTTTATATAGGGAGGGTGTTTTTTCGTTTCGGGGAGGACCTGTGACGTGGCGAGGTGCTGGATTTTAGCGTGGAATTCGAGAGGTGATTTTCTTGCTTCTTATTTTACTGACTTTTCTTCCCTTTTTCTTTCTTCTTGTTTTTATTGGAGGCAAATTGTTCGCATCGCGACTGATCTGCGGATATGTAAATTAAGGAAGAACTAGTCGATGCCGATTCTTCCGGGCACTGAACAGTGGACGAAACGTGAGTTGTTCGTTTCGCGCGGAGGTAATTGGTGTTGGTGTCGTTTGGTGAATGAAGTTAAACCGAGTACTGTATGTGGGAGGGTGTGCTCGAGTTGTATGAATAGGTACGATCAGTTTTATTGGATCGAGATGTTGGCACTTACTTTTTGTTTCGCAGTTTCTGTGCACGCGTACCTGAAGATGCCAACGGGTTGTAACACGTCGGTTGAAGATGTTGAGCTCGTATGGGACATCGGTCTGTGAAAATCGTATAGAATTAGAATGTGCAACTGATGGAAATGGTACGAGGAAATTTCGTTTCATGAAACAGATTTAATATGGATAGCCTTACGCGGAGTTGGGGTTATTTCCGGTAATTTATGGAAAGAGTATGGAAAGCTGAATTAAACTAGGACTCAACGAAAGCATAAATTATTATCGATTTGTTAAGATTAAAACGAAAGTCAGTCGTTGGCTTAGAACGACGAATAATAATAGATTCTAAAGAATCGTTCGAATCCTTAAGAAATGTAGCTTATCAATATCTTTCGCTTAACCCATTTAGAAAATAAAGAAAGATATTCATTTTTATAAGTTTTCTTTCGTTTTTCAAACGTCAATTCGAGCCTGGAAAAATATTTCTGGATTTGAAAAGGGCGAGCAGATTTAAATTGATCGATGAACAAATCCAAGGGAAAATATAAACCATTGCTCAGACACTGTTATTGAAACATTAGAAATCCTGCACGAAGAATCCATTCGTAATATTTAACAGTAGCGAGTCCCCTTGATGAAACAAAGTTTCTAATCCCATCGTTTTCACTCTAAACAATAAAAAAAACCATACCACAAATTAACGTCCAACAATTACAACAATCACAGGTGCAATCATTTCTCAGTAAAACGAAGTTCGTTCCAAAAGAAAACAGACAGTGCCAATCAAAATTTTTTTAACATTTCTCTCCTTCCATCAATCGAGCTAAACGCTAGCCTTTTAGCCTTTAGGCAGCTAAAAGACCAATCGCAATAATGTGTTACAAAACACCTATGATGTACCTATACCACAGTGAAGAATCCAAATGATCAGAGCCAATTTTTGTATCGACAAAACCTTCGATTTAACCAGGTCGTTACTGTTAATCCAGTATTCGAATTAATTGATTTAAAGCGTGGTACGACTTCGTTATGGGGTGAATCTTCATTCATCGATGAAGCACAAATTGGCCATGCCCGTCCACGTCGATGTAGACGATGACGCGTGTCCGAGTGTAATAATAATGTAATTTGTGAGTTCCTTTCAACGGTCTCGACGAACTTCGCAGTCGTAGCAGGGCTAATAGGCAAGATATTTTTAATGAAGCGTCGCTTTTCAACGAATTCGCCGACCAATGGCGTCCAATGAATTCGCAGCATTTCAATCTTCGTTCACCGTTTTTGGCCGGGTCGATTTCTGACAATTATTCTCCGCAAACAGTGGGCAATTTTGATTCATATTTTCACGCTGCCGTCTCGCACTGATTTATATAGTATTACCAGCAATGGACAAGTGTTGCCAGTGGTGCAGTCAATGATACACTCGGCGAGAAAATTAACCGATCGCCAAATGTCCGTCGCAAAAATCGCCGATGTCTCAATTGTAGCTTCGTGGAAAATAATCGAAAGAAAGTCTACTCTTGGCTCCTTTCACTTCCAATAAGTGAGGCAGTCTGAGAAACGACGAGACGTCAACCCTTTCGATGGAAACGTGCGTATCGATTTCCAGCAATCATTCGACCTCTCCCGAAACAAAAATTAAAATAATACACGCTGCGTTGCAAAGTTCCAGCAATAATTTCGATTCCTCCAAGCGTCTAATCTATCCCATCGCGTGATCGTCGTACCCCCCGCGTCCAACCCTTTCACGTCGATTTATCTCAAACGTTGCAACGCTCGACTAATGAATTTCCCCGTCAGTTTAACGATATTATTGACACGATCCATAGGAAATGCCCCAACCTTCTCCGTCGCAACTATGCTTTCGTAAATAATTTCATCCCCGAAGGTTCGTTTCGCCCGCACATTGCACTGTCCAGAAACGTGATTCGCTAATTGTTTCGAGCGGGGTGCATCGCGGGGACCATTGATCAATGACGCAGATCGGACCATCGCATCGTGGCCACTCTGTCATCCACGTTGACGCGTGTCGCGGACAACTAGCAGCGTAATTTCCGAGTTCCTTTGAATGCACTCCGGACGAACTCACGGAGTCGACATAGGAGCTGTACAATAGTTTCTGAATGCACTTGACCCGGTTCGACGGCGTCGTCCGCCGTCCTGGTCGAGGCAGTGAAAGCGAAATCGAAATCGAACACCGAACCCGCCGATTATTTGATCGATGCAATCGTATCCGTGCATGTATAATTAATTCCGCGTGCAAACCAGGCAGATTTCCAGGCAAATAATTATTTAAGACTAGAACTACCGAGAGGTCTTGATACTATGTAGACAGTATACGTTAGACCGATTGTGAACACGAAAATGGTTGAGTGGACATTAAGTAGAGATATGTAATTGTCATTTTGCTTTATTGAAAGACGTCATAAATTGCTGCAGCAATACCTATATGTTAATAACTTTGTAGCAAGAAATGTAAAATCAGTCGTTTTGACTGGCTGGGTAGTTCTAGTGTTAATATTGCACGAAATGCGAGGGGGACAAAAAGAAACGGGTTCTGCTTGAAGATTGCGATTAATCCTGGTTCTTGTTCGATTGTGATGAATGAAATTCGTGGTATCAGTTTTGGGTGGAAAAAGAGAATTGCGTTATTCTTGTTTACCAGTGACCAGACGGTGCGATGCAATAATTGTTAACTATTATATTATTTGCACACCACGCGTAACGTTTATATAATAATAAGCAATAGTTTGCTTGAAAGTATCTGCGATTCGAGCAGTTTCGCTGCTTAGTCCTTATACGTGTACTTTAACGATTGAACTGTGACGTTCGTTTGTCCTCGATCGAAAAAGGATCGTGGATCCTTCTACCTTGGCTCGCGAGAGTTGAGAAACCTGAGAAATGTTAGAAATTCGCTCTTCGAGATTGCGGACTGTAGACGAGATCGTAATGTGACGGGGAAGATTAATTAGCTGGATGGTAATGGTAAATTCTTTCGTGAATTGGTTAAGCAATTTTGTGGGGTGGCTGTGGTTTGTCGATTGCCTGCAGAATTATTTGTGTTTAAATGGAGAGACGATGCATTTTCGTGTACGCGAATATAGTTGAACCCTGAAGAATTTTCTTCTTTGAATTAACTAATATTATATGAATAGTCAAATGTTATATGAATTTCCTAATAATTCTGTATATGCGTGTCATTGCTTCGTTGCTCCTGGTGAAACTTATGAATTTTCGTGGCATTTAGGAACGATTGCCAGGGTGTTTATATAACGATAGATCTTACTTATTGTTAGAAATCTGTGCCACAAAGATTAGCAGCTCGATACCGCGGCGGGTGAAAGCAACGACAAAACACAATAATCAAATTCCATTGTCAGGGAAAGGTTTGTCACGAAGTCAACATAATAAATCGTTCGGCCAATTGCTCGGACGCGATAGTGGGAAAAATGGAATAGAAATTAGGAAATATTGCATGCCACGTCCGCCGGTTTGAATAAATATAAATATAAAATTACTTGAATAGTTGAAACATTGTCCAAACGGATAATTAATAGAAACTAATTTCGAAATACAAGAATTAATTTGTAGTACTTATTATTTATGTACGACTATTAATTCTAACATTAATTCTAACTATTAATTTTAACAGAAAATAATTTAAATGTTACATCAGAATTAGTACAAACAAATCGCCCATATTCATGCTTAACATTTTAGTGCTACAACGCTCAGTTCAAAACTATTCACATTTTCTACTGTTTACTATGCTCTAACAATTAACTTTATGTCTCCATACCTAACAAGTCAATCAGCTATACTGACACACTGTTTACCTAGCTTTTATTTTCCAAAACAATCTCTTGTTGAATGAACCGACTCACTCATCCTTTCATAATGAATCACTGTTTGCGGTGCAACTGATAATACTGACCCTGCAATTATTTTTCAAAAGCATTATTCACTGTATGCAGTGCCTCCCCCATTTCAAAGTGTCACCAAACTCTGGCCACAATCTAGTCATGGAACGATTCACGATTAAATCACCTTTTCACTGAACGTATGAAGCATTACATATTCCTGGATGCGAAAATTCAAATGTTTATAAATAATTCAAGGCAGGTAGAAATATTCGTATCGATGCAACATTCCCGTGTCGCGTTCTTTTAAACGGAAACGTTTCTCGGTACATTCTTCGTAATTACGAACAATGAATAATTGGAAACGCACGAGACAAACATACATAGTTTCCTCGTCGTTTCGATTACTGGAAAGTGACAATCGACACTCGAGCTTCCTATTATGAATTATGACGAACGTATATGCATCTACCTTGCTCTTTAAGCGTGCCGAATAAAAGCGAGACGTTTCGATTTGTCAAGCGAATATTATTCGGTGTAATAAAATTTCATCGAATAAATAGAGACTGATGTGTCAATTCATTACCTTGCTGCACGTTTGTCTCGTGCTGCAAGTGTATAAACATAGGCTACATAGCCCCCATATTCCACCCACAACATTTTTATCGCCGTTTTCTGCGCGGTTGTAACGTGAGGCACATAATCGGATAAAATGGATAATGGGGAAGATTTATGTTGGTACATATATACGTACGCATAAGGCACGTTCGTGTGTTCCAATACTACACTTTTCTACGGATACGCGAATTAGGTTTCTTTGTGCTCCTTTTTATCTTTCATAAGACACGTAATCCCGGTAAATTATTACAAATTATTAACAGTATAATGTGCTCTGAATGGTACAGTCGAATTGGTATTACAAGGGGACGCGTCGGTTCTCTTTCCTTCTTTCTTTGTTATTGAATATATATTTAGATAGGTATTTAATATATTGCGCAACAACGAGAGTGTTTGCCTGGATCTAGAAAGTGCTTCAGGCACACCGCGATTTCTTCGTGACACTTTTTCACGGATTAGTCACGTTCAGAGTGATAAAACAATGGAATAAGCACCGATATCGCTGCAAGAGTTCCCGTTAACATATTCTAAATATTTAAGTGTAACGACGTATCTATCTCAATACCTGCAGCAATGTGTAAAATAAGCAAGACCTTATAAAAATTAAATTCGATTACCCACGTCGATAGCAGAAGCTCTACCTTTCAAAACAATCCCAGGTAAACTACCGCCAAGATCTTTTCTACGAACTCGCAGCAATTCGAAGATCCACAGTAGGTCCTACTCCAATTTTACCGGAGCGGTGTTGTATTAGCAATTGAAACGAAATAATTAAAAAGTAAATTGTACCACCTGTGTACCTTTGTACCGCAATTTTCATTACCACGTGAAAGCAAGAAACGCATGAAAAACGTACTATGCATACATATGTAACACTCCAACGACTTATCCTTGTACACGAGGTCTATCCTTCTGTCTGTTTGACCGTGTCAAGGAGTTGAAATCGTTATGGGAACACCATACACGTATATCCCCCGTGTGCAACGCGTGCCGAGCCTTGAATAGAAAACGTGTCCCGGGTTGCTGAGCGAGAAAAAACGCTTCCGTACTAAAGTACTTGAACCTTGTTCGTCTTTACGAACCTCGGGTGTGCCACTGTAGGGTCGCATAGACAATGACAAAAACCTGTCCTTGCTTTAACGCGAACAGTTTCTCTAGCAAGTCGTCGCTCGACACAAATTGGACCGTAAGACCCTTTCATCGGCATTTCGTATGTACTATAGGCAGAGTTACAGGGGATAATTTTGTCATTGAGCCGGGTCTAAAAAGTAAATTCAAGGTTTCTTGCGTCAGGAAATGGCATTGGTTAATGTGTACATAGAGGAGAGGTGGAGGGAGTAAATGGACGGTTGGTTAACAGAGGGTACACATGTTTTTAAGCTGATTAGATCTGCTTGGATAGAAGAGACATAATTCGTGGTTTCTTATAAAAACAACTATGGTGCGTTTGTATAATAATTGTTAATGGGTTGAGGGTTGTCGCGGTGTTGTAATAGTTGCGAGATTGCGACGGCAAATTTTTTTTTATAAACTCACGCGGCTGATAGACTTTAAAACATATAATTAACTATATGTATATCGCTGCGTGGCTATTGCGATTAATTGTGAGGCGAAAATTATTGTCGATTGATTTTCTTTGTCGCTATTAAAGTTGTTGTTCAGTTGGCGTATTTAGAAGTTGCGCTATATTCGTCAGGAAAAATGGTGGGCGATGATAAAAAGTGGTTTGGCATCGGAGCCGAACGTAAGAATGGATGGAGGATGAACTCCAACGAAATGAATGCACGCTCGAGCGGCGATAAATTATAGAAACGCAGTCGGTACAACAAAGTCTTTTTGTTGTACGCGGTTGTTCTGCGAAAACTTTTCAATTATCGTATATTAGCCGTGCAGTGAATAGTAAATGTCATCGTAAACTAAAAAAACAAGACAGAAATACCATGCCGGGGCACAAACATTTTTCACCTGTCCGACGAGATCGTTACCTAGAAAAGTTTCTTCACGGATCACACAGGTGACCATATCGTAAACTTTGATTCATCGATTCTTTCTCGTATTATCAAACAGTAGCAACAACAACGAAAAACAGAAACAAAAAATGGAGAAAAAAGGGGAAAATAAGCTTTCAGGAAGAGGATACTTAGCACTCGGCTCGGCCACAATGTCCAACGGTGGACAAGTTATGCAATTACATTTGTAATGGGCCAACATTCAGCTCCAACAACGCTGGCAATTCGCGGTAATTACTGTGCCGTGTCTCGTAATCCATTCCACGGGTCGCATCGTCTACGAAGATATGTACAATGTACGTCTAATGGAAAGGAGCGGAAAAGATAAACCGAGGCGAAACGTGGTGTCTTTTCGACGGCATCCTTTTGGTTTCTCTGTTTCGTTTGCGAAACCCTGCGATCGTTGGAAAGCGGCAGAGTCAAACGAAAAATATCTATTTCATTTGCCGAATATTCTTATATTTAACGCAATATCGCTGGACTAAAGTCAGTGCCATATTTTTCAAACAAGATATGAATGGAATTTTTATACGTATTCAAGCAACCAAATGTGCAATGAATATTAGTATAGTTTCTTCTTTGTATCCATGTATAAAGTTTCCCAATAATTCTTCTAAAGGAATGCGTTATCGTGAAAAGTTCTTTCCTCCTAATTTCTTTATCAAACGTTCCTAATTAATACGTTCGATTAATCGTTAAAAAAATACTATCGTATACCACAGTAACTAGAAGATGAAGTTATACAAGAAAAAGGAATTCCTGCTCGGCTGTGTAATTAACAATAGCAGAAGAATGCAATGTCGAAATTCCATAGACATGCGACTCCTTTTTACTGTCGCACATAAATACTTGACGCTCACAATTCCCACACGGAAATGTATCTTTCTTCCTTCGAATGACGACACGTTTCGCGAGATCGCGTTAAAACAATGCTATTAGAAGCAATGGCGCTTTAAACTGCCTGCTATTAAACAAATTAATTACCATTACGCTCTACAAAAGCGTGAATTGTACAAAAGCAATGTCTGATTGCAATTCTCCAAGAATTGTCTCCAAATTTCCGCGCATAAAGAATGCAAAGCTGTTGTTGTCAAGAATACCACTCGAAAATAATCATGCTCAGCCTGATAATTCTTATTCAGCTCAGATAGCAATTCAAATAGCTTGTTGTGGCTACGTTTTCGCAGAAAAATGAAATCTACGATCCACAAAGGAGAAAAATACAAGTAAGAATTGAAAGTGATATCCTCGACAGGGAGAGCCAAGAAACCGAACGAATATCAGAAACGAAGGGAAGAGGCGAGAATACGGAAAAGCTCCGGACTCGCGACTTCGTCGTAACACCGAAATTAGTGTTCTCCAGGTCCCCGGAAACGAGCATCGTGTTGCACATAAATACCGTCGCGGCCTTCAATTCGTTATGTCACCGTTCCGTGGCGTTGTACGAAAGGAAGGAACAGAAAAGAAAAATGCAATAATTTATGGGAGAACTTGCATCTCGACACACATCTCGATCCGTGAGCCGCGAAGGGAGTCTCAGCGAACCGTCGCGTCTCGTTGTCGTAATCGTCCGCTGTATTGATTGCAGTAATTTCTCGCGCAAAGAGCCACGAGCGGTTTCCTTGCGAAAAAGCGGGGACACGCCGCACAGTGGTTTGGAACAGAGAAATACTAGGCATACCTCGAAAAAAATAAATTTGTTGCTTCTGCTTCGTATGTTAATTTGTTAATTCTTCTACTATCATACTACTTACATATGTGTAGTAAAATATTCTGAATTTATTCCATATTTTTCTCACGTGAGCCGGTTACAATTATTGCGCAACCGCGTGGCAAATATTTAGTGGCTACTCTTAATATCGTTCGATGGCCCAGTGCACGATGCGCCATTTAAATCTTCCTTTTACCTTCGTAATTCCACCTTTGCTTTAACTTTGTTCCTCCACGGCGAACGTCTTGAAACCTCTGCGAGCATATTTTATACTTTAATTACGATGCACGTGGAATAACGACGATAGAATATGAATTGAATTCGATTCGCAATGTTCGCGGAACTAGCTCCCCGTCACATTTTGCGACACGATTTAGAATCGAGACGTATCATTATTTTTTCACCGATTGACGTGCACAATCGAGCAGTTACATAAACTGGCGCATACAGGCTTGTGGATCACATCGGTTGAGAAATATGAGCCTCGATTCGGTATTCGCGATGTTTCCAAACCAAAGATTGCAATTACTGCAACGTCACTTAATCTGCACGCGATCAGCCGTGTAACAATACGTGTTGTGAAACTAAAACATAATTATCGGGGTTGTTTATAAAACAAACAGCGATAGGTATTCGTTGCTCGGCTTGCAGATTGTATCTCGAACATCGTACATACTTACATTATGTACGTCGCGACTCCGTTATCGCGGCCTTATGAAACAATCGGGGATCCGATAGAGGGAATTTTACATTCGACTGAACAACCTTCCAAGGATAGGCATTTAATCCAGAACCGTAGAATACGGTTCTTAATAGTCAATGATTCTGAAGAAGTACAGTTTATTTCGGAACAGTAGTTCAGTTCAGGACATAATGGCGAGGGAAATTCGTTTTGACCACCTTATATTAATAAAACAGAAAATGAGTTAAGCATCGCTTGATATATTGCTCGATTTTGTTTATTCGAGTAGCTATAACATTTGTAAAAAATTAAAACTGCATAGCTTGCAAAATTGTAATATTGTCATTGTATTTTCGACACACGCGGTAGAAATCGGACAAAAATGTTAGAATTTCGATGATTAATTATAGTTTGTAAAATATTCATTGGCGTAATATTGCAGTTCCTTGAAACAACTTTCGTTATACAAGCATGCAGTTGCAATCTTAAACAAAAGAAAAGTAACTGCAGAAGAAATCAAAATCAGAGTTGAATTGATATCATATTTACTAACAAATTATTAAAATGGACAATCATGTGCAACGGGGCAAAATGGCAACAGGTTAACGGGCTGCATCCGCACAAGGAATTTCCATAAATCACGATCAGTGAGAAACAATCAAAGAATTCCAGTGTTTTTATAATCAATTTCACCTGTCGCAATCTCGTCATGCTTAATTGCCGTCGCATGATTTTATTGGTTTCGTCGATACTATTGAACGATACTATTAGGATAAAGACTGTTTAACACTTCCTCGAGCAAATGAAACGAAACGGCCGATCGGTAGGGAATCGAAAAATGAATGAAAGATGAGAGAAGGGCTGTGCAGAGAACTGGAAACCCTTGATTCGAAGGCTAGACAATAGATAAGAGAAGAATGCTGAACAGACAATGAGAAGATTCTAATAGAGAGTCGTTCATCTTTCACGATGATTATCAAAGTTGAATTGTGTGACAGAGTGTTATCAGTATTGCAGATTGCAACTGATTTTTTTTCTTTTAAGTTCGATGTTTATTAGCCTACTTGAGTATTTTAATTTTCACAATCTTTTAAGGCAATTTTATCATGCTTTATTAATGCAGGTTTTTTAAAACGTTAAATTTGAGAGTCTCGATTATCGTGTATTATAATTATTTTTAAACTTCTGTCTGATTCTATACAATTCTCTTCGTACAGTTATTATTAATTTAATAAATAAATCGTTGTTACAAAAGGGATTGCCAAAGGGTATGGCTTGAATTAATTACTATGCAGCATTTTCTAATAAAGCTTTCAATTAAAACCAACAAGATTACACAGCTTTGTTAAACTACATATCTTTGCGTAAAAACCAGAATGTTACTCCTTAACCGTTTGCACTCCGAATTACTATTCCAATAACTCCCAAGTATTTTTGAGATTTTACTTGAAATCGACTGTGACTCAACATAGGAGCACCTGTGACAAAAACTGATGTCGAGTCACACTCGACAAAGGAGTGCAAAGGGTTAATTATAATGAAGGCTTCACCTTACACTGCATTTCCTTATTGCACGTTCGACCACCATTGAACCGTCAAAGCGGAAACCGGCATGCGACAGCATTAACACACACGATGCGTGGTGTGCATTGTAAAATCCGTTATGTAAAAGTCACGTCATTTGTATTGACACATTGTCCACTGTCACGGCTATTGGATCATCCACTGACAATAATCAGCCTCTTGGAATTATTGAAATGTACTTATAAATAATATTACTTCATCCCCCCTGAATTACCTGAATTATCATTTAATTAAATTATCATTTAATCCGCGCATTCCGTCGCTCAAAAATGTATGGTAAAATTTAAATACCATTTCGTTATCCCTTCACGCTTTATCGCCATTCACGAATGCTCCAGGTAGAAGGAGTCGGATAGTCCAAGCTAGTATTCATACTAAATAGAACTACAAATACACTTCGAATCACAAGAATCACCAGGTCACGACTCCCTTCTAAAAGGCGTCTTCCAAATTCGCTATAACAAAAATGGATAACTCATTGTCGCGTACCGATGTCGTCTGGACCTATTTATAACCGATCGATAAGTGAACGACTGGCCATTGAGGGAATGCTGAAGAAATCGCGCAATTGCCCGCGACTAATGCTTAATTGGCCGTTTAACGAGGCAAACATCGTAGTTTATTCGAATATTCGCACCTGCCCGATAATGAGGTAATGGCTCGTTGCCGGATGTACGGTATTCGATGACCGCGCTTGGAAAATGAGCTGACGCGTTGCGTTGACACGAGGCAAGGTGCAAAGTTGGTTGCGCGCAAGCAACGGTATTGTCGCGAAGGAAAAAAAAAAGTAGGGAAAGAAATGTGCCGAAATCGGCTCGGTGAAATTCGACATGCCATTTCTGTCGAAACACCTCAGTGGTCGATGTTAATTATTGATTCGGTCGAACTTTCCCTATTCGCCATCGAAATCTTTCCTTTCATCGACATATGATCGATATGTAAAATATATTTTTGTAGAATTTCATGGTAACGAAAAAATTCATTTGTTTCCTTTGTATTTATTCATTTCGTGCATTACGGGATGCAACTCTTCCTTAAATTGTTCATACTGATCGCTGTTCTTTTTACATTTTATTATTATCATTGTTTTCGCAGAAGGAATAAAGAAAGATGCAGCGATAACGCAGTATTGTTAAAAATATGCACGGTGGTTAGTGCCGCCCTTAATATTTGACTGGAGGCATTCACTGTTACTACTTAGGGAAACTCTTGCGCACGACTGATCGCGATCATTCCAAACGGCAAGATGATGCTGATCAAGAGTTTCTTCCGGAGGATCATCAAGGATTTCCGGCACAAGGAGTTGCTACCACTTAAAATGATATTCTTCGTTCAAGCATCGAGTAAGCTAATTTACTTCTTAAACTCAGATATTTTAGAATGTTTCATTTAAATGCTCGCAACATCGTTTTCAGCGCTCTATGTACTTTATCCGTATTTGACGATACACATGAGGGAGCTGGGTATAAACGTGGAGGAGACTGCCATAATGAGCGCTATAACGCCGGTGATCGCGATGGTGATGCCACCCATGGCTGGTATGGTTGCCGATCGTGTGGGGAATTTCAAAGTAAAATATCATTCAAAGCTCATTCCTTTAATCGCTAACCACTGAGACAACTATAAGTTTACCCACAGCTGGAAATTCTCAAAGATTATTAAAATTCCATAACTGTCCAAGAAAGAAACGATAAATTTTATTAAAGATCCAATTATTATCCTAGTTGCTAATCTCAAGACATTTCCAGCAATTTAACAGCATTGTTGAACTTCAACGAAAGAGGAAAACTGATCACTGATGTTAAAACATTGCCATTCAGATTCTGCTGTCCCTGTTCTCATCGTTCGGTGGACTCGCAGCCCTTCTATTGCTACTGGTGCCGATTGGCAGGATAACCGTGGAATTTCCGGACAGAGTCGTGATGGGCCTAGGCTGCGCAGGTGATAACGGACTCCTTTACACGATGAGCCAGAGTCATCCTTGCGAGGCGAGTGTGCAATCAACGATTTCAACGAGGATAGAAAGTTGCGGGTAGGTAAGGATACGCGATCGAAACGATTCGTCTTTAATCGAAACGATTCTATCTTTGATCGAACGATTTTGTCTGCAGACAAATGATTCTGTCTCTGATCCCCTACGCTTCAATTTGTTGCTCAAGAATGGCAAAATTTGAAATACATTCGGCAAGAAAAATTAAAGAATCACTACATCTTACTTAGTTGAAAAATTGTCAAATGTAAATATTTGAAAATAAGTTTCTGTAAACTCGGAAATATTCCCCCATGGTTTCCACGAGATCTGTGCGAATAATAAATTTGGTTTCTCACTAATAATGTTTCGTGCATCCTTTCAGTTATATGTGTCCACTGGACGTCCGCAATGAAACAGAAGTGGAATCAATTTTATCCTCAAGATTGTATACGTTGAAACGGTACAACACGAAAACGGGTGCAAATTCTTCCATCAAGTTTTCAGTATCTCAAGACGAAATGCCTCAGGTACATATTACACGGCGAAATAAATTGCCCGTTACTAATGAATATTTCCCACAAAAATTACTCTGTCATATTAAATAGAAACATTAAGTTTCTCGTCACGCCTTCTACATTATGAAAAAACGAATAAAAAATTCCTCAGCAAAAGGGAAATAAAAAAAGAAACAAGGAGCTATTACAGATCGTATCAAGTGCGTGCAATTTTCACAGGAAAAAGAGGTGGATCTACGAGAGCACAGGAAATTAACGAACAACGTGTACTTCAAGACGTCCATCCGACAATTGTCCACGAACGAATACTTCTTCCCATCGAATCAGCTGTACGAGTTTTCGTGCGACGTGTCTGGTCTCAACGAAGATTTCGAAACGTCCACTTCGAACATTTCCATGTCCAACAGGATTCACGAGAACCGTACTTTATGCTTGTTCAACCCGGTTGTCGTTCACGCGGTAAATTGAACAATTCGTCAAATTATTCATTTCAATTAATTCATTTAACCCGCATGCTGTGTACACGTGTTTCCTATGCAATATTTAGGGCAACCCCAGCGAAACGGTGAATTATCGGTCGTACAAGTCGAAGCTGAAAGTTCTGGGAGCCACGGAGGAAGATCGTAATCTGAAACGGCGAAGATTCTTGTCGGAGAGTGTCGCGTGGTCCGGAAAGGAATTTCAGAAAATCCGCTGCGAAAATCCGGATTCGGACACCGAGAGGATCTCCCTGAGTCTGCCGCTTTTCAATTACTCGGTGAGCGCGGACCCTTACAAGACTCTGTACGCAGAGAACTGTAGCAAAAGGTGTATCGTCACAGCGCCCCGACAAGAGGTGTGCTCGAACATGAAGACGGTGATTGAATACAACGTGCGAGTGACGTTCTGGCTATATTTTGCCATTAGAGTGTTCATCAGTGAGTATATAGCTTTTGTTTCACTGTTACCAAATGTTCATTCGTGAATCAGATTTAGAATGACGAAACAGTAACGTGCGACGTATACTAACTGCAAGTAGTAAAGTTAGAAATTGTATTTTGTATCTGGTTGGTATGCTGAAGGTTTTTGCGGAAAATTATTTTCCGGCGTAAATGATTAAGTTGACAGCGCGATGAAAATGATTGAGTAATATACTTGCAACCTTATAACATAAGACCGCATTTTAACGAGACGTTATTTGTGGTTACGATTGGAAACCTGTTTGCATCCACGTTGTGGGACTTGCATTTTTCACGGTGAAGGCAGTTGTAAACTAGAGCCTGCTGGTTATCTGAAAATAAACTCGATAGATTGCGTAACGGTTAAGAAAAAGAAATCGCTCGTCTAAACTTACGCGTATTAGAAATCTCTTGTAACTACAAATCAATCTTTGCTGAAAGGATATGAGTTGTAAAACAATAACATATGTTGCAAACTAATAGCCATCAAATTTATACGTTGCACCATAGAAAATGTCAGGAGTTTTTGAAGACGATTTTCATTAGCTAGAAGCAAGCTTCGCGAATAAAATAAATAAATAAATTATACTGTACTCTTACCACAAAATTTTGACCGAAAAATTGTCGACACTTAAACTACTGTAACTCCGTAAAAAGAAATCGTACAACAATCAACTTTGGCTCATTTTAAAGGGTGAAGCCTCTACTTTAACAAGTCTGAATTGAACTTTTACGAAGGGTGAGAGGATTTGCCCATTAAAACGAGCCCAAGTTGAGTGGTGTGCGATTCTTTGTCGCGAAGTTACTACGGCTCAAAGATCTATAAATCTTCGGTCATTTAATGATCCACAATATAATAAATAGCAATAAATTATTGTATGCGAGTTTCTTCATATATAAAGTTCACCCTATTTACAGGTGTAATCGGTGGAACTACGTTCGCCATGTTCGAGGGTGCAGTAATCGCGATATTGCGAGAGCAAAAAGCTGATTATGGGCTCCAGAGAATTTATGGAAGTATTGGTGGTATGATATCGTCACCATTATCTGGGCTACTTATTGATTATGCGAGCACTGGTAAACATTACACTGATTTCAGGTAAATTATATCTTTCGAAATATCTTTCAAACTTTAATACACGTTCGACTATGATACTATAAATACATGTATATTCAATCACTATGAAATTATACTGATCGTAAATATAATAATTTACATTACCGGACCCCTTTCGGTATTTGCCCGAATTTATTGGAAATTTATTCAAATTTTGTTTGCCACTTGCCAATCAAAGTTTCCACAATGTATCAAAGCTACCAACAACTTGACAACACAGATGAAACGTGTATTTTCCAGGCCGGCGTTTTATCTGTACGCGGGTCTGAAACTCATCTCGGGCCTGCTGATGCTGGCCATCAATTTGGAATTCAAATCGCCAGCTACGAACGTAATTCGTGATGTCTTCAGCGTGTTAAGGAACATCGAGACAGCAGCCCTCTTCATAGCTTGTTTCGTTCTTGGTGAGAAATTATATTTCTACTGTAATTCCACTGATGTGCAATCGTACTGCTGCGATATAATATAAAGATGCACGATGTTCCCAACCGTGAAAAATAGAAACATTCAATCTTCACATTAAATCACAGGAATTATATTTCAATTATTTGTTTCCATTATTCGTTATTGTCCGTTTCCGGTAATTTTTAGCATAGCAACGAAACTGCAGTGACATTGGTATTTTAATTCATGAAAAATTTCCCAAATTTATGCAGACTTGCATATTCTTATGCATTATTCTTACATATATATCGGCGTGCGAATTAATATTTAAAGGCATAAACGTCCTTAAACAACAAAATGTTTTTACGCAAATTATTGTAGGGTGATTACCTTTATGAGATAATTATTTTTTTCCTTGCCTCTTTCGCAGGAACTGCTTGGGGATATATCGAATCGTTCCTCTTTTGGTTGATACAAGATTTAGGAGGATCAAGATCGCTCATGGGCATCACCATAACCGTAGGCGGTATTGCCGGTATACCATTACTGGTACTATCTGGCCCAATCATATCAAAGATCGGCCATGCCAATGTACTTTTTATAGGCTTCGTTTTTTACGCCATAAGACTTTGTGGTAAGCGATCATTTTAATTCGTGCACGTCTACTATTATTTGCATGATGCTCTTACGAAACATCGTAGCATGTTAATCCACCCATTTACTTACCGCCCTTCTGCAGTCGAATCGAAAGGCAACAGCCGTTTGCGATTGCTATGCATGCACACTTTGCGCAAATACTTTTAACGTTCAGTTTGAGTGTTCAGGTAATCTTCGGAGCAACTCCGTTTCGGGGGCGAAACTTTTCTTGCTATATATTGTATAAAATGTGTGAGGAAAAACCTCGATCTCTCACGAAATCCACTCTTTTTCTTTATCCAGGTTACTCTTTGATATACAACCCCTGGCATACACTAATATTCGAGGCGTTGGAATCTGTCACGTTATCTCTTAGCTTCACCGCTGCTGTTACTTACGCAGCAAAATTGTCCACCACCACCACTGACAGCTCGATACAAGGATTATTGGGAGGCGTCTATTACGGCGTCGGTAAGTCAAAGAATTCACCAGCATGGTGAACGGAAAAATATAAATAATAAATGGTGGAGAAAAATGCGAATCATTCCAATCTTTGAATCGATATCACGATCGCCAAACGAAGCCCTAATAATAATACATAATAATAATATATTTCGTTGATCAACGGGCTTAAGAACCCTTTAGTATACAGGGGGTTAATACGCACAGAGTAGTAGTATTAGGTACAATACAAAATAAGGAAGCAATACAGAAAAGAATAACAAATGAAACATAACAGTCTTATATACAGAAATAATAAACAAACTCCGCCTTCAATTGAAAACGAATGCATATACACACATGCAGTGCTAATCGAAATTTATTATTCGCAGGCAAAGGATCGGGAAGTCTAATCGGCGGTTATTTAATGAAAGCCTTCGGCACCCGTCCAACCTATCGAATTTTCTCAGTAATGACTCTCATCACCGGTATAATGTACTACATATTCAACGTGGCGTACCTGAAGAAACAGCCGCAAACCGAGGGAAACGACATCGTCAAGAAGAAGCCGAAAACGGTCGACAAGCAGAATGGCCTCGAGAGTGGCACAATTGAAATCGGTTTGGAAGAGAAGGTAAAGAACGGCGCGGAGAAAGGCAACGAAACGAACGAACGAAGCGGAATCGATAATCAAGTGTTCAACAACGAGCGGGAAATTCTCGAAGGCACGACGGAGGATAATAATAAACAGGAGAGCATGGAAGCCGCGAACAACGCGAAGAATCTCGACGAGATCGAGAAAGTGCCGTCAGAAGAGTGCAGAATGAGATTCGGCGCGAAGAGACTGAAGAAAGTGGAAGCCGACGAATGCGAACGGGATAAGGGGTGCACGGTGAAAAATGGCACCGCGAATCTCAGCTTCGAAAGTGATCGTAATCGGTGCGACGTGACCGTCGAAAGGCAAACCGAAGAGAAGAAATGAAGACAAGTTCCTCCGGAGATCTCGATACTCGATTCATTCCCCTAGCCCCTTCGACGTGAAATTGAATGCGTGCGATTCAACGGGGCAACTCGAACGAGATGGTGAAATGAACGAAAGGCGTAGGAAATATAGAAATATTCTTCCGTTCATTTTAACGCACTCTAATGCAGGGTGGAACGGTGGAAAGCACGGTATTGTTAATAATTATTCGAACGTATAAAATTCTATGTGAAATATAACGAAGCTTATTGGATGAATTCGTAGATTCAACGGGTCAATATTTCGTGGGAAAACAGTTAAAAGCACGATGCATTACAGCTCGAATGGTCGATTGATGAACGAGGAAAGAGTATTTCTATGTTGAATTTTGAGACGGATAAGGAACGAGAATTATTATTTCACGGAATTGATATAGGTTGTTCTTTATATATCTGAAAATTCTTCGAAATGAGGTTATTTATTCTCGTATTTGTATTATAACAAAAATAGTCGCCGTGAACAAGTTTCATTTACCTTGGACGTGTTTGAGGAAATACAATTTAGAAAATGTACAATGATGTAAGATACTTCTAGGATAGGCGTTATTTACACAAGATGTGGTTAACTGCGATGGAAATTTTATACTAAATGAGATTGGAAAATTAATAGTATATGGAAGATTAATTTTAAAGTATTTTTCGCAAACTTTCCTCTATTTTATACTTTTGTATAAAAAGAATATATATATATATTGTTAAAAAATTGAATTTATTATTGCTCGAATAATTAAAGACAGTACCACGTTCGACTTTGTGAAATCAGGTTATCTATTGTTCGATTCAAGATTATTTTGTAACAAATAGAAACGTGCATGTACTTCACGCAATATTAAATATCGAATTAATTCTATTATATATTTTTGTAATATCCGAGGACGCACCAATGTGACAGTATCAAATGTAATGTCCTATTCGTTACGCTTGAAATGATACGAAATCACTATTTTATTACAACGTTACGTTTAAACAAATATCTACGGACCAAATAGTATCTACACTCATTTCAAAACCGGATTTATTATTGTTGTTAAAAGAGTATTATATATTTTATCTGCGAAATAGTTTAATATAAAAACGAAGATGTAAATACACAGATACGTATGCGTATAAAGAGTCGCATCAAATGATCACTTACGTTTGTAATTTTAGATTTTTTATTGAATCTGCCCTGAATCTATCGACCATGCAAAAAGCAATATACATGTATATTTTTTGTAGCCAATATCTAGATAATTACCGTAAGCAGAAACGATTGAAACTGTAATCGTTCACCTGTAATCATTCATAGGTATCAAGGGAACAAAGTTTTTGTACGAAAAAATTTAATCGATTTCTACGAAGATAGGGCACAAACGTGGTGTATCATATCGTAAGACCGTAAAGTAATAAGAAATTACCGACACCTCTACAATGTGATATAAATTATGCAGATGATAATGTACGACACCCATGCTGCATTGTTTATGAGCTGGATAAATAAACTCTATCCTCGTCTCGCAGCATAGATCAACTAGAATAAAATAAAAGGGAATACGAATAACCGATACAATTCCCCATTATTACACCCTTCAACCCTTCTGATAAAACCACGCGCCCCCTTCCAATCTATGAAAAGAAGAAAACTCTTAAAAGCCAGCACGAGTTTCCGGGCAAAGAATTTCCCGGTCAAGGACGAAACCGCGGTCCTTTATTTCCTTCCTGGTCGCGTTTCTCGCTCGACGATCACCTGGTAACGGTGTGCAATAATTCGACAAACAGTTCAGAAGGATCTCGTCGTGGCTCGTTCGCTTCCATTATCACTTGCCGGGCCGCAGATAATATTTTGTCACACGTCGTGTCAGTTCAGTGTTGCAAAAGTTAATCGAAAAGATCGATCGCTTTGACTGAAGCGAACGCAATTAAGGTGTGAAAGGTCAGGACAATAATTGTCACCTATCGTCTGAGATTCAACATTGTAGGGCTGCCGCGAAGGGGGGCAAGTTTCCGGGGCGTTGAGTAAAGGCGGCAGGTGAAAATGGAGTTGGACAATAAATTAGCAACACGTTCCCCGGGAGGTACAGTTACGAGTCTATATAGAAGACCCGGGACAGAGTTCCACGATCATTCATCTCTGACCATCGGGGAAGATGATACGCGCATTAATTTCGTTGCTTTTAGCGTGTCTGTCGATCGTCCTGGTTCTACCCCAAGTGATGTCGTATGCGAAAGTGTCTAGAAACGGGCAGAGGGAAACGGAAACGGGAAATGATTCAGTATCGTGGACCGTCAGGTGAAATAGTTGATTGTTTAATAGAATGAACCGGTTGCGGGAGCTTTAATTCGAGGTGTCATTAATTTGATATTATCCTGTATTTTCCTTTTCTTTGTTTCAATGAAGCAATGGTACGCAAAGTGAATCTAGGAGTATCAAGAACATAGCCATCACTATGTCACCGGTGTACGTGGCACCGAAAATCCCGAATTTGAAGATGGGCGAGGTGGTTAATTACCCCTCCGCTGGAAGGTACGAAAGGGTATTGTAATGCTTGGAAGTTCAGCTTTTAGAAAAAGAATTCGTAGGGGAATTTCGAACTCGCTGTGTAATATTGATCTCACAATTCAGAATAATTCGTTGCAATAATTAAGAATATTTAAGTTTTAACGTGAAATGGATTCAATAGCCAAATTTTAATTACAAGGTGGATTTAAAGATATTTGGAATTAAAGAATAAAAAATTTGAATGGAACTAGAACAACTTCAATCTAATCTAAATCACGATTTGTAACAAAGCTTTTAATATTTCAAGTCTACAGAAACTTCTATACTTCTTAACACCATTGGGCATCGAATTTGACATATAAGTTATCGGTTTGAAGTATCCGCTCGATGAATTTATAGATACACCACACTGGACCACGAGATGATAGCACAATTAAACTCGAGGAAGCAGATTCAAGACAGATATCATCCGTCACCGATCTATGCTTTCAAAAATAAAGAACCACCGAGCGACATGAAGGAAAACTCGAAACCTGTTGGTCGCCCGAATGGTCCACCAAGTGGTCCACCAAGTGGTCCACCTACTGGTCCATCGTCTTCGAGTATCTTTGACTACTCTAAGCCAACGTTCTCGGATACCTACGAGTACAAACCACCGGATTTCCTGAACAGTAAGCCGGTTTCGAAGCCACCGGATTACCTCGGCGACAAACCGATCTCGAAGCCCTTATCGATGGACGATTACGGTGATTCCGAGATAAGTGATAAGGTACAGTTTCACTTTAATATCTGCGCTTCTTAATGTTTCTTTCCCTCAATTGGAACTCGTGCTCTCAAGTTTCAATCATTTTCTGCATATACTACATATAGTATACTCATTATTTTTGCTAACGACGTTGCTGTGGTCGTAAGAAATAATTATAATTTCAATTAGAAGGAGCATTTCTGAAAACTCTTTACATAAAAGGATTTTTTTAAGTGAACAGAAATTAGACTATTTTCATGGAAAGCTAAACGTTGTAAAACAAAGATCATTTATGTGGCGCCATTAATCACAAACAGAATTGGAAATATAGTGGTAGGATTTAAATCCTTAACCCTTAAGCAAACCTTTACTTTAATTTTCACCTCGAAAACCTAGTTCCCATGGAATTCCCAATAACCAACAAACAAGTGAAACATCCCAGCGCCGCTTCAAAAAACCCAAAAAATTACGATACCCCTCGAATATACCGATAAACGTGAGGAAGAATAAATTCCGTTGATCTGACGTTAAACTCGACGGCAATTTTCAGCCCCCAGATTCCTACAAACCGGATCCCTATTTCGCGTCCCACGGGTCCGATTTCTCCGACTACCCGCCAGCCACGTCTCACAAGGAACCAGCGCCGAAACCGATCGAGTATTCCGGCCACCTTGATCATCCGCCATACGACAGCGACGGCGACGATTCATACGGCCATCACCACGACTTCCACCACGAGGTGATCTACGATCACGTGCCGGAATACCACGAGCACACGGAGCCACCGGAGATGAATGATCAGAGGCTGGACAAGAGGCCGTACTCGTACTACTTCATAGGGAAGAAGCTTTGGTACGTCCCATTGTACTTCAGCATCTACTTCATCATATACATCGCGGCGCTGGTGCTGAAGAGTATCGCCAGGCACAAAATCACCTTCCCCTCGCATTTGGCGGAAGCTGTCGGCGGTCACTCGAGATCGTACAACGACTTCAGCTGGTGGAACTTCACGGGGGAGGTATTGCAGAGAGTCGAGGGTTTCGCGGAGAAGTACGGAAAATTGTCTTAGAATGTTTCGCAGACGAGTTTTGAGAAGCCCTTCGCAATCGGGGAATAGAACTCGAATGGCGACTGAGAGATTATCGAAAGGTGAACAATTCATTTTTTGGTTGTTGTTAGTTGATATCAGATATCTTGTTCTTTTTACCTTTTCGATAATTAGTTTTATAGTGAAGCATTTTCTTTAGAATTATTTTATTACTGTATTGAAATGATGTCGAGACCTTGGAGTACAAAGGATTAACCCTTTCGTTACCAACGCCTACCAGTACGGTCGTCTACTGTAGGTTTGGAAAAGTCAATGAATTATTTGCTTAGTGTAATAATAATAATAATAATAATATATTAAATTATACACGCATAGATATATGTATATTTGCTAGATTATAAGAAAAACACTGCTCGATAGATGAGATATCCGTAAGTGTAAATATTCTATTATAAATAAGAGTTTGTAAATACGAAATCACTTCTATTTTAATGTACCGCTATACACCTAGGATACGTGAGAGATTACAATAAAATCCTTCGATGGTTTAACCAGAATAATCCGTTCTTTTACAATCATCAAGATTGTCCTTGTTTTAACCCCCGAATATGACTTGCAAATGCAATAAAACTCTGCGCGTGGAATTATTCGACGACGAGGAATCTTTCTTTCGCGTCGCTGTTCGAACGTGGACGTTTCAGCACGCTCGATTCCCAAATTCCCGAGAAACAGGCGTATTCGGTTATGACTGCTTCTTACGCTCGCGCCACGAGCGGCCGCGCAAGTTTTTGGGGGATAACGAGGCGGAATTTGTCAGTATCGGCGGAATCAAACGAATTACTGGAAACCGCATGAGAATTCTGATGGCTCTCGCATTCCGATTGACCAATTACGCTCCCCCAGTCCACTCTCATCCCTGTTCTCTCCCCGGGTATGATGGCCCTGATTTCGAGGCGCACCAGGTATTTCATATTACACCTTTACGAGTTTCGCATACGCGTTCGTGCGCGACACGCGATTCACAACCCCTTTCGGGGTTGTAATGCATCGAATGTAATTGTAAATGTATCGAAGTTATTTCTGAAATTAAATCGTTTCTGTATCCTGCTTAAATATAAATAGTAATATAGAGAAATTTGTGGACAAATATTACGAGTCAGCATTGCTTTGTTCAAACGATGGCGATTGTTTGCGATTCCAGCAATCGTTCAATAATAATTGTAAGTGTGCTGTTAGATATTAGAATGTATAATTAACTAAAAAATTTCGGGACAGAAGAACCGGCAGACATCAGTTTATTGAAATAAACGAGACTGCGTTTACGTACGCGAACGAAGCCATGCATTACACCCATTTCTAATAGACTTTGCATCGAAGAAAAATAGCAGACGCAATTATCACTGGTTTAGAGTATTGTTTCAACGGGACTTGCTTAAGAACTTGCTAATCGTCTGGCCTAATACCCTAGGAGGATGTACTTGGACTAACTGTCCTGAAATGGATGGTTCCTTTGCCTATGTACACTGTCGCATAAAACTTCCAATGCCGACGAGAGAAATATTCCTCCAATAAGTATTTACTCTTATTGTAATCTTAACGCTTTATTTTTCCCCTTTTGCAAATGCGGCCACCAAAAATTATCTAAATAAGTCGCAATGATTTGAGCGTTGTCTGGTGTCGGTCTGTTTTTGTTAATAATTATTTTATACAATTTCTGTCTTACGGTCGTGCTCTTATTGATGGGACAAAAAATTCCGTCATCCCTAACGAAACTTTCCGTGAATATCTGGTAACACCTTTTCGTGGTTAAATAATCCACGTTGGAAGACAGGTAATGGTTCAATGGCTCAAATTAGGTAGAATAGGTACGACAAATAGGGCAGCGTGCCTATGTGCATTTGCTTTGTTAAGTAGTTCAAAGTGTTGACGAATTTGCTATTTTACCGTTTAAATTGAACGTGCAAATAAGAGAACATGTTTCGTATTAAATATTGTTGGTTTATCTCGTTTCATTTTCAGCGATTTTCTAAGCGGGGATAATTGGTCTTCTTGATTAGAGGTGGGCTTGGCAGGTGTTTAGTAATGAATCACAAATTAATACAGGAGATAACGATCCCTCATTTTGTCGGTTTTAGACTAATATACATTGGTAATTCGAACTGCGAAAGTGTTCATAATATCGAATTAATTGCCGGCCACTCTTTAATTGAATGTAATCGTACAAATTGAAATTGCAAACTCGTAGACACGCTTGACTATCATACTTAAAACGAGACGCGAAACTATACATACAGGAACTAATTAATAGACCATACATTAAAACATGAACATTCACTTAGTACTATTTATAATTGCGTTTGCAGTCTACCAAATTAACTTTATATCTCCGTACAAATCTATCATAATTGCAGCCTCGTGAAATTAGAATTGACGAAGAAGTGTGCTAATAATACAAATATTGCACAGCTCTGTGTGTAACCTTTAAAAAGAAAATAAATTGACCAAAACCAGACGTCGTTCAATATTCCTACATTTGTCTAGTCCACAGAAAAATCCAATTCACCAAATAATACGAAACTTTGTATTCAAATCATTCTATCAATTTCCATTCCACGTGCCGCTGCCAAAGACCTATATCAAAGTGGCTATTCCCAGAACGAATTTCAACAAATTGCCAGTCCTAATTGAAACGACATATACAGTGTAATGTAGAAGCTGGACAGAGACACAGCAGGCAATTGTCAATGAAATGGACCAAGACGATCGACGATCTACAACCGAATTCCTGCTTGAAATCTTTCTAGGCGACACGACGATACGCAGAGCTTGTAACAATTAGGGCTTTTAGCGCTGCACGCTGGATTTGCTTAACGTTTCTGGTGATACAGTTACCGGTAACCGAGCAGCGTGTTTGAACTGGACCGAAGAATCGTTCAGTTGCTCCTCGGATTTTATTACTGACGGTTCATCGATCCTAGGCGTATGTGGTGGACAAATTGGAAACAAACACGGCAATATTAAAGATATCGAATCTAAAGAGATATCGAAACGCGTTTCGTGCACGACCCTTCGAGACCGATGATCGTGTGTAAAATAAAGTGCACGGGGAATGGACATTCGCATTGATGAACTCGTTTGGAAGTGGATCGACCACGTTTGTATAAATTCTTGAATAATCAACGGAAAGTGTATCCACGTGTTCACGAATGAGAGGAATAGGACGTGGAATTTTTCGTGCAACGAGGTTCCCTTGAAGAGCTTGGTGCGATTGGCGAGAAAAATAAATTATGGGTAGATATTTTATTGTTCCACTTTGATATTTTTTTTAATAGGGTTCATCTTTGTTTCGTTCTTTTCTAAGGAGTAACTGTTTGATACAGATAACACGGAAATTATTAAACAAAAATCTTAATTAATAATAGTTATTCACTGCGTTTTTATATGGTTTATCCTGGAAAAGTTTCTCAACCTAAAATTTAAGACAAATTAGGAAATTTTTCCTAAAAATGTCCTATGTCTGCAAAGTTTTAGCCAGCAGTATATGTTTATTTATAAGCTCGCGAGATTTCCAATGGAAGCCAGAACTTTCTGAGACTTTTAACATTCCAAATATTTTATGATATCTTTGAAACATATTCACTCCAACAATTTTAATGGTTGAAAAAATACGTATACCATAAAAATGCTAATTCCTCTATTTCAGACAGGATACGAACGAACTTGATCTGTTACTCATTCTTACTCCCTGTGCTCATCTCCTGTATCTCAGCAGATGAGTACACATTTGAAGAGACTGACACGTTTCCACAAACCGACGAACACATAGAGCCTGCAGAAATGAGCACAGCTGTGCAATCATACAGGTGCATCATTCGTAAAATTACCTGCCCAAATGGTGCTTAGTACGATTATCAATTAAGCGCGAAACGTTATTGAATAAAATTAACTGCCACTTTACCAGATATCCAAAAATGTATCGACGAGGTGGCCACGATGACCATGACTCGATGTACCAAGATGACCACCACGATGATCACCACGACGATCATATAATGAAAGAGGAGCAACAAGCCATGAAAGCCATGGGCCAAGCAAAGGTCGATTACTGGGGCGGTTACTATGATTTTCTGATAAACGAGGGTAGTTACAAATTCTGGGCCGTGTTTCAGGTAAGTTTTGCAATGAAATTTCTCGCGCATAAATTGCACTCGCCAACAAAGTGCACAAGTATGACTTGAAACCAAAAACTTGCCGATATTGAACTGCCTGTAGCTTGGTAAAAAAAAAATTGTACGATAGTCTGCCTAAGCCAATTAAGGGGCGAAGCCTCTACATTCAGGTCTCTGAATAGAATTTCTCTCGTAAACCCTTTCGTGGCACAGAACAGAACGGAGGAATAAAAGCTGCGGGAAACGAAAATGCATTAACTTAACGTGTGCAATTGTGCAATGAAATGTTTGTTCTTTAACAGCTCGCCACAGCGGCTCTCCTCATCTACAGCGGTTTCGCGGCACTTTATTACGCCAAGGTGAACCCACCGACAACGGACGACGAATTCGACGACATTCTACGTCGTCGACGGAGACGCAACGCACTGTCCATCTCCCCGCGAGATAAATCGTTCTGCGGTTTGGACAGTGCCACGTTCCAAAGGATAATCGACGCGGTTGCCAGGGAAATTCATTGACGAAAAAACCAGCTATCCGTTTTTACAAGCTCTGTGACTAAATCGTAATAGTTAAACAACGTTGGAAAAAATGGAAACGGTTTTGTATTCCGATAGTGGGATGGAAGATCGTTGGATAGTATCTTATGGAAACATAATCGCGACCGAACAATTTATTTGTAAAGAGTACTTTAAAGCGGAGATCAATTATTTCCAATAACGATTTAGTTTATAATAATTACGATTTACTCGTTATAATTTTGTATATGTATATATAGTTATTATAAGCGTGATATCATTAATGTTCTTACGCATTCTTTTCATCTGAACGAATATTGTTCCTCGTGAAAACTTATTAATCTGCAAAGCTTGAACTTCGATATTACTGATACGATATAAGTTCAGATTTTTCCTCGTCGAAAGCAAAAAGGACTTTAGTGTTACAAGAAAAAGCGGCTCTTCTTTTTCAAAGTGGAGAAATAGCTCTTACTATATAACTAATTATACGATTTTATAATAACCTCTTCAAAATGTAGAACACTGTACCCGTAATTATTCTAAAGAAAAATGAATCCCCACCTACCCATCCGTTCATCCACTTTTCCGACACTTCCCAACCAAATTCATCGACTTGCTTGCACCTACTCCACATATACTTTCACCAACAGAAATGAACCATTAAGTTCCAAAAAAATCCTTCTCAATGAAATCAACGACTCCCTGATTACCCGAGACCGGCAATATTATCACGCTCCCGTCAAAAGAGAAAGAAAGAAAAAGGAGCCACGAAAAGTAACGAAAGGAAAAAAAGCAAAGCTGCAAAACACTGCACAAAGACACGGTTTCCCCGCGTAAATGAGACATTTCAAGCTCAAATTAAGCGATCCGTCGATTAATAGCGTCTCATTAAACGATCCAGCGCGCCCTGTAAATTATCACCGTGCACGCTCGGTTTTACAGCTCGGTGGCCGAGCTTCGTACCTGGGCATGTAGGATTTCTCGGAAAAGCAAAGAGGATACGGGAGATTTCGCCGGCGATTCGAGTGTCACGCGCGAGCCATGCCCGTTCCGTGGCAGCGGATGCTAAAATGTATGCGCGAAAGGATCAAAACGTAATAAAAATCCCCCGAAAAAATGTCGACCGATAAATCAGCCGTCCCGTCGCGTCGCGTCGCATCGCGTCGTCCCCTGGCACGTATGCGTGGATACGTATGTGCACGTATATATACGACAGTCTACACGGGGACCGTATGCGAACAGGTAAGCGCGCGATACGCGGCGGTTCAAGCTCGGAGGCAAATTTTCTTGTCGAACAGCGCAACGTAACGAGGGGCCCTCGAGCACCTTTTCGGAAGGACAGGGACGTACCTAAAGTGGACCTTGAATTTTTTGCTCTGTCCCGACGTTCGGATGTTGCCCGCTTTCGAGGCACAGAAGAATCGGCCCCATGGAATTGGTAGGATTGCGACTGGAGTGTAAATGATGCAGGCTTCATTCAAGGAAGTAGTCGGTTTTGGCGGAAATTCGAGGAAAAGCTGTGTCGCGAGTAGGATTTAAGTCTTTTTGGTTATGGTTTGTTTTTTTTTTGTTGATTATTGGGAGGATGATTATTAACCCTTATTTTAGCAAGGATAATGGTCACGAAATTCGAGGATCGGTTATTTAAAATGTTTTGCATGAATTATTTTCATAAAACGTAAATTGACGTACAATTGTTCAAAGAATCGTTCGTTCAAAAACTATTAAAACAAATATAGAAATGGGTACCCGGTTGCTAACATAAGTGTTAAGTAGGAGGGTGAAGTTTTATTGTAATTTATGGGAGAATTAAATTAATTTAAGTTCTCGACGGATTCTTTGATAAATCAGTTTGGTTTTCTTTTCGTTTTTAAGGGGATTGGGTTTGTTATTGGTATTATGAATTGCAGTGCATTTTTGAAGTGGTTTGTATCGAGGCTTGCTGCATGCTCTCGAGAGTATGCATACACTTGACAGTATCAATGCTTTGAAGCACTGAGGAACTATCACTTCGCGTCAGGTATCGTAAAACGTTTCGCGCAATTATCTGACGATTAAAGTTATTAACGAAATCCGCGAAGAGGGAGAAAAGAAGCTCGAATAATTTTATTTTAACTGCAATGAAACGCTCGAAGTCGCTTAGAGGCTTCAATTAAAGACAGGATGAGTCGTTTGATTTTAACGACCCTTCTCTATCCTCCGTGAAGTAAATCGATTATTATTATTATGTGAGAAGACCAGTTATGGCTATTCTTGCAGGTATCTCCCGTTAAGTGGAGACTCTTGTACAACGGATTTATGTCTACATAAATATGAAGGATACTCACGAGATTAAAACTTCCTGAGACAGTGATACGAATATCAGCCATGACCAGACCAATCTAACATTTGCAGAATATGAAATATAATGTATTCAGTTTTTTGAAACCCTTTTCAAATAATCCCCCATACATTAAATATTAAATAGTTTATATAATATAAAAATCTAATTAGAAGTATACAGGAAGATATAACCGGGTGAAATAATGAAAGATGTAAAGAAAATATTTCTGTCAGCGTAAAATAATTGAAACATTTTTAGAGCATACACATTCCAATCTATATTACCTGAACGGGACGTTCGCCAAAGGTAAGCCGAGACTACCCTTACTGTACACCTTTACTCGCGAGTCATACACTGCACTCGACGTCGACCTAACCGCCATAGAACTATCTGCGTCACGATTACATAGTTACCACCAGACTGTGTACAATCTATCCAACAAAATATAAAGCCCAACGCAATATAAAGAACGAGATAACCAAAGTCAGCAATCAGCGAATAAACGTTTGCACATTGAATAATGAACATTTCATTACACGTGCCGAGCTTTTTCCACCCCAACTGATCCAAGTAAGAAACCTCTTCTTACGGTCGTCCCGGGATACATAATCGTCGATCAACAAACCCTCGAGATTCCAGCCGGAGAAGCAATTAGAAATTGAGTTATATTTCTTGCGTTTCCCGGTGAATAAAATTCACCCATCATCCCAGACGCGTACGTCGTAAAAAAAATGTATTATCCCGCTTGGTCAATGTGCCTCGCGAATATTTTATCCAGAGAGATAAGGGGTAGAAAAATCTGCGACAACGTCTGCAAGGATATCCTTTCGTCGTGATATACCACAGACCCACTATTGCAAATAATATTCCCAGATCTAGTATAATGCAAGAATTGGAAATCACTTCAGAATGAAACTTAAAGTAAAGGAATAATTGTTACATAACATCGCAAAAAAGAAAAGTAAGGAGATATATAGTCTTCATTAATTAATACATCAAACTCGAAAGAAACATCAAATTGTACTAACAATAATAAATTAAGATTGCTCTGGTCAATCACAATAAATTGTACAAGAAAAATAAAAATACAAAATAAGTTCCTCCCTTGCCTACCATCTTGACAAACGTATTAACACTATAAATGGAGATTTTATAACTACCAAGGGGGTCAAAATGACTTGTCTCAGACTTCCTGCTTTAGAATGATTAATATATAGGTATCGTCGCAGCAATTTATGATGAGTTTTAATAAGACCGAATGACAATTATATATCTCTATTTAAAGACCATTGAACGACTTTCGTATTCATAATCTGTCTAACGTATGCTATCTGAATTATACCAAAATGTATCGGTAGTTCTAATATTAATCGACCATGGGTGCGTTAGTATTGGTACAGGACGATATTTCCAAGCATGCTGTACGGCCCTGCGAAAATCACCCACGGTGCGTTCACCGACGCATTCCGCCACGTAGTCGGTTTGCAAGGGTTACCATCGGCAAAAGTACGACGACGCTTATGCTGGGCCATCTCTGAGAAGGCCCATACAGCCAGAGCAGGAAGAACGAAAAGGGGGTTGAGCTACCTTGCTTCTTTCCCCTGTTTCCTCCCCTTTCGCTCTTCTTATTCCTTTCCCATTTTATTTGAGAATACAAATTTTTCAAATAAATCCTCGGCCACCGATGGGGGAGCGTGCTTCGTCTGGGATAAAAACGGCATAAAAACTGTTATTTACAGCGGCGGGCATCAACGAGCGTCGATAATTCTCGCGTGGACCGAACTCTCGCCACGGAGAGATGATACGCGATGATAATGCACGGGCATGGTAAAATCGTGCTGCGATCGTGAGCCCTTAGGGCGATCGTCGTCATTGCCGAGCTGGTTTCTTCATTTTTTTTCTCTTTTTCTTTTTTTTTGAAGAAAATGGTCGACGGTTGCGACGGGGAAAATGTTCGTCGAACGTCGGATGTAAAGTAAATATTATACTGCTGGTATAGCCGAGGAATAAGAGGTGTTTCTGGGCGGGGAGTTTTGTAATTTAAGGGCGAGTTGGATTGAGACGAAATTGTGACGAAATAGAGACGTTTAGATAGTTTTTTGTTTGCGCCGCGAGAGATATATTTTTGTAAGATGTTGAGGGGAAATTCTAGTTATATTATTAACGATGCTAATTGTAAACTTGGTAACTAAAGTGAAGGGCCGAGAAATGGTCGACTGTATCAGCTACTGTAACTTCGTGAAAAAGAATCGTAAGAAAATCTGTCTGGTCTTATTTTAAAGAGTCTGCTTTTAATTTTATAAATTTTTTGCAATGGTTCCGTAACAATTACAAAATTGAGAGTTCATCGAGCAAAGTTTGGTGATCCCTTTTTTATGCTATCGAGTACAGTTATTTATAAAATAACGTATGTTAATAATGACCAACAGGTGTACAGCGGTACGGGTGCACAAAGTAGCAAAATGAGAAATAGCTTTAATGCGGCAAATGAATCTCGGACGTTGAGAGAAACGAAGGAACTCTTTCGTGTCGACGTTCCACATATGTGCTTGCAACAAAATTACACCAATTTCTGGCATTTATAATGAGATCCTTAATAATACAGACGTGGCATATTTGACAAAAAGGTAAGATGAACATCTGAAGTGGAATTTTTCGACAGCACGAAACTGCAGAATAATAAATTCACTTTCAATGGTTTGAATTAATTCCTGATTCTAGATAAGGGCAAAGATCCCTTTTCTCAAAGGGACTGTATATTAATGAAGTAATTATGGATATTTTTCATGTTTCGGATGTAAATTGCGAAAATTATCTGCAAACGAAGAGAACCAAATTACAAGGTTGTGCAATGTTGCAATAAAAAAAGGCAACTTCTGCACCTCAGACACATCTCTGTTGCAGTAAAAAGAGGCGAAAAAAATGTAGGCCCTCCGATTCAGTTAATTTGCACATGAATAATAATGTTCAATATATGTATATTGTAAAATACATACAAATGTAAATGAATACTACGTTTAACGAAAAATGTCTAATACTGGCAACAGCAACACAATGTTTCCAAGAAAATTCTACAATATTTGAATAAAAACTAATAAAGCTACCTTTTATTGTAAGACAATAAATAATTCTAAAATAACATTTTAATTAAATCCCTGGCTTTAAAACTGAATGAAGGTAATAGTATCCAATTATGCAACAACATAAATTCCCTGTCCTTAAAATGAAACAAATCGAAGATAACAAAGTAGCATAGCGGTAGAAAGTTGCAGGGGAAAGGGAGCGATATTTAATATTTCAGATAAATCTCTGACAGGGGAGAAGCACAGGGTAGCAGGACGGGCACAAAAATCGGTGCCCGCGGATAAAAACAATAATTTACGATACGATGCGCTCCGGTTCGATCGATAATTCTCGCGTTGCAAATATAAGCAGAGTGCAAAATTGCGTGCCGCTGTTTCTTTTTGCAGCAACCATCCCCTGTTTGCCATTATTCACTTACCTCCCCAAACCTCTGCCCCCACAGTTAAATAATAATAATTTTCGAACTTGCGCACGAATTCCTGACGTATAAATAATAATGTTCTTGAATGGACAAAGACGTCTAAAAATTCTTTGAAAGTCCTACGATTTTTTTTCAAAAATCGCCTATTCTTCTAACATTTAAGTTTCCATTTAACGAACCTCCAATTTCGTTGGCGAGCTATTTTCAAAATGTCGCGAATAGAAGGAGCAATGACGACGACGATGGCGGGAACCAGAGAAGATCTGCACGGGGCAGAGGCAAGAATTGCATTGAAAAATTGGAAATCACTCGAAACTAGAACGAACAAACAATGAAGGAGTGTTCCCAGATTCTCGCGTGTGAAATGTAAAAATGTTTGAGAAGGAAGCTGCGCTTAAATGTGATAACAGCGTTGCTATATCTCGCGCGACACTCCAACGAAGAGCGAAAATATCGTTACGTCGAACAGCTGGCAGGAAATCCATTTGCCAGCGACGACGCAAGAAAGGAACCGAGCGAGACGTAAAAATTTATTATTCGACGGACCTACGTGAGTGTCATTTATACGAAGTATACATGTATGATTTATCGACGCGTCTCGATGCGTTCTCAATGAGTGTCCGATACGCTGAACGACTTTTTGGCCTCTATCGAAAAGGGGCTGCAGGATGCCCGTGATTTGTGTGGCCATTCCGTGATTGTAATGCAGAATCCCCGATTAATTTCTTTCTGTTACCCGTTCAAGCGACCAGTTGTAAAAAAAAAAAGAAGAAGAACGAATCACCATCCTCTACATACAGCGGCCCTCCTTCTTTTAAGTATCGATACAAACGTAACCGATCCAAACCAAAGGGTATATATCTCACTGCCCCCGTAGCCAACTGCTACATTGCAGACATTTATATTGAAACGTTTCGCTGGCCGACGTGTGGGGGAAATGCTGAAGATGCACGATTTTTATCCGTCAACCAAAGTCCGTTTAACGAGCAACGTTCGACGGAAATTCAATTAAATATACAGCGAGGAGTAATGGTATAATTATATAATTGTCTATGCTCGTGCAATTTCCGTGTACAACTGTTGCGCGAATTCTCTAATAAAAATTATACAAATCACGCGCCACAAATATTTCCCTCTCGAAAGATAGAAACAAAAAGAAAACCATGGACACACGGCCCCCTGCACCGCTCTCAGATTCGCGTGCAGGTAAAGCTAGTCCGCGAACCCTTTAACCCTCAACCCTTCGATGGGCAAGAAAAGAAAAATTATCGCGGGAGCGCTTCTTCCATCCGATCGAGCTTACCTTCAAGCGGATCGAAGAAAAGGGCTGATACCGAAGACGGTGGTCACCTGTGACGCGTCGGAGGATGATAGACGGAATGGAAGGGGGTTGTACGCGGGGCCAGGTTAAATAACAACGAAATACCTGGACCGTGGCCGTGATCCACAGGGAACGAAAGTCGCCAGCGGCATTGCGGCTCGGAAAAACGGCAGAATGCCGGGCGGAATTTGAGAGGCGCGTTCCGACGTACCGAGAGTCGGCGCGCTTAGAACTTATAGTTGAATAAACGAGAAACACGGTGTATATAATTGGAAGGGACGAGGGAAAAGGGGGGAGACGCGAGCAAGTTCGCCGACGACGTTAAAGAACGCGTGCCAGACGTGGATGCATGGACGGGGGTAGAAAAACGACGGATGCGTAAAGAGGGGTAAAAATGAGGCGTTCGATAAAAAGAATTTCGAGGGCGAAACGTTTGGACGGGGCGGTGACCACGCGGCACCGCTTACATGCCGGTGGCCGGGTCAGTTCGAGAATGGAACAGAGGCGAATCGAATATTATATAAAAGGGGAGGGTTTCGAGCGGATACCGGAGAGGAATTCCGCGCGTCTTTGAGACGGATGATATCACGTCCCGTCGACGTTCAACGCCGCCGGTTTCTTGTTTCCAGGTGCTGCTATGTACTTGCATCGGGAACCCTGCCTTTCTTTCGCGGTTTCTCTCGCTCGGTCGTGACGAGGGGAAATGTCTGTTTCACGAGGCTGTTACGGTTACGCTTCTACGACGCGTTTCGTTTTAGCTGATTTAAGCTTCGAGGATGTAGAAAATGTAATGGGAGGGTCGGGGAAATGAGTTTTGTTTTATTAACACGTTGACTGGCACGCCGAAATCACCTGTGTAGGGTGTGAGAAAACAGTACTTATGTGTGAATACATATGTGAATCTATGATTGAATGTACCCGTGTGTATGAAATCGTAAAAGGCAAAGAGAACGAACGGTCTTCAGTGAGCAGCACACTTTAACTTACCTGGTAACAAGATTGCAAATTGAAAAGCGGTGGCCTTTAATGTTCATTCTAATAGTAATCGTTGTAACAGAAACATATATACAATTAGAATAAACTTACACTGAATAATATTTCCACACATGTCCCATAAACGGGATACGCGATACCGAAAACAATTATTGCTCCAGGTCTGACTTTTTCAATACTTCATTAATAATAATTAAGTTATTCTAAATATTTACGTATGTCGATCGAAACTGCATAAATTCAACTCGTTTCTCGCCCGTCAATTCAATTGTGTCTCCACGATTCAATTATCATATGCATTGTTGATTAATGTACCTTTCCCGTTGAGATAAATGAACAAATAAATTATTACTTACCCTGCACAGGCGGTTACTCATCGTCGCGTCGTCCAATACTCGTAACGCTTATCAGGACAACGAAAGAAACGAAAGTATTTTGTTCAACGTCCGTCCATCCAACGAAACGTTCCTTGACCCTCGACAATCGTCCCTCGCCTCCTTTGCTATCATCTCGATACCACGGCGATCGTTTTGCTCCATCTCTGCAACACGATTCAAAGAAGGATTCAGAGGCCGGTCGTATCAAGCTCGTTATCGCGAATCCTTTTAGGATGTAGCAATAATTATTTCCTAACGACGACACGGTTCTGCGTAGTCGACCCGACCACGGAGCACAGACGAACTTCCATTTTTGTTACGGGACTAACAGTTCAGGGCGAGCATAGGCAATTTATGTTTCAGAACGTTCGAAGTCGGTAAGAGGAGAATCCGGCGAGAAAAATGAACGGGCGAAGGTATTGGAAAGAAATGGTGGTTTCGTCAGGTGGCTGATTGATGATATACCTTGTTTCTTCTTACTTTTTTAACGCACGGTATTTTGCCAAGTGAATTGCCGACCGTCTACACGCTGTTAATTCATTCGCCGCTGTTCAAAATGTTTGTCGCGGGCAAATTTTATTCGCTGCTGATACAAAATTCGCCTTGATAAGAATCGTTCGTTGTCAATAAATTGGTTCAATTCGATTCCTGTTAAACGTCGAAGTGGAGCGAAACGAAATAGACGTGAAAATATGAATCCGTGTATCGGCAGGTCTCGTTGTAATAATATGGAAATAACAGACTCTCGTTTCTGTGCTTAATGATTGCGCAACGTTACCTGTATAATTACCGTCACGTTGTAATGGTAACGGTATACATCACGAAATCCTGCGTTCGCGTAACCCTTTCCATTCAACGTCGAAAGTGCTAGTCACTTAACGCGTCACGCTTTTCCTACGCCTTGCTACTTGTTTAACGCGCATCGAGCACGTGTGTATGTATGTACACCTTGCAATGAAAAAGAAATGCCACAGCGCTAGAAATCGAAGGTTACATACGCGTCCAAGGTCTGGGAAATATTGCTTGGCGAAGAAAAACATTCGTACGCACCAGTAAACTCACAATCAGAGGAAACCGCCAGCATAAATCTAACATCTATTATAAATTAGTGTAAAAACCGAGAAAAATTCTTTATTTTCTTTATTTTCTTTATTTTCTTTATTTTCATCGTTCGTTGCTGGAGAAATTTGGGAATTATCATATCGTAAATTACCTACCAAATTTTAAATATATATGTATCTATATATACCTATAATTGTTGCAAGTTTATTGAGCTATTTAATCAAAGTTGTCACAGACTGCTAATAATAATAACCACAGCGGGTGCCTCCCATACTTGCTCCTCGAAACTGAATCAAACGCATCCAAAGTGATACTGGTTCTCGAGACTCAACGTTAAATCTCTTTAACGGTGTCCTAATAACAGATCCGCCGAGACTCGCGGTCGTAAATCATCATTTCGCCATCTAATTTATTATATCAGCGCTCACGCCGGCTACAAAGTAGAAACGATTCAACGCGAAACTCTTGTCCACCTACGACGTTAAATGTTCCTTAATTACTATTATAAACAGAACGTCGCCGTGTTACGATCGTAACGAATCTCGATTAATATCGCTAATCGCGCGGGACGAGCGTGTAATTAATTGAATCAAACGTTCGAGCAAACATTGAATAACAATTACGATTCTATGCCGCAGAGATTGTCGTATAATATCGCGAATGAGCAGCGACAAGGAAACGATTCGTATCGCGGATAAATTATAAACGAGGGATGATTGAACTCTGATATCTCGGGAATTCCTCGATAACAGTTGGGCGTGCCATTTTTTCCCTCTTTTCTGTTCTTAGTAGAAACCCGTTACAGAAGATTCCTTGATCGTTCATCTTCCGGTGCATACGACAGAATACGTAATAGGGCTCGCGGCTTGACAAATATGATTCACGTTAATTATACGCAGATTACGACTGCACTTCAGGAATCAGACTGTAAAACTCGTCCAGTAGACAGGTATGCGCGTACAGTCGGATTGGAAAAGCGAATGTAGCTGTCGAATTAATAAATATAGAATTTATTCGATAGTAATCGTGTAGCCTACAAGTTTTCGTTCTTTGAGAACTAAGTAATTGTTTAATAAGGAAGCTTGGTGAATGATATAATTTGTATGCCAATACGAATACGTAGCTATACTAATTTGCCAATTTTCTTGTTCAACGTGTTAATTAAATATACGTCAAATAATATTACTACAAGTCCAATTTTCACGAGCCACTTCCTTCAATTCTGTAATACTTGTTAACGTTCCACTATTTCGTTCATTTTTTTTGTACTTTTACTACAACCCTGCTTGCAATTTTATTAATAATGCCTGTCGTTCATTTATTATTCATCTATTGCAATCCAATATCATTGTCTGCCACCCAATAATAATTGAACACAGTAAAACCAGAAACATTTATCTATTTAAAATCCTGACGATATCCTATTCCAACCTACATTATTTCCACCTTCTCCCTAATTCAATACAAAATTATACCATTAATGTTATATTTCCCTCCACAATTATACCCGACTTAACGTTTAGATCCGACTTTATATTCCCTCGAACGTCCAGCGTGAGAAATCTCGCGGGTGGACGTTCCTTACCGTTATCCACCTGTTCAACAACGACCGGTGTCGCGAAAAACGATGATACGTTTCATTAGGGGGTGAAGTAACGAGTATCATTAAGTTCTCCTACGTGCAACTCGAGACAGAGGAGTGTGGTACGTGGAACTTTATAGCGAGGAATACAGGGGCCATAGTGGCCCACTGGTTTGATCGTTCTGGAATACAATGGAGCACAGTCCTGGACCGAGGAATCCTTGAATGACAGTTATCTCGGTACAGTTACTTCGTTCCTTTGAACTTTATTAGTCGACCGGTGGTGCCGGCCATTATTAACCGGTGTAACCCGCGGATATCTCGAGCCATTATGTGTATATAGGTATAATGTGTACACCTGGCTGATACAAAACTATGATTACCATTACGAGATGCGAGTAAGTATAATATTGTACCGTAAAGCTGGTTGCACGCTGGTGTTCCTATTTTTCTGAGCGAGCAACTCTTCGCAGAATTACAGAAATAGAGCACACGGTGTTTAACGCGAACAGGTACAACGCGTACGCGTATAAGAGACTGAATAATTGTCGAGGTCGCAAGATTTGTTGGAATGGAAATTGAAATTACACGACCACAGGTGATAACGAAAGAGTAATATACATATGTTTTCCTGCGAAAGAGATATTCGAAATAATCGGTCAGACGGAATTAAATATTGCTGATCCGTCGATCTGTATCCACGCAGGGGTTCAGCAATTAGCGAAACGATTAAAATATATGGACCGTTTATTTTGAAAGTGGTGTAAGTCCATTTTTGTTTTGTTTTTTGATACTTTATATAAATGAAAAGATTACACTAAGTTTATCACAATTTATATATCTCATTTTTTTTAAAAAAATGGACCTTCGCCACTTTCAAAATAAACGGTCCACATATCGAGAACTATCGTCGAATATCGAATCTGTTATTTCAAGTACGTTGCAACGGGCGCATTGAAATCACCAAACTCGCGCGATTTATCGAAGTCTCCGGCGCTTCGTTCTCGTTACACGGCCCGCGACGCCACCAGGCTAAACCCTATCTCTCCGTCCTGTCGATTTTTCATCGCCTTCCTCTTCTACCTTTTACGAATAATCGATCGGTTCTCATCGCGACGCCCGCAAAGAGATCGGAACAAATTGCCACGCCGACCGTGAGGCACGAACCAGGCAGCCCGGAGCGCAAGAGAACGTACAGAGGTGGACGAGGGAACACGGAGAACCGAAGAAGCGAGGAGAGAAGAGGAGAAGAGGAGAAGAGAGGAAGAGAAGAAGAGAAGGCGGTCGTGGAAGAGGGACAGGCAGAGGAACGGAACACCGGTGAAAATTAAGGGACGAAAAGTGCTGGCCCGTCCCGTTCCCACGAGGAAGAGGTGCTCCAGCCGAAAAAGTAAATTAGCGTGAAACGATGCTTAGCCGACAAAGCTGGCCCGCTCGGCTAAAGAGCTCGAACGGGAGGTGGACGGTGCTGGTACGAAAACGGGAAGGATGAAGATGAGGAACGGCGGTGCGTGAAGATCTCCTGCTGTCAGTCGGTGGTGAACCGTCTCAGAGAAAGGACGTGGTGCCAGCCGTGTCTTTCCGCCTCGCTCGATTCCTCGGCCAACCTGAACTCTGCCTCGCCGTTTGCGTTTGGCAAACTCGTCTAATTGAACCCTCGGACTAATTGAATTTTTCGTGGAAACGGAACTGTTACGTTATCGTCGAGACCGTGCGACCGAAGTATCCGCGGTTGGTGATCGAAGAAGCGGTGCCTCGTGACCGGTCGGCGATGATACGAGAAGTGCTATTTGGAAATTGATTTAATAATTTCGACGGTGGTGGCGGCTAAGTGCGGGCTAAGTGAAATAGGCCTGGACGATGGAAAACGGGAGCGACGAGCTTTAGAGCTGCTTAAATGTCGACCGATGAATTAACTGGCTCCTTCTTCGCGGGTTATTGTTGTGAAAACAGAGAGGGAAGGAATGCTGGTCGCGTATGATTATATCGGGAACTGTGATTAACGGGACCGTTCTGGAGTTTGAAGGGAAAATATCGTGCCTCTCTGCCACCTCGAGTACCACGTGTTGACGCGAAGGTATCGTTGGTCTATGGGAGTGCGATTTCGATACGATTTCGTGGCGATAAATTTCCTCCACTGTGTGTGTCTTTCGGTCTTTCCTTTTTTGAGAGAGAGATAGGAAGGAAATCTCGAGTTGTGAAGAAGGGTAAAAGTTCAACAATGAACACGTCTCGATACGTTTGAGACAGGAAGGCGGTCCCATTGTCTTTCGAAGACGCACGAGATTGAAGAAAAAGAGAAGGAAGAAACTTGTGCAGAGGAAGGACGAAGAAAAATCGACGAAAGATGGCTTCTATGTGTGGCAGCAGCAAAAGTTACCCGGCGATAAACACCGGCAGCTATTACAGGCCAGGTGCTTATCCTTATCAGGTGAGTTGTGACGATTTTCAATTCGTGTGGAAAGTAGAGTGGATGTAGGGGTAAGAGGGCAGAACGTGTGAAGTTGAATGAAGTTAAAAATAGACGAGCTCGAAGCGTGGCAATTACCGGCGAAAATATAAAATGATGTTATGAAAAGTGGAATTAAGTTAAATACAAAATGTCTTCGATAATCGCGGGGAAGAAGTTGAACCTTGATAATCAAATTAATTAGACGTAAGATGATTCTAGATGATTCTCAATTATGCATTAAAGTGTAAAGCACCCAGAGAAAAAAATATAAAATAAAACGCAAGGGGCTGATGCACAAAATCTTAATCTTAAGCACAACTAGCATAAGCTATCATAAACCCCGAATAAACCAAGTACAAATTATTAAGCGGAATAAAATAAACCTAGAAAGACGAAACTGCAGATAAATTTCAAGATATGCCCACTGTGTATGAGAAATATTGGCGATTCACGTAGGAGATGGAGCAAGAAGTAAATGGAAAACATTTGTACACAGAAGATGGACGAAAAGCATTATCACATTCGTCGGGCCCGTCCTCCGGATATTCGGATGCTTAAGCTTCAACTCCGTTATGATACGTACCGGAAATCATTTTGACGTGCATGGCGGCGAATGCATTAGGCTCTCGAAGGAGGAACGTGGCTGCGTCTATTAAGGAAAAACCCGTTTTACATGCAACGCGCGCAGCACAAGTAAAACGTTATGAATAATGCAGCGATTGGTTGTCTAGTCATTACTTTGGGCGGCTGCGAGAGGAACATTCAAGCACTCCAACAATAATTAACAAACCCCCGAAGTAACTCGACCGTCGCATAATTCGTTTATAAGAAACGTACGTACCTGCGAACGGCAACCTGTTCTCTCAATATACGAACGCTAAAATGCATATTCCGATAGGCTAATAACTTGATGGTAGCGATCGAATAATTTGATGTTATAAAGGATACATCTAGGAATTAGTTATTTCGTAACAGCAATATATGCAAATATGTAACTGCGTGAAAATATAATACTAAATTATATTTGCATAGTCGTTATATTGTCATTGCTACTTGCCGATAACAGAGACAAATCACCTGCATCTCTAATCACACAATTCCGTAAAATAATGTAATTCCTGGGAGTGGGTAATGGAGCAATTAATAATTGTCGCTTTGTTGGTTGACGCTGGGTTTTCGTTCAGAAATTCAACAGCGAACTCGACTCACGATAGATATCGACAATGAGAGTGATGGATAACGGGGCGAAAACTGTTCACAGCGGGACTCCACGAAACTTGTTAAAGGTTTCTCGACACCTGCTCCACCACAACGTTTTCCCGTTATTAACGAACGGAACGAACAATGGCGCCTCGAAGGAAAGCAACGAAAGTGAGAAATCTTCCCAGAAGATAGACAGATTCGTCGCGATACAAGCTCGAATGAGATGGCAACGCTTCGAATGTCACTTCCTTTCGAACTGATTAAAGGTAGATTAAAGTGGGACGAAATAATGCACGCAACTGCACTGAAGATTCACGATGAATAAGATTCGGAAGTGAGGGTTGTTGTATTTGTGCTGGTTGTTACGGAATTGCAAGTGAAAAATGAAATAAATTTAATCCTAAACTGCACTCGAAGTGTAATTCGAATCATCACTTTTGGATGCAGTAATTTTCATGAGTAATTGGCTCGTGCATACGCGCATAATTATTCCGTGGAATCCTGAAAAAAGCTGTTCGCGTAAAACTTGAATTTAATTGATGCGATTATCAGTCGCATGGATTATTATTGTGCTGTGCGTTGATTTCAATGGGTTTCCAATGAATCGAGGAGCTTATGAACGCGTGCAAAGATAAATAACTACAAAGCTTAGGGTCGTTTTTAATTCATGACGCAGAAATTAAGTAAATTAATCAGATCCATATCGGTGTTTCCCGATATGATTACAGGCCGTAGGTTCAGCCTGACGCCGACGTATTGTGCTTAATTACCATGCAACTGCTAATTAACTACCATAGTATCTTCTTTGCCTCATTAAACCTGCGTTAGGGCATGCGATAAAAGGAATATACAATGTATGAAAAATATTCAGAAAGAAACAAGATTGTTCGATTCATAAATATGAGCAACTCTGAAACACCAATTCATTCGATCAACCTAACCCACTGAATAATTTGTAGTTCTAAATAAATAATTTAAAAAGTCATGCAGGGATAGTAAATCCCCCAAAAAACCATTTAAAAAAGCTTCAGCATATCTACCTAAAGGATTCTGACGAAACAAAAACATATAAAATATCTATTCCCAACAGCACTTGAATAAAATACGAAAAACCTAAAAAAAATAGCATCCTCCAAGAGTGTACATTTAAATTAATAACAACCCTCGAACATCGCCCAGAATCACCATCGAAATCTCTGTAAATAACGTACTCGCAGGAGCTTCGAGACCAAGGCAAACACAGTGTCCGGGCGAGCAGCCTTTTTTATATTCCCAACAATCTTCGAAATAATTACACGCGCACACCACGTACCGTACAGAACGTCGGGCGAAATTTTCCAAGGGAAACCGCTGGCTTCATCGAGGGGGCACGACGAAATTACAGAATCGAGCATTGTCCTCTTACAGGCGTTTCACCTGGCTGCCGATTCTAAATTACGCCGAACTCGGTGGTCCGACCGGCAAGATCCGTCGCGTTTCTTTCGATAGGCGTAATTAAATGCGTCGCCGGCTGTGTAGCATAAAACAATATGAAATGGACGGACCACACGTACCGGGGTCCGGCATCGCGGAAACCTTGGCCTTGTCTTGCATGAAAGGGTTACATAAGTTCGACTCGCTTGGTATCGCGTGAAGATGATGATCCTCGCCTTTCTTTCTCCTCTTCTACCCGACTGTCTCGACCTGCCTTTCCTTCCACACATCGGTCCCTTCCTGTATACCGTTCCTGTTTGCCCCTCCTGTCGATCTAAAATATGAATGCACTCAAAGTTAGAAGGACGCTGGAGAGTCAAGGGCCTGGTGTGGAAGAGGATGCTCGTTTCTTGTTTCAGACCGATCCTCGGCTGTTTTGCCACGCGATCGGTGCAGAAGCGGTGTTCCACGTTATCAGCGTGGATACACAGTGTAGAATATTCAGCGAATTTAGTGTTATTACTGTTATTATTATTATTATGATTTTTAGGACAGTCGGCAAGGAAATTGAAGGATAGGTGAAGCTGAGGAATGGTGGATTTTTGAATGGCTGTAATTTCGTGAGAAAAAATCGTTGGACAGTCTACCGGGGCTTGTTTTAAAGGGCATGGCCTCTACTTTTACGCTGCTGTATTGAATTCTTGCGATAAAATTTTGTATTGGAAAACGAAGTGGAAAACTGGAGGTAAACTATTCTCTTTGAAAGCTATTAATCAAGGTCTTAATCAAACGTCCCCCAATTGTGCGAACAATTTTTTCCGTAAAATTCAATCGATCTGTGTTAAAGCAGAGGCTTTCGTCTTTAAAATGAGCCCAAGTAGACCGTTGCACGATTTTTTGCCAACAAGTTACAGTTATTCAAAGATCTACGGTTTTTGGAACAGAATTTTGTGACCCCTTGATTCTGTGGCCCAGTATATTTTCTGCACGTTTACGATTATTATTGTTGTGCATTTTATTTGCGGAACTTCAGGAAACTACTAGAGATATTGTAATGATATTAGGTAATTATCTGAATTTAACGACACGTTCGGCTCATTGGTGTCGCTCTGCCAGTCCCAAAAATCATTCACCCTAATTCGCAGGGTGTCCCTAATCACCTTGTATAAATTCTTGATCCTCATTAACGATGCCGTCGAATAAAATACAGACGATAAACGTCGGGATCAAAATGAAATCGCGCGAGCGGCGTCTGATAAAATCCACGAAAATTAGCGTGATTTGTCAGTAGTTAATATGAAGTCAGTATTATGAAACATTTATTCACGTCGTATTAACGTTCCTCTTGGTAATTTTTTTCCGCGATCACGTCAATTGGAAATCATGAATTATTCTTTCTATTCGCTGTCTCGTATTTCCATGATTATTCCGTTAAAATCACCGACTGCGAACAACTGAGCGTCGTACAATTAAAATCTGCAACGCAATTAAGGTTTTTCCTCTCATCAAGATGAAGCATGGTGTTCCTGCGTGTCATCCCGGTCAAAGACATGCGTACTTTACCTTGTAATGTCCGTTGACCCTTGCGCAACAGATATGCCATTGTTTCAGACAGCAGTGCATTCCCCTTTTCATAAATGTTAAAGAGCCCCATGTAGTCATGTGCTCGTTTAATAAATCGGAAAATGGTATAAATTATACCATTACTGTGATATTAGTATAGTTTACACCGTATAAACTATTATATAAGGACAATACAAATTCTTTATAGGCAGTATAAGTTTCCCGGTTGCTTTAATCGGCAATAAAAAAGAATCGATGGATAAACAAAAATTCTTCCAGGGCCCGCACATTTTGCTACGTTTTTAGAATTAGAGCCTGCTTCATAAAATAATTTTTATTATAAATTATAGGGAATTGAATTATAAGGTATGAATTATAAGGTATGCAATACTGCACGACTGCTTTTTATGCTCCCGGAATGTTGACATTCATTTATTTCACTAACCATTTGTCATGAGAATACGCAGGGCTTCGTTACCCTGGTAACGTAACAAGAAAATCTATTTTAACCTCCGCAAGTCATCGATTGAGTCGAAAAAACATGAAAACGAGATATCTCGTCACCCGGCCACAACGTGTTAAAAAGAAACATCCAAGAAATAAAACCACGAAGAACCAATTCCTCATCTTCACCCATGCCCATTCGAGAAATCATCCCCCCGTGTATTCACCGCCTCATCCTCCTATCGCCCATCTGCATAGCAGATCTCCATCCCCCGTGACAGCACCATAAGAACCCGAACAATAAGAGTAGCCCACGCAAAGTCCCACAGGCTCATTCCAGATACGCCAGGTCCACGAGGCAAGGCAGAATCTATGCGTCGATCCGCGGATCCGACTGCTGCGACAATGTCAGCAGCCTTGAACGCCAACTGCAATTGTCCTCAAGCCACCGTGCTCCGACAGCTTAAGTAATTACAGGCTGAAAACCGAGTACGGCACACCGGCCAACAATTTACGAATCGACAATAGAACGCGATAGAGGGGCTCGGCTATGATTTACCGATACGCCGATACGCTTGCACGCGGAACGACGATAAGCGTGTACTCCTCTCTGAAATAATTCACAAACGAACGAACGAACGAACGGCCGAGGGAATTCGCGTGCGCACAAAAGCTTCACGCGTCGCAGGATAAGCACAAGAAGGTGGGCAACGGTTTTATCAGCCGGGGCCCTTTTGCAAACGCGACGCCCCGGAGGCCGAAGGATAGCCTCGTCCCGCAGACAAATCGCTATCGGCTGCAGGATTGCGCGAAAATAATGGCTATAATCCCGCGGATGATTTTTCATCATTGTCAACCGACGCGTTGGAAATCGTTCCTGAAGTTCCGCGTTCGAGCGCAGAACGCCGAGCATCAATAATGATTTTCAGCGATGACGAACATATCGTGCGAACACTGGAACTGCCGGGCCGGCCGAAATGATTGGCTTCAGCTTTCTCGCTATCAAAATTATTAGGTTGTCCCAACAGTTTTTTTCGCTGTTTCACTGCTCGGTTTTATTGGGCAACGTTTAGAACAACCAACGAAAGATGGAAAAGCAGCGAGGGCATTTGGATCAGATTTGGAATATTCTAGCATCAATTCCTGCCATTCTGATTACTACTTATTTATTTCTTTAAAAAGTTCTATTCGTTATAAAAAATTGAACGCCTCAAATGAGATAAAAATCGAGTTGATCAATATTTTGTGACAACATAAAAAAAAATGTTAAAACATGATATCATGATGCTTCCGGACGGATCAAGGATGAAAAGGAACGTATCGTAAATCATTTAAAAATATTGTACTCTTCGTAAGATTGTTTGCGTTTAATGTCTAGTAACAAGGCGAAAGAAACTATTGGAGCAACCTAATATTAACATATAGGTATTGCTCCAGCAATTTACGATGACTTTCGATAACACAAAATGCCAATTATATATCCCTTCAACTTTGCAAACTGTTTGACTTATACTTTCTAAATAGTACCAAAAACCTATGAGTAGTACTAGTGTTAAGGGAGAACGTTTCGTCTTCGTTAATCTCTCATTGCAAAATTAGTTCGTCTGAAAATTAAATTAAACTCCGTACTCCTTCAGCTACCTTACCGTTCATAATCGCTTTGGAAATTAGTACAACTATTCACCGCTTTATCATCGAACACCTCACATTACTCTCCCTACGAAACCTAGTCGAATGCAAATAAAACACGTTCCCTATTATACCATCGATTAATTTCCGTGTCGAAAATCGCCGCCTCGTTTGTCCACCGTGCAAGGGTTAAAAACGCTCCTCGGACAGGACCTTCGTGGCTCCAGGTGCGCCAAAAGGAATGGGACTGCAACAAAGGCTGTGATTAAAGCGACGATAACAATGCTGTCGTTCATCTTCCTCTCGGTCTCCGCTGACCCCGGTTGCTACTTCGAATGCGTCTTCGTAACGTCACGTTGTTCGCCATTCTACGTTACAACAGCACCTCCATTATCGTCGTCAACGCTTCCTTGAGTCGCCTCGTCGTGGTCTCTGACGGCTTCGTCTCCCACCTTTTCCTCTTCTTTTTTTTCTCTTCCCCTTCTTGTCCCTCCACACTTCGATACCCGAGTGACACTAAATCCAAGGTGGCACTGACCTAGCTGGCGGCTAGGACCACCAGAGGTAGGACCGTTCCACGGTTCTCCAGCGGGTACTGTTATTTCACTGGCATACTTCGACTGGAATATCAAATGAATTCAGGCGAGGAAAGACCGGAGGAACGGTGAACAGGTACAATGATGCATCGAGGATCCCATCTGGACGTGGATAGATAGGTTGGTCAAGGCTGAAGTGTTTCGGTTCACGGGCTGAATTTTCTTCGAGTTTTCTAGCGGGAAAATTTTTAAACTGGTCTTCGCGATGGATTGATGAAAAATTATCGATTTGTAGAAGGAATTAGTGAAACAGTAGAGTAGTTAAATGAAATAGTGCTGGTTACTATTAGGATCGTTCTATAGAAACCTTAATAGTATACAAGTGTGTCAAGTCGAACCGGCTGTGACAGAAGGTGCTGCTACAATTATAATATTATAATGAACATCATTTTATTTGCCACGAGAAAAACGTTTATTCTCCTGATTTTCCTGGGGGAAATTCTGGAACAGGTTTACGTGATGGATTATACAACCTTGTGGAATATCTTGTGGATAGATGAACGGACTCGAGTTGACCCTGTGGGCCCGATTTGAAGAGATAGAATGGAACGATAGGAAGATAAGGAAACTATGCAAAAGACTGATGGTCTTGATTTCATTAAATATGACAAACGATGGTGATGTTTGTGCGCTGTAGTTTCGAGTAACTCGTTTAAATAGAATAGTAAACAACATTGTCGAAATAAACGAGGAAATAAATACGTTGGAATAAAAAAGAACTTATCCTGGAATTAATTATTATTAGAATGCTAATTCACGTAAATTTAGCGACCTCTCTAGATTTTGACTACGTTATCTTTATTTGCATCAAGGTTGAACCGTCCAGTTCGTTGGCCAAATTCTTTCGCGATTTCCTACAGAAATTCTTGAACAGGTTTCTTATGGATTCCGTAACAGTGTTCGCGTTCCCGCCGCGTGTAGTCATTCGACTTATCGATAAGTGGAACGGCTTTAACCGAGTGAAACGTTCCACCGGAATCAAACAACGTGCTTTGCAATTGCATAATAGTTACGCGATTAACGCACCGACGCGGTGAAATAATTTCACGCGTTTTATCACGCGCGATCTTCGATCGGATGCGCTAACGTTGTCTACAGATGCGATAAATTAAAGCGCAACGTGAATTAATTTAAGCAAGCGCGCGTGAATTGTGCGGAGGAAATTCTTCCATGGAAGGGTTGCTTTCTTAATGAATAATTACGGGGAAGTGATTAATTGAAATCTGCAATTGCACGCGATGCAACGAGGGATATTTGCAGGCATAATAACAAAGGTTCTGCACGCGAGCAATGAAACTGTTGTAATTGTTCTCTTGCCGGGTATATTGTTCTAATCGTAGCAAATGATATACATACGCGGAAAACGAATACAAAATAAAACATATTACTGCTTATGTACTTAGTTTCTGCGTTATATTCTAACATTTGTATACTTCTCACGTAAGATTTCTGAGGTGAGTTTTATTCGTTTTAGTACGATTTTAGTTGACACTAAGTATAATATAATTCCGTTGACTTGAACTAAGTAGAAATATAATGCCAACTTATTCAGATCACATGCCACGTAGTACCTACAGAACGCCAGAATAGGTACTGTAGGTAGGTACAGAATAGTACCTACACTGTTTCCTCTATTATACAACGGTCCTGGACATGCAATCGTGCTACAGAAACCTGAACATTATACAATTATGTCAAGTGGAACAGCTGCGACAGAAGGTCCTGCCACAATTATAAACGCAAACGTATGAATCAGTGATTTAAAAATAACCCCACTTGCCACGAGCGAAACGTTAATTAGAATTCAGTTCATTCGTGCCGCGGTTCTACTCCTCGTCTCGCCCTTTTGAACATTATACTTTTCTTTGAGTGAACGCTGGATTCTCGACAATCTTCCACCGAACGAATCGAAACGAAAGGCACACGAACGGCCTCGACCACAGAAATCGGCATTGATCGTTACGCAGCTATGCGGTCACGATCTTGATCTTCGCGAGCACGCGATCATCCATTCAGGTACGATCTTTCGCGAGGGCTTGCGCATAATCTACGAGGTATTTGCATTATTCGAAGCGTGCAGCGGCGAGAAACGAAGTTGAGTGCTCGGTTATTACGGAGGAGGATGTTTAAACAATTAAGAAACGGGCGCGGTCGTGAGTGGATAATTGAAACGGCGGGAACACGTGAAGCTGATTTTAAAAAGGTTTTCAAAGGTGGACTTGAAATGAAATTTTTGTCGTCATCACGAATTTCAAATTTCGTCATCGAAAATTTGGTCGAATCAAATGTTATATGTATGATGAACGATCAGCGGCAATTTAAATATGTACAACGATTTAAGCTATTTGATGAATTAATTGGGCCCTTCTTTACCAAATATATTATATTTTTATGTGTAAAATTGTATACCTGTGGCTGACTAAAAAGATTATTCGCACAATTGAATTCCTACGACACTTTCAAGCAATTCCATTTATATTTCAAACTATCTCCCAGCCGAGCTGCTAAGTTGAAGTAATATTGTGGTTAAGCGTCAGTGGTGTTATAATTAACCGTGAACCTATGAAACTTCATGGCGCCAAATCTGCTTACCCTTCTTTTACCCGACTTATATTCGACAGGGGCGACAACGCTGTTATTACTGTTCTAAACCGAAACGGTTAATTCAGCAGCACGAAAATCAATTCGATTTCACTGAATAAATTAAAATGATCACTCAATTACAATTACGGTAACCATCCTTGATTAGCCGGTTTTTTAGGTCTTGGTCGATGCTTGAATGATATTGTGTCATAGACCAATCGCATAATTAAATCTCGTGGTTAATGAGCAGACAGGCGGATCGAGATAGAAAATACGAAGGGGACGAATGGCCTTCCTTTTTGTCTAGCCGTGATCACCATAATGGTAGACAGTTAGGTTCAACGGACCCGGATTATGAGTCTGTGACTCTGCGCATATCTGGACGTTGCACGTTGCTCCAAAAGTCACGGTCAAATTTCACGTAAGTCGTTCTAACGATACAGCCCCCATTATTAATAATAATATTCACGGGAAGACTGATACATGATCGCAGAGTGTCCGCGACTGTACGAACGATGAGTCGCTCTGTAATTAGCCTTCGTTTATTCAGTAGTCACGGTCGTGCCTGTGTATGCGTGCAGACATATCTGATTTGGAATCATTTTTTCATTCGCGTGCACGCGCATAACTATTGTGATACGCGTCAAGCTATTAAATAATTCTCGATACGATCTCGGCAGCGATTGTACCGTTTTCTAGTCGATCGATGTCGTTTATCCGTGAGTCAGGCAATAATTGTTGTCCTCAAAACACAATTTTCAATGTTTTATCTGTTTTGTTTGTTTGTTCGCCGTGCAGGTGGTAATTACCGTGATAGTGGCTGTCCAATATGATGGGAATTATCATCGCAATCTTTGAATTAGCTATATTGCCAGGTTTAACCATTAGTAAGGCACTCCGGTTAAAAGGATATAATTATATACCTGCGAAAATTCGAATTCGTCGTTGTAAATTGCTGTTCCACTGGCAATACGATAACTGTAACAGATAGATGATACGTGGCGCAGAAATTTCCGGGTGACCTGCACCGCTTAGAAATCCTGGATCTAAGCAGAGGGGTCCTGAGAGACCCAGAAGGTCAATCCACCATGATACATCGTGACCCTGTGGCCCCGGTATACCTTCCGCTTCGTGATAAATCAAGAAGAGGCGGAGATCCAGTACCGCCTTTCCCCTTTACTTAGAAGAGCCACTAACTCAAACTAAAGCGGTTGTAAGACTCTACTGACGGAGCTGTCACTGGCAACGTGTTTCAATTCCACAGTGTAGCATAATCTATCGGGTGTCCCAAATAGGGGTGCACACGCTTTCGATAAAATATTCTCTATGAAAACGGACCAATTAATTTTTCGATAAATCACGCAAACAGTAGCCGCCAAAAATTTGCAAATCTTTTTATTGTCACAGTGATATTTCTGAAATATTTGTTTGCAATAGTCAATGATAATCTAGTGACTCGAGGTAATTAAAATAAAGTCCCTTTTAATATTAGAACGTTTTGCAATGAAAATCTGAAATTTATAAACGAATAGTGGATAATTTGTTGGTACATCTATTGCGTAATAACTCACACCCAGGTTCAATTAACTCCAAAACGCTGAGTTCATGAGAAATACTAGCGTGTAGTACCGTACTTAATATGTATCGAATAGAACGTTTATTATATTGCAATTACGTCAGAGTTAACGGTTCACAACATGTGGAAATGCTGGCCCCATTGATTCACTTATGAAGACCTTCATTCCACAATCAGTAATTCGCCTTTCCCCTTGAAATATACGCCATAAAGTATACACCATTTTAATAGGAAACAAAATTATGTGAACTATCATTTGAAGAACCGTCAATTTTTACCTAATTATTTGGAACAAGCTAGATTAAAATTTTATTCAAGCGAAAAATGATAAGAATTTCTAATGCAAAATATAAATTGAACTAAGAAGAAAGTAATTGCTAAAAGAATTTTCCAAAGCAAAATTATTAAAGGTTTCGTGAATCGAAGGAACGTGTCAATTTACTTATTAAATTTTCGTTCATGCTATTTAATTTAATGTTCGAAATATTTCAATGATACCGTGAGTTTAATTCAAATTCATCAAATATTAGAACAAGGCAGAAGAAACATCCAAATTACCCAAAGTCGTCTAGCAATTAAATAGAGCCCACCTGCGAGGTGAAGTGCAGTCGTGCGTAATGTGTACGCACAATGACGAGGAAATTTCAGTAATTACGTTGAACGTAGTCGACAAATGGAGCACCACGAACTGAAGCAGCGCGCGGGGAACAGTTCACTTTCTTCCTCAATGAAATCAAGACTTACGACATTCTGTAAAGGTGAGGCAGAATGAAGCTCGTACAAAAACAAGTACCGCGTCGACTCTTTTTCAGAACGACATCGAAGGTGCGCGTTTTTATTGCGAAGTCGTGAAAGATTCGTCTCTGTACGTTTACAATTTGTATTCATTGAAATGAATCATTTGTGTATAATGAGCCTGAAGCACAGGTATATGATTGAAAGTAATTCCTCGCGCATTGATAGAACGTCCTACGTGTTCCTCGTGCGAGTCACGTAGATGCAAAGTTGGATGCGAAATTCGTGGAGCACAGGAGTGCTTCCGGTCTCCTGTTTCGGCTATACCGTATCCGGTCAGACGGTCTTCCTGATTAACAATCGCAGATCATTTTTACACGTTTGGACGTTCGACAGGGTCGATGTTAATTCGATAAAAAATGTAGGCATAAAATTATGAACGATTGAGTGGCAAATCGGGCATTGAAAATTATTGGTATTAGTACTTGAATTTTGGTAATTTGCTTAGGAAAGAAAATATTCTATTATTCTTATTTTTAGTGGTCTATTAATTTTGTTGCCTTTTCGGCAAAATGAATGAACGTGAATGGCGTGTTCGGCGAAAGTCGAAATTCATCTTCGAAAAAGGGAATCTGCTATTTTTAACAGCTATTCGCTAACTCGCTCAGTCTATATTTATCCGGAGTCTGTAATGGGATTTCGAGCGGGTATGTATGTCGGCAGAAAAATGCGAATTCTCGATCGGTCTACTTTTTGCTGCCTCGCCTCTTTGCTTTTCCTCTTTGTTGAAGATCAACTCGATGCCAAGTAAAGGGGGAATGTGCGCGTATGTATAAGCACAGATGCGAATCATTTGCTGTAGGCGCCAGTTGGTGCACTTGCGACCAGATGTACGTCTATTATACGAAATGAATTTCTTAATACTTCCACGCCAGGCAAATTATATTTTACCAATGAAACGAATGAAATCAGAAAGTACCACTTCCTTACACAATTGTATCTCCCTATCTACAAAGAAAAAAATATATCAGCAGACAATAAAGAGACACTTCAATCAACCATCGCCGCCACGAGTCACCACTACCATTACATACACTTAAATGAGAATCATACAAAAACGAAGACTTGAGAATAAAAAATCAAACTACATTTACTCAACCTCTTAAACCTTTCTCCAAAAAAAAAACAATTAGTGTTCCCAATAGCAATTAACGTCATCTCGCCCGAGGCGTCCACGATTGTACGATCACCTGTCCGAATCTTTGGAAATCCCTTCGCGATACCTTAACGCACCTTATCCTGAATCGGTTACCTCTACGCGGGGACCTGTTCCAGGAATATAAAGACGGTGGGGTCCGATTCTTTCCCACTGGCAACGGTGGCAGCCCTTTTCCGAGGGCGTACGAGCGTCTAAATAAGCTCGGCACCGAGCACTCGTTACAACCTGTATATCTACCTGAGAAACGTACGTACACGGTTCTAAGGGGTCTCATTAAGCGAGACAAGGACGAGAGCTACGGTGCCGGCCTTGAGAGATCTTTGCACCCGCGGTCGCATCTTCTCGTCGCGTTTTCTTCGTGCCGTCCCTTCGAAGGCCGCGAAATGGACTCCGCCCAGGTCATGGTCCACGCACCTGCGTGAACATCACACCTGCGCCAATGCACCTCTCGCGTCTTACTTACGCGCTTCGAAATATTGAAAGTTTCCCGAAATCGTAGCGATGTGAGAAAAGTGCAGCCAGGTAAAGGGAGCAATGGGTTTGAAAGAATTTTCTTCTTCTATATGGTGTATATTTTTCTGGAGATGTTTGGCCCTTCACAATGAATTATTAATTGAATTAAATGGTTCGCTGTTCTGTGTTTGCGTATTGTTGTAAATTTTATCTGAATTTTTATCTGACAGCTTCGCGAATTCACGTTCCATTCTACTCTGCTCTATTTTTTGAGCCGTTCCTTCTTCGAGTCGTGTTTAGTACCCGTAATTGCAGGTACGAAGACACTCGAAATTTAACATACCGCAGGGCTGCACTAACGTGTCGAAAGTATTCTTAAACACGGTGCTATCGTCGACTATAGTACTATATATATTCTATATAATATATTAATATATACTATATATAATTAATTACTATATATTCACCGTTGCAGTCCCCTTGAAAAATTGACCATCGACATTCTTCTTCCCACGTTTACCAACATCTTGTAACCCGTTTAATGAGCACCTTAATCACTTATTCACGCACAAAACGTACTTCGCGCGGCTGAACGGAAAAATCTGTCGCGTATTGATACCTTTACCGTTAAACGTTCCCAACAAAGAGGTACAAACGGTGTCCATTCGATTTATCAGCCTTCATCTGCTCCATGATTTATGACGTTCTCGCGGCGATGATTTAAGGGTGCTGCGTTGATCCCGCGATAAACAGAATGATGAATGGAATCGAGGTTCGTTCGGTTCCATCTTCCTGATCCGTTGCATTTCAGGTGCAATCGTCGCAAGCGCAACGATAACGACCGGGGGAACTTCGATTTCTTTCCTTTATTCTCTTCCAAGCGGTAGCCGGAGGTTGCGCGCGTTTTATTCCCCAAATAAGTTCTTCGTTTAGCCAATACGCTGCATTCGATTGCAGGACGATGCCATTAATCATCTCGCCAGAACGGACAAAGGCAGGGACGTTGTTGTGGGGTTGGAAAAAATCGGGGGGCATCATTAAGATGACGAATTCCAGGAATTCTCGGACGATGTTACTCGAAAGACGGGGCAAACATCGACGTTTCATATATTAGGTGGGTAAATAAGTTCCTGCGTCTGTTTCTGGCAATGTTTGTGTTAACAGAAAACTTGTGGTACATCAATTTTAATCGAAATATCTTTGACATTGAATCATTTCATTTGAAAAAACATTAATTATAGTCCAACTGTTATTTGCCACAACATTTTCGTTCCATTCGTTCCATGCTAAATTAATACATCGATGTACATATGTATATACCAGATCGACTTCCAAGCGAAACAAAATAGCCAGCCGTTTAAATAACAATCGAGAAAAGAAACAGCTCGCTCGAGACCACACCGCGACTGTGTCGAGGCAAAAAAAAATCTTTTCCAAGCGTGAAAGAATACCGGTGGTTCTTTGATGCGTCGTTCTGGTCCGCGGGTGACGCTTTAATTGAGCACGTTCCTAGGAAAAGGTTTTGCAAAATTTATCGGCACAAGAAGCGTGCAAAGTGGAGGGCCTGCTCACTTCCGGGGGACGGATTGTTGCGTTTTAGTCGCGATGCACTTTCGCGGCCGGTAGAGCTAATGGCCTTTTCGATGATCGCCTAGCTGTTACCACGCTTTGCGATCCACATAGTTGGATATGCTCGGTAACGTTGTTTAAGTACGGGCGGCTAATCTTTCTTACAGCTGACGCGTGTGCTTGAAGCACACGTAACAAGGGGGTAACGAATTGTTGAGGAGGGAATAAAAAGGAAAGGAAACTGACGTGGCATTAAAAGGCGTCGCTGATCTGCGTCGACGAACAGGCAAACGTGGTTTCGTTCGAAATCGAATAATAACGATGACAACGCGTCACCGAGGTAATTAAGCTTTTCGAGTACCCAGGAGGTAAATGTACTACGAAGATGCCGTGTGAATCTTTTTTTTTCAAGCCATTGTACTGAGAGTGCAGCCGCGCGAGGAAATGTTTATCGCATTAACCCTTTTTACTATTATACTATTAGTTTTAGTATCTAGCTAGAGAAACAAGAATGTTTCTTATTAAACAGTTTGAGCAGGTAAAAGAGATCGTCGGACGATTAAGATTGACGTAGACAGTAAAAGTTAATTATATTGGATTTAATTGAATAACTTTTATTTAATTATTAAATTTGAATTGAATTAAATATTGAATTTAGTTTTATATTGATTGGTTAATTATATCGGTTTTCATAGAGACGTGAAATAATTCGTGAAATTTCTAAAAAATTATTCAAAACAACTTTACCAATTTATATATTCATTAAATTTTTAAATATTAAAACGAGTAAAAGTGAATTTGCTTGTAAAACCTAGTCGATAGACCGAGTGCGGAGACTTTCAAATCCTGACAATGGCCGTGTGACGTTTTTTAGGTGAACAGGTAAATATTTTAGACCTTCACGAAACACCTGTCGAATTTTCTGAACGATGTTCGACATACGTCAGCAATTAACTTTGAGGAAACCTTGCAGAGGATATAGGGTCCCTGAATGTCTCGGCGTATTTTTCTGTAGTAAGGCAAACATTCAGGTTTCTCTTTGCAAGAAGCCTTTTCAGGGTTACGCCAAACGAACGTCGATACTGTCGACAGTAATGGCGATTCTAACGGCGGGCTCTAGGCCTTTTGTAATTCGCCGACAAACCCTCGTCCTTCGATGGGAACTGCATAGCTCTGGACGGCTCTTTTGTCGCTGCAACAGGTAACGACCTGCGGGGACCGGCCAATGGACACCATGGGAAAATTCTGTGCATGGTTAATTTAGATTATCGATCTCGATTGCAAATAATTTGAAATTAATTAGAAGGTGCATCATAATGCATCGAGACTGAAGAATTATATATCCCCTTCTATTTGTTTTCCGGAATTCTTTTCATTTAATTTTTTGCATTGATCTAATTGAAGTATTATAGGAGAAATATTACTAGCAGCTAGGAAAATATCTTCCAAACAATTCTCAAGTAATTATTCTAATCTGTTATCCTCTCTCTAATTTTTTCCTGGATTAAAAAAAAGAACGAAACTCGTGGAGTCGAATTCAACACCCGAGATACGAACGTAGAGGCGATTTTCTGTCCAAACCCAAAGCAGAAACCGATTTTCACCTGTCCCTAACGCAGCTCTATCGTCATTGGCAAACATTCTCAAGGATAACTAAAAGGAAGTCTAACAAAAGAAACCTCAACGTCCAAAGGCGGAACATCCACAAAGTGAACAAGAATATATGAATGGCCTTCGGCAGATGAGCATCGACAGGAACAAAATGTTTTTATCAAGTCGCTAATGAAACGTCCGAGAAAACGAGACACGCCAATTTCGTTACGATACACAGGTGAAATTTCTGTGAAGCAACCGGCATGCAAAGGGATTACTCTAAATGCTTGCAACGACGATGGAAACAGCCTGACCCAAATTACAGATCACTATCATCTGGAACATACTGACGAGACGACGTTGACTCGCTGTCAATGAGGATCGCATAAATCAGCATCGCTGATCGATGGCTTGGTTCACTTTTGAATTTAATTTACGACGAGCCCAGTTCGGTCTAATAAAAGAACAACGATTTATTGCCGGGTGTGTGGGGGAAATTATAATTGTTGTAATGCAAATGATTTTTGCAAAACTTCTCGTTTGGACGGTGAAATATATATTTCACCGTCCGTGTGGCTCGTGGATTTAACGAAAGACATTATCTCATATATTAATTGATTAATTTCCACTGGTATTTGCATGCTGTACAAATAAGTAAATGTTTGAAAAACGAAGACATTGTTCCAGTGTTTACATCTGCAATAAAAAAGGAAGAAAAACCGAGTTTCAGTGGTTCGACCATACGTGGGCGTCGTAACCTCAGGAAACTGCTATAAATGCTAAAAGTGACACAGCTATAGTGATTTACGATTCGAACATAAAATTTGGATTGCGGCAAGCACAGCGTGCAGCTTGACACAAAGAACGTACATATAACCCTTTCAGAATTCACATGAATAATGAAGAACAAAATCTTCGGCGAACCCGATACTTCGTTAACAAACACTCTATTCTATAAAATTAATTGTCCAATTGATACGATGTGCCTCGTTATATTTCTCATTAAAAATATCGTATATACACTCCCCCCCCCCAAAAAAAATTAAAGGATCGCTAAATTAGCATCGAAAAATTGTCGATATTCGAGCTGCTGTAACTTTGTGAAAAAAAATCGTGCAACCGTCTACCTGGGCTTATTTTAAAGGGTGAAGCCTCTACTTTCACACCCCTGAATTGAATCCTTCTAAAAAAATTGTATATCAGAAAACGTAGTGGAAAAGTCAAGGTACTGTTCTTCCCCGAAAATCTGTCCAAATCAAAAGTCTCTACGATTTCTTTCGCCAAAGCTACGAGTGCATAATCTTGTACAATTCAAATGCCTGAATTGAAATACTTGAACCAATACCATCGATTTTTACTTTATCACGTTTCATATAATAATAAATAATACTTTTGTGAAAAATTGATGCGTTCAGTTCAATTTCTGCGCCTCGCTGTCTGTCGAGCAGTAAAAATTGTACAGAAAAAAGGTGTGCACGAACGATTACGTACACACGTATGCAGATACGAACAGGAGCAAAGTAAGTGGAAATAAATTTTCAAGATAAAGAACTTGTGCTTCGTACGGTAAAAATTGAACCTCACACGGTCGAAATAAATAACAACGACGGCCACGCACCCGAGCGTGTTTTTTTGTACCCTTAATTTTTCTCATTTCTCCCTTGTTCTGTAATGCTAATGAGAAAAGATAGCCAGCAGTAAATCATGCAACCCCGTAAAGAATGGACCATTACGAACTCGTGGCCCTCCACCATCAGCCATTCCACCACCGTTTTCCCACTGACTCTTTTGTCTTGTAAATACACCGTGCGCCATTTAACATATAATAGGAGCTTCGTTATAATTTAAAATATATACGGGTGAAAATAACGTACGCGGGAATGGATTGCCAACGAAAATCGAGGATCTTCCGAGCTTCGTATTATCGTAATTATCTACGAGCCGGGGTTGGGCACGAATGTGTTTAAACGAAGTACGTTTTAAATGGTCTATTGTCTTGACTAGAAGCTATTCTAATATACCCGTGTGCCTATATAATGAAGTAAGCAATGCAATCTCCCCTTAGATATCTAAACGTTATTTCATCGCAAAGTACAATTTGATTTTTTATTTCTGTTAACAGTTGCAAGAAGTAAATAACTATTGTAAGTAATATTCACAGTGTGATGAATAAAAATTACGTCCTCCAATTGAAGCTTTTGGTTAATCGAAACTATTATTGTCGAATCAAAATTATTATTGATATATTAATACAAAAGAAATTCCTCCCAGTATTATTGCATTCACTAATTTATGTACACCTCACGCATTCCATACTATTAACAATCTATTCCCTCATGGTGATTCCATGAAAATGAACTCCAACGCAAACTGCTCGCTCCACCTGTTAATTTCTCTATATCGAATAACGTTTGCCCAAGAATGCTGGCCGCGGGTAAAGTTTGCCCGTCAGCGAACCCGGTTCCCATACATACGTGACCATCTTGATTGTGCAATGTTAACACGTGTGCAGTTAACGCTGCCATTGTGTCGGGAAAAGGAGCAGGTAGAAACGGTGCACGATACATACTGCTCGCCGAATCACGGCATCGATGAAAACCCTTAACGGTGCATCGAAGTAACGCGAAATTTTCGCCGGATGGACATTCAATTCGTTTCGTCCGGCAAACGTGACAATCTAATCGTACACGGGCCGTTCACATTTCGATCGAGTACCTGATAATGGATACGCGATTTTCAGGCAACGTGGTCGACGAAACGATGGTTGTTCGCGATTGGATCGTTTCATTGGACGAACGTTTCATGGGAACAACTTCGTGGCCGACTTGTCTGGCCACGTAGAATGGTAATGCGATAACGCAATTTGCTTCGACGAGATTGACCGTGGATTTAGGAGGGAGGATCGCTTGGAACGATTTGTCTATGGCGTTCGTAGGCTTCGAGGTTGAAACCTTGAGGCATGGACCGGTGTCGATGGTGTGGACTTGCGGTACTGCTGGAGAATTTCTTGTGACAGACGTTGCCTAATATTAAGCTTCGCCTCTGTGCATACGTATGAAAGACGATCGAGAGTACGAAACCGCTTCCATAGATGTGGAAACGTTCATTGACCTGGTGACTATTTATTAATTGGAAGTTAATATCATAGATACCGATGATAATTAACTTTGCCAAGATATTTCCTGTTTCGCATGCGTTCGAGAAATTCTTAATCAGTCGTTACGAGACAAGAAGAGACAGGAAAAGCTACACCATAGAATACTTTAATTACCAAATTTCTCATTAATCTCGATCGAAATGTCACGAATAATTCGACTCCCCTTGCCCTTATACCCTTGCACCCTTGTGCACAGAGCAGAAAGGGTTAAAACACCCAAAGGATTAAAAAAAATCATTCACATCTCCGAATCGATGCTTCAATTAATCAACACCGCATTGCACAGAATTCTGCCGCTCGATTATAACAAATGGACGAATAATCAAACACACGAAGAGCATCCTCCGGAAGACCATAAAAAAATGTCACACATCCTTCCTCCAGCAGTAATGACCATTCGCTTAATTCGTACGCAGCTGACACGGTCGATATTAAAAGGTAAATAAAACGTCGATTGCGTTACGGTGTAATGGTATTCCACCTTGCGTCACACCTTGCTCCTCGCGGTTTCGGTTCCTCGTTTTTAAAGGCAACGACCTTACCCACTTCTGTACACGAATCGACTTCGCCATACACCGTACATACCATAGCGACGCGGCCACGAAGGTCTCGTCGTACTGCGTGGCCGTGAAATTATTTTTCACCCTCGAATCAAGTCGTCAAGCTCGCATCACCGTGCTCTGAATCGACCAGTGGTCCTGGCAAACATTCAATGTTACTTCGATCCTCTTCCTCGTATTTTTTTCCCCTTTCTTTCTTGTCTTTTTTTCGAACGATGACATCGAATTCGAACAATGCGAATCCGCGGTTCGACTATCTCGATCCGTTCGAACGATCTTCCTCTTCGTTATCTGGCTACCTGGGACACGACCTCGAGGAGCGTTCGTTCAATGGCGTTCTCGATAACTATGGCACATCGATTCCAATGATTTCACGCACGGCCTCTGTGATAAATCTCATGGGGCAGCGGACCGTGGCGAACGTTACAGCATATTCCATTTCATTGCTGCGTTTTTCACTTCTTTCCTTTTTTACTCGGTGCAGGATAAAAATAACGCCGAGCTGATCCACTTGACGTGCGTTCGAGGCACACTATTTTTCTGCCCGTCGTTTTATGTGTGCCATGGTTGCATATATGTATACGTAAATTCCGTTCCCTTGGAAATGGAACGATATATGTAATCCCATGGACTCGTGTTTTCTGTACCAGCTGGTGTTCTTGACTTTGGAAACTTCTTTCTTCTTTTCTGTGCGTGTGTTTTTCTTCTTTTTTTTTTGGGTTGGTTTAAGTATTCCTCGCCGGCGACGGTACCGTTACAGGTATTACCGTACACCTGACTAAATTTATTGCGCGTTCCGATTATTGAATCGCTGAATAGCGGCAGTTAGCCGGCCAACAAACGCACATTCCACGTTAAATGAAATCCTGATAAACTTTCCGTGAAATTGTCTGAATAATCTTTAACGAATCTGTTCCGCGCAACAGTTCGAATAGCTTGCGCGAGGAATGAGAATTGTCGGGCGATTTAGAACGATAAGATAAATGTGTAAGATTTGTCTTCTTTTTTTGTCAATGTCTTCATTCCGTTGCCAGAGTGTTGAATTCAAAATAAGTTTAAAATAGGAGAGCATGCTAATATATGTTGATGATTAAAATCATTTCAATGTACAGTAGCATAAATGCACTGGCGTGCAAAATTAAAGTATCACTAAATTTTCATTAAAAAATGGCCAATCTTTGAACTACTGTAACTTGATGGAAAAAAATCGTACAACAACCCACCTGGGTTCGTTTTAAAGGGCGAAGTTCCTACTATCCCACTCATTCGTTCATTTCGTTTTTAAAGATTTTTGATATCATACACCGTGTGAGAAAGTGAAGATACTTTTTTGGGCGGAAAATTTCACTTTTGACTTTCAAACATTTATTTCGTGATTGAAATCACCATAGATTTGAAGATTGAAGCCACCCCTTTAAAAACGAACACAGAAAAATCGATGTGCGATTATTTTCTGCCATTTCATTGCATTTCGAGTGAAAAGCGAGCCACTGGCATTGGAATAAAAAAAGACAATGCACAAATTCTTTTGATTGCAGAACGATTATTACTTACCACCGCGGTCAACATGGTCGAGGGTGTCGCCACAGCAGACGAAGAAGCAAAAGGGCAACACTACATGGAAGGTTGGCAGCGCGATGTTAATTCTCTCTGCCATGCTAGTATTAATTGCAGTCTTCGCGATTGCAGGTCTGGCGTTATGGATGGGAGGTTCGTTTATATCTTACAACTCGTACACTACCTATGAACGTTTACGTGAAATTATATTAACCGAACAGAGAGATATTCACGAGAGATTAATTTGATTTCAGCTCTTCGAACGGATTCAAAGAACGGTGAGCATCTTATTATAATATTGGAACGGCTAATGTAATGAAATATGAAACGCAATAAATAATTTGTAATAATCAAAATGTGGAACTACGAAAAATATCAGGTGGTTCCTTTTCTTTTTATGAATATTGCGTTCTTTGTTGTACATCCACTATACCAGCATTAATAATTCCACGACGTGATAATAATTGATGAATTGTGAAAGAATTAAACAAAATTTTAAAACGATTAATCCTCGAGGGTCGATTAAGTTCATTCGAATAATATTTTCAGCGATCGTTGGATTCTCGTGCAGTTTAAGGGTGACCAAAGGGGAGAAATATAATCCAATGTTAAAACTGAATACCAGCATGGTGTTCCGTGAGAAAGAACGAAAATACAAAAATATAGTGAGTGCGATTTGATAAATAAAATATACCAGTTTCTTACAATAGAAAAGATTAATTGGCCACGCTTTTTTTTATACATTTCAGTTCGAGCTATTATTTAGAAGAAGCGTCTTGGGCACAGCTTACAAGCAGACGATCATAGACAAATTCGAGAGCGGTATACTGAAGGTGTTCTTCAGGATTTACCTGGACAGAAGGAAGGTGCCGCGATCGATCACCAACGTGGAGGACACGATCGAAGACATTATCGCGAAGGAAATGTACTCATCGTCCTCGTTGTTCAAGGACTTGGAACTAGACCTCACCACGATATCAGTAAAAAGTGAGTGCCCGTTAGGAGCATCGATCAATCGCGATAAAATAGTAATAACGTAATCATAGTAACTTCACTTTGACGTCGTAACTGTTTTCTGCAGGCTATTATTAGAGGTATAACATTTAATGTTGATCCAGTATTAATAGTAAATATTGTGAAACGATCACCGCAGCATATTATTTATTTATTTATCTGAACGGGAAGAAAACATTATATCTTTACGATCGTCTTTGAGAACTTTTGAAAGCCTATTGAAAGTCTAATATTCCAAGTGTCCTAGCGAAATGATTCGACTATGTGTGAACAAAAAAATCATCTACAATATATTAAAACATATTTGGATAACTCTGGAAATCTGTGTCGTCCACTTTATAAAATATAAAAAGCTTTCTGTGCAGAATTTAATTCTTAACTTCTGCAGAAAATATGGTGTTACTGCAACAAACATAATAACGCCCGTTTCTCTTTGAATCAGGAATAAATCAGGGCGTGCCAGCGACTCAGAAACAAACGCAACAGAAGAACGCAATGATTACGAAGAATGGTCTCCTGCGACCGAATAGAAACAGCTCATTGATAACCAGCGCGAAGCCGAAATCGAAACCAACGAAGATCGAGTCCATAGAGTCCGAAATCGATTTCTCTAACATACCCACGATCCAGGGGACGTTCAAAGCCACGAAAGTGAACGCCACATCTCCGAATAAAGCGAGCTCCACTCAGGAACCACCCAAATCTCAATCCAGCCCAAGGAACAGTACCAAAGTATCGTCGAATCAGGACCAAACTACCATTAAAACGTCCACCGTGCAAGTTACCACTCACAGAAGCCAGAGTGCCACGCGAACAACCCCGATATTAAACGAAAAAATGAATTACACGACGCGCAACGAATCGTCCGTGAAAAAGATCGTCGCGACTTCCACGATTCCCACGACCCCGATCGAAAGGGACAATTTTTTCAAAGATTTCCCCAAACCCGACCTGGAGACGTCCCCTTGGAAACCTATCGTGCCGGGCTACATAAATACGGAATTAAAATTATTACCAGACAGCACCGAGCAAACCACAACAATCAATCACAAGGCGAACTATAACAAACCGAATCTTGGCGACGCGATTCCTGAAACAACCACGAGCACCACACAGCAAAGTGTGACGACTAATATGGATCGATCAACGCCCACTACAAAATCGCAGGACCAGACGATCCAATTGAATCCGTACAAAGACGTTCCTGGGATGAGCAGCTTCGATTTCGGGGACACCGACTTCCCGCGGGACAGAATAATTCCCGAGGAAACGTCGAACTTTCGCGTGAACGGGAAGTTCAAGAATAAAATACCAGGACTACCGGGGGACGGGCATACCTTCGCAGCACCCACGCCAATTAATACAAACGACAAGAGACCAGAGATAGAGGTGTCCGGCCAATTGCCACCTGAGACCTACGACGTTAAGCTGCGAACTTCTTCTCAGCCCGAGCGGGCAGAGGTGACGTTCTCAAATTCGCAGGGATCTACGAATGAGAACGAGACTGGTTGGAAAGTTGCTGGTCCACGGTTGCCCCCTGGTCAAGAACAGCCGGGCAAGAACGACGATTCTTCGAACGAAGGCGAGGAAAGGATGAGGCAAGGTGTCGCGAAAGACAGAGGGAGTTCAGAGAACGTTCCACCGTCGATAATTAAGCCCAGCACGCCACAGTGGTCGAATTATTCAGATTCGAACGACGGAACCACGACGGAAGTGTCGGGCGTGGGTGTAGCGGAACCGGTGCCGGAGGGAGCAGTCGAACTAGAGGCGAGAAATCGATACTCGGGTATCGAAGCAGCCACCAAGCACCAGAGCAACGCGTTGCAGGACAGAAAGGTGGATAAGAATGCACAGGAGCCAGTTTACACGAGCTATAAAACGTCCGATTTGAACGGCGCTGTAGCGAGGCCAAGTTTGATCCAGAGTTCTGGAACGTTGAAGCCGTTCAGGCACACGATACCCGTGGACAAAATCGCGTCGGTCGTTGACTACGACAAGAACCACGAAACAGCATCGAAGAAGGGAGACACGAACACCGTGACGGACAGTGCGATAGCTGAAGAGGAACAATTAACCGGTGTCACGCCGTTAAACGCGGATTTAAGTAACAGGGAAACTCATTTGAGGGAAAACTTCACAGAGAAAGAAGCGATGAAAATGCCGCCGGGAAGCTTGGACGACGTTGTTGAATTGGACACGTCGGTTAAGAACCTAGACACCAATCCTGACGGTAATAGTCCTGCGGGGAATGGGAACATCGAACTGCTCGAACGCACGACCGAATCGAACGGGCAGAGTATAATAGACGACGAGAAGCTGCTGAAACTGAGCACGACAGAGGTTTACTCGGAAATGATACATCCGTTGTATAACAATGTGGACAAATTAATATTGAAGACCGGGGGAACCAGAGAGTCGCCGCCGAACAGACTGATGGCAAGTGTATCGAGAAACTCCACCTTCGTCGAGATCGATACCGTGAAGCACACACCTGGCCAGATAGAACAAAGCACATCGACGATAGGAAACCATGGAGAAATCGAGCTTTCCAATGGGACCGTCAATCGGCCACCGAGTTCTCTGGAAACCAGAAAGAAGATCTACAACGATACCCTGAAGGCTTACGTGGTTGAAAACCTGTTCACGCTGGCACCCGTTAAGAGTAACACAGGTATCGGTAGACCCGTCAGACCGAGGCCCAAAGTGGACCAAGAAAAAGCGTCAAGGATTACAGAGGGATCCGGCAATTCTTCAGAGGACAGCACGATTTTCGAACAGCTGTTCGGCCTTCCCGATCGCGATAGAAACACGACGAAACGTTACTCTTTTAACCATCGAAACAACGACGGGTTTCAGTCAAATGGAAATGAATTGTTGAACAAAGGTCATACGAGGGTTGAACAAATTGTTGAAGTCGTGACATCTATCAGCACGAAAGTGTCGTCGAATTTCAAGGGTGATCCTGTTGCGTTGAAATTCGTCGTCACCAATACGACGTCCCTTCCAACGATACATTCGGAGCAGATATCGATACCTGATGAATTCTCCGTTAACAACAATAAAGAAGACAATCGATCGTTCAGGGATCAAAGCTCGAACAAGGGAGGATCAACGTGGACGGATAAAACGTCGTCGTTGAAGTCTGCAAACGGGCAAACGTCGGACAGGAAAATTTCTGTATTGGAAGAGAGTCGATTGCTGTTGGAGATGCTGAAACAGTTCGCCGAGGTTGGCACGGAAGATGAGCCAGTGAAAAGCAAGAACAGCTCTAGGCCAAGTGGAACAGCGTCGCAGTCTCACCTGTCGAATGCCCAACCGGAAGTCCAGAGGCCTTTGCCGGATTTTGATAAATTGAAGGCGATCGCTGACGTCGCGACAGGAAACGAGACCTTGATGAACTCGAGCGCGGGACACACGATGACTCGGGATGGTGTCGAGATATTTACGAAAGTTCTGAATAAAATGGAGGATCGCACGGACAAGATGATCTCCACCACTGAGGAAAATTTGGGTACCGGTAATTTGTTCGATTCTTTTCCAATGATTCCATTATCCTTAACACTGGAACTACCAAGCAAGTCGAACTGACTAGTTTCAGATTTTTTGCTTTAAAAATATTAATACAGCAGAACCTCGATAACTCGAACCTCGATAACTCGAACCTCGATAACTCGAACCTCGATAACTCGAACCTCGATAACTCGAACCTCGATAACTCGAACCTCGATAACTCGAACCTCGATAACTCGAACCTCGATAGCTCGAACCTCGATAACTCGAACCTCGATAACTCGAACTTCGATAACTCGGACTTCGATAACTCGGACATCGATAACTCGAACCTCTATAAGACGAAAATCTTCTTAATTCGAACTCTATAAGTCGAACTTCTATCGCTGCTGCCTCTGCAACTCGACAATTCAATTCAACGAACATTTCGTGTTCCTAATCTGTCCAACGCGTGCTATCTGTATGGTATCAAAATCTATCGGCGGTTCTAGTGTTAAATTAACCCCGCACCTTTCTCATCGTGTCTCATAACGTTTTCACAGACGATTGCCTCGGTTTCCCGTGCAGCGATGGCAAGTGCCTGCCTCCGAGCGGCAGATGCAACATGCTAGGTGAATGCCCGAATTCCGAGGACGAGGCAAACTGTACGTGCGCCGATTTTCTAAAGGCACAGCTGCTGCATCAAAAAATTTGCGACGGCGTCGCGGATTGCTGGGATTACTCGGACGAAACGGACTGCGGTACATAGCGATTACATTTTTCTAGATATGAATATAATTGAATTTCGTTCTGAACTCCACAAACCAATTAAAACCCTGCGCCAAAAAATCCCTGAATATTCTTCTCGTGATCGTTAGATTGGTGCGAGGAGGGTCAATTCGTTTGCGGCAACAGCCGGTTCTGCGTAGACCAGGACAAGGTTTGCAACGGGTACAGCGATTGCCCATCGGGCGAAGACGAGAAGAAGTGTGCGGCGTTGATAGAGGACGATTCGCTGTTCGATCACGAGGAACCGAGTTACGTCGACAATAACGAGAACAACTCTGAGACGACTGCGACCAAAGGAGCTGCTCATCAATCGTACCAAGACCACTTCGGACAGGTGGAATCCACCGCCAATAAGGATATCCTGTACGACCAAGAAGCCGTGGAGTCGACAATTTCCGAGTCGACCACTTTGCACGCGTTGAAGGGAGACGTTCGATTCGAGAAAATTATAAGCGACAGGGACGAGACGTTTCAGGGAAATCGTGAACACCCTAATGCCACTACTCTCGTCTCTGGCAGGGAGATATCGTCGAATACGAAGGACACCTTAGCTCACGGGAACTCGATCCACGTGGACGCGAAAAGGAACGGGACGACGTCGACGGCCAACCTCGGGAAGGAGATCAACAATTACAACGAGAAGGGTTACCTGACCATTCGAAAGAACGGGAAATGGGGGAAATTGTGTTTAAGCGGGATGGACGATCTTCTTCAGGAGAGACAGGCTGCTTGGACCATCGAAGATCTTGGCAGAGCAGTTTGCAAGGCTATTACCTATCAGTAAGTATATAGCAATACGTTGACCGGATTGGGGTGGTCGAATATTACCTAAGAATTTGTCAGATCTTTCTTTCGTGCCCCTTCAGAGTCTGGTTTAAATTGAGAATTACTAAAATTGCTTTTTCCTTTGGCAAAGTCATAACAAAGGCTACTTTATAATTCGATGTACAACAGCTTGCATATTGAATTATATTATATATATTATATTATTAAAAAGTCATTGCAGTAGTATAGCTCTGCACTACTGCAATTTTTGTTTAGTTAATATTATAGCGTTTAGTTAATATTATCAGCATAACAAAGTTACATATCTTACCCTTCCTCTGAAATTTATTATCGGTAAAATAATTCCAGCGAATCGAATTTACACCAGGTGATATTGGGACAAACATTTCAAGTATCACGAATTTTCCTAACTTTCAGGGATTACGAGACCGTGGAGAAGGTGCTGGACGAAAATCCCACGACTGCCAGAACTTACTACGCTCTGTCGTACAACGAGAGACCCCTCGATAAAACCATTCTGACTTTCAAGCCATCCGTGTGCCCGAGCGGTGAGATTCTCAGGGTCAAGTGCAAGAACCTTGAGTGCGGAATAAGAACACAGGCACCGTCTCAGGCAAGGTACACACACCGGCTGAACCAGTTTCTAATAATTGTATACACTGTCCAGATCATTTGCAAAACTATAAACGCGCGAATGCGATCAGGAATAATGCCCCCCGTTTCGCGATAACGATGCATCGTGTGTAAAAAGATACTCCAACCGATCGACGTTAAATCAGAATGATCGTGATAACTTCTGACGAGAAATCACGTTTCAAATGTACCTATTGATATCAATTTTTATCAGGTCGTTCGAAAGCCTCGTATCGTCGATATTTCAACTGGTGTAACTTGGTGAAAAAAAATCGCACGATAGTCTACCCAGGCTTCTTTTAAAGGGCGAAGCCTCTACTTTCGCGCCACTTAATTGAATTTTCCAGAAAAAATTCATTCTACTATATATTTATTATGCTTCGTTTAATGATATAAAACTTTCTCGTGGGAATTCAATTTGGGGTTCTGAAAGTAGAAGCTTCGATCGTTTAAAACGAGTTCATGTAGACTGTTGTACGATTTTTTTTTCACGAAATTATAGTAGTTCCGGGATGAAAATTAAACGATCCTCCGATTTTAACGGGGGAGTGCTGCAATCGTTTGGGATGCACTTATGTATTGAAACAGATCGAATGTTTCGCGACGTTACAGAATAGTCGGTGGTGGCAGCTCTTCGGCTGGAAGCTGGCCATGGCAAGTGGCTTTGTACAAAGAGGGCGATTACCAGTGCGGAGGGGCCCTCATTAATGAAAGATGGATCTTATCCGCGGCGCATTGTTTCTACCAGTAAGTAAATCGAGGCCAAGAGATCGCTGAAATGGACGAAAAGTTGAATCAATTGAAAAGTAACAGATTTGAAGCGAAACGACTATAAACATTCTGCTATGTTACATAAATCTACAAGTGTCTACCCAAAAGTACCAAAATTCATCCAGATAAAATTTTTTACAAAGCTGCCCTGTATTAACAGATAAACCTATTTCGCTTTTGGGAATTTCTTTGCTTCTGTCGATAGGCTGTAAATTGTTTTACACTCAGTGATTCAGGGAACGTAAAAGTCTAATCTTGATACATAACTGACAAAACAAACTGTTAATTGAATATTTAAATCTATCCTACAGTGCTCAAGACGAATATTGGGTGGCGAGAATCGGTGCGACTCGCAGAGGAAGCTTTCCGAGCCCTTACGAACAAGTTCTGCGTTTAGATCATATATCCTTGCATCCTGATTACATAGACAATGGTTTCATAAATGATATAGCGATGCTCAGGCTCGAAGAACCTGTAATCTTTAGCGATTACGTCAGGCCGGTATGTCTGCCTCAATCGGAGCCAAAAAGTGGAACTGTGTGCACAGTGACTGGTTGGGGACAATTATTCGAGATTGGAAGGATCTTTCGTAAGTGTGATTAAATGTTCAAGGAACATTCACAGTATCCTTCAATTTTAATTACAAATTGTAATAAATATAATCTATTATAATTTATAATAAATATGTCGATGAATTAATTAAATTCTTTAATGAACAGCGGATACCTTGCAAGAGGTGCAGCTTCCTGTGATCTCGACGGAGGAGTGCCGGAGGAAAACTTTATTCCTTCCGTTGTACAGAATTACATCCGGAATGCTTTGTGCGGGATTAAAGGACGGCGGAAGAGATGCTTGTTTAGGAGACAGTGGTGGACCTTTGGTTTGCTCGGGATCGGACAACAAGTATACTCTCCACGGTAAGCGCGTGCACCTGTTTTAATAGGAAAACGAGTGAGAGATAGGATATGAGAGTATCGATGATATCAGATACATAGAAAATGTAATATATTTTAATAAATTGTATGCATCGTGAAGGACACTAGCTGCTCGAAACTGTACACTAATTAATTTTTAACAGTTCGACAGTAAGCCTTTCTTATCTGATTAATAATCTATGTTTGCTCATATTATCAATGCGATAGATTTAATAGATTTAAACAACGATTCGATATGAAAATCTATTTTATCATTATCGTGCGTTAAATTACCTGAAAGTGAGTAAATATTAACGAAATCAAACGAAATAATATTAAACGATTATTTTACATAACTCGACGTTACAATTAATGCGAAAACAGATCTGCAGAATAATATATTCCTTCATTTAATCAAAACTGTGTATTAAATTTATACACTTGTTCACTTCAGGGATCACCTCGAATGGCTACGGTTGCGCCAGACCTGGAAGACCTGGGGTCTACACAAAAGTGCACCACTATCTTCCCTGGATCGAGTACGTGATCACGGGGGAAGATATCAGATCGTCGATAGCCTCTTGCAAGGGTCATCGATGTCCTCTTGGCGAATGCCTGCCGAAATCTCGTATATGCAACGGATTCTTAGAGTGTTCGGACGGCAGCGACGAGCGCAACTGCCCTATTAATTTATAGTGAAAAAGCTAGAAAGAAGACTGACTGTATTTATTTTTCCCGATCGTATATGCTTGAGCCGAGCAAACTAATGATTAATTAATTTTATAACATAGAAAGTCTACAAGCTGGCAGTGGAATAGTAGCCTTGCTGCTTCTGAATAGAGACAGAGGCAACTGAAAGAATTAACATCAATTACGATGGTGTCGTGAAGGCGGATAGAAGTGACAAGGCGACCGCCAGAAATGAATAAATAAATAAAACGACGCGTTTCGCGACAATTATAATGTGCAATCGATTCGACGAAGCACCGCTGTGAAATACTAAACACGTTCGCGGCACTTCCTCTTTGCAGAGAACGCCTTATCACTTTTTTCAACGTGTTGCTGAAAATACGGCGCAGGCGAGCACGCGAGCGTGTTAAACGTTCGTCGATTCGATAAACATGTGCAATACGTAGCTAGAAATCAAAAAGTCGAGGCAATAAAGTGTTGGTGAACGTTATCGATCATCGATGCTCCCCACAGCGTTGGCTAGTAGCGATGATCGACGATACCGCAGACGTTGATTTATACTCATCTATACAATCGTCTTTACGTTCGATGATTAACATTAATACGTTTGTGTCACTAGACATAGAGATCTACTAATTACTATGCGTTAGAAGATTGCTCGCGGTTGTGCAGTTTTGAGGAGACTCGAAAAACAGCCGCGTGAAACAGTATTTCTGAGTCAAAACGCGTTTCTGACTGAGAAATACTTGCTGGCATAGGCGGCATTTTAGACGTACCTGGCATTTTGATTCTTTTCGTTTGATAACAAGAGGAATCTCAAGGCCACGTATATCCTGATCATTAATTCGATCCGGTTGTCCAGATCGACGGTGTCTTTTTTTAATACAGCGTGTACATATACATATTACGTAGTATCTAATTATGTAAAAAGATTCGTTTGATACTAATAAATAAGAATTGAAATGATAAAACAAAAATTCTCTCGTTCCTCTTTCCTTTCTTCGTCACCTGAAATGGGATAACGATATTCCAACTCACGACCTCGACGAATACCTGAAAACTGGAACTACGTTAACGATAATGTACAATGTTATTTAAATGGTATATTAATTTGTTTTATTAGGACAATTAGAAATAGCACTGAAAATCATGTTTAGAAATAAATATTAATTACTCTCGATACAATACTCTATCGATAATTAAAACGAAGGCTGTTAGAGACTACTGCATTAGGGGCAGACAGTACGATCCTTAGGATAAATAATCTCAGTCGCTTAATCAGCATTTGATGATCAAACGTGTTTAGTACCATACAGACGATGAGAAGGTGGAACAGAAATTCGCAAACACCGTTCGAGCATCCCTCTTTCGTCTCTGTCGTGGAAATGAAAACGAGGATCGAACTGTTCCATTCCATTGTTATTCTATTACAATCCTGTCATTCTAGTTCGTGCCTTTAAGTAGTTCTAATAATTAGATTATACCTACGATTAGCACAATATACCGAGTGGTAAAAATCACAATGTAATTTACGTCACGTTCAAACAGCACGCTTCTGAAGTCTCAATAACGAGTTTACAATTTCGCTTCCTCCATCGAGGTGTCTCCTACGTCGCGGCTGGATCGTCAGGACTTTTGCACAACCATTTTTTTTTTTCTTTATTTATTATTATTATTATATTATCATTATTATTTTCATAATCTTTTGATCATTTTCGTCTATATGCGGCATCGTACGAATCTGATAGTTTCCAAAAACGCACGTGTAATCGAACGATCGATACTCGTAGAATAAATTCACCGCTCCGTTCTATTTACACATCACGAACATTCATAAACACGGAAGACTGGCAAACTGAGCGCACTGTGCGAGCTTCGAAATCGCCGTAAATAAATCACCGAAACGAACGAGAAATTGGTTTGGCAAAAGAAAAGGGAAGCAAAACGCCACGATAAAATTGACACGCGAAGCTATGATTACTTGAAACAGTCTGAAGCTTATGCATCGAGCTACCTGCATACGAGACGTTCCCTAACGTTTTATGAATCAATTCGTGAATGTTCCTTCGTTCTCGGACACCGTGTGTGCACCGTGCGACGCTCGCGCTTCTTCCTCGTTTGAAAAGAAAGAAAAAAAAAGAAGAAAGAATCGAGCGGCAATTCCTTGGCGAGTCGATTGAAAAGTCTCGAGAAGCGTACGGGTAGTGGACAAAAGTTCGATGAGGATAAAAAATGGTGTAAATGTATAAAAGGTTCGATTCGAAGGTAGAGAAACTTTTGTCCATACCTTTACATATTTTTTTTGTCCTTTTTTGTTTTTTTTTTTTAATCGAACCTACAGTCTCCTCTCATCTCAGAAGCACCGAAGTGCGTAAACAACGATTCCGTGAAGCCCAACGATTCTATTCACTGATTATCATCACCTGCATTAGACGCATCACAATCGCTAAGGGTCTAGTTAATTCTATATTACAAAATATCGGGGGCTCGCAGACGTTCGGATTGCTGCGTTTTCTACTGTATGCAAATTTGGTAAAAACTTCAACTTTAACACGATTCCAATTTCGATCCGAATAGAATCGATTAACCTCGCGAAATGCGTTGTTGAATATCGTCGAACTAAAACAGGGCTGTGATGTTGAAACGTACAAACGATTTATCTAATTCAATTCTATGCCATTTTTCTTTCGTGAGAAAAAACGTGCACTCGCATACTTTATCTCTGCCCTTCGTCTGATTCTTAAATTAATTAAAGAAGCAATAAATAATAGATCGTCGAATCATCTGAAGATCGTACCTCTAATGAGCTGTACTCGTTTAATTTAGTTTACTTTAGTTTAGTTTTTAGGCTATGGATAATTGAATTACCAATGATTTAACCCAATGAATCGATCGCGATCGTGCTGAGACCTTTGGAAGTTATGGTTGTCTTGAATTGCTCTGGTATGGGATGCTCTGTCTGTAAAAAATATGACAAAAATAAAATGTAGTAATACAATTATGGTTGAGATTCGGAGAACAATTATATCTAAGTATAGTGGAGTTAAATATTTATATTATTCTATAATCTATCGTCATTTTTTACTCATAATGATAGTAAATAAAGTACATAATGCAACAGGTATTTCGGAAATAAATATTCGAACCGTTCAAGCACATTATTTACTGTTCAGTCACTGAAGAAACCGAAAAGCGTTATTAAACAAAAGTTCCAATTATCATTACGAATACTCACGTAATCTCCGTTTCCTCGGGGTACCATTACATTCATCTCGCTGGATTTGCTGCTAATAAATTCCACTTGGAGCGAATCGGGGCTCAAATACATCTGACAGCCGTCTGTTTTGTCGATGGAAATAGTCGGGACCTTTCCTAGCACCTGCAACGTCGAAACAACGATAAGTATAAACAATCCGATGTGCAAGTAAAAACACTTTTCGACACACTATCCATTTTATTATCGATATTCCGCGTCGGAAAGGGAAAACGAACAATTGCCGGTCAGTTTATTTCGATCTTCCACATTTCACGCAGTATCACATTCTAGCAAATAATTGTAGGTGCAAAACTCATGGCATTGTAAAACCTACAGCTGCACTTTTACAGCACAGTTAACGTCGCAACCGCCTACAATCCTCTCCAAAAATGCAGTGGCAGTTCGGTGAGATGATATTCATTTTCTGATACAATTCATATAAGGATCGCAACGAACTCCGACGTCGAATTGAATAAAGCTTGTTTCATTTAATATGCACCGTTTTTTAAATAACGAAATGGTCCAATTAACGTGCACGCAGGCGGAAACCTTGAACCGGTGCAAATGATCTGCGAAATGGACTGGAGGGAATGTCCGAGAGCAATCGCAAATTACATTTGGAGCGAAATTGTCACCGACGTGCTCGATTGCTTGAGGAACGAAAGTGTGATCTGGCGGGTACAGAGAATTATTATTTTTCACTTGCAATGAATAACGAATTAGAGGTCTATGAATGTATGAACATAGCGGTCAGGTAAGTTCTTGAAATTGTCCCGACTTTTTACATCTGAACGCTATGTTCACAAAAAAAAAATAAGATATATAACTAAGGAGGAAAAAAATATGAAACGGTTGCACCGATGTCGGTTAAATATATAACAATGATAATTGACGATAACGTTGATCGTATTTTCAAGGTTCTGGCCATCTTTCTCGTATGCATCCTATTGCTGCGTATAATATACTCCAAAACGAAGTACACCGATGAGCAAATTATGAACGGAGAAATCTTGAATAAAGTCGGATACAAAGTGGAGGACCTGGAACTGAAAGTCAACATACTGACGTACAAATTGCAATACGGTTGTTGGCCTTTGCCTCATCAGGTTAAAAATTCGGGTTTTCGAAAAAATCTGCGAAATCTCAGGCTAACATTGTCCAATCCCAATGATCGGAATAATTGGATAAAGCACGTGCTGCTGAGGTACTGAAGTAATGATCGGTGTATCAAAGGGATTAGAAAAATTCTACTTTTCAGCCCCAGGAAAAGGGAATCGTACGTCTCGTACTCGAAATACTGCCCATCCGATTATCATCTGACAGAATTGTTCGACGCGAGAAAAAGGGGCCCAATGTATCCTTATCTTCGACAGGAGAACCTGCCGATGGAGTACAACAGCAGTAAATCGTCGAAAAGTAGCAGCGATAAGTCTCTAAAGTACAATTACAAGTCGAAAATATAATCTGAACCGCGCGATTGGCATAGTAAGTTAAATTTATTTTCAGACTATGTCCGATACTTACGAACTTAAACCAAAAACAGCGGGTGGACTCGAGGAACGAAAATTACGAGGTGCAACGCCGGAACGCGATATCCCTTCCGTTGTTCTCCAAAAAGAGGAACAACAAACGCAAGCGAAAATTGTGGGACAGTTCGAGGTGCGATAAAAAAGATAAAACGACCGTTGGCTGCAAGAAATTCACCAGGACCATGGACGACTGCAAAAGATACTTGAAAGAGTTACACGATAGCAATAAAAATCTCGGCCTGATATGCAGCTCGTCGGACCTCAGCGACGGTGCTTCGGTTAAAAATTTCTGCTCGGATACACAGGTAGGCAAACTCGAGAAAAGTGTCCACGTACCCAAAGTACGTGAAACTTGTTACGATAGGGGTAAAATGACCGCCTCGGTTCCATTGCAGCAACAATGGTGCGCGAAAAGGAAACATCCAAGTGACATAAACAACGAACGCAACGAAACAGAAGTGAACGAAGATAAAAAGGAAGAAAACGTGGAAGAGACGATGAACATCGCAGACAGGAAGCAATCGAGTAAAGATCGAAGTTTGGAATTATCGAGTGCGATATACCCGGTTCTAAAACTGATCGACAAACGTTTACTGCCCTCCAATATGAACATAACATTCTCCTCGGACATGTTCTCGCCGCGAACCACCTCGAACCCTCTGATCCCGAAATCGTGCCAGCGAAAGAAATTCCTGGAGACGTCGCAGGAAGCCCTGTACCAGGTGAAACGAAAATTAGAGAGCCTGCACAACGTTTTGCGTATGTACGAATTGCAGAATGGGGGTGCGAATGTGTTCGAGGAGCAAGGGGAGAATAATAATAAGACGAGCAACGTTTGTAAAAACAGTATGGACATACTTGTCCCGGCGACGACGAAGTTTGGCAGCTGGAACAAGGGGCGAAAGAGCAGGGTGAATTTTATCGACGCGAAAAGCAGCTACAGGGAGATACAAAGGACAGCGTCGAACAGCTCCGAGCAGTACGAAAGCGACGAGACGGCTAGAAGTTCGTTGGTGTCTGTGCGAAATTATTCGAACGTGTTTAACACCTGCCGTGCGAGTAACATGAACGATTCCGATCATTCGTTCGGGAGGATGGGCGAATTTGATATGTCTGCTGCGAACGACCACGAGCTGGAGCTGATACGGAGCAACAGGTTCGTGCACCTGTCGAGCGTGAAGTACGAGAAAATACCTGAGAGGGTGTATTACGCCCTCTCGTCGGATTCCTCCGAATGTGCAGGTATCAGTAAGAGGACGACAGCGACGCCGGATTTATACGTCGAGGGTAATCAAACGAAATCGTTGTGCTTCTCTGAGCAATACCCGGCGCCAATGGAGACCGACGAGGACGTGATAGTATCACCGACGTCCAGCCGCACGGAAATGTCGAAAGACAGCGAGCTCGAAGACAAACCGACCGCCCTGCTGCTTCAAGAGGCGTTGCAGTTCAAGCAGGCCCTTCTAACTCGAGTCGAGCTGGAAAATGTGTATTACATCGATCAGAATACAGGTGAAATGAATAACGAGCCAGCGCGAGACCGCGAGAAATACTCCTACGTGAGCAACAATCTTCAGTCGAAGATTCTGGACATCATATCGGAGGAGCAGTCTGTCAGCAGCTCCACCGAGAAGACTAGCAGAACCTACATGTTCTTTAACCTGAAACAGGAGAAGCAGTTCAACAATATTTATAACTTTGCTAGACCGAACGAAGCCAACGAGATCGTGGACCTGAACGAGCAACAGGACTGCACGGAATCGAAGCAAAATCTAGCCTCGCCTTCGGAGTACTTCAGCTTCAGTAACATAATTCAAGAAGAAATCGGCGTTAACAATCAGCTGTCTCTGTCGGTGAAGAGCAATCACCTGCGAGCTGGCGAACCCGCAGATGCGAATACCGGCGGTTTGCAATTGAAATATTTAAACGACACCTTGGACAAATCTGACGAGAATCTCCCAGAGTTTTCCAGCTGCCTAAACGCCGCGGAGTCGAGTTTGAAGGAGCGAGACACCTGTCACGATTATCTGCCCATGAAGAAGAGCTTCGAAGAGCATTTCACGCGTATGAACAGCATAAACGAATTTATATACCGTAGTATCCACAGTGTGGAATTGTTCTCGCAGAATCTGGACGAGCCTGTCTCGACGGAGGAGCCAGGCGATTCCACTAGGAACAACGCTTCGAATTTTGTTAACTGTGAATCCATGGAGGTATATACCGATACGAACTACAACGGCAACACAGATGATCTACTGGATAAACAATTGAACGCATCGGATAACGACAAATACGTGGACGATCGTGAAATTTCAACGGGTAGCCCGAATCTGACTTTGAAGAGGAATCCAGGTGCATGCTCGCTGATCGAGCAGACGCAAGCTGCGAACCTGGAACAGAGAAACGAGATGCAGGACATGATTGAGAACGAGATCGATGTATACGGTTTAACACCATGCGGAAGCAAAGAGACCTCCTCGTTCGAGGTGAATTTAATGCAGGCTTCGCTGGCGTCCAGCGTGAACAATTCGAACGATTCGAATGTACCGGGGTGTGCGACGGTGCCGAGCAACAAATCATTGAACGGAGATAAATTAGACTTGAATTGGTCGAACGTTCGCAACGATTTCAGCGACGACTGCGAGCACGAGGCGAAGACATTCTCGGCGGACACGATCACGCTGCAACAGTACAACGAAGAAACTACGAACGATTACGTAGACACTGATTGTATTTACAACGAGGGCGAGAAGCTGCGGGAAGAGAAGAACAATTCAGTGATACAAAATTCGTGCACGCAACTGGATAATGAAGGACACGTTAACGAAGTGGAGTGTTACAAATCCTACTGCAATCTCATTTCTGCGCACAGCAGTATGTACTTCACGGACGAGGCTCCAAGTTCTGTGACAAAATTGAACAATCCGTACGCGACGAGCCTCGAAAGGTGCTCGCGGTTGAAGTTGCACAAGCAACAGGAGGTGGAAGATAAAGCTGGCAACAAAAATGCAAATACAAGAGACATTGAGAATACAGAGGTGCAATCTGTACTTAATGAAGAAACGAACGTTGCAACCACGACATCCTCTTCCGACAAAAATACAATTAACAAATTTGACAATAGACAGAGCATGGTGGAACCCAATAGTAATACGCACAACAACCAGGAGTCCTTTCCCTTGAAATCCTGTACACAGAATACGAATATATCACCGAGAAACGAAATCTATTCCCCGAAAGATGCGAACGATATTTCAGACAACGGTACGAGAGCTTTGTACAATAGGGCCAATGATTGGAACTTGCTATCGGCAGACGATGCGGCGATAGATAGAGGTCGATTCAATTCGCAGGCGAATAAATCAGAGAAATTGAACATGGAGCAATGTATTATCTGGTCGAGTATGTCGCCGCGGCAGTACGCTCCGAAGGACGCGAAAGAAAATAAAACGACGAAGAGAACGAGCGCGTCAGTGAGGTCCAGGAACCACGAGAATTGCGCGTCCAGGTGCGACAAACTGAAGAAGCAAAATTGTCAACAGGCGAAAGATTTCAAATTGGACACGTCGAACACGGTGCAAAGTAAACGAGACGGCAACAGAAATCCGACGCGTACCAGATCAAGGGACCTGTCTGCAGAATGTAGTAGACGCGACAACGGTGGGCACATTCAAGTAGATAGGAAGAGATCTAGATCGGAAATCAGTTTGCGCAGAAACGACGTGAACTCGGAGAACTCGCAATCGCCGGACGCTAAATCGAAATTGAAAGGCCTGGCGCCAACACCGAAAACGTCTTCGAGATCCTGCATACCGATCTTGAAGAGCCGATTGGAAGCAGCACGAAAGACCGAGAACGAATCGCGACCCAGGAGTCCGATGAGGGGGCCGCTAACCATGACCATGTTCTGCAGGGACGATCTGTGCGAGAAGAATCAAAATGTAGAGGACATACAAGTGGAGGGTAAATGGAAGAGCGACGAGGTATTTATGAAAGACACGAATGATTACACGGTAATGGCGAATCATAATTGCAAGCGAGATTCACTGAAGTTGTTCCACGAAAATCTTGGCGAACCGTCTGGTATCACGCGTCAAGAGCAAATGGTAATATACGTAAACATATTCACGAAATATGATCGCAACGCGACAAAAATAGTCGATCCAAATAAGTTCCTGGAATACATCAAAAATAGGAACGTGAATCTACAAACTGTGGGGAAAAATCGTAGCCGTGGAAGGGACTTCGATTTTGGTTGCGTGTCGGCAGAAAATGAGAACAATGGTGTGCACGATGTTGTTACCGTTGTTTCCTCCGTCATAAATGGTAACGAATTAAACCAAACGACATCTACCAACGCATCGGCGTCGAACACCAAACACGACTCGCTGGCTAATATCTTGTTGAACGGTAAATTGAACAATTTGTGCTTCCTATCTGTGGAGCAAAGGGAAATCGATGTAACCGCGAAGCCTTCGGTGATCGACACAAGTACATCGATCTCGGATTTGGAAACCATTTCCGGGCAATCTGTGATGAATAAATTCCAAATATGCGGAACACCGAGAGAATTGAATAACGAGGAATACGTGGCGTTGCTCGAGATTCTGTATCAGGAAGCGAATTTTGTTCACCTACAGGAACTGCAAAACGCCTGCACGAAACTTGTATCGGGGCATTAGAGATCGAAAGGAAATTAGACCGCGATTACCATTAATCGATTGCGTTTAGAAAATTCCTAATCAATAATTGCTATTGTACTTTTGTCATATTGTACCTTTATTTTGCTATTTAATATAGAACGTGTACTCCGTGTAATTATATTGTACATATATATCTGTATACTGTGTCCCCCCTTATTTGGAAATAAACATATTTTTTATATGGCATTTTATCGAGACCAGCATACGCAAAACCATTGTTCCATTGTTAAGAAAGATAAATAACTTACCTGCATTTGTACACTCTGACAATTGACGAACTCGATGCTGGAGACAACGGAGTCGAACACAACAGACGATTTACGACATGAATCCATAACAATGGAGTTCACTTTGCCTTTGATAACTAAGGTACTGTCTTGACATCTGAACATGTACACCACGTTATTCATCTCGACGTTGTCAATGAGCAGATCCTTGTTGCCTTTGTGGTATTCCTGCAGCAAACGGAACATGTAATTCTTCTTTAAGTAAAGCAACCTCTTAAAGAGGGAGAAAGAAAATCTGTATTATTTACCAAGATCCATTTCTTCCCGTCTCTGGTAAACACAGGTGGCTTGTCAATCGGTGCATTCGCAGGTGGTATTGTTTTCGTTGGTATAGCGTTACCAACAACTGGCGCTTTAAATGGGGCTGGTCCAGTTCTCAACGATGAATTTTTATGCGTTTGCATGTCTGAAGTGACTTTCTTTAAATCTGTAAAGTAATCAGTTCATTTTATTAAGCCCGCTGTTTGAGCAAAACTAATGGACAAGTGCATGGATCGTAGCTGGAACTAGAAGCTAAGGGAAGAGCTAGAAATAATGATCACGATTTGTTTACAGAACACGTGTATCGCATTCTTTCGAACGTGAATCAAAGATATTATTGAAGGTATCGCTTTCTTAGATTTACGAGCTGGCACTACGTTTTCATTGTCACTGTGAACGTGTTAGCATATTGTTATATAAGTGCAATATATATTTACTCTTCGTGATGGCCTCTCCTTGATTGATTTCAGCGAAGAGAGCACTTCTGTCGTCGTTAATATTCGCCGGAGCTACGTCCCCCATAGGCATGGGGCATGGTGGTGGTGGTGGTGGTATACCCACTGGTGCAGTTCCAGTTTTTGCCCATACCAGTCCTGTTGTGTGATGCTGGCGCACATACTGTTGTAGATCGCCCAGGGTCTGCACCCAAGCCTTGCACCATTCGGCATGCACTTTATTTCTGAAAATTCAGACAGCTAAATTGAGAGGCGCTTCGCAATTTTCCAAGTATGAACAAACAAATACAAAATTTCATTTGCTTAACAGGCGATCTACAACGAATCTTAGCTTACTTTTCCTTCCATTCCTTTAATACACGATTGGTGTAGAATTGTCCAGCATCGTTCATTTCCTTCACATAAGGCGCGGGTGTCGGCGAGACCGCGACCCATCCCAATGCTGGGATACTTTCGCTAATTGCCGACAGATGATTGAAGAACTGTGATCCCCTGTTCTTCTCGCGAAATTCTTGAATCTGTTGGATTTGCGTAGATGTTGGCGCGAGTAGTGAAACGTGCTCCGATTGATTTGTCGGCGCTGAACGAGTCGCGGCAGTCTGAATAAATGCCAGCTGAATTCTATGATGGAAAGAAAGGTGATAAATAAAACGTTCATAAATATGTAACGAGATGCGAGGGGAGTGAAAGAGATCGATGGACTTTTCCCTGACTTACTGGAACGCCTTTTCTACAAGCTTGCTATGGGTGGCCACATCTCCGCCAATCTTCACACTCAATTGCAAATATTCCTTTACAGGACCGGCCAAAAGATCTTGGTAACCCGCTACTGACATGCTGATAGGTTTCTCCGACGCTTGTTTAGTTATTGTAGGAACAGGTGTGGCGGCCTGCACTGGTTCGCTATTTTTCACCAACTGGGACCTCTTCGGCGATGGTGTGTTTGTCTGAACAGCAGAATCCTGAGTTTCTGTCGCAGAGTGAGCCCTGACGTTCTCCAATCTTCTGGTAACGTCTTCCAATCTATTCACCAGTTCTTCTAAATGTTCTTCCTTGTCGCTGGCCTCGCAACCTTTAATTGTGACAAATATTTCGTAACGTACAAAGGACATTCTTTGATAAATTCAATACTATAGAGATACATATACAACAAACTTGGTCCTAATTAGTTTTCGTAGTCTCTTCGTTAAATAATGATAGATGCATGCAGGGAGAAATAAACCTTAACTCGAATATTTATACAATCATATAATAAAATAATTTGTGAAATATTGAAAATCAACAAATTTCCAAGCAAAATCATAGTTTTCGGTAATTGGGGAAAATGTATTCCAGAAAGTTCTCAATTACAGCAGGTAAATTAAATATAGAATGAGTGTATAAATAGTCGTGTCAACATCCCACAGCCACTAGATTATTATGTTCCAAGGAGCATGTAGTAGTCGAGATAAATTTTCGTCTACTCCAAAATTATTTCACCAAATTGTGAGACGATGTACGAATGATTCAATTTTTATTACCACACTTTCAGCCTGCACAGTAAACTCGCAGCAAGACTTCACCCAATTATTCGTTTTCTCAATTGAAAACAGTTTCTTCGCGAACAAAAGGCTTCCACGCGCGAAATCCCCTGGTCTTTTCAGAAACGCACGAAGAACTAAACCACGGGTCTAATGATATTCAACGCGAGTGGTGTGGCCGCGACCTATTCTTAGGAAATCTGAGGAAATTGTATCACACGTGGGTAGATACCATTTTGTACGAAATATCTCGCAATAATTAAAAATTTCTCTGCGTATAAAACTACGCAAATCGAATATACTATACGAGCACTTGGTCGTGCGAATCTAAAACTCTGTACGATTTAATTTCTATTTCGCGCAATATAAAAGTTTGAATGAAAAGAAGAATTTTCGTTCACAGAATATTACGATCTTTCTTTTTTTAATAAATGAGCATCGCGACATTGATTAAGTTTCACTACCTTGAACAATAAATGTTCGCGAACAAATAGACCAAAGTTGAAAGGTAAATAGGCCAGGATACAAAAATAGAATGGCTCAGGACGAAACGCTACAGTGAATTGTCATACTTATGTCTGAAACCGCGAAATGTTTTAAAGCAGTCTGTTTTTTGTCGTAACTCGAAAACAAACAGTTCGAGCGAGGAATAATTCGCGTGATGCTACACTCCTTTCATCATTTTAACTTCTAACTATTGTGTACGCTGACACGTTCACGATATTTTTTACATGCCTCGATCAAAACAAAAAAAACGGCGCACGTGATATGAAGTATTCATCCGAACACATTCTTATCCGTATCATATTGTATCGTTTCCCCTGGAAAAAAATAATATTATCACTTATCCCATAAAGCATATAGCAAAATATATATTTATAAAAAAAAATGTTTCAGAGCAAGTACCACAAACTTTCGCAAACGGTTCTGAACGTTATATTGATCGGTTTGATATTGTGAATAATGTCACGTAACAGTGCAGTCTCCCTTTTAATTTAACACGATCAGAATAACAATTACATTATAACAGATATTTGAAAGGTTCTTTTCATATAATGATGCCAGTGTTGTAATACACCCCTGCAATATTAAATCGTATCTGCGTAACAATTTACAATATCTATGTTTAGGACTGCACAGAATGTTACGAGATATATTCGCTACTTATTCTGAAACGCAATCGACAAACGAGAGTATGTTTCAATTGCACCATCGTATTGGATTGTTCAGAAAAGTGGTAACATTAATATCCCCGATACCTGTTACTATATCTTCAACACTCAAGTCTGAATGGTAATTCCAATTAATTACCACCAAAGATAAATCCACCGTATTACTCGCTACCTACCCAATCGAAACAGTGTACAAATGAAATGAAATGTTACCCCTGACCACACTCTACCATATCTTTTTACTTCTTCGAATAACTTTCCAACGCAACCCAATACAGTGCAATTGCGTCTTCTCCGCTTAACACGTTGACTGCGAGACACATGGATAGACGTACATCCATCAGAACTTTCGGTGTCCTCCGTTGTCCGAGTTGTCCCGCAGACAACGTGATAAATGTGAGTAAAAAAATTGAAAAAAAAGAAGACAATATATTACAACAGACCAGATACGATAATCATACAAATTAAGAAATGGATTTAAGGTGAGCCCTAACCGGCGTGCACCATCGGTCCTAGGGGGTCAAACCTCACTCTGTGCTCCGTCGCGTTTTGCGCGGCGTGCAACAAATCGGAGAAGAATCTGTGCCGTCTTAATGCTAGTTCATCGCGAGCTACCGGTGTCGCAGGTGGTTCCTGCATTCCGCTGCATCCTTCTGAGTCGTGATCACCATCGTCCTCCTCGGATAGCCAACGAGGAATTGCCGGAACTGCGCATCGTACACCCCAATATAGACACCAAACTCGCGTATCGCTCAATAAATGCAACTTTCCCACCGGTCGTACGAAATGAATCGAGCCCGTTATAAATTTTCCAATCACCAATCAATCACGTATACGTATACGGTGGGCCTCCGTTTATCCGGAAATTTTAGTCGGCTCACGATCATCTGTACCCCCACTGGGCTCTGATCATCCCAGTTTATACAGTTTATCCAGTTTATACATATGAAAGGGAAGTTAACCACTTTGATGGTACTGTCTTCGAATAAATGAAATTCTACTGTATCCTGATTCGAATAGAAATTATCGCTATTAACCCGATTGGACGAATATAATGAATTATTGAGAGGGACAAAATGAAAGAGAAAACGTAGCGAGAAACTGGCCAGGGACAGGTAAGAAAATTGCACGTATGAGTACGCAAAAGAGAAATGATTCCCCGCATCGATAAGAATATACCTGGCGGTGTTTTTTTACTAGCGGTGATATCGTTCGGGCAGGCTTCGAAAACAGAATCGTCACCTTCCTCCTCCGGTCCGTCATCGATCGTTCTCTCAATATACGCGGGAGAGTCGTAAAGATTCGTCTTAACCGTGCTAGGCACCCCCGAATTCAATATTGCCTCCATCATTCCACCATCGCCGTCTTCGCCGCCACTTCCGCTTATACTGTCAATTCCATCCACTTCCGCATCTCCATTCGCCTCTTTAACTCCGTTTACCTCCACGTTGTTCTCTCCATTCACCGTTTCCTTATCGTACTCGCCATCCCCCATTCCCCCCTCTTTATCCTTCGATTTTATTATCGATTCCGTTCGCGATCTTGAACTATCATTGACCTCGTCACGTTTACCGGAAGGCAACGGACTCTTCACAGTCAGATCGTCAACTACTTCCGCGACGTTGTTCTCCATGGTCGATGAAACTTTATCGAATCTCTGCACGTCACCGTTTAACTTCTCCTCCCGTTCAATCGGTCCGTTTCCCTTGGACATGGGCGAATCGACGGTAACCGACTGCGGTTCAACAACTCTCTGACTTTGCCTCGGTGTCGACTTCGTCACCTCGCCGTTCGGCCTCTCCTTCTTTGAGCTTTTGTTGCACACGCAGCATTTGAACATCGTCGATATCGATTATGGATTTCCGTTGTGTCAGCAATAAACGTTTTCGACCCTTTCAAACCGAACCTTGGCGCTTTTAAACCGTACAGCCTTTCTATATTTAATATACGTATATATAGCGCGGCCTTTTTCTTTTTTTACGACGTGTATTGTTTTACATGGAGAGTATAAATGTCGGCCCGATCGAGATTTAAAGGGACCGGTAATACTGTTTGATACGCTTCGTATGATAACAATGTGATATATCGAATGGTATCTTCGACGCGTCGAATTAAATAACGTATACTCTGGTTTGTAACAATTGGTATAATAGAATGACGTAAACGTATCTTAACATGCAACGATTAATGGACTTGAAATATTGATTAGGATTATAACGATTAGAGTATATATATATAATGTAAGAACACTTTAATAGTTAGGCGCGAGTTTAACGTGGACCTTTCACAGCCGAAGTAAAACCGATACTTGAATAATTTAGTTTAAACACGAGTTCAGCTAATTCTTCTCAGACGACGGAAGTAGGACGCCGAATATATTTCATTTCAACTGGATTTCCCACGAGAATCACGAGCTATAAATTGTACCGCGCACAGTATACAATATGAATTAGATTTGCTCACAGCCAGCTGGTGCGCTTGTAAACTAACAATTAAGTACGTCTATTGGCGAAACAATATAAATTGATAATTAACACCTCTTATTCTCTTTCCCCTTTTGCAGGAACTGTTAAATACGTAACCTTAACAATCAACGTATATGGAAAGAACTTTGCATATAATTGCCGACTATGTAACAGAGATAAAATATTTATACAATTTCTATCTAACTTGCGCCATCTTCCTAACTGTTCAAATAACTATTTCACTTATCAACTGTGAGTAACAGCTTGTAAAAACACTTCGGCTCAATTCTCATTGGATGGTATATAGTCATTTGCAACGAAAATATCGCAACACCCTGGTGGTAATGTATCTAAACAAATGTATGACATATATTTTCCCCGCGAAATTCCCTTGATGGCGCGATGGTCGATTCCAACAACGCCCAAGTTTACGTTTTCCAGATCAGTCCAATAATAGAGTCGGATTATCATGCGTCCATAGAATGTATTTGAAATATACGTAAAAAAAATACACGAATAAAAATGGTTATACAAATTCCATTTGCAGAAATTTATTTCGAAACGGGAAATGCGTCGGGACGGCGTATCTCTTTATAGCTCCCCGTTCCAGGAAACACGAAATGAATAAAGTTCACGGCAGAAAGCGAACTCACGCCCTTTCCGGTACACTCTTTCAAATGGGAAATGTAGTTCAGAGTTTCACATTAATCGAAATGACAGGAAAGAGATAACTTGATAGTTTAATAATTTGCAAGAGTCAGTTGACACATAGAGTATCTCTCACACATGGACGCGTACTATAAATGATGTCATCACAAACAGATGCACTTTCAATGGTTATGAGTAAAACGGTCAACGTAGTTTGCACAGGAACAAACATTTGTAGATTAAAAAAGAGTCTCCATACATGTATTCGTTGTGAATCACTTTCTAGCCAACTCAAGTGATCACAATGTAATTGATTATGCAAATTGATACAGAGACCATACACCGGATTAATCACAACGGGTATCGGAGTAATTCTAAAATAGAAACCGTGTGCAACCCGCGAATAAAAATCTGCACGCCGTTGAATCGTCGGTTTAAATATTGTGTACTTAGCTTCAGTAACATGAAGATTATTTGGCCCTTAGAACACCACCCAAATATGTAAAGATTACAAACTTTGGAAAGCACTTTCGATCAGTTACACGTTATATTCACACAAAATACAGATAAACTCCAATTATAATGCTCTTTGTGAGAAGAAAATTTGAATATCAATTCACTAGATCCATAAGGGCGGAGGGTCTACCCTCAAAAACAGTCCACTTTGGAAGCAACCGGCGCAATACTCTACCGCTTTAGGTTTCGACCGGTACTGTACGGTGCTGCCCCTGGGTGGCCGAGACCCGAAATTCTTGCGTGTTCCTTAGGTAAAGAGCCACGTGCACCGCAGGGGACTTGCGAAATTTAACTTGATTTCTAGCTAAACTATCGAACACTCGACCGTAATTGTATAATCAGTAGTAGACCAATTGATTAAAAGACAAAAAAGTCATTGGTAACAAGAAGTCGTGACATAAATAAGATAGCAAGATCTAATCAATTAATAAAGTTTTTATAATATAGGGAACATCTGCAGTGTACCAATGGCACACATTGTTACATGTCATGTGGGACGTTTTAAGATTCAAAACGATTCATCGCTGATAAATCGGAAACGATGATTTATATGCACAACAAAGACCGACTGATATTGCGAACAATTTCCGGTATAACTATGATAATATCTTATTGCTTATCAAACTTTATGATGCACAGTACAAATACCTTGCGGTGATAATGGTAAATTTTATCTGATTATTTATCGCATAAAGAAAGGTGAAATGTAACTATGTTTTATAGACGGTATTAAGAAGTGTTAATAAATTGTGTAAAAATTTAAGACGATAATACGAATCGCAATTATCGCACGCAGATTTAAGCTTGTTGTAAAACAATAGGCAGCCATGTATTATAATTATAAAGCAATTCAGTTTCAGTATTTATTAATTGCGGTTTCTTTTATGACATCAGTCACCGAAAATTTGTTTACTTATAGAAAACTATAAAACTGCAATTAATTGATACAGAAATATTAATTTCGATGATCTTAAGCACCTAATATTTTATGTAATTATTAATCATGCTAGTATGTCCAATTTTTACTCACGATCTTTCCACATATTTAAAACCTTTTTATATGCACTTGGTACCATTCGTGAATTATCTTCCACCGTTTTCGCAAGTTCCGACATTTTAAATAAAACTTATTTTAATGGCTCTGGGACTGATTATTAAAGAATAAAAAACAAAAAAAATTCCAGTAGAAATAATAAAAACTGGTGTTCAATCTGTAACTGATGAGCGATAATAACGGACTCACTCCGTCAGCTTTCACGATGGAATTTTAATCTCGCGTCAGATCGCAGGACCGTATCATGTAACCAACTTAATAATACAAAATCTCGCTGATGAACACCTTGTTATAATTACTATAAGATATGTTACAGGACGATGAAAGCAGTACCTTGAAATAAAGATAAACTGGCAAATTTTTATGGACATATACATATAAAATATATGTATTTCGTTCTAACCTTTATGATACGAATTTTTAAGTTTTATTAATGTTTACTTTAATTAGATATATACTCGTTCTAGACAATCAATTTCGACTACCCCTCCACTGCAACTACATTAAACACTTATTATTAAATACGGGTATTATTCTTTTCATAGAAATTATAATTTGATAAGCTAAATATTAGAATTAATGAAAATCCGTGATAGCCCTGGAATATTGCATAGTATTAAAGAATGTTACCAGGTGTCAAGTGTCAGGTGCAGCAAAGTATGACTCACAATCGAAACGCAGCAGGAGGTATACACAACCATAACCGTGTTCATAACCAAACCAAACCAAACCAACTTTCGTATCGTTCAGAAGAATAAAACATACTAAAATTGCAGCTTCTCCGAACATATTACATTATAACTAATAAACTGCAAGCTTTATACGGATATATATGTGTACATTAAAATGTATCATTTCCAAGATGCGAATAATACAAACCATGTACGTAAACCCCGTAAATAGCGAAATGTTTTCGGTACAGTTAATATATATATATATATATATATATATCTAGTGGCTGTGGTACGAATGAATAAGAATTGTTTTAAACAAAAATGTGCCCTTACTTACAAATTTGAAGCTTTATTGAAATTCGGCAACACGTATACTGTCACTTTAATGACAATCGGTCCACACACAACAAACACGATACACAAGTGCCAGGGGCTCAATCTGACACATTACCACATACACTGGGGCGTTTGCCGGATACCGGAAGTACTACTCTTGCTATTATACGAATTTAGAAATGTGAACGCACATGCGCCTACGTTCAAACGTATTACTGCTGAAACAAATTTACCCACATTCTATATTATTATTTTAAAATTGCAAATATCTTTCCAGGAGATACGAGAATCAAAATGATTTCCCGTAATGGCAAATCAATATACTAGTAATATTACTAGCGTAATATCCAGCTTACCGTTCCATTAATGTATTACGAATGTTGAACCATTATAATATATTTAAATTCAACGTAAAATGTTTGCAAAGTTTCTATAATAATTTGAAAATTATTACTGCCCTAATCATAATTCAATATAATACTTCGAATATTCCGCACTGAAAATCTACACAGACACATTGCCACTGCCATCTTGTGCTGATTCGATTCTTTAAAAAGCTGACTACTATCGTATTTAGTCGATTAATGATTTTGTGCTATCGAATATTTTTCTGCAAGGCATATGTGCATTGCATATTGTCGTGTAACTCAGGAACATCTGCATTCAATATTTTGCATTACCGGCATAGTTCTAAAGTATAATTGTTAGTCAAATTCTGTGATTGTTGGCAAAAGTCATATGTTTCTTTGTAGCATTCGTGTTACATTGTAATATACTACACAGTAAGTTTAATTTAACTTTACTGTAGGAGCAGCACATTATAATCTATGCAGTGATTAAATTTGTTAAGCAACAAGGAAACAAATACAGGGTAAAGAATATATCGTACAAACAACAACATGAGCACAAAATTCTTGTTTGTGGAGTCCATTGATATTCTAAACACAATACCACAATATCGTACGGTAGTAGAAGCGTTCTTCATCCTCTGTCTTATTTGGTTCATTAGTAAAAAGTATTGTAGCAGTAACAAACGACCGCCGACCGAAGATGAAGTTCAAAAGAAACTCGAAGAATGGACACCAGAACCGCTCATAAATAACCCGATAGCAGAACATCCGTATTTAAATCCAAGACGGATAACGTCGAGAGCTGGTAAAAGAATAGTGGTAAATGGAAAAGATTGCTTAAATTTAGGTACACACAATTACCTAGGACTAATCGAAAACGAGGAAATAGAACAAGCGGCGATCGCAACAATACGGAAATATGGCGTAGGCTCTTGCGGCCCACGTGGATTCTATGGCACTGTTGATGTTCATCTCGAATTAGAAGAACGTTTAGCAAGTTTTACAGATACAGAAGAAGCAGTTGTATATTCCTACGGGTTTAGTACAATTGCATCTGCGGTTGCGGCTTATTGTAAACGCAGAGACCTTATATTTGTAGATGAGAGAGTAAACTTTGCTATACAAAAAGGTTTAGATGCGACTAAGGCTAATATTAACTATTTCAAACATAACGATGTGAACGATCTTTGCAATTTATTGACAAAACAAGCAAAAATTGACGAGCAAAATCCTAAAAAAGCGGCTAAAACTAAACGCTTTCTAATTGTTGAGGGCATTTATATGAATACTGGAAAAATCTGTCCATTGCCTGAATTAGTTGCACTTTGTAGAAAATATAAGTTAAGAATATTCATCGATGAATCTGTATCATTCGGTACTCTTGGGGAACACGGGAAGGGTGTCACTGAACACTTTGGTATTCCTAGACATGAAATTGATATGATTATGGGTAAGTAATATTGCTAAATGGTGACAGCTGTTTAATTAATATTGATTAATAATTATGATTAAAATTTTATTCATTTTTAGGATCCTTGGATTGGGCCATGGGATCTATCGGTGGTTTCTGTGTTGGCACTTCATTTGTAATCGAACATCAACGTCTATCTGGTGTTGGGTATTGCTTTTCCGCATCTTTACCTCCTCTCTTGACATCTGCTGCTATCACATCTTTGAATATAATGGAAAATAATCCAGAACTATTCAAATGTTTAAAAGATAATTGTATAGCCATAAATAATGGACTACAAAACATTCACTGTTTGAAATGTTCAAGCTTCCCAGAATCGCCAATAAAGCACGTCTATCTAAGCAATGAGATGGACCGTGCTATGGAAGAAAGATTACTTTCTAAAATCTCAGACAGATGTATTGAAAATAATTTAGCAATTATAACGCCAGCATATTTAGAAGATGAAAAAAAAACAGTTAGGCCTAGCCTCAGACTTTGCATTTCTACGCTTCTCAACGAAAGTGACATTGATTTTGCACTGGATGTATTAAAAAAATGCGCCGAAGAAGTTCTATCAGTATAAATTAACTTTTTGCGGTTGGCTCCGGGGATATTCCCGGCAAACTAACCGGATCTCCAATTATTACGACAGCAAATAATTAGGGGTAATTACAAATTTGAAGTCTATCTCAGAAACCTATGCGTATTTAGCTTATCAATTACTTCCGACCACCAAAGCATAGTTATTTACGTATTCTATAATTAAGGGGAATCTTTTACTAGTTGTACAAATAGAGTGTAAACATATAGTACATTCTATTTAATATGCCATTACTATGCTATTGTGATAAATATATTGTATGTTAAATAATTTAAAGAGCGCTATATTTATAGTACAATTATACAGTATGTTATACGTATTTCCAATAAATACCAAGTACAAAGCAGAATGTGCTTTTTCTGTTTCATTCGTACTGTTTCATTCGTTCATTCGTAAGTCTCACAAAGAACGTCTTCTTCTATAACATTTGCATAATATTCAATATTACAATAGACATAAGGCACCTGCATATGTTATATTATACATTTTTAATCATTTATACGTATATTTATAAAACAATAGACTAACAATAAGAAATTCAGTGATTTCATAAGACGTTCCATGTAAGTAAATGTTTGAAAATAGAAATATTCGCGGCAGGATGTCGCCACCTTCGTTTCCGATAACTCCGTGGCATGGAGGAACGAGAACTTCCTCTTTCTTCTACATTATATCTGCTAAATTTGCCGAGGTAAGAGGTTCCTTCGTTGCCATTTACGAAATAAAATAACAGAATCTTTACTTTTTTCCTCCATAGGATTATTTTATAATATTAGCCACATCATGTACATAAATAATATCCACGGAATTTGCGATATTTTTATTTCCTAACGCAATTTTCAACGAACCATATTTAAGGTTAGCGTTCCATGTGGTCATGACTGAACTATAGCTTAGAAAACACAGTAATATTTCTAATAGTAATTCACATAAGCTATGCCTCGAAATAAAAGCTAATTATTAATTGAAAAAATAACATGATGATGAAATTACGCGTATGATAATCCGATAACCACGCAGACGCTAGAAATAGCAGAACCCATCTGTGTGCGGATTAGAAGATTATAAATTGCATATGTGCTGTCTGATTTTTAATTTCCCCAAAAATAACGATCTCTTAATTAAGGCTCAATTATATTTTCACTTGTTTTCTTTATTTTCTTTTAGTCCTTAAATTGTTAAACTGTCCCTACGCACATTTCAAGATGGGTAGGGAGGACAAGGCATCATGGAAATCCAACTATTTCACCAAACTTGTTGTAAGTGTTTTTTATATACTGTACAATTAATCGAGATATTTAAGGATGTATATTAACATATTGCATATACTTTTTGTAGCAACTATTAGACGACTATCCAAAATGTTTCATCGTGGGCGCCGACAACGTTGGCTCCAAGCAAATGCAACAAATACGCATGTCCCTTCGCGGGAATGCTGTTGTGTTAATGGGTAAAAACACTATGATGCGGAAAGCTATCCGTGGTCATATTGAACGTAACGCTGCCCTTGAGAAACTTCTCCCACACATTCGCGGAAATGTCGGGTTTGTTTTTACCCGCGGAGATTTAATCGAAGTAAGGGATAAGCTCTTGGAAAACAAGGTCAGAGCTCCAGCCAGAGCAGGCGCTATTGCACCGCTTAGTGTAATTATTCCTGCTCAAAACACCGGTCTTGGGCCTGAAAAAACATCGTTCTTCCAAGCCTTGAGCATCCCCACCAAGATCTCCAAGGGTACCATTGAAATTATTGTAAGCATACAGGGTGCATATAGACAATTGTACTTTTTTCTGTAAATTAGTTAATAACTAACATTCCTCTTCCTTACGATTCTAGAACGACGTGCACATTTTAAAACCAGGTGACAAAGTTGGTGCATCAGAAGCTACTCTTCTGAACATGTTGAATATATCTCCGTTCTCGTATGGTTTACTTGTTGAACAAGTATACGATTCCGGTACCATTTTCGCGCCTGAAATTTTGGACATCAAGCCGGAGGATCTGCGTGAAAAGTTCATGGCCGGTGTCGCGAACTTGGCTGCAGTCTGTTTGGCTATTGGCTATCCTACAATAGCCAGCGCTCCTCATAGCATTGCTAATGGATTCAAGAATCTATTGGCAATTGCAGCAGTCACCGAGGTTGAGTTCCCAGAAGCAGCAACGATTAAGGAATACATCAAAGTACGTGTGCCTCCCCATTGTCCGTTCATTTGTACCTTAACAATAGCTTCTTTGAATGTAAACATGATGAACACAATTCCGTCTGAGAATTCTACGCATCGGTGTCAGAGCTAGAAATAGCTGAACCCACTGACACTGTAGAATTCTTGTCGAATAATGCGTGAAACGCTGTCTGATAATATACACTATACCCGTGTGTTTATATAAAATCTAATTTATATAATATTACATGTATTAATATAACACGTTCTTGTAGGACCCAAGCAAATTCGCTGCCGCTACTGCTGTTGCTGCACCAGCTGCCGCTGCCGAAGCTCCGGCCGCAGAAAAGAAGGAAGAGAAAAAGGAAGAATCTGAATCAGAGGACGACGATATGGGATTCGGTTTGTTCGATTAAAATACATATGGACAAAAGCATATGTATGCATCATTGTGATCTGACTGAGTTCAGACTCATAATCTTTTAATAAATCGAACCATCAAAATGTAAATCATTGTAATAAAATGACTTTTACACTATAAATCTTGTATTATGTATTCGCTTATTACTAAGTGTTAGTAAATATTATTTAGTAAGATTGATAATATTACGAACGTATAGAATTCCAAAAAAAAGAGGAACCTGGAATAACCGTATTTATTAATCATATATCTAACATCGATGCCAAATATCAAATGATCAAATACGAGAAAGATTAAATTCCTCTTAATTTATTGAAACATCTTCGTTATCTGTTACCATTTCAAGATTGTTTCAATCATCGACTGTTCCCTGTAATTAAGGGGCGGTAGAATATCTTTCATCTATTACAGAACTAATTTATTAATTCTCGGTATGGTACGCGTAAACCATTTGCCTTATCTCAATACAATTTTTGTCCAAATATAGATAAATTAATTGTCACCGTTAAAGTTCTACAAAGACATGATTATTACGAGCACGATTACCTAAGTTTTATCAAAGCAAAGATGACTTTACAATAATTTAAGCTGATATCTCGGATCGGTCTAGTTGCACCGTCGTGGTAGGAGGGTATGATTACCTTGTATTTATATACCATTGAAAGTGACGGGATACTTCGTAGAAGTCTGTAGCTAGTCTACATAGCATCATTGGTGCTGTTCTATTAATTTCTTTGTAGAACTTTCGTGATTATCCGAACGTGAAGGAGTACATATTGTGCCTCGGTGTGTCTCGGCACAAATCGGATTGAGTCGATTTTGCGCGAAATTCTGTTGCGGGTGTTAAATTTTGAAAAACCTATTAATATCGATTAACCTGCACAAATATGGGATTACTATCCGAAGGAAGCCCTTTAAGCTGGGAAGAAACGAGAAATCTCGCCGATCACGTTCGAAAGCATGGAATTATTCAATTTATTAACCTATACAAAAGACTCAGGGATCGTCAGGGTTTTATACTCAAATGGGGCGACGAGGTAATATCATTTTATGTTTCTTAATAAATTGCACGACATTTGTTCATTTGTTTCACGATGTCATGCGGGAAATGAGTACGTACATTGTTCAATTACGAAGTGTGTTACACATCTTGCCCCGTATAATTCGTTGTCACAAAGGAATAATGTTTCTACGAATTGCGCAATGTTCTTTATTAGGCACATGTGTCAGCCCGTGAGAAGCAACATTTTTACTTTTACTTTCGAATCAATAGTGAAGCATAAGTGGCACTGTACTATGTGATTTGTAGAAAAATTGATATTTCTTTTTTTTTCTCAATTAAAGTTAGGTCTGAAATTACTATCTATCTGTTATATTTTCTTTGACTCACAATGCATTCCAGTAAGACTATTAATTAAGCTAATAGGAGAATATTGCAGACAATTATAAACCTTGAACTGTTATAAAACTAGACCTTGAGCTTTCTCCCGTTGTAATTCAATTCCATTTGAATTCATGAGTCAACACTTTTCCTTTCAACTCTGTTGTTTTATTCATATGCCCTTATTATTACAAAATCAACACATCTCTTATATATCCATCTATCAGTCTAAAATTAGCAACCAATAATTTGTATAATAATGTCCCTTTAATTGTTTCGATGTAGGTGGAATATATGATTGTGAAATTTGATGACGAGGCAAAAACTGCAAAACTTAGTTTAAGAGCTGCAGAGATATTAAAAACTTTGAATGAAAAAGAACAGAATGACCCAGAGTAAGTATTCTGTGTGCTTCCCAAAAAGGAAAGACACAGAATTATTTATTTCCGATAGAATACCATTCAAATATTGCAAAGATTTGACAATTTTACTTTCATATAAATTACAAATATTATACAATATTTTGGAGTATATACAATAGCAGTTCTACTAACACATGCTTTGTTTCTCAGCAATATCAAATCGCTGTGGAGACCCGAATATGGTGCTTACATGGTAGAAGGAACACCGGGGAAACCGTACGGCGGTCTGTTAGTTCATTTTAATGTTGTCGAAGCTAACATGAGGTATAGAAGGCAAGAAGCATCAAAGTTACTCGGACCTAATGAATTTTTGATGTCTTTAACGAATTTTCCAAGGTATGTATCGACAAATACTATCACGGTGCAATCAATTACATATAAAGTATATAACGTTTCTTCAAAGCTATTATTCGTAACGCTCTTTTTCTAGGACAGGAGCACCCGACTTTACGGATCCTTCGACGCAACCAACACCAACTTCTGGTGCATCAAAAAGTCTATTTTTCCCAGATGAAGCGATATATCCGGGACATCCCCGATTTAAAACATTAACGAGAAACATTAGGCAACGACGTGGCGAGAAAGTCGCCATAAACATTCCTAGTATGTATTTATTGCAATACAACAAACAGATACGTGTATGTATCTTTTTGTAACTGAATCGCGTCAATCGAAGCGACAACATGAAGTATATCTTTTGCAGTTTATAAAGACAAAAACGTTCCAAGTCCATTTAAAGAGAATTGCGACAGTGCAGTGGAAAATTCGTGTCCTTGCGCAGCAAAAGATGATCATATATACATGGATGCTATGGGTTTTGGTATGGGATGTTGTTGTTTACAACTCACTTTTCAAGCTTGCAATATCGAAGAGGCGAGAACACTGTACGACCAATTAACTCCTCTATGTCCGATAATGGTTAGTAGCATATAAACCTGTTATATTGTATTTCCATAAACTCTAAACAACATGGAGTTAGCATATTCTTTCGCGCATACGTTACAGAACATTTGTTTAACATTCGACAGTTGGCTCTAACTGCTGCCAGCCCATTTTATCGGGGGTATATTAGCGACGTTGACTGTCGATGGAATGTGATATCTTGTTCTGTTGACTGCAGAACACAAGAAGAACGGGGTTTGAAACCCCTTAAGGAAAATAAATTCAGAATTGATAAATCTAGATACGACTCCATTGACTCGTATCTTAGCGAGCAAGGTGAAAAATATAACGATGTCCCCTTAACGTACGACGAAGAAATATACAAACAGCTTCTGGATAATGGTATTGATAGATCACTTGCGCAACACATAGCTCATTTATTTATCAGAGATACTGTATCTCTGTTCTCTGAAAAAGTGCATCAGAATGATTTAGAAGATACGGATCACTTCGAAGTAATTATTGCATCATTTCATTTCACACGAAACTAACTTCGATTAATCTGTGTAAATGTGAAATATCAATTTTTCAGAACATACAATCCACTAATTGGCAAACAATGCGATTTAAACCACCACCACCGAATTCCTCTATAGGGTGGCGAGTTGAATTCCGTCCATGCGAGGTTCAAATAACGGATTTCGAAAATGCAGCCATAGTTTGTTTCATTGTTCTACTAACTAGAGTTATTTTAAGCTACAAACTAAACCTTCTGATACCAATTAGTAAAGTTGACAAAAATATGGCACGGGCACAAAGAAGAAATGCTGTTATAGCAGAAAAATTCTGGTTCCGTAGAGATATTACTTCGGATATAAAAGAGCAAGAGGAGGGACAAGAAGAATATACAGAATTTACTATTAATGAAATTATCAATGGAAAAGTACTATTATTGTTTTCGGTTTTTTTGCGAATCGTTTCAATAAACGTATCTCTAAATTAAATGACAATTACTGTGCTTCTTTAGGACGGCGTTTTCCCAGGTTTGATACCGTTAGTTAACTCGTACTTAGCTAGTATGGACGTAGATGCTGACACTCATTGTACCGTACAAGCATACATGAAATTAATACAAAAGAGAGCTTCTGGAGAGCTATTAACGACTGCTGCATGGTTAAGGAAAGAAGTTATTTCGCATCCAGAGTACAAGTAAGTCTTTCTTTATGCACAGACGTATGAATGTATAAGAACATTGATTATATTAATAACGTTACCTAAAATTTAAATAGAGACGATTCCGTAATAACGCAACGAATTAACTATGATCTATTGAAAAAAGTGCAGAAGATTGTATCCAATGAAATATCGTGTCCAGAATTACTCGGGACGTGTATATCGTCTAAAACTAATGAAACGATACCTGCAGCTGTTGCAAAGGCGGAGAAAGTTCCATTATGAACTGTTTAATTATAATACGCTTAAATAGATCGCAATTAACTTCTAGATCAAATTTTAATTTATTACACATCAAATTTATTTTTCAATTATACACTTCAAATGTTGTTGTACATACTTAGCACTTAGAATAATCTGTGTGTGCCCAACGACTTAATGGTTTTTATAAATAGCAACATTCCACGACACAAGTTTATTCCCAGTGTATTAAAAGATGTGTCTGCTTTTAAAGAAAGCAAAAGTACCAATACTTTTAACTTATTTGGCAGAAGCAATCGTTGATATCCAGTTTGTTTGCACAGTAAACATAGACAATAACTATTCAATTACAAAGAACATCTTTGTATTTCGATTTGTGGAATATGCAAGGAATAACAATGTTGTTTCCTTCATGGTCAAACGTACTTTTTGGAGAACTTACACCAAGAAAGCTTTTATTTTGTAGTTAGATAAAAAAAAAAGAGAAGCAGATGTAAGATAAAGATGGATATAATTCATACATCTATTATATATCATTCTATTATTGTGTTTTATGTGACAATACTATATTGTTTATGTAACGATAAATATTATACAGCACTTTTCTCCAAAGTTTTTATTCTTCTATTATGAACGCTACTTAAAATATACAATTTAATAGTATTAGCATTTGTATTAAAAAAATATATATGTTTATAAATTTGTATTTACTTTATACCTATCTCTATTTCTCTAAGCTTGTCCTATAAGAAATATAGGTGTTCCATAGCAGTGCCACTGATTGCACTACTAGGACCTGATATTGTAAAGGTGTAAAGTAAAAGTTAAATAGTTGTACTATAGGCCACACCTGAAAACGAAATTATACAAAACTTTTTTTTAAGCTACACGTGACTTTGTAGATTTACCTTGTTAGTATACACATTATTATGTTACCTTGTAATTGTTCTTTAAAATATCAGGATATTCTTTTCCCAGTTTTGCCTTCAGGTGTTCTAAATCGTTGCCTTGTAAAAAACCAATTGTTGATAATAAAACACCTATAAATATAGGTGCGAAGAGGAATTGGTCGCAGGCCACTTTTTTCAATACTATAACTCCGCCCTTTGAACCAATATGTTTATCTAATATCCCGTACCATGTCCGTGTTACTGGTCCCTGTAATACAATGTTATTCAAATTTCTTCTACACGTACTACATAATAAATGTACAAATCGTTTCATTCAATCAACTGTGTTGCATGAAGAATGATAACATGGTTAAAAATGTTATGAGATCTTAACAGCCAGACATTGCGCCTATTGAAGATTAAAGTACGGCAGATGTATTGACGCCAAATACTTAAAAAATGCATATCTCTGTTAAAATTGACTTACAGCAATTAAAAATCCTATACCTGCGAAGTGAGCTGTTCGCATAAAATCTAAATCCTTGAAGTTCCTTCGTTCAACTACATTCTGTGCAATCTGATCTCCAAGTGCCATTAGCGTGCCTGTTCATTCGATAATATAATTAATTGCACATATATCTCAATCATATCAGAATGTCTGATAATATTATTATTTTTTTTTACCCGCTTGTGCCGCTTGGCTGATCAATGGATATCTTGTAACTAATCTTTTGTATACTTTGATAACACTCAACATATTTGTAGAAAATGCCATTGCGCTAATTTTTACACAAATTATCACAACTCCGTAGGTTATTTATTTACATGCGCACGTATCGTCTTTCGTAAATTGACCTGACATTACGTACATGATGATATTAATCGATTCAATTTCAGCCAAAATGTGATTCAAACCATGCACGTGATGGATACGTCTCTACGTTTGAATCACGTTAGTGCATGGCACGCTGGACTGTAACTCTCTACGTTATCGACGCAGTAAAATTGTAGATGGCGGGTAGAACTCTAAATTTGTTGTGCATCGGTATTACAGAATGTCTGACACAAAGCCCCATAAGATGCTAGATTTCTCTCGTAAATCGTATGCGATGAAACCATTGAATGTAAAATTGTGTTATTCCACGAATATGAATAAAATAAATGTACAGTATTGATAACATTCAGGACAGCGTTCATCCCAGTGATATTGTAAAAGTGTTGAAGAATATGTGCTAAACAGAGACCAACTATACGGCCCAAACATTGTACGGATTCTCCAGCGTAATTACATATTTGTATATTAAAGTAATCGTGTATATATGTTATTTTAATTAATTGTGGTAAACGAATAATTCATTTTTACCCCCCTCAGAAAATCATTTACCTTCGGAATAAACATTCAGTGAAGGAAATAGTGCACACTGTGTGTAAACAATATAATCGAGGATGTCAACTTTAGAAGATAAGATTTTAGGCGAAAAGTTACACTATTATTGCAGTTCCAGCGAAGACGAGGAAAATGATTCTGCCAATTCTGATAAAGAGAGAGAAGATGAGAGATATCAGGAAACAGTTACGGACTCTATGGAACCGTCATTCTCCGAGTGGGATGGAACGTCAAGCAACACAGGGCCGAAGGGCGTCATCAAAGTAAAACTTCGTTTAGAAGTCATTTCTTTGCATTAATTTTTGAACCGTGAAATATATTTCATTTCTTTTCTTTTCCACGCCTTTTCTTTAAGGATTGGCAACGGTATAAACAATTGGAGGCAGAAAAAAGAATGGAACAAGAAAAGGAGAAAATTGAATTGATAAAAAAACTTAGTATAACATGCCGTACTTCTTTAGACGAGGAGAAAGACAAAATTATGCAGACTGATCCCGATCTCGCCGAATTATTAGCCGACGAATTCCTTTTGGAATATCAAAGGCAAAGGATGAAAGAAATGCTTGCAAGATCTGAAAAACTTCGTTTTGGCAGACTGATCAATTTGGAAACAGCGGACCAGTTTCTGGAAGCGATCGACGATGAGGATAAATCTGTGACAGTTGTGGTTCATATTCATGAAAAGAATGCCCCTGGCTGTGAAGCCATGAATGGTTCTTTGATAACTGTTGCAGAGAACTATCCCTTTGTAAAGTTTTGTAAAATTCTAGGTCCGTCCTGAAATGTTTTCATTGCATATTTCATATTATTTAATTGTACTAATAATACGTATTGTTCTTGCAGGCTCTGTTGCTGGCCTGAGTAAACATTTTAAGAAAGAAGGAGTTCCAGCTTTATTAATATACAAAGCAGGCCAAGTAATAGGAAATTTCGTTCATGTGACAGACTATTTAGGAGTAGATTTTTATGCCTCTGAGGTTGAAACATTTCTAATTGAACACGGAATGCTTACAGATAAGAATTGTGTACCTGCAATTATCTCCCAAAATGAGAACGCACTATCAGACAGTGAATAAATGAAAGGAATAAATGTTTTTAACGATAGTGAATATTTCCCACCCAATATAACTAAAAAAAGATTATTAGCAGAAATAGGTTTATTTATCTTGTGTCACATAGACGATTCAAACGTAACATAAAGATTGTAATAATTAATATCAAAAATATATATAAACAATGCAAATATTCATATTTATTTTAGCACAACATATATATATATATATATAGAGATTATATGTACATACATTACAAATTGATCTATTTCTGAACCTAGAACTGATTCGATTTTCCTAATATTTGTTTGTATTTCTTAATTGCTTATCCAAGATTTAAATACTCTGTGCTTTGTAAATCTTTATATTGTTTTTTTTTAAATTTTCCTTGTACTTTACCTCGCCCATTATTACAAATAATTTATCATCTACAGCTCTATATAGAGTTTTTTAATACATTTTTATAATACATGTTAACTCTGTTATCTTTGCTTGTACTTAGTGCAACTTGATCTTATAATATAACATAAAACCTTTCACATAGCTTTCAAATTCAAACGGTTAATGAGATACATACTCAACAGGGGATAATGTGTATTGATACTATTAATTGCAAATTCTTTCATTGCAATCTTCGTTGAAATAATTTTTACGTTAGACATAAGGAGTATAGTATTTATTTCATTCTATTTTGAATATAATTGTACTGCAATATAGAATGACATTAAGAAAATCCATTCGTGGAAAAGTTACAAACAGAGAAAATTTCCTCTGTTATAAGCTGATTGGGCGAAAAGGGTTCCAAAAACGACTCAGGTATAATTTAAATTTTATGGTGCCATTTATAATGTGCATGCATAGGTTTACGTTAGTCTGCTCATAGCCGTCTACGGCGTCACTGTAGTGCATCGTGTATAACCTGAAAAATGGCGGCGAATATTGCTGGTGTGTTCACTGAAAATTTGCAAAATGCTGTACTTCAAAGTAAAGTTCTCATTGTGGGCGCAGGTGGAATTGGATGCGAGATATTAAAGAATCTCGTTATGACTGGATTCAACGATATCGAAATTGTAAGATCATTAATATTTATTTAAGAATTTTAATAATGCCCTAACCTGTGCATTTTTTCCCTCCTTTATTGGTACTCATTGTTATCTAAAATTTCAAACCGGCGTTTATATTGTTTCGTTTTGTCATATCAATACTCCTTGGTATATCGCAATTTTGAAATAAAAATTAATACGAGAAAGAAGATTATTACATTCCGACGTGCATCGATTGTACGTATGCCGTATTATTACATTGCAAATAAATATATCGTATTTTCAGATTGATTTAGATACGATCGATGTAAGCAATTTGAACAGGCAATTCTTATTCCAAAAGAAACACGTGGGTAAATCTAAAGCTGAAGTGGCAAAGGAAACAGCACTGACATTTAATCCTGATGTAAAAATAGTCCATTACCACGACAGTATTACATCGTGAGTATTTTTAATTTTTGTGCCTCCAGAATAACGTTGGGTCTTACTCATAGCTGAATCTTTTCTTCAATTATATCCACAGTCCTGATTATGGAGTATCGTTTTTCAAAAAGTTTACTTTAGTTATGAATGCTCTTGACAACAGAGCAGCTAGAAATCATGTAAACAGAATGTGCTTAGCTGCAGATGTACCGTTAATCGAATCTGGTACAGCCGGCTATGAGGGACAAGTGGAACTCATAAAAAAAGGATTAAGTCAATGCTATGAATGCACGCCAAAAGCAGCACAAAAAACTTTTCCTGGTTGCACGATTCGTAATACACCTAGCGAGCCAATACATTGCATAGTATGGGCAAAGCATTTATTCAAGTAAGTTGTATGTTTATTTCACTTAAAAATGCACGTTCGATAGAATGTTAGAAAAATTTGTAAATCTTATTCAGTCAGCTGTTTGGTGAAGAAGATCCCGATCAAGATGTTTCCCCTGACACCGCAGATCCAGAAGCAGCAGGTAGTAATAATATTTAAACTTGTTAAAAAATTGATTATGCATTTCCATAGACATAAAACCTTATCTGTTGTAGACTCTGCAGGGCAAGGGGCTCTTAATTCAGAATCAAATGAGAAGGGAAACGTTGATAGAGTATCAACTAGAACTTGGGCACAATCGTGTAATTATGATCCAGAAAAATTATTCACTAAATTGTTTCACGACGATATAAAATATTTACTCAGTATGGATAATTTATGGAAGAAGAGGAGACCACCTACTGTACTGAATTGGAAAGAATTGCCAGATGGAGGTTTGTACGAAAATTATATTAAACTTTTACGTATTTGAACAGGAATATACTTTATTGAAAAATCTGTTTGTAACATAGTACCAGGATGTAGTAAAGAAGTTAATGAACCCGGTTTAAAAGATCAACAACGTTGGAGTATTTCGAGATGTGGTACAATATTTGCAGACTCAATTAAAAATTTAAGCATCACTCTAAAAGCTTCCCAGGAAAAATCATCGAATGACCATCTCATTTGGGACAAAGATGATCAAAGCTCAATGGATTTTGTTGCGGCTTGTGCCAACATAAGAGCACACATTTTTGGTATACCACAGAAAACGAGATTTGATATAAAATGTAAGTGTATTTAGCTTTTATTTAGTCGATGCCTTCTAAGAACATAAACTCTAATTTCTTAATGTATTGTATATTTCAGCAATGGCCGGAAATATAATTCCTGCAATTGCAACCACTAACGCGATAGTTGCTGGCTTAGTCGTTCTTCATGCATTCCGTATTCTTGAAAATAATTTGAAGGCGTGTAGATCTGTATATTTGCGGTCGAAGTTGAATCATCGCAATCAATTGTTGGTGCCGGAAAAGAATGTCAATCCGCCTAATCCAAAATGTTACGTTTGTGCGCCTACGCCGCAAGCCGTATTAGCAATTGATACATCCAAAGTGACAATTAAAGAACTAGACGAAGTAGTGCTAAAAAATAGATTGAACATGGTCGCGCCAGATGTAATGATAGATGGTACCGGTATTGTTGTTATTAGCAGCGAGGAAGGTGAAACCGATGACAATAATGATAAAGCATTAGAGGAGTTAGGAATTAAGGACGGTACCATCCTTAAAGTGGATGATTTCCACCAAAATTATTCATTAACTGTAACTATAGTCTATAGAGAAAGGCCAGGCGTAAAGGATGATAGTCCTGATTTCCTTGTCTTAGCTGACGAGAAAGATCTTAAACCTAAAGAAGATAATGATTTAGCGAAACCGTCTACTTCGAATGGCCAGGTGAGTAGAACATTATATCAACGTGTAAACCTTCGGTGGTTCGAATATATGGAAAATAAACATTTTCTTCAGCTGGATTCATCTGATGATAATGTGATGATTGTTGAAACTGAAACGGTTCCGTCAGAAGTGGCGAAGAAACGTAAAACTGAGTCTCCCAAAGATATTACATCCTCGAAGAAACGAAAATTGGAAGTTAATGATGTGGACGATGATATTTCGATTATTGAGAATGATGTAAATAACGAGACTACTAATGCAGAAACGAAATCGAAAATACAGAAGAATTCGCAGGATGACGATTGCTTAATTGTACACGATGATAACATAAAAACAACAGTAGCTACGCAGTGAGTTGAGTAATAAATATTTTGAAATAATTTATTATTTTGAATTTGAGAGAAAATTGAAAAAATTAGTGTATCGATTAGCATGTGTGTTTGTACGAAAGTAATGTACATACACGCCAATTCCAGTAATTGTGTTCTGTATTTTGCTTTGCAATTCGAATTTTTATACTGTTTCAATAAAACGATTATGAATGAACAATAAACGTGATTGGTACAAGATAAGTTTAAGGTGCATATGATGACAAATTGTGAGAATGAATGCGTATACCTTTACAGGAATGAGTCGTTTAACTCGACCTTCTAAAATTCTTTATAAACTGTTTGGTATACGTAAAATTGTCTGGAGCAAAAATCATATGATATCAGAGAGAACATACTTCACCCTGATGTCATATCATTTTTGCTCCAGACAATTTTACGTACACCAAACAGTTTACGAGTGATTTCAGATAATCAAGTTTTTATAATAGTAATTTTATCGAAATTATTTTCAAATTGAAATGAAAATTAATTTCTAGAAATATTTATGAAAGTACATGATGTTATGTTTGTAGTATGTAATTATATTAAATGTAGCTATGGGATACATTTTGATACAGAAAAAAATAAATAATTTTTTCCTACTACGCAATATTACCTTTCTATTAAACTATGTTGTTGTTTTTTTCAAGTTTTTTTACTTGCACAATTTATATATTCAGTAAGACTATAATTATACATTTCAAAATCGATTTTGTACCTTTCATATAATTGTAAAATGATATCTTGCGTTAAATTAGCAAAGTATTTGCACACAGTATCAAAGTTCGTGTAGCCGTTCCTCGTCTTCTCTAATTTCGGGAAATATACTTTGCTTTTATCCAGGCCAAGTTTTGAAAAAATATAATTAATTTGCCCATATGTATAATCGTCCAATTTTAAAATATAATTATACCGTATATCGCACACTGAACAGTGTGTGTAGTATCGTGCCCAATGAACATCATCTTCTTCAGAATTTTGTAAAAGCCATTCCGAGAATTCTCTAAAAGTCGGGACTACCCTTAATCTTAATAAAAAAAATATGTATTAAAAAACTATTGATAATATACCAAAAATATGTGGATCGAGTCACATATATTTATACATTATACCTTTTATCGGGTGTAAACACTTTCTGTCGAAAATTACCAGTTGTTGTATTCGAATGGAACAATTCTGGTCTCGCATAGCGAAATATCTTTTCTGCGTATATCCAGGCTTGTGCAGTATATTTTATATTGTCCTCTATACGATCTCTAAAAAAAGGAAAACACTTGATTGTTCAATAATTAAAATATACTGGAGATATTATTAATAAACAGTACCTGAATGACGATACGAGTCTTTGAAAGGGATGTCGCACCACTAACAGTTTAAATATTTTCGTATCATTCGATAGAATCTGTAAATCCTTTAAAATTCGTGGCGCTAAAATATCAACTTCCCTATAAATAATTTATAAGTTACATTATTAAATATATAAAATATTACAATATTATAAGCACCTATAATAATTCCGTGTGGGTGGTCGGCCCTTCATGTCTGCAAATAATTTTGTGAAACTTGTTGAAGCTACTTTTCGAATCCAACAATACAGTGATTTATGTTGAGAATTATATAGAAAGTGTCTTTTTATTAACGGGGTCTTTAAATTATATTTGGCACATACATCTGAAATTTGTTGTAACACTGTTGCACTCTCCTATGAAAAAGCAATGTCAGTGCACTACATATATATAGGTGTTATGCATTATTTTTAAATTATTTAACAGTATATGTACTTACCAATAAGTTAATTGATTTGCCCTCCATTTCATCGAGTTCTAAAAGCTTTATTTCGAAATTTATTGGTCTTGTAACTGTTTGAGATAATACTGCACATTTTTGGATTGTTCGATTATGTTTTACAAAAGGTACAGAATTCTGATATTGCGGCAAGTAAGAACCCTGTTTTATTTTCAACAAGAAAGAACAAACTGTAATATAAAAAATAACACATAACATACATTTTATAAACTGCGTTTTAAGTGACATAATTAACACTGAAACGTGTATTCTGACAGTCAACTGCTGAGATTAAAACATCCGTCCGTAAATTGTCAACGGGGGTGGAGAGAAAGATAACATTTATCTCTTGGAAGGAATATTTGTTCGGGCTAGGTATTGACTTGTTAGTAAACTTATAATATTAACAATATTTAAAATACAAATTGTTAAAACTTATGATTTTTTAATTCACTGCGAAGGAAGGAGTAAAAAGAAGTAGAGACAATTTTTGTTTTCACCTTTACTATGAAACGTCGCCAAAAACATATTATATAAATCAGTAGTCTTAGTACATATTCGTAGTGTTAGGCTATTTCTGTAATTAATAGCAATGATTTAATAATAATGTGTAATTTATAAGTGATGCATGGTGTCGATTGTGACGAAAATATTTTTCTTTGTATGGTGATTCTTTTTACAAATATTTTTATACCAAGGGATTGTAACTGATATTAAACAATCGGACTGAGTTTTATCATTTTGAGACGCTGCAGAAGTAAATATTTCTTCTACGGCAGTGGTTTTTTTATAAAAACCATGTAATCATTTTATCAGATTGCAATATGGAAGTTTTACCATTAACTGATAAAACAAAAGATACGGTATTCATAATTAAATTGATTCACAATTGAATTTCTTATATGCAAGAACGGACAAATAATCGCACGTATAAATGGTACAAAAATATATAAATAATACCTACACTGATTCTAATAAAACATACGAAAATAAATAAATTATATTTAGTAGAAAGTACAACTTATTTTTCATTTGATACTAAATGCGCATAACACAGGATCTAATCAATTGTGAATCTGTTCTGCAAACGTTTTGTATTATCGTGCAACGTTATATAAAAGAAGACGTTGACAAAAAATTATTATACAATTCCATTAACTTTTATTACATGTTGGAGGCATTTTTATACTTCTTCGTGGTATCATTTTGTTAAAAAAAAAAAAGAGAGAAGAGAAAACGTTCGTTATTCAAGTACGTTAAAAATAACATGTCCAAAATGTATAAATGTATACAACTAAAACCTCAAATTAATTGCCTATGTTATTAATACAAATAACCATGCGATGATTAAATACGTACTATTACATGATTACAAATGTCACGATACCTTGAAAGCCCTTACAGCGTGTGTATGAATGGAGAAGTAAAAGAATAGAGAGATGAAGATAATATTTGATATATCTTATCTACGATCTCTGTATCGATGATGATGATCGCGAGAGGACCGGTGATCATTGTGCCGACTATGTCGACTCGCTGTTCTCCACAAAAATTCATCCACACTTCTTTCATAACTACGCTTTTCAAGGGCAGAAGCAGCTGCACTATAATCAGGTGGTAAAGGTAAACCATCGTAATATCTTGGCGGTGGTGGCGGCGGAGGTAACGTATCATAGGGATGAGGTGCAGCATAAGGCGGCAAGGGTGGCAATTGATGCTGCATAGTTCGCATGTAATCCGCAACATATGCTTCTGCTGCTGCAGCTACGCCCAATCCTGGACTACCGTATCCCCTGCAAAATCGGAATTGTTAAAAAGTAATACATAATACATATACTGGCGACATATATCAACTCGTTTACACACTTTGAATAAGGAGAATCGCTTCGATTAAACCAAGTGCGATATCGATGATGGTGATGATCTCTTGATCCTCTATGATCGTTACCACCTAAATGATTTCCTCTAGCTAAGGAAGCTAAACGAGACCGTGAAGTTAAAAAAAGCCTACGTCCCCTGCCACCACGTGAACGTAAAAATCTAGGGCTACTGTTAACGGGTCTGTTATCGCGATACGAACGAGATTTCATAATATGTTTAGCTGCCTCTTTAGATTTTCTCAAAATTGGAGTCATCTCAATTCCTAAAATTTGCACATGGTACAAATCAAATTTTATGCATATACATAATATACATATATGTACTATACATATTTCTCTTGTACAGATCGGAAAATTAGATACTTCGAATTACCTTCATCTTCTGGAAACAATCTGCATAATTCTTCTGCCACCCTTGGCTCAATTTCCTGCCCATCGCGACCAATTTTTACCTGCTTACCGTCGTTCCATGGATTGTACAAATGCAATGTTGCTGTAAACGGCAATTCTTTTCTACATATCCAGTCAACTTTAAACACTCCACCCAGAGCTTTCGCGGATAATCCAGGTGGTAGTACCTAAAAATTAATATACACTTTATTCCTAATAATATTTGGGAACAATCTTTTCATTTTATTCCTACTTCATTTTAGATACAAACCCAAGAAATTGGTGCTCCATCTCTTCTAGATTCTGTACACAGTCTTGCAAAACCAGCAAACTTTCCCGATTCCTTTACAGAAAAAACGAGCAGGACATTCCTCGATTCCCTGTAAGCTTGATTTAAGTTAGCCTCATTTTGTGGTAACGTACTCCATACTCCTTTTGCCTTTGACAGCGTGACGTTCTCGGCGTTGTTCGATTTGATGATGAAAAATCTGACAAAAAAAACCTTAGAGACATGTTCTTGGCATTTACTTCATTCTACTTATCTAAATATTTAAGGAAATTTTGTGAAATACTAGTGCACAATTACAATTCGTATATTATATATATAGACATATGAAAAGAAAGATATTAATGCAGACAAAAAACAAAAATATTTGCATTTTAAAAAGTAGCCAACCTTGCATCTCGAAACAAATAATTCAATTTAGTCGTGTAATCGTAGCTTTTAGTGGTTGCTTTAATCTCCTTTGATCTTGCACGTTTTGCCTCAGGGCTGGATGACTTAGAATCTCTCGACCTGGCACGTTTCCCTTTATTTTTTCTATTACGCTTATTATCTCCGCGCGACGACTTTGTTGAAACGGAGCTTATACTCGGTTGACTAGAATCGGAGTTTGAACTACTAGATGAAACTTCACTACGTGTATCATAAGTTTCATCCGCAGCAATTTTTAATTCGTCCACTATATCATTCTCCCCGCAGCTCAGATTTAAGTTGTCTCCGTCCGTATTATTGTCCATACTTTCACTTTTTATTCGATCACTTTCACTACTACTGCTCAAATCTATGTTGTCACTTGTCCCGTCATCCAGGCTTTGTATTTCTGGATTTTTCGGGCTTTCTCGTACGAGGCCAATGCAGTTCTGGTGCCCTTAAACCTTTTCTGAAACGCAAATATAAAAAAGGGCTTACTAGATGGATATCCAGTATGCTATAATATTTGTCCGAGAACAATATCATATTTGAACGGTTCTTGTATGTCTTATGACAATTACGCGGTAGAAAATAATGTAGCGACATTCCTAGCATATAAGAAGAAAAGTTCAGAGGATCGCACATGAAACCAGACTTTTTAAGGCACTGTGGTGATAGATTAAGAAGTCCATTTGTCAAATACATTAGATGTCAAGATTGTCCTTATGCGGTTCAATTAAAACATTTATAAGGTTGATAGACGTTTCCGATATACATATCTACTATTACAGCAAGACTTGAAGCCTTTCTTGCGTTAAGTAGATATAAATTAGGCCTAATTTGCTAAAGTCTTTTGTTCCGTTAGAAACAACGTTTAGCAAAGGAGAAAAGTTCTTTTTTGACCATTCACGATATATACATAATATATATATATATGTATGTATATATATGTCCCTTGTGGAAGTTAAAAGTAAATACGCCTTAAGCTGTAGAGATTTCCTTTTGTTTGTTTTTTTTAAAATTAACAGATTGCAGTACACAACTTCTTGTTGCTCAAGGTAACACCGAGTATTTCTTTCGAACGTTCTATATAAAAGTTTATCATAAAGTTTATTACAAGCAGATGGTCTTGCTAAAATGTGCTTTTTTCTGAGCCGATTTTACTGCGAGAGGAGTCTTGGAGTTTTTCTGTATCTCGGATAATAACACATTATGCTCATTTGACGTCTCTATATGCAGTCTTTCGAAACGCGAAGAGGCTATGCCTTTTACTTTTGTAATAATGTCAGCACCACAAAACATACTCAAAAACCATCATTTCTCGTCATCGATTTAATTAAAAAAGTTCATGTTTTGGAAACGTAAGTCCTTGATGTTATAAACCGTTTTAGGCATCTCGTACACACTTACGTGCACACTCGTTTCTTCACTAACACACTTCGCACCTCACGCAAGAACGCTCATTGATTATTATATGCAATTGAACAACAATTTCTATTGTTTCTTTACACCAAATGCACAGGAGACTTCTTCCACAGAGAATCGTGTTTTTTTTTCTCGTAAAAACACAATAAACAATTATCTCCTCACAGAAGCGTAAACCATGGCGTCCATTGTATGACGTGTTCCTTTCGATCGATAAAGGCGATTGTAAATTGAAAATCCTTATTGAAGTTCTAATCAATTGAGTAAGGCCTTATTGCTATTACGTTCATTTTCTTCTCGAAATTATACATGTACATATACATTACAATAGGCACCTATTTTTTAAGAATACATGCACCGTGGTAAATTGTACGAAATGTGGTGATATTTTGTGTGAAGTCAACATCAGTCTTTTCTGTGCATCTGAAATTATTTTTTTTTTTATATACCGGTCGATTTGTAATTTTACTATGCTATTGTCTAAAATTATTTCATCTACACGGTGTTGCGGTGATACGTTTAAATATTAAGCAGTGCATAATACACGAAACATAAAATGCAGATTAAATGATTTTTCCGTAGGAAATTTCTTAAAATTAAAATCCCTAGTGTCGTGCATGGTCGCCATCTTTAAAAAGGACGACGACCATCTTGGATCATTTTTCACGGGTTGTTGACACGGGCAGATCACACAGCCGGTTGTGAAAGTGCTTCGCGATGTAAAATTAATCATAATACATTTCCGGAAACAAGTAGTGGTTATTTAGAAACCAGAATTAAAAGTGATAACGGATAAAGCGTTTAGGATTATTGTGCACGTATTGTTATATTTAAAAGTGTAGGAAAAAAATTGTGGAAATACGCGTCCGTCACGAATATAAGCAATCTTGACAGAGTGAAGAATTAAAGGCTTATCATATTTACCCGGAATTTCGTAAAAAAGGATAAAAGTATTCTTGCGGTTGTGTTCGCCTCTGTGGGAAAATCGTGTTGCTAAATAAAACGAAAGGACGACAGAAAAAATACTGAAAATACTTCTTATAGAAGAAAATGGTTTCGTGCACATGGTGACACCTCTGGTTAGTTTATACCTTCTATAAACAATTTGTCATATATTCTTTTTACTTTTGCAAAGTGAATCTTTTTTTATTGTGCGTGACATTTGCATTGGCAACTAAATATTATTCGAGATATACGTTGCACAAGGGACATTTCGATGATAAGTACTAATCGCAGATTTTTGTATGAGACTCAAATTCACTGGTTGGTAGCTTACAATGGCGAAATACAACGTACGTTTACTTGAATTTTTGTAAACATTGATGGATTACTCATACAAAATTAATCAGCCATTGCGATATTTACAAACACATTTGAATTTTTGATGCACAGAAATTTTATCAGTAACGTGACTGTAAATTTATTCTTTAAATCACGTTTTAAATTTCGTATATCTGGAAGTGTTTATCTTCAAACTTCAGATAAAGGCATTTATTCACTGAATATTGCCAAACAAAATTTGCACTGTGAACAGAATATATTCTATTTTTCCTTTATTGAATCCAGAAGTAAATGTAGCTGATCAAAACAAATATGAAGAATCACGTGAATACGCATTTTTTACTATTAATAAAACATTCATTTATATATCCTTTATAAATAAAAAAAAAGTAGTAGTAAAATGACGAAGGAATTATGAAATATATACGAAAAAAAATAAGAAAGAAATTCATTTGATGACAAAGCTGTATCATGTTAAATTTAGTTTTATTTGGCATACTTGAAACTACTATTAAGTTACAATGAAGAGCTCGTATTACTAGTAACAAAATAAAAAAGAGAATTATATAATAATATTGTTTTATTTTCTTTTTTTGGAGGTCTTTTCACAAATAATACATGACACTATACATATACTATATTTGATGTTTAATTTACTAAAAGTAGTTATTTTTTCGTTACTCAATCTAAACGAAAAAAAGGAGAAATGGCTACATTGTTTTTTAAACAGCACATTTAGAATTTTTCGAAATCTTGTATAAATCAGTGGAAGTTTGCTGGATCAGCCTCATTATTTATTTTAAGCTACATACAGCTTTAACCTATTATTATAAAGTGTACATACTACACGAAGTGTAAATAATATAAGAATATAACATGTGCATGCTTCCACTTTTCATACTTCAACTACAGAGAAAGGATTCAAGTATTGATTGCAGGAGCATGGTGTGCTATGGCAATAGGAGGAGGGTGAAGCCCAGACAAGACCCCACCTCTTTATACTATGCCCTCCATTTAAGTCTAACTTAAATCATTTCAGACAATCACAGTAAATATATGTAATATCTACCAATAAGAATGCTCCAATAATATTGTCAGAGAATATACTATGTACTTTAAAGAAGATATATGTGTTAGCACATATATTTGTATATTTATATATATACATATATATTTATATATATATTTTAAGTATTGATAAACCAATGAGCTACATAAATGTTTAATGAGTGTAAACAGTAAATCTATCTGCAGCTACAAAATAACTTTATGTATAAATATAATTAGTGTTATATTATAGCAGCTGGATTACTTGGTGCAGAATTAATTACTTTTGTATTCTACCTGGATTTTATTTTTCTTTTACAGAACGTTAAAAAGATGACGAATAAAAGTAATACATGAATGACAATGGGCTGAAATATATGAAACAATAAAATTCTCTGAATTTTTACACACGAGAGGAGCAGGTAATAAACACTATTCAATTGTTTTGTATTTTATATAATTTCCAAGAAGACACACAATTTGAAGTAATTATAACGGTCTTATTAATTCAAGTATTACTAGCATCGTAAATTCGATTTTCTGCAAAGGATAAAAAGTCATGGCAACGGTCGAAGAAAAGAAACGAGTCAGCGGCTCAAAGGTTTCAGCCATAGCGAATATCTTTCAAGCAAAGCCACAATTGGATAATTTGAGCCATAGAACAAATAACATTCTGTCAGATGGTTTCAAGGAACCACCTGTGCCTTTGAAAGAGTCTCCAACACAAGTCACGGTTGTTAGAACAGAGAGCCATGTTGCCCGTTTTAATAATGCACGTGCACTTTTTGAAAAACTTGGTGAAGAGAACAAGCCAAATAAACCGTAAGTGTACAATAATAAAGGAAAGATAAATTAATATACAACATATTATATTATCACGAAAATATATTTCTCTTTATAGGGTGGACAGGATAACGAAACCTACTAATTTACACGGTTTAAGATCGCGTTCAAGTTCCGCAAATTCTGGATCGGGTTGTACATCCCCAGCCAGATCGCCGCGTCCTAGATCGCCTTCACCTCCAGGAACTAGAGATCATTTGAGCAACTGGAGCGCGAGTGTGCCAGCCTTAAATGCTGAAAGACATTTTGAAAATGGTCACAGTCATGGATTGGATAATGTGCCAGATAGACATAAATCGCGAGGTGGGAAAGAAAATCGTTTGGGTGAACGGCCCGAGAAACCGGAAAAACCTGAAAGGAGATTGAACTCGAAAGAATTAATTGAAAAGCAGAAAAATTGGACTAGCCATTTCTCTAAAACTAGACCTAGCAGATATAACTCGGATCCGAATAGGTCTGTAGTTCAAAGTTCCTTAAATCAGAATGCAAATAAAACGAATATTGAAACAGCTGCAGGGCACATGCAAAATGCTGCAACCACTGATAATGAAGGAAAAAGAGCAACAGACATATCCACTAATCCAGCTACGAGATCGGCAAGTTTCTGTTCTGTTAGATCGTCGGCCATGTCTCCGCCACCGCCGCTACCGCCAACAAGAAATTCATCTGCATCAGTCGCAAAGAAGGAGAGACCAGCCAGTATTGCAGCGATATCACCGCCAGATATTCCTAGCAGTCCAGAATATGCTACTATAAATAAATATTTTGATACTTCACAAGCTATACCCGAGTATGCAGTTGTACAAAAAAATACAAATGTACAAAATAAACAGTTCCAAAGAAACCAAGAGCAACGGGAAGTTGCAAAGAATGTGACCACTCCTACGCCAGAAAGGATGCAGGACACGTCCATGCCAGAATACGCTGTAGTACAAAAGAATACTGCAGCTAAGGCAGCTCCCCGAAACGCGGACATATCGAAGAACAATTCTACCCAGCATCCCAAAAGTTCAAACAACATAGAAAGCGGTGGTCTACCATCGAAAAATACTCTTGCAGGCTCAAGTATTGATATTTATTCACAAACGAAATCGCAGGTTTCTTGTTACGACAGAAATTCTGATATGTCTAGTCCGACGCGAAGTATGTCGATAGAGAATATAACCAGTATTGCCATGGAAAATAAAACGATAAACGATGGCGACTTGCTTGATACTCCAGAATATTTAAATTATTCGTCGAATGTTATACGTTCCCCTCCGAAAACGTCCGAGTGGAAGAACGAATGGTTGGCGAAAAACGATGAAATTTTAAAAAGAGCCGCCGATCTCAAGTGTTCTAGGGAAGACATTGACGTTAAAAATGAAATGATAAAACTTGATCCAAGACCGGACTGGGCTAGGCCATGCGTAAACACCGTAAGGAAGAAAGACAGTTTGTCAGAAGAGCGGAAAACTGAGCCGTCGAGATCTCCGGAGCCGGAATTGAGACCACCTTCTGGAGGTACGGATAGTGCTTCCTCTAGTATGAGCTCCCCTAGCTCCCCTTCCAAGGATAGTAAAGAAGAGAAGGCAGATAAGGAAATGTCAGAAAAATTTCAAACCGGTATAGTATATGTGAATAATTCTCAATAACATGATTCACAACTATACAGACAAATGAAACAGTAACTACATCATCTATAGTTATTCAGTATATACCTTTAATTGCCGCACAATAATTATCTTACAATATATCTGAATTTTGGAATTTTACTATGGCTGTGTGCCAAAACACTGAAAAGTAACAGTACAGGAGGAAGCACACTCCTCCTTCCCCTTTTTCTCCTCTTCTACATCTTAGTTCCTCCTACTGCTTCAACAGTATTATTTATAGAAATCTGTGTATTCTGCTACTGCTTCTGTCTGGCTCTCCTTTACACTTTTACTTCTGAAAATTATTTTACAACTTTTAATCGTTTCTTAAGCAGTGCCCGTAAATTGATATTTTGTTATAACATTAATACTACTGTTAACACATTTATTATTACATAAAAAGTGGTGTTATGTAAAATATACAGAAGTGGTGCATACACTAGTTGATCCAGTTAAACCATTAGCAATGTGTTTTTAGAAAGATCGTCCAAAGCAGTATTGAAAAATGTTGAAAATTTAAACTTTATTTTAAAAAAAATATTTCGTAATTCTTTATGTAAAATATGTGTGTCAGTTTGCCTATTATAATCAACGCGTTTATACTAACAATTAGATTAAATTTACCACAACTTTTTAATATACATAACATTACAGTTTCGCTCTAAATAAACCGAACAATATAGTGTTTTCATTTTATAAATCACTTAATAGTTCCTACGGAAGAGAAAATGTGCCTACGATTACTTTGTATCGATTGCCGAGGTACTTTGCATCCTCTTCTATATATTGATTTATGTACACTTTTTATGGGTGTATAATTCGTTACGTATAACGATTCGATATTTTTATGTTTTAAGGTCGTAACAGTTATGACTTGCAACCGGACGAACAAGACAAACCTGCAGCATATACGGAATCCATCGGTGAGAAGGATAGCTTAGAAAAAAATTCGAGATTTAATGAACCAGATACTACCACAGTTATACGACGTTCTCATGTGCGTGTTGATCTTCAAGCTGCTGGTTTGGGACAACGACCACCATCTGTTGTCAGTTCGGATCAGGAATACCCACCTTTAGAGCATAAGGATATACCGATACCTTCGCCATATGCAAAGAAAATGCAACAAAAACAAGATGTTTCTGCGCAAAACAATGATATCAAGCCGCAAATAAGAACAAACACAGAAGAAAACACTTTAATGAAAGCTGATTTAACAAAGAGTTGCCATAATAAGATATCTCAAGACAGTAATCAAGATCATATGCGTGTGAATTCGATGATTACCGAAGTAAATCAAAATATACCTTTAGATAATAAGTCTAAATCGAATGCTGCGAATGACGTACATACGTTTCCTGAGATTGTATGCCAGAAAACGGTATCTAATGCCAAAAATGATCAAATAAAGATCTCTGTGAGAGAAAAATTAGCGAAGAATAAAGAAGAAGTATCGGGAAAACGAAGCAGTTTCGCTGAAGTGGATAACAAAGTAGATCAAACGGACAGAGCCATCATAGATACAAATCAGTGTTCAGTACTATCCAGTGCTCATAGTACTGAGAACCTACCAGGGAAACTTTTTAATAAAGAAGCAGAATTAGAGAATGATACGAAAAGTAATAGGAAGGAATATATAACATTGTCAGGAGATACAGTTGCATCCCATAAATCCAGTTCTCAAACGATAAGTAATATTGGGAATAAGAATTTGGAAGCATCAGATCAACCCCAGACAACGTGGGAACAAGAGAAGCAGAAAGCTGAGCTAGCAAAATTAAGATTGCAAGAAAATACCACTGCAAGTGCAGCTCAGCAAGTCAATGCACCTCAAAATGTGGCGCCTGCAATTATTACTCAGCATCATGTAGAAAAGAAACAGCACAGTGATCATACTCTATCTGAGACTAGTATTCACGAGGATAGCGACTCTAGTGATACTAAAACGATTACCAATTTAGAATATGCACCAAAAATGGATGTGAAAAATGCCATGGAACAAAATAACTCTAAGACTGCAAAAGAAGCTATTTGTAAAGCTACTACAAATCAAGTAATTCCTGTAACCCCGGATACTATGACTGCTGACGAGGCTGAAAATCTACTAAGTTCTCGGTAAGCTTACTACTGAATAAAAAGGAAAAAAAAATAATGGAAAAAGTCTATACAATAATCGATATATTTGAACCCTTACGATGCACTAAGTCTCTAATATATATATATATATATATATATATATATATATATATATACATTCCATAGAAACTCAATGTCTGCATTTTATAATTATGATAATTCTAGTTATTTAGCAAATAATTTTATGGCAATTTGCAAACAGCTTAATAAGTTTTATTTTATTACTTTACATTCTAATATTTTCTTCTATTCATGTTTATTTCAATGTGACCACAAACACCCTTATAATGTCCTGGAACGATATACAGCATCCTAGAGAAAAAGATAAGGTGAGTTTATTGTTTTATGTCTGGTTAATAATTCAGTTCATTGAATCGTGATATTAAACTGCGAAAAGAGACATCGTGAATCATGTGAATAATCAATTAGACAAGGATCAGCTTTATTGTCGGATGAAGAGGCCCAGGAAATAGCAAGGCTACTGTCTCCCACAACACATGGTGAAGTTGTAAGTGAAGAGAATTCGATCGGTAAAAATAAAGAAATGGACAAAGAGAGAGAGAGGGAGGATCAAGATAACGCACCAGATTGGCTTTCTGATGTCTTGTCTGCCCCCGATACCAGTCTTATTAATAGCACCACTAATGATTATAGGTGAATCAGTTTGGTCTTTTATGTTTTTTACGTTCTATAAAACTATTTTGCAGCTCATGCTATGTATTGACTTTAGTTATCTTTATTAATTGCACATGCGTGATATGATTTAACACGAAGTTGCGGCGATCTTTGATTTAAAAAATATTAAGTCTTTGCGATTTCTTTTCTAGTTTGTCCCATAGATCACGTAGCGATTTAACGATAGACTCGTTGACGGAGAGTCAAGTGGGTTCTGTGACGGGTAGCGAGAGTGGCTTGCTCGGATCTGTTACCAGTTTAAATGATACATATGAAATTAACGATGATACAGAAACGGAGCATCAAGATGAATACGTCCCACCAACACCAGGCAAAGTTGTAAGATCGCAAATGGATAATATATACTTTAATGAAATTTCATTTGAACATGACATAGAGGTAAAGAGTGGAATACTTTATTCAGATACTCGTGGAGAACGGTGTACACTATTTTGAAGATGGTCATTTTTGGATGGAAGTTGCCGGATTACCTGAATCGGATGAAGAGAAAGAGGATTATCCGCAAAATATTCCGGTGAAAAAAATGACAAAAGTTTCTTTTGACACAAAACCAATGAGAGTTTACTCGACACATTCAGTAAATGAATACGATCGTCGCAATGAGGATGTAGATCCCGTTGCTGCAAGCGCAGAATATGAACTTGAAAAACGAGTTGAAAAAATGGAGGTAGCTACTTGGCATCGATATGAACAAAAATAATTGATACATATATTATACCACATTTGTGTAACATTATCAACAACAATTTATTAGGTATTTCCAGTGGAACTTATGAAAGGTCCAGAAGGCCTTGGTTTAAGCATCATTGGAATGGGTGTTGGCGCGGATGCAGGACTCGAGAAGTTGGGTATATTCGTAAAAACCATTACGGAAAAGGGTGCAGCTGCGAGAGAAGGCAGGATACAAGTGAACGATCAAATCGTTGAAGTAGATGGAAAATCTTTAGTTGGTGTTACACAGGCATACGCTGCCAGTGTTCTTCGCAACACTTCTGGATTGGTGCGTTTCGTAATTGGTAGAGAACGCGATCCAAATTCGGAAGTAGCTATGTTAATTCGACAAAGTCTTCAAGCGGACAAAGAGAGGGAGCAGCAAGCTAATTCTGCTAGGTACGAATTAATTAATCGACATTAGGTCACCAAATTTATATTATTTCAACATAATTTCTCAATGATGGGTTATCCTTGCTCACTAATGTCTATGACGACAACTTACGGCCACCCCAATGATGGCTCGAAGCCTCTTGGGGTACTGAGAGAAAGCAACTTCAATCAATTTAATTATTTATATAATTGATTCTTACAAGATTTTAAACAATGACATATGTTTGTACAGAAAGCTCAACTTTTCGGACGCCTCGCCTGATAGTCAACGGGGCTGTGATGATATACCGGTTGGTGGCATGGGAACGATACCTGGTTCTCCAGCTATGTCGTCGTGTTCGGAAGGGGAACCTCCCCAAAGTCCTATAGAGAATTATTTAACTTCTTCCGGACGGAGTAGATCTCCTATAATCAGTTCATCGATGCCACATACACCAGTCGCAACGCAAAGCGACGTTGACAGTTTGAGACTGCTTTTACAAGAGGTATCGTACTTTTAGAAATAAAAATATACGTTGGTTTGCATACATGATTTAGTTGAAGCACTTTTTCTTTCGAAGTTTATCCTCGCGTGGGGAGGCAATGAGAAATAAATACTATGGTCTCATTCCTCGTTACAGAAGATATCAATTGTAGACATATCATGATTCTGTGTTATTTCATTGCTGCACAAACTATCTAGTGACATGTTCATTTTTACGAATTTCCTGTACGATACTACTGTATAAATTGCGATAGAGAAATTTGTGTGAAGAGATATGCGCTATAACTAATTGTGCATACATGTATATATGTTGTTTATATTGCCATTTTATATACGCAAGAGCACTCTTTTGTAGGTTTATAAGTGTGAATATATTTTTGGTTTTGCTTATGCACTGTGTTCGTTGTTCACTGCTTGCAGAGTCAGTATAAACTAGCATTAGCAGATGGGGAGGTGGAAAAACTCAAAGCTAAGGTAATCACATAAGACAAGCAATCTTATACCATTTGTGTTTGTTAATGCAATAATTTGTATGCTGTATGCTTCTACACGCGAACCTGTACCCAGCTTAATGTCTCTATTTTTTTGTAAATTTACTACTTTGTTTATCACTTCACATAGTTTGTATACTCATAGCGTGCTATCGCATATAACACCATGGAATATAAAACGGTTTGCCCATAAATATTAACCGGTGTATGCATTTCTCATGCATTATTTACGATGATGTTAATTGCGAATGCTTTTTGTAGCTCGTAGACTTAGAAAACAGCGGGGCCGGCAGTGAAGAATATGCGGCGAAATTACGCGAGTCCGGTTTAAGACTGCACGAATCTGAAAGAGCCTTGGGCACTGCTAGGCAGGACTTAACGACCGCTCGAGAAATGCTTTCTCAAGCAACCGCGCAAAATGCTGCTTTGCAACAAAAATATGCTCGGGCAAGGAGAGCAGCACGCGAATTGCGCACAGACATTGCTGCCAGAGATGAATTCTACCAACAGTTGTTGCAGGAAAAAGATACCGAGTACAATGCACTTGTTAAAAGTCTAAAGGACAGGGTGCGTAATCACTAATCGTTAAAACAGAAAAGAGCACACTCAACGGAAGTTCCAATGAAAAGTTAATAATGATCGAATCATTGCAGGTAATCACACTGGAAGTAGAATTAACAGAAACACAAAGGAGATTTGGATTGCCAGTTAGATTACCTTACGATGGGACAACAGCTAGAATCGTTACGCCACAGTTATCACGTCGACAATTGCCTCCTCCTCCTACGTCAGCTAGTTGCCAACTTTCGGACACAGAAACGTCAGATCTTAGTAGCCCCGACGACGGCGATAAAACAGCAACCGTCGAAAGAAAACTGCCACTTCCATTGCCAGTCAAGGAGGAATTAGATCGAGCAGTACCTGCTCATCGACTTCTTGACAATTCTGCTGGCAAAAGTAAGGCTGAACTTGCTAGTAGAGGAGGACTTGCAAATCGACAACTTCCTAAACGATCTGGGGGCCTTAGTAATAGCAGTTCTGTAAGTACATTATCAACGCTATTAAGTCCACAAAAAGAAATGTTTTGCTAAATGATTTCTTTCTCGCTTTCAGGATTACGGTTTGGATGAATCAGGCGACAATACTGATGAGGATTCATCCTCCAAGCTACTTTCTCAAGATGCGAGCAGCAGGTCACCGAACGATTTAATATCAAAACAATCAAACTTGAGTTCCTATTCCAGTAGTTCGTCGATTAGTTCACTGAAAAGTAAACATATGGAACCAACACACCCGACAACAATTCGTCAGCACAGTACTATTAGTTCACAAGTTCGAGCAATGACAGAACAAAGCTGGCCACAGTCTCAGAAAGGTGTTTCTTTTGTCGTTTTTGTTCTTCATGTGTAGCCTCTACAACTGTTTAAATAAAAAACATTGTTTGTTTCTCGTAGGTTTAACGGGCCCGCCAGCTTCGTTCGCGGAGCAATTGAAACAAGTTTTAGCTGAAAGGGAGAGGCGACTCGGTGGAAATGATATGTCTTCATCGAGGGAGAGTTCCGGAGACTTTAGTGATTTAAATAATCCGCACTCTAGCGATCCAACATTAGTTACTCATCATTTAGTGGAAGAAATACGACAAGCTGTAAACGAGGCCAATCAAAGAGGTAATATATTTGATGAATTATCTAATTATATGATGGTTTCTCGAACGATCAATCATTCCTGTTTACAGTAAAAAAAGCTACTATTCCACCATCAAATTTAATGGGTAGCGGTTCAACTCCTTGGCATCATCCAGGGAGTTCACCTTCTAGTCTATCTTCTGGTGGATCAGTGAGCCCGCCTGCTGTTGATCCTAGTCCGTCTAAAACAGGTATGTTAATGAGTGTATGCACAACAAAGTCCAAGTGAATGATTGTTGCTCCCCTTTCTTTTTCTATTCATTTTGTCCGCCATTGATTTAGAACAGTCTTACCCCTCCCGTGTGTAAACAATGTTATGAATCTAGATACGAGTGAAGTTTGGTTGCCTCCTCATCCAAGCGACTTTGGTTTAGGTGACAAGAAGTCTCACTTTTGGCAGAATGCACCTATTACCGATTGGTCCAAAGAACAAGTAAGTTTATGCCCAGTTAAGGAATAATTTTGATGCTAGAAATGAATTATTGCTTTTATTTTGTCATGTCTTATCTTTATCTGCAATTTAAAATGTGGCATTAGGTGTGCCAATGGTTATCTGGAATTGGTTTGGAACGTTATGCCCCACGTTTTTTGGAAACTGGAATTAATGGTGGAAATCTTTTACGACTTGAATCCCGTGATCTCAAAGCTTTTGGTATCTGCGGTGAAGAGAAATCGCATTTGAAACGGAAATTGAAAGAACTTAGGACGCAGGCAGATCGAGAACGCAAGGAGAGGAAAGAAATAGAACGAATGCGACGAAAGGCAGAAAAAGCTGCACGAAAAAAGTAATTTGTGCGTACTATAACGTACTTATATCCTCTATAAAATGCAATAATTAATTTGCACAAAAAATCGGTGACATATACATAAATTTTGTGTACGATATTCCAGTGATATTCGTAATGTATTTTCACTTCTTCCGTCTGTATTTAATTCTCTAGTACATGTAAGCAATCGCAGTTTATTGAATATTCTTATTCGCATTTCTTCCCATTCGAAATCTTAAAATTTCGTTATTTATACTCGATTATTAAATTTCGATCTTTACATTTCTGCATTTATTTATAATCTTTGTATTCATGTTGCTTAACCGAACTTGTAGTATTTGTATTAATTATTATTTATAAAGTAACAATGGATACAGTTCGACGAAAAGAAGAACGGGTACGAATGCGAAAGCATGCCTATTATGCCAGAAGTATGCATGTGATATGTATGTATAAAATTCAAGCCATTTAGGTAAATTGTAATAAAAGTTTGATTGTCTAAAAATTTTTTTATAATTGTAAGTATACTTTTGTAGAAACGTAAGTTTCATATTAGTAGAATATATCGTTTCTGTATTTATTTTTACTATCAAATTAATTGTGTAACAATTTTTCATAACGAATAATATAAATGATAGGAAAATAGCGTCCTATAGTGTAACTATTACTGAAAAGATAAAGATGACTGTCTTTTACTATGTACATCGTGAGATATCAACGAATTTGTGATTGTCAGTGCAGTAAGAGTTGCAAATTCCACTGTAGATTGATCAGCTTTTCAAATAATTCTATTCATCTGTATTTATTCCATCTAAATTTGCTCAGTCTACATTAATTAGCAAGTTAACAATTTTTTGATTAATGTCGAATAAAGTTTTAATGAATATTCTATTATGTCGCCGTCTCAATGATTGTATTACAAAATTTGCTTCTTTGTAATCGTAGCGAAGTCCGTGTTATTATATTAAGCGACGTACTAAGTACTAGAAAAATCCGCACAACGTCCATTTTATTGCGACGGTAATTTAAAAAATCTGTTTAATTATGTGATGAATTTCTTCAGCGTTTTATATACTTCACACATTCCACGCGACTTTATAATTTTATCTTTAATAAACACACGTGGATGGAGTACTATGAAAGCTTTTAAGCTTTGAGCGAGGTCCCTATGTATGCATGAATGTTGTACGGATACATTGCGTATTTAGTAATGTATGTTAATACCAAACTAGTATCCTAACAAAAATTTCATTCTAAATGTTTGTTCAAATGATTATGGGACTTGCTTCGGTACAATGTTAAGTACTTTGTTTCTCTTTTATAACAATCCCAATGTACAATGTTTTTCTTTCAAAGAAGAACGGTTTCTTTTACATAGATCAATTAAACGGGCAAAGTATTTAGCATTGATACACAGTGTAAATATTATATGATGAACGATCATTAATATTGTAATCTACAAAAAAATAATTATGACGTAAGGCGTGTAAGAGGCATAACTGTAGTGTCATAATATCTTTATAGAGAATAGTTTTTAATTTCATAACTTAAGCGTTTATCAAAGGTCCTCCATTTTTTAATAATACTATGTATCACAATATCTCGCGAGCAATTAATTATGTATTGTTATTTTTGTTGTTATGTACAACGAAATGTGGGAACTGATAAAACAAAAAACAAGTTAATCAACACAATGTAACATTCTTGCGTCTCAGGGTAATCATTAATTTGTTTTGGCATATAATACGTGTGTTCAATAAGGGACAAATTTTCAAGCATTAGAGCATCCTGCAATTCGTTTCTAACTATTGTGATTACGTAGGAGCAGACGTTTGATAAAGACCGACTGATTTACAATAAGTTTAAGTTTTTATTGTTGATTTGCGAATAATGGCTTCGGTATGATGCTATAATGAAATGCCATTTATCCAAAAGTAATTGTAGAACCAAAACTTGTACACCTCTGTGGACCTGCATAATATCTGAATGTTTTTATACGTTTTCAATGATTTTAAAAATATTGCTCAGCAAGAAAGAAAATTATGGTTCCATGGATAAAGACAGAATGTCAGTTGCATAAACGGCAGCTTTTTAATAATGTTTATGCAAAGTATTGTCAACAAATACTCTTAAACGTTTTAATTAAAAATAATTCATACAATATATTCGTAGTTTATTCTTTTTACCTAGCAAACGAGATATTGAAAAAGATATTCGATACTTGTATTATATATTGTATATGTATTTAGAATGACATTTTTTATGTACGTAAATGGACCCTTAAATATAACAATAATAGAATCCTGCCAATTGTTATATTCTTTTCACTAAATATTAAATACCAATATTCGTATTCAAACGAACCGGCACATATCGAACTATTGTTTAATCGATAATTGTTTATACTCCGATACCGTACTGACCACTGCTTAGAAGACTAACCGCATGTTTCATTAAAAATCGTTGCCCTTTAAATTAAACAATGCCAATTATAGTTATCAAAGATTATACTTGGCGTCAGACTTCGGAGTTTGTGATATTAAACATACCTTTGAGGGGCCATCCGAAAAAGGTTGATCTGTTCGTAATCGATAATTACATGAAGGTATTCAAATTCCCTAAATTCTTAATGACAGCAATTATATACGATATCGTATCATAATATGTTCAACAAAACGACAGCTTAGTTTTTCGCCGTTTATATTGGAATTGTTCCTGTGGGCAAACGTTCTCGAGAAAGAAAGCAAATGCACCATAACAGATCAAGAGGTAATCCTTGCATTGTACAAGACGAATATCGATTTGGAATGGCCCAGTCTGGAAATGCAAGATATCGACAAGGATTTCAAACGCGAGTGTCGAAGTCAAGCTTTAGAAAGTGCTCAGAAGCTCGCCGAGGAAGCAACGAAGCTTAAGAAAGGTATGTAAAATACGGCGTTGTAATGAATTCCATTTCACATAAATCGCAATTCTACAGAAAATCGTCAACATCTGCAAAAGGAAGCGGTGAGGGAGCAAATCAACATCAACACAGCTACGTTGAATAAAATAGATGCGATAAGAGACACGCACCGGAAGGAAGCGATGCGGGAATTCGAAGAATGGAGAACGAAAGCTGAAGTACCATTTCTTGCCAACGTCGAGGGAGAAGTACAAGAAAATAGAAGACCGTACAAGTATCAAAATTTAGATAAACGTTCCACAATTTTTATCTATAATTAATCGCAATATAAATGATGACTTTCAACATATCTTTTCACAAGGCCGCCGTTAAAATGGTTTAAAGACAACGATAGTAAATTAAGATCCCAATCGATGATCGACAATGAAACATTTAATAATGATACATCTGCACCGGACGTTACGAAGGAGGCGAAGGTAAATGAGAGGGCGATAGACGATGAAAAAATCGTGGAAATAAAAACGGACGCTGAAAATAGAGAAAACAATGTTGAGACTCAAGTATCGCATAAGGAAGGTGATACTTTTGATAATAGAGACGACTCTAGTAGTTCCGAAAGTTCCGAATCAGATTGCGAACTTGCGTCGAACAGTTCGGCAAAGAAAACGCAGAAGAAAGATTTGAGTACATTTCATGAAAAGACGGAAAAGAAGAGACCAGGTTTCGATGCCGTGAAAGCCGCGATAGAAGGCAATTGCTGGAAGAGGAATAACATATTTGAAGAGCCCTCGAAGTCGGTCCCGTTACCGAGAAAAATGGGTACAATTAACGTCACATTTTCGGAGCGAAGATTCCCAACTCCAGCCAGAGAAAGCTCTCACGTCGAGGAACAAGAAGTATTGTCTCTTTCCCCTGCATTTTTCATGTCGAAATTAACGTAGACTTATAACTGTAGCAACATCGGTCCGATTACAGTGGCTACAGAAACAGGCGGAAGCCAGGCGTAAAATTGGTTTCGACGCCGAGGATCTCCGACCGGAAGAACGGGATCCACAGTGGTTGAAAGATAAAGGAGAGTACGTTTATTAATTTCATAACACCGCCGATTAATTTATAGCAGACTTGTTGGAACATTAACTAATACGAATTATTGCTTATGTTTCAGCGAATTCTTTAAAGTTGGAAACCATTTGGCAGCCGTGAGTGCTTACACGTACGGAATCAAGATCAGCGATAAGCTGGCATCCCTTTACGTGAATAGATCAGCCGCACATTATGCGCTCGAAAATTATTACAGATGCGTGGACGACTGTTCGAAAGTAAATCGTTTAGATCGTATATCGTTTTAATTCACACGAGGACAAGAATGACGTTTCGATTGTATTGTTTAAGGCATTGGAGTTAATGGTGCCGAAATGCGAAGGCAATCGGGAATCAAGAGCAAGGTGTCACGCTCGACGAGGTGCGGCTCTTTGTAAATTGTCCGCACCCCAGCACGGTATACCGGAGCTAGAAGCTGCCCTGGAATTGACACCGGACAATGAAAGTATAAAACGTGACGTGCTTGCTGCGAAACAATACTTCGACATAAAAGACTAGGTGGTAAGTAGGTAAACCAGATTGTTTGGCTGATTGGGAAGAAAGCAATTGAAACGCTATCTCTTCTGGTCGGCCCCTGGGCAGACAATCGAATGTTACAGGCTATGAAAAGGAATATCTTTCGTAAAGAGACGAGTTATATTATCGAAAAATATTTATTAATACGTTATACAAGATTTATAGCAACTACGTGTTACATTATAAAAGAAAAATATCACAGTCGTAAATCCTGAAGGGTGCTTAAATTTAGGAACTTGTCTTACTATTCTTCTCGTCTCGACGATCAGTATAGTATTACAAATATTCTTTTGGTATACTTGAATTGCTTATAACGAAGAAGCTACGCAACTTACAATATTCTCGTAACGATTCGTACATAGAGATTCCTCCGAGATTTTCTTCGCTGTGTTAACGAAAATTTCGACCAAACCGATCAATCAAATTTTATCATTTTTTGATCCACACAACCACACTTCGTATGCTCTACAGCATGTATCACTTCGTGATGCCTGTCGCGTTGTCTGTCGATCGTATGCTTCACCATAAACACAAGACTGATGTTTCTGGTCTCGATAGGTGCGCAAATTTGCTTAGGATCTGGACAGCAACCGGCTCCGTCGCATCGCGTTAAAACGGTACACGTAGGATAAAACACTTCGTCAGGACTAGGACCAACAGTTAGAAGTTCAGCAACTGGTACAGCTCTAGGTTGAGGCGCGGAACAACGAAATTCATGGACCAGTTGCACATGATTCAGGAATCCACTGTCTCTATAAATTTGGTCAACTCGTCAATGCATTTGTCAAAGCCGTACTCGTTAATACTTATGTTTATAGCTGAAATCTAATTTACCTATGATGCCTTTCAACAGCGGCGCTGGCAAGATGGATAGAAAATAATAGTAAAATGAAACTCCTCATTTTTCTTTTTCAGCTGGTGTTCGCTGTACTATCAGTACGTCAGACAAATGTACGTAGTAATATCGATTGAAAATCCGAGCGCACTGACAGATCACTGGCAGTTGTCTGAGGCCAAGAACTGCGACTACTCTCTTCTGCGATCTGAATTCTTTCTCCCTCTATATATATATGTAACTTTCATCCTCGGCCCGGTGCTCTCTGCGTCCCCTCTTTTACCGATTTCTCGTTGTTCTTCTTCGTTGATCCACCTATCGTCGTATCGTTTCGTCCCATTCTGTGGCGGTTCGCGCCATCTCCCTCTTGTTTCTCAGTAAGCTCGAGGAGAGGACTCGAAGCAAAGCGTTCCGAGAACATCGCGAAGATAACTATAATTACAGCTAGTGGCTCTTGCCTCCTGTTCGAACCGGGACCATGTTACGTCGCGTGACTGGCCGTCCTTTCCTCATCAATCGCCTCCTCTTTCGCCTTGTCTTTCTCCCATTTTCTCTTTTTATCGTATGGTATTACCCACGTTTTTGTACTTTGGATCCGCGAAATTTCAGCCGGTCATCAGTTAAATTATCATCCATCTCGTCGATTTTCTCTCCCGTAACCGGTTGCATCCCAATCGCTGTTCTCCGTATGACCCGTGCGTTTTGCTCGAATTGTCACTGCTTCTATTTTTTCTCGTTCACTCGTTGCTTGTGCCATTTTCAAATTCCACAAGGTGTGCGAAAAATAGTCAATGTTTGACAAAATTTGTTAGCAACAAATAGTTTTACTGGAGGTTCAATATCGTTGGCTCGACCTGAGGAATCCTGGACGTGTAATCTTACAATTGTTCTTATCGATTCGCGCGACTAATAAATGCTTACGTGTTTCAGGCTTACAGAGAACAGGGACTGGACGTCTGGATGATTGCACAGAAGGGACTGCCTCGTCTAACTACCTGGCATTAAGTACTCTTGCACTCTCCCCAACTGCAATGTTATACGATGCGACAGGTTGCGGTGAGTCATCGCGCCACGACAGTCTGCCGAGTGTCTGATTACGACAAGGTTCATTCATAACGCTCTTCCTTTTTTCATTTTCGCGTAAGCCTTGAATAGTAGCGGGCAATTTCATGTGTCACCATTTGTCCAACGACCGCGCCAAAGGTAGCACGTCCGCTCACGAATTTCCTGCATGTAAAGTGAGAGTGGGCATCGGTTGCCCAATTGGAAACTCAGATTGCACGAATATCCGTTAACAGTTATTCGTGGAACTGGCTCGATGGTATGTGAAATTGCGAATCTATGAACGGCAAATGGAATTTCGAATGTAGGTGTATACTGGTTAGGAACCTCGAGAGGCCTGGTCATCCTAGCTTTGTCACCGTTGCCAAAAGAAATCGTCTTTTAACGCGTGATCGAAAAAATTGCTGCCTAGTCATCTCGATTCTGTCCGCAATAGAGTTGTAATAATTATTCAAGGACGCGGCTGCTAGCACGTATCGTTTATTGAGCACTTAACTCTTACTTAACTTTGAGATTATTTCAGTCACGCAATTGTACGTAGGGTCGAGGATTAATAAGCGGCGTGTATAATTAAACGGCGCGTACTGCAAATTACAGCTAAATGAATAAGCGTTTGTACACGGTAGCGCCGGAAATATACACGGTAGTAATGATACAGAATGTAACTGAACGAGACCGGAATTACAAATGAGTACGGTCGAGTATTGCACTGCGAGGGATATCCCCGTTGCGTCAAATGAATCAGTAACTACACCTAAGGTAACCGTAACACACATACTTGTACTACTAATCGCACGTCGCTGGAATTATGGTGTAATATACATGCATCTAATTTTTCATCAGAGAAGTGATTAATAGGGAATTAACGCAATACAATTATTGTCATATTATTAAAAGAACTTGTACAGGAATAAGCGCACACCAGATAGCCAAAATAAAATGCAAACGAATGTCTACGCACGTGTGACTGACCGATGACAAATGTGAAACACAAGTGACCAGCCGATGATTCACGGGAATCGGAAATTAAAAAATGTATGCGGCCAGGTGAATAGTTATTTTTAGAAAATAAAAGAGCATCCTGAATTCGACGAATCTTCCGCAAGAATTTTATTCTATCTATACTTACATAAGACTGCACCCATTTTCGGCCCCCCTTTGCTCTCGCACACTCCTCGGTATTCAAATCGCTATTCTGTTATCAAAGATGGGCCAGATGCGAGTTTATTAATAATTTTAAGGCCAATGTACTGGTGTCCACGTGTGCAAGTGGAACAGTGTACACAACAAAATGAAACCAATTATCGGATTGACCTATAATTTTCGTCTTTTTTTAAAAAAAGGCGCTGAATAATGAGGATGGCTAAATTAAGTGGAAACGTATGAATTTTTTCATTCGAATTTATAATGCCGAGCAGAGACGTCATCCGGAAAATCACGAGGAAACTAGTTTCCTGTGGTATTCACGTAGTTTTCGTTATTGCTATATACAAATGCAACTCACGGGGGAAATACGAATTATTGCAAGGACTGGTTAGTAATTCATTCAAGGGAGGAGCATTTCCAGCGTGGGTAATTCCGATCCTTTCGCTTTCTTGAGGCCTGAACTTGAAGTTCCAAAATTTATGCTCTTCGAAGTCACATAGAATCGTACCTCGTGGACCGGATGTAACACAATACTGAAGTAATTATCGCCGCTTGGAACTTCGGAATAAAGACGATGTAAAATATGAATACAAGGCAACGCGAAATTCCTGAGATATTTATTTGACCGGGTGTTCAATGAATCACAGTAGTATGAGTCAATTGTAATTTCCAGGAAAGGAGCGGGAACCAGTAGGGTGCGTCCAGGTGGGAATGGCCGAAAATTTTGACAAGTCTACCAGCTCGTGAAAATTATACGAACCCCGATGGATCAATCCCCCTTCCGCAATTAACGTAATCCAATTTGTAAGTGCATCAACGACACTTCGCAGCGCGGCAAACAATGTCGTGCACGTCTGGTTGCTCGATAAGGGGCGCCCGAATATGCGTGTATGCAAAGTTTCATATACGAATGCCGCATCGTTCGTGTGGCATATCGACAGGAGAAATGTCGAAGTTCGACTTTGATATAAGCACGGTTTCGTCCCCTTATCAGAAGGTTAGTCGGTCTCGATGACAAAACATGTCCGAGAGAGCTGCGGATTATAAGAGTACGCTGCGCGAATCTATGTTCAAACAGCATCTGAAATTGACGAATATTTATAGAACCGCGGTTTTCTCATCGCATATTAAGTTATACTGTGCCCCGTACCTCCGGGGCCACTGTGATCGATCTCTGTTGCACGCTGCGGTATACCATGGGATCTGTGACTTCTAACGAAGAAACCGTGGCGATTCCAACGCACCGGGTAATTTAGAGTGGTTCAGGAATTGCGTAAGTGAACATTCGCACAGAATTGTAGGTTTTAATACGTCGGATTTTACGCGTGCATGAATCTCTATCGATACGCGTATACCTTCCGTGGAGTATGTGTGCAAGCTCCTCCACGTATAAATACACTTCTGGCAACAGGAAAGTCTCAGTTGGACGCCTCTTGATACGACCGCGACGTGTCGGTGATGTTCGTGTAATTTACCTACGTGAAGAGACAAGTCGAACGTGTCGTAGAAGGTAGCGAACGCGCCGCAGCATTTGAACATCTTGAACGTGAACACCAAGGGCGGCTTGGAATCCCAATCGGTGGAAGCTGCAACGCGTATACGCACAGGTGAAACCGCCTGATGATCTTGGATCTCTGAGTCGAGCCAGCAAGGAAATACCATCAGAAACAAGGCATGAGAAGTAGATCACTGAGATCTTCCCTATTCAAGTTGATGGTACTCATCCCGTTGACACTGGACAACATGGTCCCATCAGCGGTGGCGAACGGCGAAAATCATCATCGTATAGCAAGGAGGATTCACTTGCCACGCGCGGTCGACACCTCCAGGAAATTCGTCTGCAAGGAGCCGCAGTCACGAGCGTACAATTTGAAAGATTTGATGCAAAACGTTCATCAGAATCCAGGGGAGAGTGCCATTCAACCTGTCTACATTGTTCTGAAACGGTGCGACGGACACTCAGGATGCTGTATGAGTCCCGATATGAGCTGTTCGCCTATAGAAACGTCGATCTACTACGAGGAGATCGAAATCGAGATATGGAGTTTGGAAACGAACGGTACAAGGAGACAATGGATTAGGGTGGAACAGCACGGTAAATGTACCTGTGAAGTCACCACGATCAACGACCGATACCGATTAGAACATCAGCTGCCCAATGTGACTCTTATCTGATACCGACTATAATCGGGACGGTGATAGTGGGGCGATTTTTTGAACGAGTGTCTTTTGCATAATAAATGGTGGATATAAATGACAGTATTTATTTATAAGGAACATAAAAGACTGCCGATAGATCAAAATAATTAAGAAGAATGACTAACTGTCGTCCTATACCCTGGCCCTAATGTGCCGGCTCGGTTCGAAAACGTTTGGCGTAAACGTGTTCAATGTTACGCGAAAAGGAAATTGGCATGGTGCCCGGCAACGTGACGATTGTCTTCCCGGCATCAAAATATCGTGGAATCGGCGACAGTCAACCTGTTTTACAAAGGAATTATTCTGGACAATTGTGGTTCTTGCGAAGCTGTGTCGAAATTCGACGAGGCCCAACATTTGTGGGATCTCTTAGATAGTAGAGATATTTAACAGCTCATTGATATTTGTAGCAGAATTTGAATTGATGGAAAGTGTCTTAAGTATGACCAGGAAAAATTTTCGTACAATTTAAAAAGTAAATGAATAAAATTGTTTGAGATTTGCAGAATCAGAATTCTAAGCTTTTTAAAAACATTTGAAAGTATGTTTAACACTGCCAGACGTTCACGAGAAATCTTTGAATGAAATGTACTACGAAAAATAATTAATTTGTTTAACTAGTCATATTTAATAATTTATATCCAACTTCTAATAGCATTAAGCAGAACAAAGGGGGCCAAAGCGTATTAATATCTTAGAAATTACTATGAAGTTCTGTTAGAAAAAGACTTTAATATTTACCATTGTGATATTCAATTATTTATACAGTAATGACATCGAAATCATTATAATTGCATTGAAGAACCGTGTAAGCCATATATTTATTAACTAATTATTGTAACTCCAGTATTTTTGTCTATTCGCTATTAAATCGATATTAAAAAAATGCATCTAGCAGGACATGTATAATTCTTTTTAATTCTTTCTAAATAATGCAATACATTTAAGTACTGAACAAGTATTAATTAATAATACTGCTTCAAAATACTGATAAACTAGACAAGAGACTGATGTATAAAATATATTGTATATTTACGCATCCGGTACATGCATTGGTACCTTTTATTTATTGTAATATTAAGTTCGTAACAAATGTCGAATTGTGTTCTATTAAATGTCATACAATTTAGATATTTATTTTATATTATTTATTGATAGTAAGAATTTGAAATATATATATATACAATGAGTACTTATGCGATCGAAGAAACAGATAGTAGAATTCATACTGATATTCGAAGGTACAAAAGGAGACAACGCACTGACATACAAATGAAATACTTCTTATGTCTTATGAATCATCTTTAATATAACTTTAATGACGAGCATTACATAAAATATGAAATCCGACCATAATATATGCCTTGTAAAAATGTCTCTAATATGAAGTGAAATTCGAACAATAATTACATAAAAATTACTTCTAAAAGTAAATAAATAGAAAAACTTAAATGCTATGTATTTTCGATTTATTGTCCTAACTTCGCAAACCTATCGAGGAAAGGAATGTCTCTTTTGACTCTGAAAATGTAAAGAAGCAAAATTACCCTTCTAGTTTCGTGTAATTTCAATATTAAAAAGATAGGCATACACTCCCTTTATAAGAGCCATATTATAATTCTTCCTACGTTTAGAAATAACAAATGCCACGCCGACAAATGTATCTGTACAACAAAACTACCGTTTAACGTTAAATAAAAGTATCCTCGTTTTGGAAGTTAATATACATTAACAGTCAACGTTTGTGTAGAAAGACAGCAATGCGCATTTTTCGCCTGCAATTCGTATACAAAACAAGTTACTTTTAGAATCGCGAGTATGCATATTTAGCCCGCATTCGGCGTCCTCTTGTTCCACGTCCCCTTCCTGTTTCATTGTTCGCTCCTCTAGGTGCATGGCCACCGCGCATCATGCCTTGTCCTTCGGAAAAAGTAATATTTTTTGTTATCCAAAACATATTCACTCGCTGAAAGATGTGCTTTTTAATATAGACGCTTACCTCGTCCACCTTGTTGGTGGTCCCAGACAATAGGTGTAGGTCGAGCACCACGTCCAGGCCTAAATGGCGATCTCGATGATCGTCGTGCAGTTGCGCCTCTTCCACCATTTGCTGCAGCTGCGATATTCGCAGCAGCAGCTGCTGCCATCGCCCTTTGCCGAGTGTTACTCGACGGAGATGCCTCTGCCTCGCGGCTTTCTTCAACTTCATCTTCCACTATATCGCTACCTGGTTCTTCAGTACCCTCGCCAGTGTCTACTGCATCATCGTCCCCAGAAGTTAAAGGGCCAACTTCCTCCGTTCGTTTTTCACCCTCTGAGCTGACACCTACGCAGAAATACACGTGCAATAATTTAAATGTTTCATTAATGCTGGTAGAGGTCTTGACATTTACCTTCAGTGGGCGTTGTACTAATAGATTCTGTAATTATTTCAGGTTGATTGTGTTGCTGATCATCAGCACCGTGTACACGGATAGTGGGTATAACAGACTCTTCGCTACCATCACCAGCAGTAGTACCTGTTACTGAAACCGGTGTTACTGAAACTGGAGTTTCCTGTTCCTCAGATGGCCCACTACTTGTCTAGAAATAAATGATTGTAATAGTAGTAAATGATTGTAATAGAAGTGAATGAAGAGTAATATTACGGAAAAAGATTATTGCTATACCGAAGGTGGTAAATCAGCTGCAGGTGAAACCTGTAAAGGTGTGGTGGGTACACTACGACCAGTACCACCATCTTCTAACTGAGCAAGATCCATTCGTGCATCGTCCATGCTTTCTTGAACCACTTGGGCTACACTGGAAGTAGACGATCCAAATATCGTTCTGGCTGCTGAACCGGATGGAGTTGATAACGATGGCGTGGATGATGCTGTTGTTGCCGCTGACGAATCTCCAAATGTGAATCGCCCTTGCGGAACTTGGGGCGAACTTACAGCTTCTCCAAATCCATCACCGCGGCGTGGTACAAATAAAGTTGGAGTACTTGGTACTATACTATCGTCACCACCGTCCTCGTATCCTTGTTGTGGCTAAAATTTATTTGACAAATTAAAATGCTGCCCTCATTGTTTTGCATTTTTTAATGTAAGCGAACAGGTATACCAAAAGAAGATGTTGTTGCTGTTGCTGCCTGGGCATCGGCGCAATTCCACGCGAAGAACGAGTTGCAAACGACGTAGCTGGTTCTCCACTAGGCCCGGCGCTACTAATTGCTTCAGATTGCTGTTGCTGTTGATTCGTAGGTACTGTTGCTTGTGCTTGCCTCGGTACTTCGACACTCGTAGAATCTTCTCCCATTATAATCTCAACCTCATTGCTATCCCTTTCCACTTCTACTTCAACCTCGTATGGCATTTCTTCTTCTTCCTCCATTTCTTCATATGGGTCGTTGTCAAATTCTTCTTCTTCCTGTGCTTGATGATTACCTCCTCCTTCGCCTTCATCGCAATCTACGACAACAACGCATCCCTCCTCTACTTCCTCATCTTGATCCCGTTGACTGGATGTTGGTACCTGTAAATTAAATAAATATATCACACCTTATGTTTACAATCACAGTTTGTCATAGATTTTATATATTCATTATTGAAATTCACCTGGTACTCGACCTCTGAAGCACTCGCGCTAGCAGCGGACGACATTTCTTGCCTGGTACGTTTAGCTTTAGGACTAAGTACTTGTTCCTGTCTACTATGATCAACACCTTCAATTCCAGATCCCGATGCCGTTGAATCAAGAGCTCTGGGACGTTTGTGTCCAGTTGAGGCCTGTGATGTGCTCACGGATTGAGTGGAACTGCTGGCTACAGTCTGCTGTTGATCGCTAGCTGCAGCTTGCTGTTGTTGCTGTTGTTGTTCCACTCTAGGACTCACTAATGCAACAGTCTGTTGTTGTTGTTGCTGCTGCTGCTGCTGACATTGCTGTTGTTGTACACTTAGAGTTTCTGCGCTTTCTGGATCTTCTCTCTGCGTTGACTCTGCTGATTCACTTAGCTGTGGTTGGACAACAAGTTGTCGCAATGTGCTAGGCGTGGTCTGCGATGAACTGCTACTTGTGCTGGCTGGTTGAAAATCTGGAAGACTACTAGTCGGGGAACTTGTTTCGGTCGTATGTACCACTTGTTGTTGTGGCTGTTGTTGCTGGTGTGGAGCAACCATTACTGGTGCACTAGCAGTTGTAGGCAAAACTGCAGCCGTTCTAGACTGCACAACTACACTCATAGGTCGAATACTCGCTAATGGAGTTTCAGCACGAGCGGACATGGGTTTAATATTAGCTGTTGGTGGTTCCGTAGTCGCACTAACTCCACTAACACCAGCTAATTGTCGTTGCAATTGAGTAACTCTTTGCACAAGAGTTTCCTTCTCTGCTTGAATCTCTGCCCTTTCATGCTCCAGTCGAGAAATTCTACCTTCCATTTGAGATTTTAGCGCTGCTACCCTAGCATCGTGTTCAGAGGTATCGGACTCACTAGCACCAGTTTCTAGTTTGGCTTTCAACTCGAGCAATTCCTTTTCGCAAATTTTCTTCGACTCTGTTAATTGCATGATTTTCGTTCTTGCACCCTTTAATACTTGCTTTGCACGTTCTTCCTTTTCGACGCTTGTTTTGTTCATCGTGTCGATCTCCTTCTTAAACGTTTCGGCTTCGCTTTGTACAACTATTATTTGACGAGATAATTCGTCAATCTTTGATGTCAATTCTACGTTCGCTTGACGCAATTCTTGGCGACCTTCTTCTCGCAGTTGGTCCTCGCGTTCTTGGGATACTTGTGAAACATCTTCATTTCCGGAAACGCCGGTCGACATACGAGACTCTTCAGTTCTAGTCTTTTCTTCCTCGACTGTTTTTGCTAGTTCTTCGAACTGAGTCTTGTATTTCTTTGCTATCTTCCTTATTTGAATTTCTTTATTTTTAATGTCATTCAAAACTGCTTCTTTGTCACCAAGCTCCTTCTTTAATGTTGCTAATTCCTTAGCTTTGGAAGTGGAGTCAGCAAGAGAATCATTTAAGTCTTGACCCAATTTACGAGCTTCCTCGGTAACTTTTTGAACTTCTTCTCCTTGAACTTGTACTTGCTTTTGAAGTTGTTGAAGTTGTTCCTCTAGTTTAGTTTTATCTGCCTTTAATTGGTTTAATTCCTCCGCACGTTTAGTATGCGTTTCACGTTCAGATGTAAGTAATTTACTAAGATTTTCCCGCTCGGTTTGCAATCTACGCCAATCTTCCGGGCTTGTCTTGTTAGCTCTTTCTACCAATGCATTAGCCCTCTGCCTCCATCTGGTTGCCTCTCCCTTTAGACTTGCATTTTCCTGTAATAAAGCCTCTGTTTTCGCTTGTAAATCACGCGATGTGTCCCGTAGCGGTACTACTTCTTCGGAAAGTGCTGAAACCTTCGCAGTGAGCTCTGATACTCTTGCGCTTAAACTATCCCTTTCTTCCCTCAAAATTCTATTCGAATCTGTAATAGCATTCAAAGTCTCAACTTTTCGTAATAGTTCCGCATGTTTGGACGTTGTTACCACATCGATTTCTGATTTTTCCCTTTCCGAACTAAGGGTTGATTCTGTTTCCTTTAGCCTTTTCTCGATAACCTAAATAAACAAGAGGATATTAATCGCTATAACAATTATGAATTAAAAGTTCTGTAATGGAAATTGATACCAACCTCTACTTGCGATTTCAATCGAAGATTTTCTGCTCTTAAAACATCGAATTTCGCTACAGCCAAGTCTTTTTCGCGTCTTAGATACTTCATTACTCTTAATAACTGTTCAGCAGATTTAGAATCGTCTTCAAGTCCGCTAAAACTACGGTTCATAGCTTCTAAACTAGTGTCAAGACTATCTTGGTCATTTATCTTCGACTGCTGGCTATGCATGATTGCCGTTTTGTCGCTTAACTCTTGTATTTGATTGTGCAAAATAGCATTTTGTGCATCCAAGTCTCCCATCCGCTGCTGCATTTCCTGAATTTCGTCATACAATTTTTTCTCCCGTTCTTGACAAGCTACTCTTTCAAGTTGTAAGGCTTCCACAGACATGTCTCTCTCTTGTGTCAACGTTGCAACTTTCTGTTCTACTGTTTGTGAATCTTCTTTTAGTTTCGCTAATATCTGAAAACAATACGATCATAAAACTTAATATACCGCATTTCATATTATATTTTCCCCTACGAAAAAGAAGAAGGCGATGTTTACCTGTAAATCTGCTGAATGCAATACCATTTCTCTCGCATATTTTTCTTCGGCTTCTTTTGCTGTTAATGAAGCATTATACAAGTCACCTTTTACGATCTCTAGTTCACCTTTTACTTCATCCAGTTCCTCGAGCTTCCTTTCTGCATCAGCCAACTTTTCTCTCAATTCTGAATCAGTTTCTTGCCGCCCGCTTGAAACTTTAGCCATTTCTTCCACTAATTCTTGAACCTTCTTTTCGAGGGATGCCACTTCGGCACGTGCCCCGTTCAGACTGTTTTCCAATTCTTCTTTACATTTAGTGTGTTGCGCCGTTAATTCTCTTAATTGCGCTTCCGTGCTTTCTGCTATGTCGCAATACTGTTGGCTTTGTTGACGCGCAGCTTTCAGCTGCTCTGACAAAGATTTGGCTTCAGCTTGTGTCGTTGCGAGTTGCATTTCCAGTTCTTTCAATCTTTTCACCAGTTGTTCATCACCTACAAGTTTAAACGTGTACATAGTTTTATTTACAATCTTGTTTAACGAAGTACATAAAAACCAAACTCCATATCTTACACGTACCAGTGAAAGGTTTTGATATCGAATGAGTAGCAGCTTGTCTTAATTTAGCTTTAAGTTCTTCTATACGCTGGACATTCTGGGTATCGGATTGACGTGCTTGTTCAAGTTCTGCACGAATTTGTTCGGCTACGTTGCGTTCCTCTGTCAATCGCTCTTGTGCCGTAGTAAGTTGCCTTTCTAAATGCACAGATAATTCTCTAAATCGATCCTGTTCCTCCTGCAATCGGCGTCTTAAGGCAGCACATTCTCTCGTAGCATCGTCTAACCGTTGTTCAGCTCGTAATTGACCCTCAGCTTGTGAACGCTCCAAGCTTGCTTTAATGGATTCAACGTCTGCCCGCAATAAAGCTTGCGTTTGACGTTCTCTTTGATATACCTCGCGCTCTTTCAGAAGGCGTCCCTCAGAATCGCGTAAAAGTTGTCTTTCCTGGCGTAAATTTTCTAACTGAACTTCAGCGCGGGATAATTTAGTTTGGGCTGACAGAGTTTCGTCCTTCAGAATCATTAAGCTCTGTTCATGTTTGCCTGTCAAATAAAGAATTTCAAGAATTACGTCCGTAGTGATATATCTCCAATCTGATATCATTAATTATAAGTATATAGTAAACATTCAATACCAATTGTCACGTTGTAATTGAAACATTTTTCTTCGAGGACTTTTATTTGTGACTTATACGAGGAAACATTCGCTTGTAAAAGATTAAATCTATCATTCGCCGAATCTAATTGCGCTTTTAGCCTACAGCAACGAGCTGAACTGGCTTCTGCTTCCTTTCGAAGTCTTTCTACTTCCTCTCCTAGCATTCGTTCATGGGCTGCTTTTTCTTTTCTATAGGTATTGTAGTCATCTGTAATCTGCTTCAATTTGGCTTCAGTCTCTGTTAATTGCCTCTGTAATTCTTTTTCTTTGGCACGGTCGGAAGTGTCTGTGGGTGCTTTGTCTGCAACTGGTTTGGTCTCATCAGCTTCCTTCATTTCTACATCTTGCGTCATAGAAAGATCCTTCTTTTCCGATGTATTCGTTTGCTTTAAACTTTGCTGATACATATTTTTATACATGTCCCGTTGTCGTAAAAGGCCGTCTAACATCTTTGCTTGCCTGTCTTGAGCAGCTTGCATATCTTCCAATTGCTCGAGATATCTGTTATAATTTTGTCAACAAAATAAATATAAATATTAGTAATTATTATAATTATTATTAATTACCTTCAAACACAAATACAAACCTTTGAAGTTTTTCCTTCATTTCTCCGGAATTTATTTCATCAGTTGCTCTTTCAATTTCTTCTTGTCTTGACGACAATGTACGAACTATCGACAATAATTTCTGGTTATTTTCTTGTAACTCTTCGATATCTTTAAATGTGACAAGCTTTTTGCTAATAATTTCAGAGGAAGCAAGATTATCCATGTCCATGGATTTTGAAAATTCACTTGTATTAACTGTCACACCACATCTACTTTCTTGGACCTCTTTCAAAAGGAAGCACACCTAAAAATAAAAATTACATTCCATTACACTTGGACGTGTAGAGAATTATTCGTAATTGCAATTTCGTACCTGTCTAGCTAAATCAGATAATTCTGTTTTCAACCTTTGATTCTCCTTTGTATGATGTTTAGTAATACGATTTGCTTCGTCTGCTGTCTCCTGCAAGCTATGATTTTCAGCTAGAAGTTCATCCAATCTCGATGTCAATGTAGCAATATTGCCCATTGCTGTCTCATAATCTTCCCGTTGTTGTTGCAACAGAGGAGCTTTTTCTTCCAGTTCACGGAGAATAACTTCCATCTGCGATTTTAGACGCTCATTTTCTTCGCGTTCTGATGTCAATTCATTTGTAGCTTCTACTAGTTGCGTATAAATCTGAGTAAGACTCAAGCCTTTTCTCAACACGCGGCTAGCTATGGCTGCTGTCGGTGCTAGTTGTTCAACAGCTTGGTCTAATCTTTCTGTAGAAAAAAATCGAGTAATATTATTAAACAAATGGGGGCCTATATAAATAATAGTAGTAGCTTACCTTGTTTAATATTTTTGAGTAATTCATTTGCGTGTTTTAATTCCTTTACAAGGTCCTCTATTTTTTGCTCCCTTTCTTCTAGCTCTTGTTTATGCTGGGTCTGTAGTTGATTATGTGTTGTCTCGAGTGTGCCATATTGTTCAGTAGCATGTTCTAATAATGCTTGAAGTTCTTTAACTGCATTACTGAATTCTTCAGCTTTTGCGTTCGCCTCGTCAGCCATTCCTTTGTAAAGATCTGCCAATCTAGTTTGGGCACTAATTTCTTCACGATAAGAAGTATGCATAGAAATTTCATGTGTACGTTGTTCTTCTAATTTCTGTGCAAGTTCCTCGCAGCGTCGTTGAAGAGACGTGTAAGCCTCTCGTAGTTGTGCCGCTGAATCATTGGCAATCCGTAATTCCTCTTCACGTTGGCCCAAACGTGTATCCGTTAAAAGAGCTCGGGCGGACGCTTCTGCTCTTGTTGCTTGTAATTCTGACATTCTTTTCGCTAATTCTTCTTCAAGACCTGCCATTTGTTGCGAGAATAGAGCCCTCTCTTGCTCTAATCGTTTTTCCCTATAAAATTTTGGCACAATGTATTTTTATTAACAATTTCGCGGACCAGTATTCAAATCAGTAATGATAAAATTAATTGTATGACTATATACTTGAATTCAAGAGTCATATCGCGACTTCGAATTTCCTCTGTTTCAGCTAAAGCTTGACATTTTGCGGCGACAGCGTTCTGCAATTGTGTTCCAAAGGAAGATAGTTCGGTATGCATTCTTTCGAGTTCCGTATCCCTTCGTTCCACCTGCAGTTGCAATGCATCCCTTTCGTCCACGACTGTATCTCTGTGTCTACGTAAGTCGGCATTTTCTTTCTCCAATCTAGAACAATAAACATTGTATTGAATACATTACGATACTTTACGTATAAAAAGATGCCTTATAAACGAATACCTTTTAACAGTCTCTTGTAATTTTTGTATTTCGCCTCTAGTTTGATCGAAACCGGTTTGTAGTTCAGTTGTATATTTCTCTGCCAGATCAAGTTTCCCCTTGCATTCTTCAAAGTTTGATTTCTCCTCTGTCAAATCCTTTTGTAACTTGTCCAAAGTTTGGTCTAATAAAACATCGAAATTTAATGCATTTTGATACTGTATTAATAAAATAATTAGTTTGTTCAGCAAGTACCACCATTTTACTTCGCGATATAAAAAGTTATACTACATACTTGGAAAGGAAATTGAGAAATGATTTATTTAAAATTATTTAGACGTTCTAGAAAAACATTTAAACCAAACTGTAAAATGGTTCCGGTACTTTTTTACAGAGAGGTTAATTCCTCCATGTAAATAAACCGGTCGATCGTTATCCTAACAAAAAATGTAAGATCCGATCCGAACGTACCAAAATTTTGTCTACTAGTTTCAAAGACCGCTTTAGCTGTAATGTATTGCTCGAATTTTTCGTTAAAATACGTATTTAATTTCGTAGCAAGCCCCTGTGGGATTTGCGTCAGGTCTTCTTCATTTAAAACATCGCGCAACACATTGTGCTCGTTCTCTTCTTTTTCCATTTTCTTCTCGTTTCCTTCCTGCTTATAAAGCTGGCTAATTTATTTTCAATAATGAATCCGTACTTCGTGAATAATTGCGCTTGATCGAAGGCACATTTGATCAAACATTCAACGTATATCACCTACTTCTCTGTAAATCACTATGGCCTTTATCGAACTGACGCGGATCGCTACTAACTACACGTTGTGATCGCTTCTACTGATTTAGCGCTAGTGTGTTCTTTTGCGACTAAAGTTATATCCGTAGTTAAATAATATAAAACTACTATTATTTTCTACATTATTTGTGAACATAACTGGGCTACAACATTTTTTTGGATTACATTTTCTTAATTTTTCACGCATTTTCTTTCCTTTATTATGGCAATAATAATATTCTTTTCATAATCTCCCGTTCTTCCAAAAAACAGCTCTTACAAAACGTGTGTATGTTTGTAATATATGTTTAATATATTATAAGATGTATATTATAGAAATTTTAGTTTCAATATAATTACGTTTTAGTAATTCATCATTTCTGTTTTAGATGACAACAGTTTCGAAAGTTGTAACCACCGAAACTCATTGTATTAAAATATGTAAAACAACACATAACGAAGGGAGAAAGTAAATTTTATGCGATCACTAAAAATTTGGTTAAAAAGAGATTATTAACTCTTTATTTAATTACAGAGAAAAGAATTAAGTCTTTAAGTATGTTTTCGTTGAAAACGAACTGTGTTTTAAGACCGAAAATTCTCATAGGTTATATCAATGATTATTATCATTACATCAAACAAGCGAAACCATGTTTATGCGGATTGGAAATAAATAATTGGAATAATTACACGAGTAAGAGTAATAAGCATTTACATACCGTATCATGTTTAGACAAATATATATTTATCGAAGTAGGTAGTTCAAATGTGCGATGTAATATGAACTCCTCACATTTGTCCAGTTATAACAGAAAGTATTGCGCAGAAACATTACCAAAAGCTCCAAACATATTTGGAGAACTTTCGAATGAAAAATACGAAAAAGTTGAAATGGATAAAGATGAAGAAGCAGAAGAAATATTAATGGAACGTGCAGCCATTCCAAAGTGGCAAAGAATATCTATGCCACAATACTGTAAACTTATCAAAATGCATTTAGAAAAGAAGGATTTACAATTAGCATTAAGCGTGTTGGATGTTATGAAAGAAAACCGTGACAAGCCTACGTCATACATATATAGATTGTTGCTAAGCGCATTTGCTAAACAAGGCGACATCAAACAATGTTTCAAGTTATTTAAAAAACTGAAAGACAGAGGTTTTGTTCCTCATCCAGCTGTATATAATACCCTTATTAATGTTTGCGCCGAATCGGACGATACAAAGTTAGCATTAGAACGTTTGAAAACGTTGCGGGATCACTTTCACGAGACGCAAATGTGTCTAAATGAAATACATTATTCGACTCTTATTAAAGCATATGGCCGACATAAGGAACTTGCAACTGCGTTTCAAATAGCGGACGAGGCAAATGATAGGGGTATCTGTTCAGGGCATACAATATCTGCTTTGTTTCATGGAGTAATCAGCGATAAAGAAAATGGTTTGAAACATGGTTTAAGACTGTGGCATAACATGAAAAGAATTGGAATCAAACCATCTATAATTCATTATAATCTGCTTCTGAGAACGATCAAAGACACCAAGCTTGGTAACTTAAAACTGCACGATACGTTAATACCAGGTGCACCGGAAACACAGATTCAACTTTCTGAAACAGCTCGACCAGATTTATTAGAATCTCCGCCAATATTAAATGCCTCTCTACTTCAAGTCATTGAAGAGCCTAATTCTAATACGTCGGACAATAATAATTCAGCTGTATCTATATCTGCCACAGATTTGTTGTCATCGCAAAACTTAAATCACATATTAGAAGAAAATCGACTAATTTTATTTGGCGGACTTAACAAGTTCCTGAACCGAATGAAAGACGATAATGTGCAACCTGATATCAGGACAACAACATTAATCTTAGAATTAATTCCCCCTACAACAGAAGCAGAGAAATATTATCTTAAATACATTAAAGATGAAGGCATTAATGTTGATGTATCATTTTTCAACATACTTATTAAAAGAAGAAGTCTTAGGAAACAGTACTATTATGCTAAAGTAAGTATTTCAAACTATTGCAAATACATGGACAATTTTATTAATTTATTTTTATATTTGTAGGATGTTCTGAATGACATGCAAAGCTACCATTTTACACCAAATATTATGACATTTGGTGTATTAGCTATTGGATGCCGAAGGCACAAAGATGGTATAGAACTTTTACAACAAATGGATGCCATTGGTTATGAACCAAATTATGTCATCTTAGAAACATTATTGTATCATGCCTGCCATTACAGAGATTTTAATTACATATTATATTTATTGCATCATTTATCGAAGAAACGAATTAGTCTATCAAAAAATATGTTACATATGTTAGATAAATTCGATGGATTGATACTACAGTTTCTTGATAATAAGGTAGACAAGTTATTTTTTTTTCAAACGTATACAGTTTTCGACATCTCTTCTAATCTAAATTTTTTAACATTTCAGGTCAAAGATAATTTAAAACAAGTTAATGAAACCAGGAAAGGTTACAATAAATTTAAAATAAAATATGAAACATTGAAAGAGAAGTTGCAAAGTACAAAATATTAAATAAAATTAAGAGAAAAGACAATTCTCACTTTACTTTACAATTCGATTTAATATTTAGTTGAAATGTATGAAATAGAAGCGTTTTGTAACTTCATGTGTATAAAATAAAATCTTTATACAAGCGTCAAAGGTTCGATACATTTTTTATCTACATATATTTATATATGTATGTACATACGTGTATATTCAGGTAGAACTCATTTTATTTTTAACAGACCACAAAAGTTGAATTAATTTATTTAATGCAGTTGATTCTCCTTTTTTTGTAGCATAACGACCTTGTGCAACAAGTTCACATTATATTTATCATTCCGCAGCCCCTACTTCCATTGTAATTGGAAAATCACGTTACCAAAAATCCCGACCTTCATAAACGATTGGAATTAACGAAGATAAGGAGGTCGAGTTTCTTGTGTCCAAGGCCGGCTTCTTGTTCCCGCATTAATTGCACGCGATGGGCATGTTCCGCGAATACTAAGTTTATTGTAACCTGTGGGCCCAGTTGGTTGTGCCCCACACGTTTCTAATGCTACAAAATCATCCACGTGAAGAGATGGAGGCCGCGAAGTATTTGGTGGTCTCGATCTAAATGGATCTGCTCCTCTGCCTACGCTTCCCACTACTGGACCACCTCTTAAGGAACTAGTAAATTGTGTCCGGCCGCGCATAGGTGCAACTGCAAAGAAGAATGTTTTTCATTATATTGTTACTAATTTAACAATATGTTCATTAACGTACGACAAACATATGTAACCCACCGAACGGTTGCTTTATTTTAGAAACTGGAGACGTTGACTGTTTTTGAGCATCTCTTGTTTCTTGGTCATCAGTTTGAGCCTTTGATTGCAACGTTTGAGTGGCATCGTCTGGCGGTGTCTTTGAACATAAACTTTGTGCCTCTGTTATTAAATTAAAATCAGCTGGAAGTAGTTCGGCCGCAAGCGCCAATAAATCCACAGTGTTTTCATTTGGTGCTTGATTCGAAGATATGAATGCAAACTTCTTCGGGCGTTTAGAAGTAAGATCGGGCGTCCCCAGGCATCGTTGTGAAAACTGATTCAGTAAAGCTTCTGGGGTTGGTAATAAGGGTTCCAACATTTCTGGGATAGGCTCTTTCTCTTCTTTATCTTCGGCAGACTTTATTATATCAACTAGCTCGCGTGCAGTCTTTATCTTTTCCAAAGGGTGATCATTTTTGTCCCACAGTATTAGGGTAGCTAACTGCTGTACGCGTAGATATAAAGACCTTCCTTGCGAGTCAGATGCAATTAAATTTTCTAAAAACATTATAGTCAAATTCACGACAGATAGAGCATCTTGATCTTCTGAAACGGATATGTGTTCTAATAATGATCGTAACGCATCTGGATTGTTTTCCAAGCAGCTTTTGACATGGTATAAACCGTAATTATGACTGATAAGAGATAAAAGTATACGAAGTGTACTTTGCAGTATCTCGGCTTCAAATTTCGTGCTAGTAGCTAATATATCAATCAATGCTGCTAGTATCGATAGAAGTGGCTCTTTACTTGGTACTGAATGTGTGAGCCTTTTTTCAAAGGGCTCACTGGTGTCCTCTTGCATAAGACTTAAGGTGCAATCGCACAATGTTTCAAAACTGTCAAGGATTTCGTATTGCATTCTAATGTCGGTTGTGCTTTTAAGTGCTGTACACATCATTTCAATAACCGGCGGATATTTCTGATCAGACTTAACTTGTGCTCTGGAAGCTGGGCTTGTTAAAGTTAACAGTGTAGCTTTCATAGGAGCGTGTCTCGTAAGTTCACTCAATAGCGCAAGAATTAGAACATTATTTTCTAGCGGTGTGGCAGCTATTATACCATCTAATAGACACCTTCCAACCAGTAATGCTGTAGGTGCGGCTAAGTCACTTAATTGCTTGCATACTTTCGAAAGAAGAACTAATAAATCATTATTCCAACTGGCACAAAGTAATCGTAATGTCTCAGTCAAATTATTGGCTTGTGCCTGCAAGTGCGCAGACCATAATTTTCTAAGCCCTAAAACTCGAGCAACATCTTCGGTCATTGTTTCTTTGTAAGTCAGTACAGGCGGTAATAATCTCGTTAAGAGTTTTAAGCCTGGTATAAAGTTGCATGGACTTAGAGAGACCATTTTCAGAACTTCACCCAGCATTTGGGTCCACAACGATTTTGCTACGTTGCCCGATCCATCTGAATCTACGGCCTGTGTAAATACTAACAGTGTTTCTACAATTTCTTCGGATAACGTTCGTACTACACGAATTTGAGGAATAGCTTCTACCAAAGAGTAAACACCAAGTAATGGTACTACAGCCGTTAAATCCTTGAAATCTGTAGCCATGCACTTTACTAGGCGCTCCAACAATGCTCTAGTTAATCTTACGCATGGCAGAAGTAAAGCGACCAATGCTAAACCTCTTCTACCTGTTAAGGCAGCACGATGTAAAAACGGCTGCTCATAAAATTCCGAAATATTTGTCATAACTCCAATAAGTGCTGTTAAACCATCTGCAGCAAATAATTGTGTCAATGCATTTCTATACTTCAATTCAATATATGGTTCCATTGGATCTACGTCGTGGTTCGAGGGGAATATGAGATAATGTAATATTCGACACGCTGTAATTAACTGCCCTGGGAGAGAAGCCGCCTTGTCCGAACTTTTTTTAATACATGCCACAAGTGAAGAAACATCTCCATAATTCCAATGAGAAGGCTGCGCTGCTACAGTCAGATATGATGTAATGTCTTTTAAAACGGCCTGGCTTCGTGATTTCTCTAAAATCATCATTGCACGATTTTGGAATACTTCTATTCGATCAGAGTAACGAACTGTTGCTGATATGATTTCTGCCGAAAATTCACAAAGATTTGGATCAGTCAAATAGGGAACTAAAATATCAATAAACTCTCCTATGGAAAGAACTGTTATTATAGCTTGTAAACCTTCCGGAAATATCAAAAAAGAGTGAAGCTTTTTTAAAGCCATCCAGTCTGTTGGTTGATGCTTCAAATGTAACAAGCACTGCACAACTTGAAGTCGCCAGGCAAAAACCGATCCTGCCCCCACTAATTCACATTTTAAAGCTTTCAAAATTAATTTGGTGACTTCAGTTTCTTTCAGTAAATAATGCAAACCTTCTTTTGTATCAGAAAGCCGTAAAAGAAACTGGCGCGTGGCTTTAATTAAATTTAATTCCGACTTCGGAGATGTGAGTGCAAACAGAACGCGTTGCAAAAGTTTATGATATTGAAAGTACGCTATAAGGTGGGACCGAGGATTTCGATTATGTTCCCGTTCAAATTCCATTTGTGCCCCAGCTGGAAGCTGTCGCTTCGGCTGAGCCATTAACGTAGGTGCACAGGTATATATGTTTGTCAATTCAGCAACAGCCAATTCGTCGAGTTCTTTCAGCTCCTCAAGGAATTCATATGTATGTACTTTTCGTAATAACGAACTTAAAGCATATTTCAATCTCGCCAGCTTTGCTGTTTCCAACATCATCAGAGCATTCTTGTACAGATTATTTTTCGACTTAAGAAACTCTTGAACAATTATCGGACTTATTAATGCAGCGTCCAATGTACGAAGAGCCGAAAGTTTCACGGGAAGTGCTACATTTTCGCGCATGCACAATGCCAATAATTTATAAGGTGCATCCACTTTTAATAATATGTCGGGGCCTTGTGGAAGTTTGCACAAAGCTTCTGCCAATCGTACGCCTACTTTCACGTGGCGAACTTTATAAGCTGGTTGAGGCTGAGCACGAGCAAGATCCATATCTAATCCAGCGTTCACGATATTAGTCAAATCATTGTAATCTGTGTCGTTTAAATCAAACGGACTAAGTAGCGCGCATAAAGATTCGCAATTGTGAACAAATGTCTCCTTCTCTTGTCCAGATGCATTATTGAAATGTAAAACCGATTTCGATAAAGACTGAAATATTTCATGTATCTTATCCAACATTTCTTTGCCAATATGGCATTCTTCTGTAACACTCATTGACTCTTCCAACTCCAGCAGATCAGGTGGAGTCAATGAATAAATATCATTTAGTTGTGCATTTTCGCATTCGTATTCTGCAGTAGACGGTATATCATCTGCCATTATATCTTCGTCAGATAATATAGGCTCGAATGGTTCCCCCGTTTCTTGTTCACCTCCATCTTGTTCAGCTTCTTCTTCTTCCGCTGATATAGACTCAGGGCTTAAAGATACCAAAGATTCTGAAGGCGGTGAAGAAGGACGTTTCACCGATTTTAGAGTAGCATTGGTAGCATCTTCTTCCCAATGCCCTGTTTCTGTCTTTCCAATATCTGACGTTGAATTTCTCGACGATTCTACTATTTGAATCGGTTGTATAGGAGGTGGAGGTGTTGCCGCAACACATGTTTCCTATAAAATCCACACAATGGCTTTCAGATTGAGCAAATAAATTCATAGCTGTATAATATAATAAACTGTCAAACCTACATTAGAGTTTGGCTGTGCTTGATTTTCATAGTACCACTCGGACTGTTGTTCCGTAATTTGCGTAGTATTTTCTGCAACTTCCTCCAATCCGCTTACACATGCCGCAGACCCAGCAGCTGAACTAGCAACTTCTTGCGGGTTGCTCAAAGATTTTGTTAATGTTCCATATACGGCTAAAGTGATGGTGGTGTACCAGCCTCTTAGTACCAATCCATCCGTTGGTATTTGCTTCCTTTCGCATTCCAATTGAATATGAATGTTTTGCTTATATTCTAACTCTCCCAAAGATTCGAATGTAGAGGCGCCGGGTTTACTTAAGTCGTTCACGAAGAATTCAATTTCAAATTGAGATGGATTGGTTGCCCTGGAAATAAGAAAGAAAATAATACTTTGGGAAACAATATATTTTCAGAGAGAATTTTTCTTAACCAAGCAAATAAATACCCCAAACGGACACCTCCGGGAAAGTCTGCCTGTACTCTGGCACCTAACGGAATGATTCTGACTTCACTGATATAAACAGGCTTTGGAAATTGCACCAAATCTAGATTAAGTTCCTGAAATTGACAAACAGTTTCATTACCACTATGATATTTATGGTACTGTCACATTTGGTAGTAAATAACATAACCTTAAACTTACCTCGGATATGTCATGCGAAAACGTATCAAAAAATAATAATTCTGTACTGTCCATGATTTCTTTATTTCACTGTAGAATACTTCGAAAAATCATATTTTTATGAAAAATAAATATTACGTCCCCATTATATTATTTAATGTATAAATACATGAAACACTTAATACAGCCTCCTCCAATGCTTGTACACTTATAGTATATCAGAGATAGAACATCAATGTTTATACTATAATTCTCCACTGTAAATCCAATTTTGAAATCACTTTTAAGATGTAATTACTTTTAGTAATTCATATACAACGTTTGTGTACTCCATGGTGTCGCGCTATTCTGGCGTGCCCGGCCGCCCTACAGGACAATAAGGACGGTAACCTCGAACGATTGTTCAGTCGAATTGTGGCTATGGTACCGAACAGATTGTCTATTCTTTAACACTTAAAGCGCGAAATCTCCTAACTTCGTTCAGAAAAGTTAGCAAATTCTATGTACGATTGATATTCCTATACTTATACTGAAAATATATTTATGAAGTCGTGCATATTTACAATCAATTAATAAATTAAATTTATACATAGTCAAATTTGGCGCTTATTTTCGCTCGTAGTAGTGCCATCTATAAAGGCATGCTTGAAACTACTCGTATCCCTGCGTTACCTACACTCCAACGTGGCTTTAGTATCGCCATCTACAAATATGTGCTTGAAACTACACGTGCCCCTGCCTTAGCTACACTCGAAACTATGTAGATATGGCAGGGCTACGAGTCGTTTCAAGCCTCTCTGTATAGATGGCGATACTGAAGACCACTCCGAGTGTAGATATGGCAGGGCACGAGTTGTTTCCTGCATTCGTGTACAGATGACAGCACTAATTATTTAATAAAGTTTATTCTATTTTTGTATGCATAACATTAGTTTGCAGAACGTTAGAACAGTTTATATAACGATTGGCCATATTAAATTTATTATAACAGCCTATCGAAATGTGAAAAAACCAATTTTTATTTTCATTCTGTTCAGATGTGGCGGAGGTAATTTACCCAAACATTATTGACACAACTTTGAATAGCGCGCGTCGCGCAAGTATGGTTGTAATTTCAGTCGCAAATATCAAGCCAATTATGAAAAAATGAAGTGCAATATTTACTAGAACTGTATGTATCCATGCATACAGTGTATGTGTAAGTACGTAGTCAGATACTTCGATCGTACATGCACTACTTGCAAAGAAAGTTGATCGGGGTAGAAAGTGCTGGAGGAGGGGTCTCTCCGCTGGACAGCACTGGCCTATACATCTCCATGTGACGTCACCTTGCCTTTACCCGTAGGGAATTCTCCGGCAACACTGCTAATGACTAATACCTGTGCAATCTTCCCTGCGAACGAAAATTTGTCTTTCGGTTACCAATTTTTGTCCGCGACAGAACTGAAGTTTCTCGCAATTTTCTACAATGGCCCGACTTTGACGGGCACTTTTTATACGTATTTTATAAGTAGTACTTATTGAATAGCTGTGATAACGACGTAACTGATCTGCATCACTGGTTGCGTTCTTGACTATCTGTACATTTGTTTTAAATCCTGATACGGCTGCAATGAAACAAAAGTTATATTAGATCAGTAAGTGTGAGGAGAGTTTTTGCTATAATTTGACATTGTACGACATTAAGACATTGTAAACATCTTGGGCATTGTTACCAAATATTAACAAGAGTAATAACGATATTGTTTGCAATACGATCACTGTCGTATTATGTTTTGTAACAATATGTATTGTTGAATATCAGTTTTGAGTGGTGAAAAACTTTTGTTAACATTATTTTTGGATTCGATACCATGTATGCATATGTTCGAAATTCATGAGGAATAAATGAATTACTGTTAAAACGTTTACGATTATTATTATTATTTATTTATTTATTGAAATGCATAACAACATTCTATCAGAAATCATTCCAAATTTTAATTTTATGTTTATATTTATCTCCTGTATGACCTATACTTTTGGATCTCAGGAAATTAAATATGTCTATGTATGTATAATTAAGCGATAACGAATATATAGTTGCACATTTCAGATATGATGTCTGTTTATTTCTCCAGGAATGGTAGCTGCTGGAGCCACTATTTTAATGGCAACCAGTGAAGAGAGCTCTTCAAATGGAATGCAAAATAATTCCGCACGATATGAGAATCACAATGTTTCTTCTCATTATAATGAAATTCATCATAATCAACAGAATGCAGAATGTCCAATCAAAAGGAACTTAACGTCATGTACTGCGAATAGTAAGTATCCTGAATATTGCAAGACAATTTTTAACTAGGGCTGTACATATCAATTTAAATGTCTAGTAATGGGAAAACAATTGCTAAAAAGTATAGGGGGTATTAAAGATACATGCAATGTACTTCAATTTGATGTGAATGTTTGTTAATGTTCTTGTGATAGAGACTAAAAGTCGGAACTCAATGTTTGAAAAGAACAGCCGGTTAATTACAAGATCGGAAAACAAAGAGACTAATAAGAATTTAGCATTGTATAAAACAGCACCAATTCGTGAAACTAAAGCTTCTAGATTACGTGCTGCTTCAATTATATCCCCAAATGGTAAGTTACGCTTTCCAATAGTTTCAATGGAACGTACGTAGTATGCAATTTAGCATTATATTTGGGAATTTATATTTACATAGGTGGAACAGTGTTATCAAGAAGATTAGGTATGCCAGACTCTTCTACACCTTTAGGTCTTCAACCTAGTACTAGTTTACCAGTTAAAGATGTGAGTGATTGCATTTCAAATTATTACTACAATTATAATAGCAGGGAAAGTTGACTAACATTGTACTAATGCATACAGGAACATTCAATATCGAATAATACTAGTATTATAAATTCTGTACGAGAGAGGGATAAAAGTTATAAACGAAAATCGTATTTAAATCGATCGCTTAATATGGAAGCAACGACCGGGGATCGTTCAAATCAGTGTATGTAATCTAATAAAATAGTCCTTCGCATTTGAGACTGTTGCGTGCTTCATTAAAAACGTTTCTCTGCATTTCAGCTGATTCTAATGTTAGGCAAAGCAGAAGACAATCATACAAACCAGGTTACATATCCGATACAATATCTACTTCAAATCCTACTAATCAGCATCAAACGTCAACTAATTTAAGTAAGAAGACGTCAGAGTCGAAAGTGGCGTGTCAGAAAGTCAAAGAAAGTCAGTCTAAAAATTATACATTGCCCTCTGTTACTTCTTCCGCAAATACTAAACGTTCGAATATACAACGAATTACCAGGTAATATTGTTTTCTCTACAAATTTATTGTCAAGTATAATATTAGTATCTCCCGATTGAAATCTTCTTTCGTAACAGCGGCGGTCATAGCGATTCAGAGGTTTCGCGAAGAGTCGATGCGTTAACAGCGTTAACGAAATCTGCGATCGAACGTGTAGAAAAGCTTAGGTCGCACGCAAATCTGCCGGCAAATCATGGGCCACGTTTGGAGAATCATTCACCTAATGCATCATGCCAGGGAAATTCTAGTACCACAAACGAAAGTAACACAAACAACGCGCGGGCATCACAATCGTCGCCGAGGAAAAATTCTATTTTGAAGAAATCAAACGACGAACACTTGCAGGATGGATCTTTGAGTCATCAACATACGCCAGTATCAATTCTCAAGCATAAAATATCTGATTGCGATACAGGTCAAAATGTGTCTAGCACCGCGGGGCACGCAGTTTTGCCTGTAACATTTTCGCCGTCTGTAATAGATTCAACGCGTAAAAGGCACGGTATATTAAAGAAACGTAGTAGCCTGGACGAAAGTGAAATACTACGACGACGCAGTTGCTCGCCCGATATATCATCCAGCGATAACGCGTATTCTGAATTCAGGCCGATATTAAAAAACCAAAGGCGATCATCTTTGGACGAAATTATCAAAAGGGATCAGAGCCCGGATCCTCAGCCTACGTCTATATTGAAGCGAAAATCATCAAGGGAGGACGATAGGGAAGATCGTCAGATTGGTTCTTCAGAACCACAGAGTATACTTAAAAGAAAATCCACAAATAGCCTACGAACAACTAGCGTTAATCATCACGTGACCATTACAACGGATGCAACAAGTGCGAGCGGTCCCGAAATACTTGATAGTTCAGAAGTGAGGCCAATCCTAAAGAAAAAGCACAGTAGAGAAGAATCATTCGGGAGCGACCCACCATCGTTGGAGCCGCGGCCGATACTAAAAAAGAAATCGAGCACCGAATCGGACGAACACGAGGACAAGCCGAAAAAGACTATATTGAAATGTACACGAAAGAATTCGCAAGATGAATGTAACTACGAAACAGAATTAACTTCGCCAAAAAAATTGTCGATGCTGAGAAATCGTGCTTTGCAAGGCAGAACGTCCGGAGTATTGGACAATGATCCTGTACGACCTATATTAAAGCAACCCGGCAATAGAGACAACGAATCGCGGGTACGTTTAAACTTGCACGACGAAGCAATGATTAGTGATGATACATGTACCGAGCCTTCTGATTTATTTTTACGAAAGAGAGCACAATCTGTCGGTCATATACAACCACCCAATATTCCTATTGAATTTACTGGCTTACTTAACAAGCGACGATCTCTTGAGTTAATATCTGCGAACGATATGTCCGAAGAAAAATCGATAACGGATGTAGCTGCTAATAGTACCTATCTAAAAACGGATCTTCCCCTGGATCACGGGAGCGTCGATACTTCTATCCTTCCTTGTGACACAGTCTACAGGTATGTAGTACACATTTTTTTATATATGTACATCAATTTCGACAATAGGTGTAGTTTCGTTCGTAATAGGAAGCTGTTATTTATTGAGATAAATGTTCAATTTTTTAAACGGGCCCGCAAAATGAAAACTTGTTTATGTTCCTTAAAATATTTGCATTTGATGCACAATCGTTAGGATAACAGATTGTAATTTATGTAATAATAATAATAATAGTAGTAGTAACGAGTGTTATTATTGTTATTATTAAAATTATGCAACAGATATATGTGCTTGAAGCATGCATTTCTAATTACAAACAATTTATCATTATTTATCAATGTATTGTAACACTCTGTAGCACCTTTTTGTTTATACATTCAGTCTGTATAGTAATATGTAACTTTGGTAAGTCTTTGAATCTGTGCCAAGTTTAATTATAGACCACCTAGCAATTCTGAAAGCTGCAGAAAACAGAGAATCGGAGCATGCACACAACCTGTACATCTGTTTAAGAGTTAATTTTGATTGGAGGTACTACTTTATTGTTTTTGTTTTCTCTCTATCCTGCAATGTATCGTTTATAAAGTACAATGTTTAACGTAAGAAAGGCTACTAAGATTTCTGAGTTGTAGTAATGAACGCTTGTTAGACACTGTTATGTGCAACATAGATAGACTAATTGTTGTCATTTTTGCACAGCGAGATTCAGATATTAACATAATGTTACCTTTTTATTTGAAATTTATATCAACTACAGCCACTGTTTCTTTTTTTTATTTATTATTATTATAGGTGTTTTAACGAATCAATATTACGTTTAATTGTAGACCAACGAAAGAGAAACTAGCAGACAAGGAAAAGCAAACTAGTGCAGCATCTGAAGCGGAGGAAGGAAGTAAAGAAAATTCGCATGGGCTTGCTGTAGATCATAATACTGATAATATTCTACCTTCTACTAGAATGAGCGATAAAAAACATACAAACGATGAAGCAGCACGGTTGCAAACGAAACTAGATAAAGAAAACATTGATGGGAATAATGGTATACACCGTAGTAACAGTGTTTCTAAAATGGCATTGCACTTTAAGAATTTGCAAGATAAAGCAAACGCTAAAGAAAATGATGGCCTGCCCCAGAGAATTCAGAGCAAAGGTTCCCGCGGTATACAGCGTTATAGAGAACGAAAGAATCAAGGGAACGATAGATTCAGCACTCAACCAGTTACATTGCAAGAGGTGCAGGAAGCAGTTCTGCATAATCAACGCAATGCCACAACCGCCAGAAGATCGAGCTTGGTGGAAAATAGTTCAAACGCAGTCGACGATGAATTCGATCCTTCCAAATTGAGTTTGGCAGAACGAGTGCGTTTATTTAATCAAAAAATTGATACCGAAAAGAGTTCGAAGAATACTGTTTCGGAGAGGCATTCGCGAAGACGGCCAGCCGCGCGTTATAAAACACAGCCAGTTACATCTGAAGAAGTTGAAGTCGCATCGCGTATATCTACACTAAGCACTGTTAATCAATCTTCGTCAAATACGGGTACGTTTGTTCTTTTTTTGCAAATATACTGAACACATCTTATCTTAAAACGTTCCACCTAAAAGTACTTTGAAACCTGCAGCATTGCATGCGGAAACAGTGTCCCGACCGACAAGCCCAGAACTTGAAGGTATGAAGCTAATAAAATCTGTACTTAAAAAGGAATCGGAGGAACAAGAGCAGCAATCACTCGAAAATTGTGATACACTGCCACGTTCTATATTGAAGGCAAATTTGAAACTGGAAGGATGTAAGGTAATAATGTTTGTTCAACGAAACATGAAATGCTTCATGTAAACAATACGAGTGAGAATGCAGGATTTCAATGTGAATTTTTGTACACAGACGGAAAACACGGCGGAAAGTAATTATTTTGCACAGCGTGATTTGAGTTGTGCCTACAGTGGCGAAAAGGATAATCATACAAAAGGTAGGCAACATGAAATGGAACCAAAATATGTAGCGCCCTTCCTGAAAAGTAGTACTCAGGATGAATTAAATAGAACAGGATTGAAATCTGCATTAGATGACGTAAATAATGCTCAAACTGTAATTACTACATCTAAGAAAAACGAAGAAATAGTTCGAACATCCGGAGGTGAGACATCCTCTGTAAGTCGTGAAACACGTAAGATAAAAGATGAAGCTGTGCCTCGTTACCGTCATCCGATTTTTTCAAAGCAGACCAGGTAATAGATTTCATATTGATGCATTTGTAAATTAATAAGTAATACCCAATTGTTCATACTAATACACGGCTACCGATAAGTGTTGTAGTAATTAAATGAATTGCGAAAAGATCTACTATACGCCTTCTAGTGCAGTACACCTTATCGAATATGGCTTTTACGTGACGTCGAACCTTATATTTATTACTACACTTAGTGATAAGATTAGACTATGTAAAAGAGCATGAGTGTAAACGTATACAGATGTATATGCATAGATATACGTGTTAAAATTAACTACTTATAGGAGTACGTCGCTGTTGAAGAGCGCTAGCCATCACGCTATTAGCCACAAAATCATCGACAGTGAATCGTGTAGTTCATCAATACAAAAGGAACATGCTGCACCTTTTCCAGGATTATGCCGTAGCGCCACACAAGCAATACCGACCATAGATACAAATGACTGCCCAAGTATGAGTATTGCAGAAAGATTAGCTGCGCTACAACGTAGCGGAAATACAAATTGGAAACGGCGCATAGCTTCAGAACCAACGAATTCCACGGTAAATTAACTTCTGCATTGCTATTCTTACGTACATAGAACTGTATCATTCAACTGCTGTTACTTAAAATTGATTATAGGATGGAACGCAATTGAATTCGTCTAATAAAGAAGATCAGAGTATCAAACACGGTGTCCTTGCTCATTGTCTTGGGAAATTAGAATCTGCTACAGAAGGATGGAAGAAGAGAATAGCAGCGTCTGATGCAACGAAATTTACAGTAGCCGGAAAGATGAAGGTAGAAATGACGGAGAATTTAGATCCAGGACCATCTTCGCCGCTCATCGAAGTTACGGGGAGTATTGCGGAGAGACAGAAGAAAACACCTCGACCTGAAAGATTTAGAGCGAAGAAAGGTAATAATTGCATAAATTATTTTTATAATCATATAATAAAAATATATTACCTGTGTCCAGGGTACTCGAAAGATGTTGCATCCACACCAACGAGTCCAAATAAAGATTCTTGTATTAAAGTACGGGAAAGCTTTTCGGAACCTACGAGTGATGACAGCGGTTAGTAAGATGTTATTTGAGATGTATGACTTTAAAGAATTTTTCTTTGGGCATAAACAACGCTGGATATTATGTTTCGTAGGAGAAGAATTGAAAACGGGAAAGAACGTATCACCTGTTGTCTCGGTACCTAAAATAGATGACGAAACATTCACCTCCTTTTTTACTGGAATTTCATTAGAGAAATGCGAGGCCGAATCTGTTGATTTAAATGAAAGCGATTTCGATATAATTACGTCGCAATCCGAATTGTAACATTTCTTTTTCTTTTTAATTAATACTGCCAATTTCTTTATAGATCATCGATATTTATGATTGTATATCTTTCACAGATTAGTTCAAAAACGAAATATACGATTGAAACGGCGACGCTTCGTATCGAGAAATCCGCTTAAAGCGCTGGCAGCTCGTACTGATTTGAGATCAGAGTATACTGAAGTACGAACAGGCATCGCGGAGAGAGTAATGAAACAATTAAACGTCGAAAAGTGTAAGTTTTTCCTACAAGTTTTTCTATTTTTCTTTAAAATATCATCGATACATTCTGTTATGATAACTATGCGATTGCTTTATCTTACAGTAGCTAAAAATTCGTCATTAGCTATGGAAGCTCTAGCTGGCCTAGCTTCTACTGAAGACTTTAGTAATATAACATTGAGGAATGCGGCAGAGACAAATATCTCAACGAATAAATTACAGCCGTTCAAAGATTTAATGTTGCTTTTAATTAAAGGCAGAAGGCATGTCCAAGTGAGATTAGTTGAGCCAGTTGCTGAAAGTATTAATAGTGGCGATAATTTCGTTCTAGTGACAAAATCGGAGGTGATTAAAGAGATTGTATGTAACAGAACGTTTTTCAAACGACATACTATATTTTATCATTCTAAATTAGGTTTACAACTACATTGGAAAATATTCCAATGTCATTGAGAAAGCTCGTGGTGCAGAAATTGCAATGAGTATTCAGCAAAACAAAGATCTTGGATGTCAAGCTTCCCAAGTTATTACTATTACCGAAGATAAAATAACTTGCACGAAAAGTCAGTCGAAAAAATTTTGGAATTATCTTGGTGCTGAGAATGAGGAAGATATAGATGGTGAGATTCTATTTTATATCTTATACAAATATACTGATACTTCAGCGTGTTGTAAAAAAAACATTAATATCACCATATTGACAATAGTTATTGACGGTGGACATCCCGATGAGGATGAACTTTATGAGACGTTTATGATAGATACAAATATGGTATATGAAATTAAAGATGAAGAATTAGTACCTCTAGAAACGTATTGGGGTACTATTCCGAAAATCGAAATGCTTGATCCAAATAAGGTAGGCATTTTTAATATATCTGCGACTATATGCGTATTTATAATCATTTTAATTGCTGCTTGAATTACCGAAATAATAAATAATACCATTTATTTTTTATAAGGTGCTGGTGTTCGATTTCGGTAGTGAAATGTATATATGGAGTGGCAAAGGTGCCACGACCGATAAAAAAAGACTTGCAACTCAGCTTGCTACTGAGATGTGGCAAGAAGGATACGATTATTCGGAATGTACTGTATGTCCAATTAATGCCGCCTCAATGATTGGAAGGCGCACTGTGTCAAAATCGGATTTGAAATCTGCCAAAGTCAGACCAAAATGGTGTTTACTTGCTAAATTGACGCAACACGTTGAAACGATACTTTTTAGAGAAAAATTTCTCGATTGGCCAAATGTTTCCGGTATAATAAGAGTGCGCGGCACTAAGAGTAAAGAGCAAGTTGATGGAACTATAACTATAGAAGTGTGCAATATTAATAGTTTGCTAGAAGAAAATACAAGTCCGGTTGATTTAATTCTCGAAGGAACTCATTTGGGTAGAGGCACTGGTTGGTATGACAATGAGGTAATATTACATTACTTCGATATAATGTATGTAATGGATATTGTCGATATGGTTCAATTGAATAAATAATTATTCTGCAGCTAATGAAACAGTCCATTGTCACGACAACGGGTGTGAAAGTATGGCATATCGACGAATTCTCGCATACTCTTTTGGACGATTCATCTGTTGGGCAATTTTATTCTGGAGACAGTTATATTGTGCATTGGATGTATTCTGTTACAATTACTGGTAAGTATCGGGCGCGTTGCATTGCAATCTATGAAGATTTCAATGATAAGATATGTTGCATTCTATTTTTTCTATTAGGTCGTGAACTTAGCGGTTTGCCGTCAAAACATTCTACAAAGGGTCGCGATCGTTCAGTGTACTTTATTTGGCAAGGGCAAAATGCATCTTTGAACGAGCAAGGTGCTGCAGCGTTATTAACTATCGAATTAGATAACGACCAGGCGCCACAAGTAATTACACCTTTTAATTATTATTTGGCCAGATATTTCGGAATTGTATATCTGTTCCATTTTTTTTTTAGCTGCGCGTAGTTCAAGATCACGAACCAGCTGCATTTTTGAATTTATTTTCTGGTGGAATGATCGTACATAGTGGCAAGAAAACAAACACAAAGTGCGACGAACGGTGGAGATTGTACATATGTCGAGGTACTTTAGAGTCAGAGGTGTCTTTGATAGAGATTCCTTGTAGTACTCGTCAATTACGGAGCAGAGGTTCTCTTATATTATTAGACACTAAAAATGACAAAATTTATGTGTGGCATGGATCTAATACATTACCTCATATTAAAAAGGTAGTATAATAGATTAATAATGCATAGCAAATATGACTAACAGTTGCCAGTAAGATTAGGTTAGCGTTAAAAGAGATTAGAGGCAACAACTTTTATTAGCTTAAAATATATATCCGGGAAAATTGGTTGTAGAATGTATTGAATGCGGCAACTAAGTTGGAAGTAAATCGACCACGAGAAACAGGTTTGGTGTCCGATGGCAATATAGAAATCGTTGAATTTGTCGAAGGAACGGAACCAGACGAATTCTTTGAAGGTAGGCAAAAGTTTCAATGCTCCTTATTTATTTCTCCACGTGCTAAGGTATTCAATAAAAATCATTTTCTTTCGCACAGCATTAGGAAAAATGAATAAGAAGCTGTATGTATCCTTAGAAAAAGACCAATTACAGGAACATACTCCAAGGCTATTTCATTTGTCAAGCATTTCTAAAGAATTTCAATCTGTGGAAATATTGTGTCCCCATCGTGCTTCTTTGCCAACACCATTTCCTTTTCTACAGAAAGACTTGTACCAAGTACATCAGCCAGGTAGTTTTATAAAACACCATGAACGGCACAGTCTTAATTCTAATCACAAAATTTGATCTGACATTTTAGCTTTATTTTTGTTGGATAACAAAAACGAATTGTGGATTTGGCAAGGTTGGTGGCCCAATACTGGAGCAGAAGATCAGTCCGGTAGTAAAGCAGTGAGATGGCAAGCGGAGAGAAGAGCAGCCATGACAATGGCTATGCAATATTGGCAGGAAATATGCCCAGAAACTAATAAATATCCAATCTATCTAGTCTGGGCTGGCCTTGAACCATTACAATTTATAAATTTATTTCCTACGTGGACATATCGCGACGACATCGCAGAATTAAACATAGAGGTTTGTTTTCATCTTTGCCGATAATAAAAAGTCATGTTGTAATTCAATAAAATAATTGTTAATTAGGATGGTCGAAATCCTGGAGAAGTATTAACTGCCGAAAGTGAGTTGGTTCGATTAACACAGAGTACGTATCCCCCGGCTCAATTATTACAACGACCATTACCAGAAGGAGTTGATCCTACACGCTTAGAATTGTATTTATCTCAACAACATTTTCAGGTAAGTTTGAATTATTAGCCTCGATAGAATTCTCAATGTGCAGAAACATAAGTAATCCTCTGTGCTTTGAATAGGAGCTATTAGGTATGAGTAAAGAAGCATTTCAAGAACTTCCAGTTTGGAAGCAAATGAACCTTAAAAAGGAAATAGGGCTTTTCTGATGAAACGCCTCGACTGCCGCACCCACGAGAAATAGCTGCCCCTGTAAAGCGATTAATAAAGTTTTTGTTAATTGTTTTATGATGTTTATAACTTTAAACGTTTTAACTTCTCAATGTATGAATTTCGCGTTTAAGATATGCCTAAAGTTGCCTATCGATAAAAGAAACTAATATTATAATGCAGTTAAAAATGTTTACTACTATTTCAAATATAATATATACTACATACGAACGCGCGCGAACACAGATAGGTGATTATATATTTTTAATACATACTAAACGTAAATTGGCTTGTGAATATTTTCTTTATATTTGTATGGGTTTTATATTCAATGATAATACAATATGTTTTAGAATGGCTTATTCTTACATGTGTAACATTTGTACAAGAGCGACTGTATTCTTTACAACATACTCCATGTTTTTGAACAGTATTCAATGAAATTTCTCAATGTTGCCTTGAGCCTTTTTCTTCATAGCCCTCTATAATCCTTAAACATCGTATATAACTAAGTTCGAGAAAGATTACAAGGTCGTTGGATTTTTAATAATCATTTCCCGAACATGCTTTGTAATGCTACGTTATCCTATCGTACATATGCATCATTTTAAAATACCTTTATCTTACATACCCCTCGCAATTTACGATCCATACGATATCGAATTGAAATACATTATTCTGTATTATATTAATAATTTATAACTTTTTTAACACAAAATATATCGAATGTAAATGCATCATTTAAAGTCAAAATTCTATACGTACATATAACATACTTCTGTATATATCGATAATTTGACATATACATAAACGGCCCTACAAATAATCGATATAAATTATTTTCTTTTAAATAAGTTGCAACGATGCAGATTACCAACAAATAGATTAAAATAGTCGAAAACAATCTGACATATTTTAAAACCCTTTAACAATCAGTCAAATATTCTTGTACTTTTCTCACAGTGTAGTTACAAATATATTTTTCTACAACTACCATTTCTTATTTCATTATGGATTGACCAAGGCACAACATTATGTTAAGTATAAAAGAATCATGTATGTATATATTTGAAATGCGTGAGTTTAAAACATATAATATTCTGTTCAAAATTTATTGATGTGTGTGTGCAAAGAACACGAATTCACCCCAATGCTTACAATGGTCATTTCTTTACTTTTACTCTACAATGATAATATGTTATGGAAAAAGTTTACATACACACACATACACACACGAGATGAATCGCGTAATATCATTTCGAATAACACAATTGGGTATGTACATTACAAAGGACATCTAAGATATATATTAATGATTCGACGATTAAAGTTAATCGCCCTTTTCGGTACTCGTATTTTTCTTTTGATTTTGTAACTTATTTCAAATTGTACATTTTTTTTTAATATATCACATAATGTACAAGTTATTCAAAATAATAATATAATGTACCTCGTCTCGTGTGTGACAGTACACGCATGTAAGTCCATAAATCTAAATCATCTAATATTAAAATAGTTCATCTGAATAATTACTTTTATATCTTATATTGTACTTTAAAATAATCGTGCGTTGGTTGATGTAAAATGACACACCAGATCCGTGACTTCGTATCTCGTTTTAACGTCCCCAAAATTAATTATTTCGTTACTAATCCTCGTATCCAATTTAACAATACCAGTTGCATTGGTACATGAAGCTAGTACTTCCGTTCAAATCGTTGGGCATCTGTAGCACATAATCGTATTTTTACTACGTTTATTTTACATAGATGCTTGTGCTTAAACTTTCTGTTAAACAGTATGTATTATAGCATTGAAATCTTTGTAAAAAATACTTTAATTTAATTTCGGCATTCAGATTATTACTAATATTGCACTGTAATTTTATATACAATGTTGAATAAAAATCTATCGATCGATTATATTAATTGTATCCCATTATAAATATGAGAACCATCTTGGAAACATCTTCTTTTAAAGAAATAATGTATTATACAATTTCATATACAAATTATATATATGTATATATATAACAAATGATAAACAGGTATTTACACTTTGTTATAACTATTATAAAATTGTTACCGCCATGTGTGATACATTATTGAAATAATTGTTTCATTAACGTTTAATGTTCCCCTAATTCTTTTCTATTAAAAAAATATATAATTAACCGATAACAAATATACAGAAAAAAAACGCATTATTACCATTAAAACGTTCACTGGACTTTTCCATCAATGTAAGCCTTTATAGCAGTTTGGCATTCCACGGAACACCAATGCTGCATCAACAAATATGTCTCTGATTCCAATGCTGCGTCCAATTTCTTCCTCAAACTGTGACGTAGTAATGCCTTGGTAGCTTCCATAGACTGGAAATGAATAACTAGATGATTAGATAACAGTTCTGAATACATATGCAAATTAGGAAAATTCAGGATGTATAGCATAAATATTAATCAGTTCTATGAATTCATAACTGATGCGTGTGCAAAAGTGTAACATTCCCTTATTATCTGTGGCACGACACTGACTTTTAAAAGCCAACACGTATACGCGTATAAAAATGTTCATTTTAATCTACATTATATTCTTCACAGTAACTAAATGTTTTAGTTCCTATGTTATAATCAGCAGTAAATCAAATAACGTTACGTTCAAGTATTTCGACGGCGTACGTATCTCGGTTAAACTTACAGAGGATGTGCCTCAAATATTCTATATATGAAAAGTATAATACCCCTATTAATGCAGATTAATGGAGAAAGTGATTTACATGAATGCAAACTTGACGAAGTGTGTAGCATGATTCACGATCGATTTTGGGTAACTAAGTTAACGGAAAGGCTCTGCCGTTGTCCTAATGGACACGAATGCCCATGGCAATGGACAAAAGAACTTGGAAATACGTCTATTTCACTTAACAACAAAGCACGTATGGAGGTGTGTAAGAAATGCATGCTTTATGATAAAGCTAATGTTTACAAAAATTGTATTTCTTGTAGCTTTGTAAACCAATATCGAAACCAATATGTACAGATAAAGAAGAAGCGATAGAAGTATACGGCAAAAGCGACAGAAATAATTCCTATCTAATACCCCATAATGCAACTATTAACTGTATTTGTCCAGAATCACATTATTGGAGACTTCAAAAATATATTTACCGCGAAAATAATGATATTACGCAAACATTTAAATGTGTAAAGGTAGAACAATGGCCCTCTTAATTGTATCGAGTGATTAATATTAACAACTTGCAACTACTTTAATGAGTGTTACTTCATTCTTTTTTATTTAGAAAACGATGTGCGGGTCCTATGAATTTTGCGGACACATAAGGTGCGATTTGTACTCAACATACTACAAATGCACCTGCCCAGAAAATCATTTATGCATCTTCAAAGACAGAAACGAGGAAAATGTTCAAGAATTATTCTATTCTGGTCCTGCTTTCAATGGTTATTGCTTGCCGTATAAAAATGTATAATTATTTGTCAATCTATAAGAACGATTACAGGATGCATACCTGAGAGGATTGCTCACTCATAGCTTTCAGAGTTGGTAATAACTCAACTTGGAATCTATCGGGCCACAGAACACGAGTAACAAGGCCTGCCCTTAATGCCTCACTAGCTGTTAAAGTTCTCCCACCTAATAATAATTCACTTGTCTGCAATGTAAATATTTAATATACCACGTTTAGCATTATTATTACAACCTTTACAAGGACCATACTGTAAATAAGGAAATCTTCCATTTACGAATATTTAATATACTCACAATTGCACTTCCTAATATATGCGATAAAGTGAAAACTGCAGCACCTTCAGCTATTTGCCCCAATTTTCCATAAGGAGTGCTGAATGTGGCTTTATCGCTAGCTATCACTAGATCAAATAAAGGCAACATTGTTACCCCAAGTCCAACAGCAGTACCCTGGACTCCAGCAACAATGGGTTTGTTAAACGATGCTAAACTTTTAATAAAGTCTCTACACACGGAAAAAATAAACTCTTTAATTCGTTAATTAAACATACCTAATAACTATTTCAACTTTATGACAATTATGACGTACTTAACAGCATCAGCTACTTCCTGTGCACGAACTCGTCGTTCGTCTTTGTTCGAATGTAATAACATAGATAACTCGAGACCTTCACAAAAACTGCTACCAGTCGACGTTAATAAGACGACTCTACAATCGTCATCCTTTTTGAGAATCGCTAGTGTTTCACGAAACTCTTGCATCACCTTCAAGTAAAGAAAAAGTATCGTTAAATAAATCATACTACTTGTATAAGGATAGTACAAATTGTCGGTCTCCTATAATTTTGAATACCTGAAGAGTGAGAGTATTTCGTATTTTTGTCGACGAGGATGGTGTAAGTATCAATTGCACAAGATTGCCATGTCGACGAACATTTATTTCTTTATTACTGAATTGACTTCGTGTTTCCATTTTCGCTTTGCTGTTATCCAATTCCATTGCCTTAGTGGTATTTGCATTGCCTGAAAAATAATTCTATTCAGTGTGTCAGGCCTTACACAAAAATGTAGTGAATAAAATATAATTCTGTGCAAATTAAAACAAAAAAATATAAAGTACATCTACTTTTCCTGAAAACTACTTTCACCTTTATTTTTACGATTCGATGCTGCATTTGCCGATCGATTTCCTGCATTAACTACTGATAGAGCATTTGCAGCTTCTGCAAGGCAGGCTGAAAGTTCATCTTCTCCTTTGGATAATTCTTCATTGTTATCAGGTTCACTCGTTTGAGCAAATGTAACTTTATTTTTTGTTGATTTCTTTGTCTTTGATGTTACCTTACCTGTAGCTGAACCATTTGACCGTGTAACAACTTTGCCTACATCATTATTGGTCTCATCTACTTCCGGTTGTTTGGGATTTTTTTCAATTTTCTTTGTATCGGATTTTTTATTGGGACGTGCAGGAGGAGCTACTTTATCTTCGGTAGTGCTAGCAATGGTTACTGTATCACTTTTCTGTACAGTTTTTTTTTTATTTTTCTTGACATTTATCTTTTCTTCTTGCGAGAGTCTTCTCTTTGTGGACCTCAAAGAATGAGTTGTTCCTTCGTCAACCTTGACCAACTCAGTTTTTTCCGGGGTATCGATACTAACTCTAGGGCTGCCAGATGCACTGGAAAATGAACTGGACGAATGTCTTCTGATTATTACAGATGCATCTGCTGCATTCCTTATTTTCGCCGGTAAAATAAACTCCTGGGATGGTAAAATCATTGGTTTTACTTGTGCACCTTGATCTCCAATTTTTTTATCCACTTGTATATCATTTATATATATGGACGTTCTTTTAGATCTTGGAGAAACTTTGGATACGCCTGTTGTAGATGTACGTAATCTTAAAACAGCATTACGTACTAATTTCTTTCTAAGTTTAAGTTCACGCTGTACCTTTTGTATGTCCATAACTTTTGCTTGAGACTTAGTAATAGGTACCAATCTCTTTTTATCAGGTTGTTCTACATCGTACAATAAATTGACAACTCCCTCATCTTGAAGCAATCTGTCTATTTCATTTATGATCTTCTTTTTTGGCTTAGAATCTCCTGCAATATTTTCCGTCGATCGTTTCGTTTTTGATACTACTTTCGATCCCGATCTTTTCGAAGATGTGGTCAATTTTGCTTTTAAAGTTACAGCTTTTTTATTCGAGGGTATGTTTTGCCTTAGTATTTTTTTCACTACCATACTTCTTTTAGCAATAGATTGTGATCCCTTTCTACTAATACTATGCCTTGGATGCTTTAATGGTATACTCTCAGATTTATTTAATGCTGGTTGGACTTTATTATTATTTGTAATCTGTTTGTTTGTTAGTTCTTTTGTTGTTACTGTGACGTCGGTATCATTGTTTGTTTCGTCAACACGTGAGGCAGTCTCTTTAGATGCATCATTTTCCACTGGTAAAGTATAATCTGTGTGAGTTTGCGGTTCGTTTTCTTGCGACTGTCTTGTATTTACTGGGATTTTACCTTTATGCACTTTCTGGCGTTTTACGATATTCTGTTGCTGTTCATGTTCCCTAGCTTTTTCTGTAAGTTTTCGTTTTCTACCTGATCTTGATTCATCTAATCTCACATCTTGCAAGTTCAACTCTGCATTTTTCTCTGGAGTATGGAGTTCAATCACTGTAGGAGATGGAGGAGAATCAGACAGTTTCATATCTGTTTCAGATTCTGTAGATTCATTTGGGAGCTCAATATTAACTATTTCTTTTTCTGTAGTGGCTGCAGATTTCCCTTTTACTTCCTTGGATGTTTTATTAGATGTAGGCTTCAACGCTTTCTTCTTTTTGGCTGTGGTTCTTTTAACGGGAGCAATAGGCAATTCCAGTAGTTGTTTTAATGCTATTTCTCTTTCGACTAGAGGATCGAGTTTCGGCGGTGTATTGTAGCCGCTTTGTTCAATCTTTACTGGACGTTTTCCTTCTTCTGTTAATGTTGGTGGCTTCAGATTTGACCAGTCAGGGTCAACGTCGCCTTCCAGTATCGCGAGCAGTTCTTTATTATCTGGATTGCTTTCGTTATTGATTTCTGTACTTGTATTATCAGTAGACTTTTTGTCACATTGAGTAGATGATTGATTAGTAGACTGAGCCAATGGCAAAAGTGCTGGTAAAGAACCTGCCGGGCTACCTGATAATTTACTCGACAACCTCTGAGTTAATTTTTTTACGAAAAATATATCTGGTCGAAGTGGGGCGTCTATAATTTTTTGCTTTTCACGAAGTCGTTCTTTTAACGCTTCCGTTACTTCGGCAGGAGAAGCTATTTGGCTGGTAAAATTACGACCGCGATTAACAACGGGCATACTTTGGATCTGTGACGATGATGTCTGATTATGCGGAGCTGGATCGTGTGTTGCATCTTTTGTAGATTTCCCAAGGCACTGTGCCACAGAAATATTTATTTTATCCTTGAGTGACAATTTCATGCTATTTTGAGTACGTTGCTTTTTTACAGATTGGTTGCTATCTATATGTTCTTTTGCTATTTGCTTCTCTGTATTTTCCTTAATATTTTCTACAACTACTTCAGTACCCTCGCTTGGTTCCTTTTCGAGACAGGTAATTTCTTCCTCAACTAGCACAACAGTATCCTCTTCTATTGATTCTGCTTTTGTTTCATTTAACAAACTTTTCAATTCAATTTCCACAGTATCATGCACTTTCGATATTGGTTGGTTATCATCCTCCGCATTTTCATCGACCCAGTCATCAAAGATATCTTGTATAACGCTTCTCTTTTTAGTTGCGTCCGCCTTATTTGTTTCACTCGCAGATATCTGTCCTTTCTCCGAGACATTTACACATGTAGGGGCAACAACATTTTGAGAAACTTCCTTTTTTAAGTTATCTTTATTTGCAGTATCACAAGTTTCAGTCTTGCATTTGTCATATTGTTTCCCTTGTTTCACATTATTTGTTTCATCGACATTACTATGCTGTTCTTGTGCTTTTTCTGCTTTCAAATCATTCTCGATTACTGTTCCCGAATTGCTAGTTACTTCTGGGCCACCAGATGCAGCAGTATCTATTTCTGGAGAAGTACGATTTGAGTTTTCTTTATTATCTTGCTCAATACATACTTCAGGAATTTCTGAGTGCACAATCTCTGTCGAGATCACTTCTATTATAGTTCCATCGCTTTCTTCAGTATAGTCTATCAAGTTAAATTCATCGTTTACAATATCAGTACTTTTTACATCTTTATCTTTCAACAAAGTATTAGTTTCATCTGTATCAATTACAGCGTCCTTTTCATGCACAGTTAAAACAATATCTTCCTCTATAGCTCCGTTCGAATCGTTAATAGGTACAGTTTCAACAGTGAGTACCATAACTTTCGAATCACCATCATCAAATTTGGACAGGTCTGCGTCTGCATCTGTAACATGTAACGATTGATCTTTTGCTTCAAAAGTTTCACTGAGCGTCTTAATCAATGCTTGACACTGAGCATTAGCATCATCGGTTGTGTCTATGTTCAACGCAGCAGAAACTTCATGTTTTTCATTCTTCTTCTCATCATCTGTGTCATGCGTTTTAGTATTGTTCGAAGATTTTGTATTTTCTTTATCCGGTGATACGTCTTCTATGCTTTTTGAGCTATCATCGAACTTCATAGAGTCCTTCATTCCTGTCTCCTTGCATTCTACAACTTTTATGCATTGTCTATCATCACTCTGTGACCCATAACTTATTACTTCTGGTTTTACTTTGCTAATAACATTATCCAAGCGTTCTGGTACTTTGTCGTCCTTATTCTTAACTTCATCAGTTATTTTCGCAATATCACATTCATTTATTGGAAAAGCATTTTTAATTACATTATCCACACAATCTTGCGAACCATTTTCTTCTTGGGAACCCTTCTTGACCACAGAAACATTCTCTACGGGTTTTACATGATCGGTATTCGATGTTGATCCCAACGAAAGAGATTCATCTATTATTGTTATCGATTCTGTATTAATATCGTTCTGCACTTCATCTATTTGTTCCATGGTAAAACATCAAGATTGTTACAATTATTTAACAGATCATGGATTGTCCTGTTGGAAAGAAAGAATCGGCAACATTAATGCTTAGAAGGTTACAAGTTCGAATTAGAAACAAATAAATATGGAAGTATAGTTATCCCTATTTTCCAAAATGTACAATTACCAGAGTAAAAATCGAGCACATACACTATCCAAAATCTTACTGTTTATTGGAGATGAAGTATAAAAAGAATTCTGAAGGCTATCATAACCCCACCTAAAATTTGTAATCGTACGAAACGCAAACACTTTATTGTATCCTTATCTCGCATAAAATTAAATTACTCAATTTGCGTAGGCAAAAATTGTGAGGGAACTTTGCAAAAAGCAAATTCTTGGTTCGATAATACGTCAATGAATCGAATAGTTTAATATTTCGATGCCCTTTAGACAAACACTGAATAATACGCTGCAAACCTTAATCTTTAAAACAATGCACGTTCACCTATATCGTTTTGAGATAACAGTACTTCACATGCTTGAAATACCATAATTTTATCCACGTTTATATATTATTTAATAACAATTTTGCTAAATATGCAAAATGATTTTAATGGCAGAGTAAAAAACTTACCAACCAGGACAGCCGTATCCATACCGCATAGATCCCAATGAAAATCGAACATTATTTAACTTTTATAAGAATTATTTTGCAATAGTATAAATTTATTAATCAAATAATTTATGTAAATTGCACTCTTGTCGTATTCACAAGGGAAACGATTACTTCCTTAAATCCAAACACAATGTTTACAGGAATGAAGTCGGAGGTCCATACTACTGTCATCAATTGCAGAACTAATCGTTAGTTGTTTTTTTTTATAGAATTATTACAGGAAATGTGAATAGAATGATTTGATTTAAATTTCCATAGCATGATATATTTTACTCCTGTATATAAAGCAACTTAAATAAATTTTCTAATTTTGATCGGTACATACTAGTAATTAAATGAAGAGAGATTATCATTGGTTTTTGTATAGTAGCGTTAAAACGTAATGAATAATCAATTGGAATTAAGAAAACAATTGCCCCCTAATTGTAAGATCGTTGTACATAAATAAATAATTATATTGTATTACCGATAAGCATTATTTAGTAAGGTGTTAGAGATAAAACAAAAGAATTGTTTACTTTACAAGATACTTCATTTATTTATGTTCGCAGTCTTTAAAAAAGGACGCAGCAAATTAATCTTAATATGCTAAGAGATAATATAATACCATATACGAGAATAGAATAGACCTATCTCCAACGACGAGATATAGGAATAGGCAAATCGGCCAATGTATTTTTTCCGCCCGAATTCCCGGGGATCCAAGAACCCCATACCATATCCGTGTCACTCGCAACGTTACCAACAGATACCTACTGGAATTCGTTAGTATTCTGTAATCTGTTGGTAACGTTGCGAGTGACACGGAAATGGTATGGGGTTCGGGGATCCGGGAATTTGGGCCCAAAAAATGCATTGGCTGATTTGTATATTTATATATCTCGTCGGTGGTGTAGTGTCATTGCCTGAGATTTTCTCACGAACGGAGATCCTACTCCTCAAAAATAGTGTCACACGTTCTGCGACAGCGTGATCAGGAGTGAAGGAGGAACCCAAGCCATCCGTGGACAGTACTGACCTATAGAGCCGATTTTGACAAATAACTACACATTTAAATATTGCTGGGCAAAATTCGTAGATTTCGAAAAACGTCATTATCGAATTACACGATTTATAAATAATTACAAAAACAATAATTAGAGCAATGATAAAAAAAGCAAAATGCAAAATCCCTTTGGTACGTTAAGTTTATATTGTTTTTTGTGTACTGTAACTGATGGATTCATTTTTATTATTAACTGTTTTCTACAAAATTAGAAAACGCAAATATAATGAAAGAGCGTGAAACATATCTCACAACCGGTTGCTCGAAATTTGATACATTACTACAGGGTGGTATCACTACTCGTGGTATCACACAAATTTATGGAGCAGGTGGTACAGGAAAAACACAGTTAGCATTACAGTTATGTCTAACAGTTCAATTACCCAAAGAAGAGGGTGGTTTCCTCGCTGGTATTATTCAAACTCAATGCTATATACAATATGTAAATGCAATTTTGTGAGATATTTCATTTTATGTATATCTTGCAATCAATGTAGGTGCTGTATACATATGTACTGAATCTACTTTTCCATCAAGACGATTTCAGGAATTAATAAAAAAATTAGAAGTTACAAAGAAATATGGAATAAATGGGGATTTAGTATTTGTCGAACACATTTCAACTACTGTAATCATCATTTCTTTTTTAAATTAATTGCTCTACTTCTTAGTGTAACTTTGCGCATTTACAGGAAGAATTAGAAATGTGTTTGCTACGTAGAATTCCAATACTAATGTCTGCCAAAAAGATAGGATTAATAATAGTAGATTCAATCGCTGCCCCATATAGGGTAGAGGATTGGAAAGATGATTGTAATAAAAGAGGAAAGAGTTTAAGAACTGTTGGACATCAATTACACAAGTTATGTAAAAGTGACATTTGCATAGTTTGTATTAATCAGGTAAAATGGGTCAAAGTTTTTTGTACTGCGAATCAATTTTGTATATGCATACAATATAGATGATTGAATGTAGGTAACTGCAGCAGTACACAGTAACGTACTTAATGACAATTCGATTGAACGACCAGCCCTAGGAACAACATGGTTAAGTATGGTAACTAATTCCATACAGTTTTATCGAATAGATACTCTGAGGTATGCGTGTGTTAAATTATCATCGAACCTGCCAGAGGCGATTATTCCTTTCGCGATACAAGGATCTGGAATCAATGCAACAGGTTGAAAAGAACAAACAGAAGAAAGACATAAGTTGTTGCTTCTATTCCATGTGATTATAAATATCTGAAAATATATTTTCATCCAACACTCGGGCAATGTCTGTTGGCGACCATTGGTTTCTTGGGTCTGAATCTAAAAATGGATCTATGCTTCTCACATCTACATTTTCAATGTCATTATTCAGTATCAACCTTAAAACAATACGAAAATATTAACATACATAAATATGTATCTGTATTCGCTGCATTGCATGCATAAATGTAATACCTGAATGAATGCAAAAATGTTCTATAAGGTTCTATATCTTTTCTTTCGCTGTATGTGTAGTCGCCTACTATTGTATGACCAATATATGAACAATGTACTCTCAATTGGTGTCTTCTACCTGTACCAGGACATAATAGTACTTTAGTTGCTGGCTTTCCATTCGTAAAACCTCTTTCTAATACCACAAGAACGGTACATGATTTCCTTGGTTTCTCGCAAAATATATTTTCATCGATGCACATTTTGTGGTTTCCCATTTTTTCCCTCGAATCAATTCCTAATAAAGTAATAATGTTATTTATAAATTGACATTCTGTATGAGGATCGAACTGATTCGATTACCAACCAATTGCTTTATCTATGATAAGGTATGGTTCATTAATGTGTCCATGAAGTAACGCCAAATAAAATTTCTTTACTCTTCTCGTTTCAAATGCATTAGACGCGGCACGAGCTGCCCTTTTATTCAAGGCGATACATATAACGCCGCTGGTCACATAATCTAATCTATGCACAAAATGAAACTCGTGAAATAAATTTGGATTAGCCAAATTTGGTAAAATTTTCTTTATTTCAAATTGTAGTGTGTCCTAGAAATTGTAATTGAAAAAGTATTTGTAAGAGTTACAAGTGATGCTTATATGTAGGTCACAATTATATGCTTCATACCTTTTTTTCAGGATTATTACTATTAATACACATATCATACGGCTTAGAAACTACAAGGAAATGTTCACTATGATACAAAACGTCTAAATTATTTCCACGTTCACTTTGAATGAAACTATTTATGTACAACTTTAAGAACTTCGTCAGCATTTTTGTTAATTTAAAAATAAATATACTACAGCTATATAATACAATATTCATTCTCCTTCTATCTAGAATTAATCGTACCTATAAATAAATTACAAACATTGTTGATTTTGTACTTTATAAGGAATAAATAAAAGCCGGATTCTTATAAGAAATGTAAATAAATCGCGGTTATTCCTTCGGCACATACGATAAACATTTTCTTTTATATCTATGATATTGTAGGGTTAAATTTTTTATATTGGCTGCCCCTATTGTAGCCCTGTATGTATTTTCAATTTTGCTTGCAACTTCACGTTGATTGCAATCAATGGTGTAACATTGACTTTTACTGCATGTAGATTTTGAAAGGGTTTATTAAATAAATAAATAAAATAGGTCTGACATCGAAACAGTGTTTATATAAACTACGATACAGCAGTTATTTATTTGTTAAAAATTCCATACAGTTTTTACAATTCAAGTGTGTTTAGAGGGCAGCACGTAATCTGGTGTTCCTGGTTTTGTGAGACCGTTTGAAAGCGATTTGTGGTGCGGGGAAAGTCTTGTGGAGTTCGTACCGTGTAAAGGAGTACCTAATTTCATTTTAATCGCGCACTGATCATTAATTATCGCAGTGATTGCTACAAAAAACATCGTGCCATTCTCCGAAAATGTTTCGTTCGAAAAAAGATGTCGACCGACATGTGAAAGACATATTTATCAAACTTAAAAACTCAGAGGAGGTAAGGTTATTTTTCAAAAGGGGAGTCGTTATTAGTAAAAAAATATACGGTACATTTTTCTTCGTGTGTTACACAAAGTATGTTATTCAATTTGTTTCATTGCAAATTTGTTAATTTTTTTACATGCACTGTGTGCATACATTAATACCTCGTATTTTTTGTGTAATGTCAAGTGTATTGTATAGTAAGGAAGGCCTTGACTTGGTTCCTCTGCAAGCGACACATAACATGCACATGCGCTAACCTCTATATGTATAACGGTTTAGCGGCTTTTTGGAAATCAAATACGAAAACCGTTTTCCTTTTTCATAAGAGCAAATTATTTGCCTGTTCTGTTTCATGTAAATCATTTCTCAGCACATTTTAATATTTTATAATTATATTTCAGTCATAAATATCTTGTACTCTTTCAAGCCACTTTACCAAAGCATGCATCCTTTTATCTGCATATGCTCGCCCGTGTTTTATCGGTTATTTCTACTTTGTTTTCTAGAAAAATCTCCGGTGTTATAATATTGCGAAACTTTATTATCAAGTTGGAGAGTATGAATCTGCAAGGAAATACGTTTCCGATTATTTGGAAATAAGGGAAAAATCCCCGGGGGCGCATAAATTGTTAGGTCAAATTCTTGAGGCTCTACGACAAAAAGAGGCAGCATTTACACAATATAAAACATCTCTTGAATTAGAACCAAAACAAGATGATCTTGTTTTGAAAGGTATAGCTATCTTGTCTTGACTTGTTATAATACATCCTGCATAATATATTCATCCGATTTCATTGTAATTACTTTCAGTATGCGAATTGTTATCTGATATGGATGTCAATATAGATGTGAATAAAATTAAATATTGGGTAGAGAGAGCTGACAAAAAATTCCCGCATCATCCAATAGTTTTTGAGTTAAAGGAAAAGATGTTAACTGTAGAAAAGCCAAGTGGGAATGACGACGATCTAGAACAATTGATTACCTGTACGTTATGAAATGTTCATATTGTAATGATCTTTCAGTTACATTCAAAAATATTACATGTATTTATAATACTGCCATTTTTTTCTTTTAGCGGAATTGTCTGTAAGACAAACTGATGTACACTTACAAGTTAAGTTACTCAAACATTATATAGGAAATCATAGACTTGAAGATGCTTATAATCGAGCTGCCAAAATAGAAGCAACGTACAGTCACAGGAATAATATTATTTGGTATCAGGCATTAAGCGAGTTGCTTGCAAAGTGTAAGGAAAGTAAACAGTCTGTTTGGACATTTTGGATATTTTACATTTCTGTGCTAGAAAGATATATAGCTCTTTCCCTCAAAGAACAGGATAATAGTGTTCGAAAGAATATAACAGATGTTATGCAAGCAGTATTTACGTAAGTATGGTCTTATTAGAACTATCCTGCCACTGTAATACGCGCCTATTTAATATTATCCAATTTATTTGTTTGTGTTGCAGTTTTGATCAAATTTTATTTGAGTTCAAGTCAAAAAACTTTTCTGATCATGCCACCTTTATTGAGAAAATGTTGTTGCACATGTGGGGTCAATTACATTTTCACTTAGCATGCTTAGTTTTGCGAAAAGCTAAAGCCGGAAAAGACAGTTGGTCTGAGGCAGGTAGATTGTGCGCACCACTTCTTTTGACTGCGTTACATGTAACGCCCATTGATCCCACTGCAGTATGGACCATGCATTTGAAGGAACGACTTAAAAGTGAAGTACACGTGTGGTATAGAGAAGGATCATACAGATGCAGTCAGGCCGGTCATGTTCTTCAAGATTACGCGCGTGATAACACGAAGAAACTATTGGATAAAATTGATAAATTTTCTACAAGTTCTTGGCGGGAACGAGTGTATCAGAGAATCTTTATTAGCCGATTATATCAAAATGGTAAAACGACATCGTATTTCACAAATGCTTCAGTCTCAAATCCACCATTACGCCTGTGTTCGTTTAACGAACTGAAACGTTTCGATGAAATATCGGAGGAAGTATGGCCAGATTCGTTACACCATCAGGTCTGGCTTGGCTTAAAAAGTCGGCCTTATAATTCGCAGAACAAAGATAATGGACCTCAACCGAATCAAACATCACGTGTATTTTGTGAATTACAGTTCTCCGTTTACAATCTAAATCAAGCAGCACCTGATAGTTTGAGCCGCCTCGACATTGATGCTTTCTTAAACGCAGCGATCTTTTGTGCCTCTTCAATAGTTGAAGAACAACAATTGGGAGGGCTCTTGAATCCAGAAAAGTTACCTACTCTACCAGCAGATCTCACTAACACTCTTTGCACTTGTGCCCAAGAGCAATGGTGGTCTTATGCTTACAAAGTATATTCCATGGACAAACAAAAGCCTCTAGAGGATGATCTAGGAGAACTGAGATTAGAATTGCAAAGAGGTTTGGAAGTGGTTCGTTGCCTCGGAAATCATGGACTACATCCAGTCCTGTTGGTTCACTTGGCACGAATATTTCATCACAGGGCAGAGAAGTTGAGAGAAGTCGATCCAGAAGATAGTAACATACCAGATTTAGAAGCACGATCCGAGTTGTATTGGACTGCGGCGATACCGCTCCTTGAAAGATTGCAAAATAATCAGGTGATTCGGATAACTAATCCCAAATTCTTTAACTACCAAGGAAGGGATATGAATAATGCAGAATTAATCAAAGCTTCAGAAGAAGGGAAATTACTGCTGGCCCAGCGATTTGTACGAGACAAACAGTACGAGAAAGCGATCGATGCATTGCAAGCATTGAAATGCCCAGAGGCTTCTTTCCAGCAAGGCCAAATGTACGAAAAGCTTGCAGATGAGATTGTTGACTCTATGCCAAAGGAAAGTTTAACGTCGGAAATGAGGTCGCAACATATAATTATGCTATCGAAAGCAAGAGAATGTTTTTATTTAACTTTAGATCGATTACGTAGTCCTGGAACAAATCCGAAACATCCTCTGAATTCGGAGCTCTCGATGCATATCACTGATATTGAAAACAAATTGAAAAAGATAGATCCAGATTTATCGCGGGGTGATTTAAGTAGAAACGAGTGCGATGGAATGTCCGATGAAAGCTATTCTTCTGCACACAGCGCTGTTGATCACGCGGTTACAAATTCGATAATGCCAACAATGACGGGGTTCAGTTCGTCAATTAATGTTCTCGGCACACCACAGAAAAATTCTCACCGTACACCGAAACAGGCTAGTACTCCTTACCGGCCACAGCATCAGGATTTACTGGATATATCGCGGAATCGTTCAGAGGCACGCCCGAGTCCTGAACGCCTTGATGCTCAAATTCGAGCGATAAATCAAATTATTCATTCAAAGGATATCATGATACAGTCGATAACTGAACAGAACAAAACTATATTAGATAAGGTTGAAAAGCTAGCAAAAGAAGTAGCAGAGTTGCGAAAAGAAATTCAGAGGCAACATAGTCAACCAGTTAATGTTAATCCTAGTCTGGAAGAAGATTTGGGCGTGTTACACGAAGACGATTACAATGATATTAATTACACTGCAAATCAAACGGCGGCCGCAGCTGCGTCTTCGATATCTGGAAATATGTTTCAGTCCACCCATAGACATCCATATTCTCAACTGGTATATCCTTCGGCTACCTTTCAAGGATACTACCCACCTGCCATGCCGTTTACTGATCCAAATGCTCAGGCGATTCCTGCTTTGTATCCTCCGAACGTTTATTCAATGCCGGTGTTATATCCCAATGCTAGATCGAAAATACCAGAGAATATTCTTCAACAAGGCCTATTTATGCCACCACCAAATCAACCTCTGCAAATTCCATTACAAAAAGTAGAAACACCTAAACCAGAAATAACTATAAAAGATGCACCTGTGAATAAAGTTCCACCCGTTAATGTTTCTATTACCACCTCCGATGTACTTCCAACTACAGCACCGCCTGTTCAACCGACGCTTAGTGTAACCATACCTCCACAGTTTAGACAAGGCGGTACTCCTACGCCAATTATCACAGAACAGCCAGTTCCTCATTGCTATCAAATTTCTATGCCCACTCAAGCCACAATACCAACAACAATTAATTTACCATCCCTATCGAACACCCCCACAACTACTCCAGCACATATTTCCATGCCAGATATGTCGGAACAAGATACCAGTATCGGTTCGGCTGTATCTCGAACCACTTTGGATCACGAGCACGATCCAATACCAGACTTTGTTCCTGTCATACCATTGCCAGCAGAAGTTAAAGTTACTACTGGAGAAGAGGGTCAAGAAACATTGTTCTGTGCGCGTGCGAAACTTTATCGTTTCACGGACGCCGAGTGGAAGGAACGGGGTATAGGAAATGTTAAACTGTTGAAAAACGAAGAGGGAAAAGTCCGGTTGCTGATGCGTAGAGAACAAGTATTGAAAGTATGTGCAAATCATTATCTTGTACCAGATATGGAGTTGACTGCTAAATCAGATGACGAAAGAGCCTGGCTATGGATCGCTCAGGATTTCGCAGACGGCGAATTAAAATTAGAAAAGTTTTGCATCAAATTCAAAACAGTTGACGAAGGGATTTGGTTCAAGAAGCAGTTTGATAAAGCTAAGGCCAGCGTCGCTCAGTCTCCTGAGAAAGTAGTTGATAATACCGACAAGACAACGCCCAAGTCGACTGCTTCGTTAAGTAGCCTTAAAAAGGCAGAGAAGGCAAATGTAAGCACAAAATCCGTAGAACAACAACCGTTTGCTTTCGAACAAATCGTAACTACAACCGTGGAAAGTGTTAAGCCTGAAGCAGCGAAACCTAGTACAAATGCCGCAGTTGTTGGTGGATTTTCCTTTACATCACCGCCTATGATACAAAAGGTTGTGGCTGCTGAACCTCCGAAAGTTTCTACCAAGTCAGAAGTCAGTCCATTCGCCGGGTTCACATTCAATATGTCTGCACCAGGTACCGAAAGTTTGACTGCCAAGACTGAAAAGAGCACGGTCGTTGCAAGCACCACTGCGTCTCAGTTTACATTTTCGTTTTCAAAAGCGGCTGCACCTTTGCAATCAGAAAGTGCAACAGTATCGACCACCGTTAGCATTCATAATACACCGATCTCCTCTTCGCAACATTCTAATACTTCTGTCACGAGCGAGAATGTATCGTCGAGTACTACTCAGTTTTCGCTTAGGAGACCCCATGCTCCTGCGCCAGGTGTTACCGTTTCGTCGTCTAGTATTGTGGGTGTTCAAGATGCAGAAACGGGTGGTATGCAGGCTAAACACGAGCAAGTATTATACAATGAAAAAATTAATCTTCAGTATTACAATAGTGATGCAAAGCAATGGGAGAGTAGGGGTACAGGACATATAAAAGTTCTAGGGAGTTCAAAGACAGGCAAGGTTCGATTGTTGATGGTAGATGAGCATTCGAAGATCTCCTACAATTACAATGTCTCAGCTAAAATGCCATTTACATTCAAGAGTAATAATAATATTGTAAATTGGAACATTCAGTACGGGCCTGATAATAAACCGCGAATGTTTGCAGCGCTGTTTAAAACATCTTCTCAAGCAAGTCAATTTTATAATACGATAACTATTCATCAACGGGCGATGGTAAAAGATTGTATTCCCACGGAAAACTGGAAGAAGCCAGTACCTCCACAAAGTGTGCCGACTACCAAGGCAACATCTCAACAGGGTTCATTATCTGAAATGTTCAAGCCCGCAGCAGGTTCATGGGAATGCAATGCTTGCTATACGAGGAATAGTGCATCGAATAACGAATGTCTAGCTTGCAAAGCCCCGTGTCCTTCTAAAATCAATACAACATTAAGCAGTTCGAATGCAGTTCCATTGAATCAAATCCCACTTTCACAGATGTTTAAACCTCCCGCTGGTTCGTGGAAATGCAAATGCTGTGAAATAGTCAATGCAGCTGGAAGTAATTACTGCGTCGCCTGCGACACACCAAAAGATCCATCGCTTCCACCTAAACCAAAAACTGATGGTTTTCAGATAGGTACAAGCTCTCCTGGTGTTCCATCCACGTTCACTTTCGGCATCCCGCAAGATACTAACAAAAAAGGAGCAAGTGGATTTTCATTTCGTTTACCTACCCCTAACGATGTCTCTGGGGAATCGGTATCCGCACCTACAGCTGCAGAACCTGATGCGAAAATAGATACATCGGGGGCAAAGTTTGTTTTTGGAATGCCGCAAAAACCAAGTACACCACCAGACAGCGATTCTACATTCACGTTTGGATCCCCAGGGAAAACATTCGGATTCAATTTCGTGTCGAAACCATCGCCGACAAAGTCTGGGGGTGAGGAAAATAGCGAAGATGAAGTAGAGGAAAGTGACGACATTCACTTCTCGCCGGCGGTTCCATTGCCAGATAAAATCGAACTTAAAACAGGCGAGGAAGACGAAGAAGTTCTTTACAGTCACAGAGCAAAGTTGTTCAAGTACGATAAATCGGAGAATACGTGGAAAGAACGTGGCTTGGGAGATATCAAATTATTACAACACACGAACACAGGCAAGCTAAGATTAGTAATGCGGCGAGAACAAATATTAAAGCTCTGTTTAAATCATTTTGTACTTCCTAATATGGAATTGAGGCCAAAAGATGAGAAAACATGGATGTGGGATGCGGCAGATTATAGCGAGGGAGAAATCGAGCATTTCCTTTTCGCATGTCGCTTTAAGACATCAGAGATTGCAAATAAGTTTAAGAAAACGATCGAGGATGCACAGAAACGGCTCCCGTTAGTTGAGAAAACAACTGAAATTATCAAAGGTTGTTCCCCTACTCAAGACATTGAGGTTTTATATGAAATGACAGTAACACCTGAAGAAAAAGAAGCTGCATTGAAATTGCAACTTCCAGAAAACTTTTATGCATACAAACAAAGGCCAGATTGTCCTGGATGTAGAGGCTGTAAGGAACCAAGCGTACCACTGTTCCGAGTTAGCGATTCTGAAACAACAGGGCCAATGCAAAAGTCAGCGGCAGAAGATCGAAAGCCTTTAACGACTTTAACTGCAATGCAGTTCCCTTCAAAACCCATTAACTTAACTACTACATCGAACGTGATCACAACAGTTGCTCAAGCACCTATTTCGAATACTACTTCTGGTTTTAAGACCGGGTTTTATAGCACACCTACGTCAAATGTATCATTTGGAAATACTGAATCTGGTATAGCAAATGATAAAAAAGCTGGCTTTCCATTTGGGATGTCTCAAACAAAGCCTAATGCTAATGAAACGCAGAAGCCGGCAGACGATAAGCAGAGTGCTATAAATCTCGAGAAATTACAAATTTGTAGTCCTACTACTCATCCTACTACTACATCCTTTTCATTCATTGCGCCAACATCTACTACATCCATATTCGGGGCGGCTAAATCAGATAATGCTGGAAACAGTATTTTTGGTGGAACATCAAAGAAAGAGACGTCTAGCTTGTTAAAACCTAGTACCATTATTAATGCGAGCGTAGACAATTCCGAATCGGTATTCACAAACAACTTCAACACTGAATCAAAACCAACAAACACTACAATCACGCCAGTCTTTGGTGCTGCACCCCCTCTTTTTGGATCCTCTGTATTGCAATCTAGCACCGAGAGTGCTACTGGCTCAATTTCGTTTACAACGATTACAACAACAGCAGCAACAACAACAACGACAACAACAGCAGAAAGTGCATTCGACTCAACTGCTAAATCTACATCATTCTCATTTAATTCCATCTTTCTATCGCGTACCACTGCGCCTTCTTTTACAACGTCAAATCCTGTGACTACTAATGCTTTTGGAACAATTACATCAGCGTCAAGCGACGTAAAAAAAGAATCGGACGTTGCTTTCTTCCCTCCGACAGACGTATCGTTTTCCACCCTAGCAGCCACGAGTGCTCAGCCAGCCTTTAAAATTGGTATGGAGTGCCATTCAATTATGTACATAACAGTTTGGAGAAATTAACAACTGATAAACTTATTATGCACATATTTATTTTGTAGATCCAAACTTTTCTTTTATGGGTGCTGGAGCGACTGTATTTGGTACAAAATCAATTACGGCCACTGGTAAATCCGCCCAAAAAGATACTACGTCAGACAAGAAGGAAGAAAATGAAGAAGAGGAAAACGGTGATCAGACTGAAAATGATCATGAACCTGATCCTCATTTCGAACCCGTCATACCTCTCCCCGATGTCGTTGAAGTGCGGACTGGAGAAGAAGAGGAAGAAAAAAGTATGAGTTCTTACTATTTCTGTAAGGTAGATAACACGTTTGTCCGTATCTAATCGCATATTTTTTACAGTATTTTGCGAAAGGGCTAAACTGTACAGATATGATGCTGATTTACGCGAATGGAAGGAAAGAGGCGTAGGAGATATGAAAATCTTGCACCATGGAAGATGTGGAACTTACAGATTATTATTCCGTCGATATCAAGTTCATAAAGTAGTGTGCAATATGTTACTTACACCCGACATAACTTTTAGTAGACTTATCACATCAGATAGTACATGGATCTGGGCAGGCATGAATCACGTTGATGAACAGCCATGTATCGAGCAATTAGCACTGAGATTTAAAACTCCAGAACTGTCACAAAATTTCAAGGTTGCAGTCGACAAAGTCCAACAAATGCTTAGCGAAAGCCGTAAGGAATAAAATGACAACTTCTCGTTTATAATGCTTCCTGCAATTTATAATTCTTGCTTCTGGCTGCATGGTACACGTATCCCATTATATGTTGCACGGATATTATAGAAAACATATTTCTTTATTGTTAAAAATATTGTAGCTTTATTTATACTCATAAAATGTAATATCGTTTAAGGGCCTTCTAAAAGACGCTTCGTTACCTTGTAAAAGTTCCGCTGCAAAAATATTTTTTTAATTAATATATTTGATTTTAAGCTTAGTTGTGAAATGTAATGGTGATATTCATTTATAATATAAACATATAAAATTATTTTATTAAGTCATGCTTAATTTCACCTAATTTTTATAATTCTAATCGAATGAAACAAAAATTGCTAAACATCATACGCCTATTTTATATTTAAGGATAATATTTTATTATTAAGTATACTATTATAAAAAAATTTAATAAATAAGCGTGATTTTTTTGTTCATAATTTTTCAATAATTTTTGTTGATATATTTTAGTTACATAAAGTAAGTTGTATGCATACATACTTTAATTACAAGCAATTGAATAAAATGACATGATACAAAACGTAATCCAAATTTTTGTCTCTAACTAAAATAAAGATTCAGTTTATCGTTAAACGTGTTCAGTAAATATGAAAATTAATAACAAGTAAGCTTATATCAGCCTCTCCTTGCATCCGACACTTGTATCATTTACATTCATTAAAGCTGATCTTTATGTACTGATCATTTTCCGTATGGATGTAGGAGAGAAAAGATCAGAAGATAGCCCGGTAGTAGAAGAACCGGAGGATGATGAGAATGCTGATGTAAACGAAGAAGAGGAGGATGACGATAATGACGAAGACGATGAAGATGATGGTCATGATTATGATGAGGAGGATGATGATCAAAATTCCATTGCTTTTGAATGGAAGGCTACCTTACTCTCTAGGGCGAGCAAAGAAAGTCAATGGGAGACTGTAGCGTTAGGAAATTTAATTATTTATTATGATTCCAGTATTTTTGGTGAAAAAATAATTCTGAAAGCAGACAAAACAGATGAGATTGTAAGCAACACAATAATCAGCATGGATACTAAGATGGAGGTGAAAAATAATAACATTATTATTATAGTAGTGCATGGCGGTTTAGTTAAGACTGATTTAATTAATGCAAAGATACTATTTTATTAAGGTTAATGGAAAGGAATGCGTTTGGACGGCGATAGATTATGCTTTAACACCACCAGCAAGACGCAATTTGCGTGCTGTTTTTTCGTCCGTGCAAGCCGCACAGGAGATGTACGGACATTTTGAAATAGTAAGTCAAAAATCTGCTCGAAATATGAGAAGAAATTTGTAGGAAATCGTTATCATTAACTATTCTTAATAGGGATTGGAATATGCACATCATTCGGACATCAGTGAACCATTCTACGCAGAATAAAGTCAAATAATATTTCATATATCTTGTAATAAAGTGTTGTATCTCTTATAAACATAAACCAGTTAATTTTAGTTCAATTTCAATCGTTAGTATAAGTAATTTTCATAATTGCAACCGTAAAGATGTGTTTTTACGGATGCAGTTGGGTAATGAATGATTGTACAAATTATTTAAGAATTCATGGAAGCATATATTGATTAGCTTTTATGCGTTTTGCTGACAAGAAGGTGTATTGCAGGGATTAATCAAATTATTTGATTAATAAAGTGATATATGTTAACTATACCAGATGTATTGAAAATTTGACTATAAGTTGAAATTGAACATGTGATATTTAAAGAACTTCATTGGTATTTATGAGATTATTTGTTATAATAAAAATTCACGCATATACTCGATCCCGAATTTTCACGAAAGTAACAGTCACCTGAAAATTGTATTGCTTTGGCGTTGGGTAACAAAACCGCAATGCACGATACTGAAATCATCCATTTTACTTGGTAGATAGAGTGATACCAAGGTATATATTTAATACGTGACAAGTTAGTTTACCACGTACAGAGAGAACTCCTTCATACATCACGCAGTTTGAATATTGATAATAGCCAATTTTTATTAACTTAGTTTATTCTAATAAAGAATTTTGTTGCACGATGTCTGTTGTAACTAAAGGTATGTATAGTTCTAATATTTACTATAAGAGAGTATAATACATTTCTTTTATTTCGAACATGCATAATTTTGTTCGCTATTTTTACACCTTTGTATTTTGTATTAGTACAATGACTAAGTAGTTTGCCAAGTTGTGTGTATCAAAATTCTTCACTTGTTTCTTTCTTTGCAGGAATATTTGAAAAAATATGGACAAATACTAATAAAGAGAACGAGTTATATATTTTCAAATTTTCATACCCGAATTTATCAGATATATGTTAACAAACTCTTTATTTCTACGTACTAATATAAAATGAAACTGTTAATTGAGTTAACATAATATTGGTCGCAATTAATATATAATATATTAAAAAAAACCTGTTAAATGCCGATAATATCGAATTTAACATATAAACAAAGATAATTTAATATCATTTGTTTAGAATTAAGTCCTGAACTTTGGACCCAAGTTGAATGTATACATCAATGGTACCCGTCTTATATAACGTCCAATAAAAAATCGTGATTAAATAATATATGTTTGTCACGTTAATAAAATATTATGAATTATATATGAAATAATTGGGAGCTCGCATAAAAGTTATAGAAATGTTTGTTATATTTAGTAATTTTATTATTGTAGAGGGTCTTGTTTACTCTTATGAAACTCCTGCAAAATAAATGTAGCTATCAAATTTCCATAAAAGTAAACATGCAAAACAACTATAGTATATACAAAATATAAAAATATGTATTTTTATATTCGCAGGTATTTTTATTGTAGCTGCAAAGCGTACCCCATTTGGTACAATGGGTGGCGTATTTGTTAATAAAAGTGCAACCGAGTTATCAGTTGTTGCAGCAACATCTGCCTTACAATCTGCAAATATAAAACCTGAAAAGATAGACAGTGTCGTCTTTGGCCATGTATTAGCTGTATGTAGCTAAGCAATGTTTAGATCTTCTTCTTATTTAGCTCATCTTTAATTTGCTACATACGCATGTTATTTCTGTTTGCCAGAGTTCGTCTGCTGATGGAGCTTTCTTGGCGCGTCATGTTGCATTGAAGTCTGGCATTCCATTGGAAAAACCAGCTTATGCAGTAAATAGATTATGTGGTTCTGGTTTCCAATCAATTATAAATGGTGCACAGGTATACATTTCTGTCACACACTATGTGAGATGAAAATAATTACATCACACAGAAGTAAGACAATTACAATTACAATTACAATTTTCAGAGTATATTGGCAGGAGAGTCTAAAATAGTGTTAACGGGTGGCGCAGAAAATATGAGCCAAGCTCCCTTTGTTGTTAGAAATGTTAGGTACGGTACAACTTTGGGACAGAAATACGATTTTGAAGATTCCCTGTGGCTTGGACTGCTCGATACTTACTGCAATTTACCCATGGGTATGACCGCAGAAAAGCTTGGTTCTCAATATGGGCTGAAAAGGCAAGAGGTAGATGAATTTGCATTAAGAAGTCAACAACTATGGAACACTGGTAAGTGTACCTGCAACAGTTGTATTTCGCATGAATGCATTTGAAACATTATTAAATTAATGAAAACATTCAAATTGAAATCGAATGATTCTAGCCAATGATGCTGGACATTTTAAGGAAGAACTTACACCTGTGAAAATTACTGTGAAGAGGCAAGAGGTCGTTGTTAATACGGACGAACATCCGCGACCTAAAACCACTCTTCAAAGTCTAACTAAGCTAGCTCCGGTTTTTAAGAAGGATGGAATAGTTACAGCGGGTTCTGCGTCTGTACGGGAAGCCATTTTCTTTATTAAAATTAATATTAGATATAAGAATTTTCTTTCATACTTTCGCAACCAAAAATTTACTTAACAGGGTGTATGCGACGGCGCGGCAGCTGTTATTTTAGCTAGCGAAGAGGCGATTAAAAGTGAGGGTCTTACGCCGCTTGCACGTTTGGTAGGATACAGTGTTGTAGGCGTGGAACCTAGTATTATGGGGATCGGGCCAGCTCCAGCTATCAAACAGCTTCTAAAAGTTACAAACAAAAATATGAACGATATTGAACTTGTCGAGGTATAAGTTTGGGGATATGTTATTTAATTATCAGTCTGCACAAATTCAGCATTTAATTGCTCTCACCTTTTGTTTCATTAGATTAACGAAGCTTTCGGAGCTCAAACATTGGCGTGCGCCAAAGAATTGAATTTGGATATTAATAAATTGAATGTGAATGGTGGAGCTATTGCTCTTGGACATCCATTGGCAGCATCTGGTAGTAGAATTACTGCACATTTAGTGCATGAATTGAGGTAGGATAGTGTCGAACGTTGGAATATTAATGCACATTTACAATTAAACAATTTGACTGATTGATATGTACATAATTTATACAGAAGACGAAAAAGTGGGAAATTTGGTATTGGGTCAGCTTGTATTGGCGGAGGTCAAGGAATATCTCTAATGGTTGAGGCCCTTTAATCATATCGAAATGGCGATATGAAAAACAAATTATACAACTATCGAGCTAATTATGTATTATAAAACCTGCCCGAATCTATATTTTTTATATTTTGTATACAATGCAAGTTATTAAAAAATCAAATGTTTATATATTTTTTATTAATATACATCGTAAATTCTGAAATTTGATGGTCTATTCTAGTGTTTATATATACAGATTTTGTCAACAGCTCCTACCACGAGTTTTCATGATCCGTAAAAGTATTAAGTAGCCGTAGAGGTTCTTAAAACCGCAAAAATGGAATACGACGTGCGTAAAATCTAAAAAAAATCGAATTACTAAATTATGGGAAAAATTGGAGCATTTCAAGTGAGTATACATACTGAAACGAAATTCTGTAAGGACAATTCCATAACAGCTCCAACAGTTAAAGTTATGGGCCACTGTGCCCTCGTCATTAGAATAATTATAGCTTGTTTAAAGTGCTTGCTGTTATGCCACCAATTATTCGTATATGCGGAAAAGCATATATTCAAACTCTGTACATACAAATATATGCAAAATTACGTGTTATCAGTGAACAGTGTACAATGTTCAAGTACGAGTACAATGTTCTTTAGATTACGTGTAAATGTAGTTCATTCCCGTGCCAACAAAATATGAATACTTGATACGACATACAGCACATATACATTAGCATACCAAGCAAATCAATTGGAACATACTCTTTCATCTGCAAATAGAACGAGTACAATTCACAATTGTGTACATGGAACGAAAACGCAATTAATACGGAACATTTACCTGCGATACGTTGAAAGCTATTAAACAAATTGTAATGCAATTCATTAAGAGTTGACAAAATATCAAAGTACCGAACATATCCTGGATCTGCATTGAAAAGCTGAAGGCATTTAGTAATTTTTGAAACAAAAAAATTGAAAGATTATGAAAATTGTATTCTGAACTTGAGAACTTACTCGTATATCGTTTTACTATGTTCAACGCAATGCTTTAAGCTTGCATACGTGTCGTTATAAACTTTCAAGGCAGACTTCTTAACATTGTCATTATCGTTCGAAGCAAGATCGTCTTTTTCTATACAGTGTATTTCAGCAATGTTGCAATGTAAGAGCTTCAGTTGACAACAAGCAGTTATTATGAGTCCTGTTATAAGACTATCTATCGCTACGTTATTGGTGCAACTTAAAATGGACACCACAAATTGATGCATGCAAGCAATGTCAAAGCCTGGTGAAGATTCTATATTATACGGGTACCATCCTGGCATCGGCAACTCTTTAGAACTGTTAGAAGGTCCATCGAACACATTTCGGACCGGCATATATCCCCAAGACATCACGGAAATACCGGCAAAGGTTTGATAAATAGTATGGTGAAAAATTCCTTGCCAAGAATAACGTGTTATTATACGTTCGTATTTATCGTTATCTCGGTTAAACATTTCGCTGTTTGTCACATCTACAAGATCTTTGATACGTTTATATCGACAAATAATATAGATCACCTATATGTGCAAAGGAGGGCTTAATAAAATAAAATATCCATTTACGACTATTAAAAGATTCACACTATATTAAATTGCTATTGATACTAAGTTTCTCGCGTAGAATAAAGTCTGTTTAACAATGTAATTGAAACGGTAGATAAATTACATTCCCGCCCGGTTGAAAGTAATAAGACATGTTAATTATTATTTTAACGTAAGAGGAGACAAAGTATTAACAAATTCATGTTATCATACATTGAAATATGTATATACAGAAAAAGTAATTACCGATTCGAAGTAAATATTAGTTGATACGCCGGTTGCAATGAAATTTATATACGCACCTTCGCGCCAAACGTGGAGGTTGTCATAAGGATGGTTGCACCGGCCGTCATTGAGTCTAGATCACCGAAATTTACAATAATATACGCAATTTCGCTAATAATTATAACTCCAAACATGCAAAAGCAAGTACAGATTCTATATAGATCATATAAAAATTTATGCTTCGCTTTTTCCGGCCACAATCCCATATAATAAATGATAGATATACAATAATGCAAATGTTTGTTAGCTCCGATCTTCTTCAATTTCGATTCGTCCTCCTCAAAAAGATCCATTCCCGCTGTATCACAATATTTCAACTGACGTTTACTGCTAAATCGAGAATAGTGAATTCGAATCGCTCTATGCCCCAGCGAAGTCACATCGAAGGGTTGTAGCATTTTAATTAAAGGGATCTGAAGATTATAGAACGATCGGAAGTTTGTACTTATGCGTTACGTATTCCTTGTATTGTCCATTTAATTAAACGGTGCTCGACAGGAGCAATTTCAGAACGCTATAGTCACATTCGATTACAGAGGATGCGTGATTGTTAATGTTTAATGGCAATCGATCGAAGAGATTCCATCAATCTAAACGCAGTACCGAAAGGGAACTCCATTCGACTAGATGCATCCTACGCTTCTGACATTGAGAACAAACGTATCACGATAGTCGAACTGGTTCTTTCCATTTAACATAGCTATACGAGACATTGAAAATTTCCAAGAATTTTGAGTGCACACATAATATGCACCTTGACCCGGCGCGCAATGAACGCAAAATATTCCTATACGTGTGGAGGAAGTTTGAAAGGGAAAGGCGAAAGTGTGTATACGTACATATAGTTGCACATATGCATACATACGCATATGTACGTATGTAATTCCTTTTTTGTTGCAATTCCTTTTCAAAACTACCGAGAATGTCCTGTGTCGTCGATTATACGTACACGTATCCATATATGTATGTAGTGCTGCACATGTACAGCAGTAAAGCACGGCGGGGGGGAAGTAGCTCGCTTATCGTTCCCTCTTCGGAGGAATTTTTTTTTTCAGTCTTCTCAGAATACGTGTGTATGTATATATTGTGCGTGGATGCCACTTATCGTGAACACTCAACGAAAGTGGTCGTGTGACATGCACAGTCGTGTACAGCTATGTTTGAATGGATATATGTACGTAGACCCACGTAGATAGGCCAATTAGACGAGTTAATACAAGTTATACACGATTTTCTCGGTGACTCGGAGTAAGTTGCTTCAGTTATCAGATTAAAATTTGTTGCAATTCTGTGCGGTCCTTGCAAGTTTTTATTGTTCTTGGAGTTGTTCAAGTATCGTACGTAGTTTAGTATTCCTGTGCAGATATGTCAAATACTATGATGCTCAGTAAAGACGTGCCTGATATCGAGGTGAGTGTATCTCTATATCATTGCTTGGTATCTAGATTAATTCGGTGCATACTTTCGTCTAACTGTAATACCATTTTTCCAGAACCTTTTAAGTTTAAATCCAAGAATAAAACCGTATGCAAATCTCGTTCCGTCGGCGCACACGCAGGAGATCAAGAAAAAGTGGAAGAGGAATATTAACGAAAAGTGTAGCGTAAGATATATTCGGAGAATGATTTCTTTTCACTCTAGGAATTTGTACGAATTATTGTTATTTTTGTTTCAATCATTCTCACCATAGTCAATGTTACTTTATAGAAATGTCCGCCTTTAACGAAAAATTTCGATGACATTAAACACACCACGTTAAGCGAACGTGGCGCATTGAGAGAAGCTGCGCGTTGTTTGAAATGTTCGGACGCCCCATGCCAGAAGTCATGCCCAACGCAACTCGACATCAAATCCTTTATTACTTCTATTTCAAACAAAAATTATTATGGGGCGGCGAAAGCGATTTTATCGGACAATCCCCTTGGACTTACGTGCGGCATGGTGTGCCCAACAAGCGATCTTTGCGTGGGTGGATGCAATTTGTACGCGTCCGAAGAAGGACCTATTAACATCGGTGGTCTTCAACAATTCGCCACGGAAGTAAGGGGGCCAGCTTTTTCTAATTATTATTACATATGCCAAATACAGTAATCGTCAGAACTAGTGTTGGCCCGCAGGTTTTCAAGAACATGTGCATACCGCAAACTAGAATTCCGGGGCAAAGTGTTCCACATTCCGATACGAAAATCGCTCTGCTCGGCTGTGGCCCAGCTTCTTTGTCCTGCGCGACATTTCTTGCCCGCCTGGGCTACGACAACGTTACAATCTTCGAGAAAGAAAATTACATCGGCGGCTTGAGCTCGTCGGAGATCCCGCAATATCGTCTGCCGTACGACGTCGTCAATTTCGAAATAGATCTCGTCAGAGATCTAGGGGTGAAGATCGAACTTGGCAGAGCGTTATCGGAAGACGATTTAACGATACAGGTCTTTGCGGCGTTTCTATTATTCAGATAATAAGCAGCCGACGATGTGGAGAATTCGGCCTTATGCGTATGAACGTTTTTAGGGTCTGAAAAGTTCCGGCTACGAGGCAATCTTCTTGGGAATCGGTCTGCCCGAAGCTAAGACGATTCCTATATTCTCGAACTTCACGGAAGAAATGGGTTTTTTCACGTCGAAGGATTTTTTACCGAAGGTAGCTAAAGGTAGCAAACCAGGTATGTGCGGGTGTAAAAGTAACGCAATACCCTCGCTTCGTGGGAACGTTGTTGTCCTCGGAGCTGGAGATACTGCTTTCGATTGTGCCACCTCGGCTCTGAGATGTGGCGCGCAAAGGGTCTTCGTGGTCTTCAGGAAAGGATTCACAAATGTCCGTGCGGTTCCCGAAGAGGTAAACACAGCTGAATATAAAATGAATTTGTAATCAATTCTAATCTTGCCCATTTGCCTGCACGTTCAGCTTGATTTAGCGAGAGTGGAGAAATGCGAGTTCATTCCATTCCAATCGCCGAAACAAGTGATTGTTCGTAATGGAAGAATAGTTGCTATAGAATTCTGTCGTACCGAGCAAGACAACGATGGCGAGTGGGTGGACGATGAAGAACAAGTTTGCAGATTGAAAGCGGACTTTGTGATATCCGCGTTTGGATCAGGATTGGAAGATTCTGGCGGTAAGCATCTAAATTATATGAAGATTTCTTTTTGAAGACAAAGGAGATTAATATTAAAAAATCATTGAATTGCAGTAACGCGAGCCATGGCGCCTGTAAAGATGAATAAATGGAACTTACCGGAAGTGAACGCAGAGACTATGAGCACTTCGGTGCCGGGTGTCTTCTGCGGCGGAGACCTTGCTGGCGTCGCACACACTACTGTCGAATCTGTAAATGATGGAAAAATAGCCGCCTGGTATATTCATAAATATATTCAGGTAATACTTTCAAAAGTGCAATTCCATTTCTTGCAACAACATTCATCGTTTTTTTGAACGACGTTTTATTTATGATTTCATAGAATGCTAACAATTTGAAAGTACCTGACGTGCCTCGGTTACCTAAGTTTCACACTCCAATCGACGATGTTGACTTATCCGTCGAAATGTGCGGTCTAAAGTTTGAGAATCCTTTTGGCCTTGCATCGGCACCACCGTGTACCTCCAGCGCCATGATCAGAAGGGGTTTCGAGGCCGGATGGGGCTTTGTTGTCACAAAAACATATTCCCTGGACAAAGTAAATCCAAGTAAAGCTTATCATCAAGTATTTTTGGCGAAAATACATTTTTTTTGTTTAACACGTGTACCGTTTCAGGATCTTGTCACGAATGTGTCTCCGCGAATAATTAAAGGCACGACTTCCCGGCATCATTACGGTCCGGAGCAAGGCAGCTTCCTGAATATCGAATTGATATCGGAAAAATCGGCAGCCTACTGGTGTAATAGCGTTACAGAGCTGAAGAAGGATTTCCCGACTAAGGTACGGAGGGGTTTATATAAATACAAGACTTCAAGCATCTTACAATATTAAGAAATAATCGATTTGGGTTTTAGATTATTATCGCTAGTATTATGTGTACATATAACAGATCCGACTGGACGAAACTTGCACAAATGTCAGAAAATGCTGGCGCCGATGCATTGGAATTGAATTTGTCTTGCCCCCACGGAATGGGAGAGTCTGGAATGGGTTTAGCTTGTGGTCAAGTATGCCGTTCAACATTTCTACTATGTTACTGAATGCAATTTGCCGATACTTATTGCCATTTGTTTCTTTGCGCAAGGATCCTGAATTAGTAAGGAATATATCGAGTTGGGTACGGGCAGCTGTAAAGATACCAATTTTCGTGAAACTGACACCAAATATCACTGATATCGTTTCGATAGCAAGAGCGGCATACGAGGGTATACTTTTCATATGATTTACATTACGATCAAATAAACTCAAGGGACGAACGATCAGAAAAACATTCGTATTACAATAGGTCGTGCTGACGGTGTGTCTGCTATAAATACCGTGCAAGGTTTAATGGGGTTGCATGCGGACGCAACCCCATGGCCAGCTGTTGGCGTAAAAAAAGCAACCACCTATGGGGGTATGTCGGGGAACGCAACGCGACCTCAAGGTTTACGAGCAGTTTCCTCTATCGCGAAAAATCTTCCCGGTTTTCCTATACTTGGAATCGGAGGGATCGATTCGGCGGATGTAGCTCTACAATTTTTGCATTGTGGCGCTTCAGTTCTACAGGTAAGCCCTAGTCAGTTGGCTATGAAATATTATTACGAATGTCCTGCGTACGATACCAATTACATTCTCGGTTGTTCTCGGGCAATCTACAGATTTGTAGTGCTGTACAGAATCAAGATTTTACAGTAATTGAAGATTATATAACCGGTTTAAAAACCTTGTTATATGCGAAATCTTTAGAGCAAGTAAAAGATTGGGATGGACAAAGCCCGCCGACGTTTAAACACCAAAAAGGAAAACCGATTACCTTACTACACGCGCTTGGCAAAGTAAGTGCAGATTTGAATTGAAATTAATCAAGCGGGACATACATGTAATAATATAATTAATTTGCGGTGCAGAATATTCCATATTTTGGAGAGTACCAGAAACTTCGAGAACAAAAGATAGCCGAAATCAAAGCTAATTCTAATCCACTTGATAACCCAGTTAGAATAACGAGACCGGCCCCAAAGCCCACGATACCTATACCGAAGGTAAAGGATGTTATTGGTAAAGCGGTAAATCATATTGGAGCGTACAAGGAGTTAGATAACAAGGAACAAGTGGTGGCCCTGATAGACGACGTACGCATTTAATTAATTTTTTCGATCGACTTATTTGAGCTTTCTATTGGCTCTTTTGTTGTATGTCAACGGAAAATTATTTTATTCCCCAGGACATGTGTATCAACTGTGGAAAATGTTACATGGCCTGTGCCGATTCCGGTTATCAAGCTATCAGTTTCGATCCCGATACTCATATTCCAACCGTAACAGACGATTGTACGGGTTGCACCCTTTGTCTTTCTGTGTGTCCCATTATCGACTGTATCACGTAAGTTTCCTATTTGCTATAACGGAATTGTCTATATCTATTTTACGAATTTATTGTACTTTTTTTAGCATGGTGCCCAAAACAATACCTCATGTTATTAAACGAGGAATACAACCACAAGGAATGATTGAATCATAGGATCTAACGGAACCGCTTATTTGCAAACATTAGTCTTCTTTACGGTAACAATTGCATTTATTTTATAGTATATGTAATATCATATTTAACGATAAATACTTATAAATACACATACATTGTCATAGAATAATTGTGACTTACTTTATACTTTGCATTATTCGATCAATCAAACGTGAAAGTAATTTGGATTATCGAACCATTGCACTTTCATTGGTAGCGTAAAATTATAGTTGTATTCTTCACACTTGCCACTGTCTGTTGCATGTCTGAAATTCAATTCAAACGAACACAACGCTATATATATAACAGAAAGGTAATATTTTTGGGCAATTTAATTAAATGTTATGAAATATATATTACTTTGTAAATTTTTTGCAGTCTCGAATGGGATAGTATTTCTGGAAACACTGGGGTCTTAAAACATTAAAATACGTCGTTCCAATACTAGATGCAATAATGTTTTTGGCTTCCTTCAAGCATTGGTAGAATGCTCCGTCACACTCGCATGCGGATCTGTATGTACAAGATTCATATTGTATGCTTTTCGTTAAATGTGATTAAACATCAATTATTTTTCACTTTCCTTGTGAATATTCCATTGTTTATAAGACCATCTCGAGATTCTCCTTCGGGAATATTTTCTGGACAATCGTCATGGGCTTTGCAACAAGCGTCCGTCTTTTTAAATAGACTCAGATCACGTCCATTCGGTGATATGTTACCATCGCCACACCAATATGTTCCTAAGATTAATGTTGATTTTATAATCCATTTTACATTACAAAATATTAGCTGTAGCACGCACCTGGAAATATTGCTTTAATTTCATATTTTAATGGGTTGAGAAAGTCGCCTATTGAGCGTTTCGTTGATTTGCTTCGTGGCCTTGCTAGAGGCAGTCTGTCAGATAGCAACTTCAAATCTTCTTTTACGTCAAGCCACTTTCGATCTATTACTTCCTTGCGTTTGATCAGCGCTTGAATTACTTTCTCCGCTGCACCAATGTGTGTGTCCTCCAAATTTTTTCCGTCAGAGATATCACAATTTAGAGATCCGATCGCCAAGAGAATCGTAAGAAACGATAAAAATGCTTTTGTTTTGTACATTTTTCTTTTTCTATATACAAACTACGGTACCTGAAAGTGATGTAATGGATATAAAAGGGTAATATAAATGTAAATGTCGAATACAAACCGGTTTCTTCGATGTTGTGTTCGCCAAAGTAAGGATATTTCTTCAAGTCAAACGATCGGATGATCACTGTCGACACACTAAAGGGCAAACACACTATTCCGCAGGAGGAGACAGAAGTAAATGTTATCTTAGCAAAATTACAAAGAAGATATATAGTTTCGGGAAGAAAGTCAAAGTTCAAGTTTCGACGACAGAGACGGGCAACACAATAGTTGTTTGTACCTCAAATCACACTATATATAACTCTTGCTAGGTAGAGCTTATCAATATCGAAAAGCGTAAGAGCAAATGCGTGCTTGTTCAGCTAACTATATGGTCCCGAAAATAGTAATTTTAATACGATTCTCTTACATACCATTTCTTAACAAGGTGTTATATGTTCATTGTTAAAGTTTAAGGCCTGCGTAACTGACTGAACAATTTATAAAACAATGTTATCTGAACTATTCGCATTAACTTTCGACATTCGAAACAATAGGAACACTTTAGTATCCATGTTTCTATTACTGAAAACATATTGATGCCTTAGGTTTCATATATATTATGCAATATGTAAGTGTGGCCTTTATAAAACTTTATTTTATAAAACAATTGCACAAAGCATAATATGTACATATATATATATAAAAATTAGAATTAATAATTGGTGTTTGAGGAGTAAACGTAAAAGAGTATAAGCAGGAGATAGAAAGGTAATTAACGTCTATGTTGTATCACTCGCCGATTCACTGGTATTCAATCCTTCCTCTGTAACACATTCGTCTGTATCCGAGGTCTGTTGGTTCTGTAAAGCACGGCGTTTTTGAAGCCTCGTGCATCGTGGACAACAATGATTTCGTTTCGACCAACACGCCCGATGATGAACAGCTGAACATTGATGGCAACTAATAGAACTTGCATCCCATGGATATATAATTTCATCGTTACCACATATTTCGCATAAGTGACCCCTGTGTGCATAATTGAAATTTAGTAATATGTATATCTGTAATACAACTCGAAACGTTCACGTTCGTTAAAGCTTACCTTGCTTTGCACAATTGGCATTGTTCTGTGATGTGCGTATGCATAGTATCATATGCAGATCGAATTTCTTCAAGGAGACTTCCGTTGTTGAGATCGACAAGGTCTTTAATGGAATAATTTCCCGAGTTTTCTATCATATGAGTGCGTATAACAATTTTCCATGGTAAACCTTGATTATTGGCATCAGGACAGAGAACCAAATAACGTTTCATCACTTGCATGTCTTCCCTCATCCTCTATACATTATAAACTTTGAGTTCGTAAGCCAATTCTTTTACCGAGTTCAACGTTACAATATGTTTTTACCTTGACTAACGATAGGTCTGGAAGTAATGTAAACAGTTTTGGATTTAGCTCTTCCAATAGTAAAACGGAACGGTCTTCTAGAAGCGTTAAAAGTTGAGCAGCAACACGCGAGACAAGGCGTGGCTCCATGTCCCAATTCCTAATGACTCTTGCAGGTATTACCATCGCGGTATTCCAATGGCATCTTTGGCAGTAATATAATCCACTGTAGTCACAAAGTCGTGGCTCGATCCATGCGGAATCTACATTGATACACGAGGTATTAAAAAGTATATAAGCACAATTTTTTTTCCACTGCACCTCATACTCATTCAAATACCTTTCTTTACGTGCGTTACCTGTATTCTTGAAAGGACTGCCAAAACAAGATAGTAATAATCCTTTTGAGATAGCTTGTAATAGAAATGCAATTTATCTTCATTGCAACAACTTAATATTTTCCAAAGAATAGCTACTACTCTAATCTAATACTATCTCTTTATATTTATATTTCTACTAATTCATATACTTACTGAATGTTATTCGAATTTTGCATTCAGCGCATCTGTAAGCTTGACTGGACAAGCCTTGCTCAGGACAAATATCTTTTGTACAGGTATAACCACCTGCTTCGCTAGCAATCACGTGAACACAAATTCTACATATGTTGTTCAAACATTTCCAGTGGCAACAAAATTTGCAGTCTGCAAAAGTGAAGAGTAAAGGGCAACGGAAATTGATATAAAAATCGATAGATTATAAATATAAAAGACCTCACCGCTACACATGTACCATGATTGAAGCATTGTCCAAACAGCTCCACTGCAATGATCGCAATATACCGGGCCGGATGTTGTTATGTAATATTTTTGCGGCACCAAATGATGCCCCATGATTACTTGCGTTTCGAGTAAATTCTCTTCCGACGTTTCTCTTAATTCTTGCACCCTCAAACGTAATTCTATTAAACGCCTAACGAGCCATTTTCGTTCGTCCGAGCACTCTGCACTTTCTAACACCATTTGTTTACATTGTTCTACCATTTCTTTAAGATCTTCTTCGGACGTGGCCTACGATATTAAGCATAGTTTAATGAAATATAGACATACTACATATTATAGTAATTCCAATGTGTATATTATAGGATACCTTCGTTAACGACAGTACAGTTTCCACCGACTTTAAGCTAAAGGGTACAACTGATTTGCCCTCCGAACTGTCATCGGCTTCTCCTGTCATATAATCAGATGACGACGAAGGCGTGGATGGCATAGTTTCAGTACTGTCATTTCTGATCCTTGACTCATTATTAGAGTCATGAATTCTATTTGTATTATTCTCTAAATCTATCATTTTTTGTCGACCGCTGAATAATTCAGTATTTTAATATATTTGGTTAGAATGAAGTAGCGGTACTTATTTTATGTATATGCTCGTAATGTTTTGATCGTAACGAGTGATAAAGAGTACGTACAATTTACATCTCAATTTTCGGCAGATATGATTTTATGAAGATGTTACGACAGATACCTGTTTCAAACGACAATATGTTAGATGCAATTGAAACTTGTATAATTTTCCATGCAATCGCAAGACATTATACGTACTTACTTGCCATATTATTATCACGTAAATAAGGTTAATAAGTAATAAATATATCGCGTTTTAACTTCAAATTAAATGCTAATTAATATTCAAAGTAATTTATCAGTTCTCTAGCATGTTGGAACAGCATTATTACGTTTTATCACATTGCTCGCCATAATAATAATATATATGCATGTATGTAATTGATTTATCATAATAAATTTATGGACGGTTGATATCCGTCACCAACACGTATACGCATGTGCGCCAACGTATGTTTGTGTATGTTGTACACAACGCTGTTTACTACGTTCATTAAAGAATGTGCACCGAAGTTTTCTTTATTTCCAACGATGGTTAATATTAGTAAAGAATATCTTTTTGTATCGAAGAACAAGTTCACTGTTTGCTTTTATGTACAAAGGTATACGATAACACTAATTTATCCATACGATAATTCTATAACCCTAATGCGGGTTTAAGCTCTATTGCTTATCTCATTTAAATGGTATATTTTTTTTCCAGAAGAATCAAACAATAAAGTTTATGTGAAGGGAGATCATACCAAGGCTTAATAAATTACACGACCTTCAATTTTATCTGTACAAGAATTACGCATAACAAATAAACATGAATAGCAAGAAAGTCATAACATTCGGCAAAATTGGCAAGAATCTGAATCGTGAAAATCGAGAAACATCACAATGTACAGAACCGGCTGTTTCTGGATTCGGTACATTTGGCAAAAAATCATTGGAGTCAAATGTTACAAGAATGAATGAAATTCGGCCCGAGGATGAAGAAGAAACACAAAATTTGAAACAAGTTATGGGTATAACAGGTTTTGGTAAGAAGGCGAAATCGTTTGACGTACAAGAAATGTTGGAGAATATAACAAGAACTATAAGTATCAACAAAACATCTGAAAAGATTAAACATGACGAAAGTGTTACTAAAACACAAATAGATATAGAGCAAGCTTCGCAAAAAGAAACTAAAGACAGTGACTGCAGTGGAAATGAAAGCAGCAGTGATTCAGAGGAAGAAGATTTGGTAGGACCACCGATTCCCTCTGAATTACACTGTTCTATGAACACTGAGAAAACAGCAAAGGCTAAGAATAAAGACAGCGATGACGACGATGATGATGATGAAGACAGTGATGAAGACATTGAAGCTTCAGACACAGAAGATATGCAATTGAAAGATAAAATTCCATGCACTCATGAAGTTACAATGACTCATGGAACAAAGGCAGTAACCGCTATTGCAGCAGATCCCTCTGGAGCTAGATTAGCATCGGGTTCTATCGATTATGATGTTTCTTTCTGGGATTTTGCTGGCATGGATTCATCCATGAGAAGTTTCAGAACATTACAGCCCTGCGAGAATCATCCAATCAAATGTCTACAATACTCTATGACTGGAGACGTAATATTAGTCATATCAGGCTCTGCCCAAGCCAAGGTCCTAGATAGGGACGGCTTTGAAAAATGTGAAACTGTAAAAGGCGATCAATATATAACCGACATGGCACGTACCAAAGGACATACAGCCGGATTAAATAGTGGCTGTTGGCACCCATTCACAAAAGAGGAGTACCTCACTTGCTCCCAAGATAGTACATGCAGGATATGGATTTTGTATAGACCCCGTGGGCACAAGCAGCTAATAAAGTGTCGGGCACAGAATGGAGTCAAAACCATACCAACAACGTGCACTTATAATAGAGAGGGTAACGTTGTGGCTTGTGGTTGTATAGACGGTTCTATACAAATGTGGGACCATAGAAAGAATTTTGTTAATCCATCGCTAATTCAGAGAAATGCGCACGCTCAGGGTGCTGAAATATCAAGTTTAAGTTTCTCTTATCTTGGGCAAATGCTCGCGACAAGAAGTTGCGATGATACATTAAAGCTTTGGGATTTAAGAGCATTCAAAACACCAGTCTTTGAGGCCAGAAACTTGTATTCCAGATACGATACAACCGATTGCATATTTAATCCAGATGATTCAATCCTTATTACAGGCGAGTCTTTAAATAAGGGCCAGACGACCGGTAGAATCCTATTCTATGATACTAAGACATTTGATCTAGTAAATGAAATAAGCGTGACAAATTCGCATGTCATTAAAACATTGTGGCATCCAAAATTGAACCAAATATTTGTTGGCTGTGGCAATGGAATAGTTAAAGTATATTACGATTCAAAGAAGAGTCTGAGGGGTGCGAAATTATGTGTTGTGAAGACGCATCTTAAGCAGAAGCATATTGAAGTAATGTCAACGCAACAAATTATTACGCCGCACGCCCTTCCATTATTTAGACAAGATCGACCTAAATCGGTTCGCAAACAAATGGAGAAGGATCGTTTGGATCCAGTTAAATCGAGGAGACCGGATTTACCAATTACATCTGGTCAAGGTGGAAGGGTCGCTTCTTCTGGAGGGACACTTAGTTCGTATGTTATTCGAAACTTGGGACTTAGTAAAAGGATAGAAGACGATCAGGATCCACGAGAGGCTATTTTGAAATATGCAAAAGTGGCAGAAGAAAATCCATATTGGATTGCTCCAGCCTATAAGAAAACACAGCCGGAAGCTATATTCCAAGCGGACGAACAGGATGGAGCACCAAGTCCGAAAAAGCAGAAAAATTAAACGTTGATTCGTGCTCGTTTTATGTTATTGTATAATGAAAGATACGAATTTTTTTATGTATAGAAAATAAAAACACACATTAATAAATAGGATAAATTGTATATAAAACAATAAATATTAATAGTTAAATAGTAATGTCAATTATAATTATATATTCAAAAAACATCGTCCTTAACGAACGACCCTATCCTCATCAACCACCTCCCACCACCCACACAATTTTCCGCCAATTAGTGCAATGTATTCAGAAAATCTCCCTCTTTCGCCCAAAGGATCTCGCAGTGATCAGACGTGTTTAGAGTGTCCGTCGAATTAAGGTATGTCACATAGTCTAATATATTCTTGAAGGCAGGACATTATATACGTTGCTTCCATTTCCCTGTCTTCCAAGTTTTCTGTTCCTTCGGTAATATTAATGAATAGTTTGCAAAGAATTGAGAAAATACTGTGCAGCGAACGCAATCGAACCGCGTGGCTCACTTTTTCTAATCGACTCGAGTATGCATATACGTATCATCTTTTACGTATTTGTATACGTATTTTAGCTTTGAATTCCGTTATCTTGCAATATATTCTGTAGTTTCTAGCAATATTATTATAATATTGGTGATTCTTAATACATTTATCTCTCATTTAAGTCGGATTCTGTTCCATGGCGCGCAATGGCGTCTCTTTCGCTTGCTTCAAGAGTCGGTTCAAAATTGGCGGAAACGCGAGGCTGACCGGCGGGAATGCGCAGGGGCATAATGGCGCCTGCCCATGCCGAAGGGTCCAACGGTCTGGTTGACAGGTAAGAATTTCTCAAATTTCTTGTGGAAATAAGTCGAATTTCAGCAGAATATCTCTATTAAATTATTATTCATGTCGCGTATAAAACTTGTATAATATAGAGTCTTTTCTCTTTAGTATGTGTATACTTCGTGCACTCTCTTTATTTCTTCGTTACTCTTTGTTACAAGAGTATGAAGGGAGTTGATTAGACGGAATAAAGCAAGCAATAGCTACACTGATATAATCTATCGAAATAATTCCAAGATGTAATAATACATAGAAAAACAATTAGATTTTCTATATCAATTACAATTAAGTCATTGGAATTGGAATGTTTCGTTAATGGTGATAAAAAACACTGGATAGTACGAATATGAACAAAACTTGGAATTCAAAGCAGGGCCGCGGCCGGAGCATGCGCAGATCTCCGAAATTGCGAATACCTCCGAGCGCGGCCGAGCGTTACCGACGCGACGTCGAGGAGTGGGGTAGGCTCGCGACGCGGCGCGTGGTGCGCGGCGCGCGGTGCGCGGTGTTATTATCAATTCGAGAGTCACAGCGTAAGGGTCGTCTATGCTATCAAAGCTTAGCGACATACATCACCCTACAATACAATAGCATCTCGGGTCTTAAATTGTCACCGCATACACTTGACTATTACCCTCTATTAATTAATACGCGTTTATCTATCAATCGTTTTACTATCGCGGGAGTACATTAATGTATTTATCAACCCTCTTTTGCTGGACGCTTTACCGGTCAACCGGTTGAGGATGGACGCGTTTGCTTCCGGTAGCATCGGTTCTTTGATACGCGATTAACTAGTCATTTATTGCAATATCGCGTTAATTAATTAATTTATTAGTTTGAACGGTTCTTCCAATCTTTAGTATATTTTATTTCGCGATTTTTCGGTTACGACGCCGCGTCAAGGTTGCGCTTGTTTTGTTTTCAAAGTCATTTACATACACACTTGCATATATCCTTTCGCGACTACGAATTTCGGCCTTGGCACAAGTACGGTCAAATTGTATTTTCGATGCAGGATTGCCCGCGTACCTACGTACTTGTTGACATGCCCTTCAAGCATGACAGTTGAAATAGTTTCGAGTCTTGATTTCTACAAGCACCTACGAGAATTTATAAATTCGCGATATTGTTTACTTACTAGCAACATGATCACCCTTAAAACTCTAACAAAGGACAGTCACAGTACGCTTTTGATAAATGATTTATATTAATCTATAACAATATATCTTGCATTGACAATTAACAGTAATTAAATCTGAATAAGAATATGATAGTACTTTATTAAAAAGAAAGCAGTAATTCCTCAACAGACAAATAAAATCAAACCTCCCCATTTACTAACTTGTACAGATTTCCTTTCAGAATATTTTGATGACCGCGCGCAATGCGGTTAGTAGAGTCAGTGATTGCTCCGTTAAAGTTCTTTTGATTGTTTTTAGAGCGCAACCGCTCTTAATAATTATAATTATATACAAATAATAGTAAAGATTCGCGAAAGTAGAGTCAGTGTTTGCCTCGAAATATTGCTCTCGCGAAATTAGAGTCACTTTGTTCGTCGATTACAATTATTAGACGCGCGCGATAGTAGTCTCTTATTTTACTTCTTTTCGTAATAAATATTCCGGTATTAGAGTCACCAACTATGCTGTTCGGCGAGTTCGGGCATTCATCCATCAACTCGAAGAGTAAGTTTCTCTGTATTTCTTTAATCTTATATTGCAATGGTCTTTGATTATTATCGTGTTCGAAAAGTACCGAAAATGCAAATATTTCAATGTTGTCTGTTCTTTTGAATGTTTCAGAAGCTGCCATGGGCTCAATTGTATCACTATAACAATATTGTTAACCGCGCGCAATGCGGTTGGTAGAGTCAGTGCTTGTTCCGTCAAAGTTCTTTTCATTATTTTTTGAGCGCAGCCGCTCTTAATAATAATTAAACATAAATAACAGTATAGAGACGTGAAATTAGAGTCAGTGTTTTCTCCGAAATAATACGCGAAATTAGAATCACTTTGTTTGTCAATCATAAGTGTTCCATTAGAGTCAGTGTCCTGTTCGGCGAGTTCGGGCTCGCTGTTTGAATGTTTCAGCAGCTTCCATGGCTTCGATGGCGACGATCTTGACCGACCCCTCGTGAGTCTGCAACCGGTGAGTGGCATGCTTTAAAGTTCCTCTGGTCACTCAATCATGTCGCAGGACGAAAGGTCCGAACCGACACGAGTGACTGGTTGTAATTACGTAGATTTTTCTGGCAAGCACTGTGACCATGGGTATATGGAAATATACTCATGAGTAGTAACTTCTTTACTGTTTTATATTATATGAGGATAGGTCTTCTTGTACAACGCGTTTTTAAATAGCTTGATAATTTTAAAAGAGATCATATTTAGTCTGAAATATATCACTATATATCTTTTTATAATAGAGTATTTGATTGAATACTTATGAAACGAATATTTAAATAGTTATTAGTTATTAAATGAATATAAAGTAACGTCCAGTATTATACGTGCATTAGTTTGTAGTGGAGAAGTCGAATACCCTTCGACTTCGTTTATTTGTCAATTGCAATTACTGCACAGTTATAATAAATTGTTAGTAAGGGTATAGTATTTCCTCTTTTTCCTACTTTGATTATATATGAAGTCAAGGTATTTATTTACCTTGTCCATTTGTTAAATCTATCGAAAAATTTTATTTTCGATATTCATATTAGAAATTTAGCGTATAAAGATATCGTAAATTTTACTTTTGCCGTACAAGATATTAATTGAACCTGAATGTACAAGAAGACAATACGCGAACGGGTAGTTCTCGAAATCAAGGCAATCTACTTTAAAACCAACCTTGCGTTTTAGAAGCAATGCTTTGATGACGGGAACGCCCGAGGATGTTTCAATTTAATTCAAACTTTATTAAAGTCGAGTCACTGAATAATATTTCTAATAAAGTAAAGTCTTTGAATAATTTTTCTATTAAAGTAGAGCCTTTGAATAATTTTTCTATTAAAGTAGAGCCTTTGAATAATTTTTCTAATAAAATAGAGTCATTGCATAATTTTTCAAATAAAGTAGAGTCATTTCATTTTCTCTCTATTAAAATAAAATCATATATTGATCTGGTATATATACGTGTATATATTTAGCCCGTTAGAGAATCAGTATGTCTTTATCATCTTTTTAGACGAGGATTTCCAGGTTTAACCCTTTCCGTGTTCACTGCCCGGATCCCACTCACGTGCCCCTGTGCTACTTGGGTGGGAAAACGGTGGTAGAGCACGATGATATTTTTTAGTTCATAAGCCATAAAATGATTTGTTGTTGGCGACTGACAGTGCGTTGGTGTATCGTGCACGACGTAATATCCGCATTGTGTGTGTGGTTAGGCTGTGGATTTGCGTCGTTCCGTACTAAAATGTAGCTATTATGACCAAGATAAGATGTCCATTAATTTAAAACAGAGACATCATTTTTACTATTAATTGCATTAATAATTCCTATTATACTGAGGCACGAAGTTTTGCCATTTAAGATGACAACGGCCAAATGCCAAAGAGAATCGAATATACTTATCAATTGCTATCAAGTAGCTCTTGTATCGGTGCTATTTAATTATCTTTTTAAATATAAACCGCGGCGTGGTTTTTTTCCACGCGAACGCAAAGATCCCAGCCACTGTCAGTCGATTTCAGAAAAATGGTACGTACATTAGAGTGTGCAAGTTGTGTGACAACACCTGGGTGTCGGGGGCGTCCCGGGACGCCTCCCTAGTGTAGGCTTTTGCGCCCAAGTGTTTGACTGAGAACCGTGGAGTGTCGTGTGTTGGTGTGCCTGTTTGCCATTTTTTAAATATAGGTCCAGGTAGGATAGGTAGCATACTTTCTGGTGTGATTGATAGATATAAGTAGGTAGGGCCGGGCAGGTTGACACAGTCTCTAATCGGGTAGGCACTATTTCGCGTGTTCAACCTGTTTCAGGAAATCTAATTTGAAAAGCCGACGGTGAAGCTGTGGCGCGAACGAAAATGCGTTCGCCTCTGGTTTTGCCTATCGATTTTTCGAATTCTTCGCGGTCGTGGTCGCGATTCAGGCTCCGAAACGAAACGCGTTACATTATGCTCGAGGCTGCACGTGTGAACGATGAACGATTACAATTTTAATCGTAATCTTTGCGATTTTCCGTAATCACAATTTTTACGATTTTATTTGGTCGTGATTCGGCCACGTGTGTTCCATTTAGCTCCGCGATTTAAACTCTTTATTTCACATTTATAAGTTTTTCTTTGGTTTTCGATTAGAGCCTCGAGCCTAGTTTAAGTTTCAGCTGACCCTTGGGTCCAACGAAAAGAAGAGGCTATATGCCGAAGAGGCCCGACAAACTGTCACTCAAGAGGGCAACTACTAATGGCTCCCCATTCTTTTTAAGAATGGGGAATCATTCTTTGTTACTACTTTGTCACTGTGCTTGCATCTTCATTTGTAGAATTTTTATTTGTACTTGGCCGACGCACATTCCGGCCCAACGATACAGCCCTCCCAAATATATCGTGTTGCTTTAGAGTTGCGAAAAACTTGGGAACGGGTCGAAATAGAGTTGCGTCAAATACCACGCGGTTTTTCAAGTAGAGTCGCGAAAAAGAAATCGAGTCTCTTGTATTCTTGGAGTTGCGAAGTGACTCGCGGTTTTTAATTAGAGTTGCGAGAAAATGAAAATCGTGATTGTCTTAGCGTTGCGCAATGATATCGCGATTGTTCTTGCAATTTTGCTATTCTTATTGTTAGTTAAATTGTAGTATTTTATAATATACTTTACATATGAGAAAGTTTCTAGTGTTGCGGAAATTATTTTCGCGTCTTGAGCCTTCAGCTAACTTTACAGAGGATCTTCAATTACATTGCTTTTTGATATTAGTAATAATTTACTGTTTGCTTTCTATCAACCTTAATACATAGTGTTGCGAAATGATTGAATCGCGAGTTCCAGTTAGCGTTGCGTTGATTAATGATCGCGTTTTTAATTAGAGTTGCGAATACCAGTCCCCAATTGCTTCCAATTGGAAGCCTGTTCCTGAGCCACCCTGAAGGGTGGTACATCATCGTCAGCCAAAGACCATGGCTGAATCTTCCGCGTTTAGTGTTGCGTTTAAAGAGAAAATTGGTGCATAGAGTATCGAATCATTGTTTTATTAGCGTTGCATCCAATCTCGATTTTGCGGATGTTTAATACTATTAATGATTAACTTGTTGAATTAGAGTTGCTATTTGACATATTGAAGCACCACTCGCGTCTGATCCTTACAAATTTGTGTTGATATTGAATTCTTTAATATTTAAAAGTAGTATACTAGCGTTGCGTTACATAAATATTCTTTAAATAATAATAATTTGCTGGCAGCCCTTCTGGCCACCTATGTTACTCCAAGCATATCTCTTAATTTTTTGTTTCTTAATAATTATACTACCTGGAATGTCTGTTGATGGAAATACTGCCAAAATATTGCATACATAATAGTAAATGACCGTTTGGACGAAATGAAAGTAAAGAAAAGGAAACAGTAGATAAAATTTGATAAAATAATAATTTCTAGATAGTAGATTTCAATTAGAGACAATACTAGTGACTGTTTATCATTGGAGTTTAACTCTTCAATATTTTCCCCTAATGGTTGCACTGTATTTGCACCTTTCTTTAGTGGAGATAATTTTTATAACTTTTCGAGCTTGATTTGTAGAAATTGAAATTCACTCGCGATATCCGTAAATGTTTAAACAAAAATCCTTGCACGAAAAATGTTCTTGGCCGTAGTTGTGGCTCGGCATGGTGATAGTGGAATGTTGTTATTTTGCTTCCGAATAATCATGTGTCGCTTCTTTGTCGAAGCAAAATAGAATCAATTGTAGTGAAATGTAACTACTTCATTTTGGAGTTTTTAATGAAATTGATACCACCATTCAGTTTGATCTAGAATCTAGAACGTACAAAAGAATATATCACTTTAGCCGAAATCCAATTACCTATTGTTATTAAAAAATAGCTGCATTTCTTATATCAATTCTGATTTATTAACTTCACTAAAATTCAGTTATTACGAATTAAAAGCAGCTGCATTTCAATATAAATTGGGGAGGCTTGGGGACGTCACTAATCCAATGTTTGAGATTGTTACAGATACACAGATGAACCCAAATATGATATATTAAACCAATGGGAGTACATCAGAGGCTCAAAAGTGGAATATATGTATACAATACAGATCCAGAAATATTATCAACTGCACGATTGGAAACTACAAAATTAAAGAGGCCTCGTCAATCCAATTTCTACGTTTAAGAATTTATTTTTATTATACTTTACTAATTATTTCGGGTCTGTGTTTGTTTCAGAAGCATTCAAAAGAATCAGCTAAAGAAGCGGATACATGATAATACATACGTATAATATGACCACATCCTCGCCCGGCCCCTGCTCCTGCCCCTAACCCCAGCCCTTTTAACTCGCTACATTTATTAGATAAATAATTAGTTGGGCCCAACTATAAATCTGACAATACGTTTAGCTCCTTATGTAGGTAGGATTTGTTCGAGCACACAATCTTAGAAGTTTATACAGGCAGGTTTTACAGGAATTGAAAATATTAGACTTTTAATTAGGCAGGGTTTATAAACCCAAAAATTGTTTGCAGGTGCTGTAATTTTTATATTATTATAATTGATATTATTGTAATTGTTCGTTTAATGGAACTCTTAGATGTTATATTAGGTAGGGTGATTCTAGTTTTAAGTTAGATCTTTAGACAGGTAGGGCGCATTTGAATCTAATCTAGTTTTTAAGAGGGAAGGATTTTTTTTAAGCTGTGATAATATTTTGTTGTCTAGTTATTAAGATCATAGGATATATTTATAAGAAAGTTTTATTTCAGGAAATTTAATTCTCTTCTTGATTTTTTTTCAGGTTTCCTTCTCATATCCCATTTAGCTTTCGGTCGTTAATTTTCCAAGTACTCCTCTTGTTGTCTCACTTGTACTGCGATCAATTAATGAACGTTCTACAAATTGACAATAAGAGGAGATTTTTCTTTCTCACATGTTATATTAGAATTAGTTTTCGCGTAATTGGAGGGTGGAAGGGCCGTGGCTAGGGTGGGTCTCCATGCGCAGTAACCTCCACGTGGTGAGACCTGGGCAATCAATTATTTATCGTATAATTATTAAACGTTTAAGAGACGTTTGATAATTATGTGGAAAATAATTCGAGCGAATTGACTGCGCATTGCACTTTCCCCCCACATTCCCTTTTTCGCTTCATTCTCTTCTTTGCTTTATTCCTTTTTAATTCTCTGCCGGGATCAATCACGCTCGTTTCTTGTCTTCTAATTTATTTCACTACTATTAGCTTCATTCCCTTTTCCGTACTCGGCCCGGAGGACCGATGGTTGGGGACTTAGTTTCAGCGAGTTAAGATGTGTGGGGGCGTGATTGTGGTTCTGGAGGAAGGATCCGAGGCCCGCTGTTAGACTACGTCTCTAACGGTTGTTGGTTTTCGCCCTAAATCTGGGATCATGGTCGCGGTTCTTGCATTTCCGGGCTGCAGTATCATCGTGAGCGGTGTGTGAGCTGTGATTGCGTTCCGGACAGGTGACCCGCCTAGTAGGAAATTCCTGCGAGTTAGACCACGCCAAGCACACCTTGGGGTGGCAGAAGGTATATGGGACATAATCTGGAATCGTGGTTGCGGTCTTGCTTCCGTTCCTCAATGATTTCTGTGGCTCGGTATCGCAACTGGTGTAGATTCTAAGTCCATTTACTGTCCAGACTCTGGGCCGAGGGCTCGCGGACTGCTCGGTAGCAGTCACTTTCGTTGCTCGCCTCCTCAACCACTTCACCCCTGCTTGATTCATTCCACTTGAGTGTCCAGCCTATGGACTTTACTAATTCAATGCATGATATTGTTACAGATTCACTTATCAGAGGCATGACTGGAAGCTATAAAGAGCCAGCCTCGTCCATCCCATTTGTAAGCTCAAGATTTTGTATAATACTTTACTAATTACTGTCGGTTTGTCATTGTTTCAGAAGCATTGCAAAGAACCCGCTAGAGAAGAGGATTGCTAAAAATATTTACAATGTGACCACACTCCCACCCTGCCACCGCCCCTGCCCTTTTATACTGGCATGTTTTACACAAATTGAAATTATTAGACATTTAATTAGGCAGGGTTCATGAAACTAAATATTCATTCACTCTGTTCTAGAACACCATGGGCAACGAAAGTAATTCCTCTTCAATTAGTCCATATTAACTATATGCATGTTCATACCTATATGAGTATGGTAAATTATGTATTTCATTCCTGTGTGTTAGGATATTATTGAAATTGTTGTTTTAATTGAACTCTTAGATATTATATTAGGCAGGGTGATTCTAGTTCTAAGTTAGATCTTTAGACAGGCAGGTCGTATTCGAATGTACTCTAGTATTTAAGAAAGTAGGATTTATTTTTATGCTATGTCTTAGTTTTTAAGACAGCAGTGTGCACTGCTGTAATAATATTTCGTTGTCTACTTTTTAAGACCGTAGGATATATTTATTTTATTGTAGTATATATTTTTAAGAAAGTTTTGTTTCAGGAAATTGAATTGTCTCGCAGATTTTCTTTCAGGTTTCCTTCAGATATTCAAGTTAGCTTTCGGTCGCGAATTTTCCAAGTACTCCTCTTGTTGTTTTACTTGTACTACGATCAATTAATGATCGTTCTACAAATTGACAAGAATAGGAGGTTTTTCTATTTCAAAAACTCTGTTAGAATTAGTTTTTGCGTAATTGGAGGGTGGAAGGGCCGTGGCTAGGGTGGGTCTCCATGCGCAGTAACCTCCACGTGGTGAGACCCGGGCAATCAATTATTTATCGTATAATTATTAAACGTTTTAGAGACGTTTGATAATTATGTGGAAAATAATTCGAGCGAATTGACTGCGCATTGCACTTTCCCCCCACATTCCCTTTTTCGCTTCATTCTCTTCTTTGCTTTATTCCTTTTTAATTCTCTGCCGGGATCAATCACGCTCGTTTCTTGTCTTCTAATTTATTTCACTACTATTAGCTTCATTCCCTTTTCCGTACTCGGCCCGGAGGACCGATGGTTGGGGACTTAGTTTCAGCGAGTTAAGATGTGTGGGGGCGTGATTGTGGTTCTGGAGGAAGGATCCGAGGCCCGCTGTTAGACTACGTCTCTAACGGTTGTTGGTTTTCGCCCTAAATCTGGGATCATGGTCGCGGTTCTTGCATTTCCGGGCTGCAGTATCATCGTGAGCGGTGTGTGAGCTGTGATTGCGTTCCGGACAGGTGACCCGCCTAGTAGGAAATTCCTGCGAGTTAGACCACGCCAAGCACACCTTGGGGTGGCAGAAGGTATATGGGACATAATCTGGAATCGTGGTTTCGGTCTTGATTCCGTTCCTCAATGATTTCTGTGGCTCGGTATCGTAACTGGTGTACATTCTAAGTCCTTTTACTGTCCGGACTCTGGGCAGAGGGCTCGCGGACTGCTCGGTAGCAGTCACTTTCGTTGCTCGCCTCCTCAACCACTTTACCCCTCCTTGAGTCATTCCACTTGAGTGTCCAGCCTATGGACTTTACTAATTCAATGCACGATATTGTTACAGATTCACTTATCAGAGACAAGACTGGAAGCTATAAAAAGCCAGCCTCGTCCATCCCACTTGTAAGTTCAAGATTTTTGAAATACTTTACTAATTACTGTCGGTTTGTCATTGTTTCAGAAGCATTGCAAAGAACCCGCTAGAGAAGAGGATTGCTAAAAATATTTAAAATGTGATCACACTCCCACCCTGCCCCTGCCCCTGCCCCAGCCACTGTCATTTTATAAAGGCATGTTTTACACAAAATGAAATTATTAGACATTTATTTAGCAAGGGTTCATGAAACTAAAAATTCATTCACTCTGTTCTAGAACACCATGGGCAACGAAAGTAATTCCTCTTCAATTAGTCCATATTAACTATATGCATGTTCATACCTATATGAGTATGGTAAATTATGTATTTCATTCCTGTGTGTTAGGATATTATTGAAATTGTTGTTTTAATTGAACTCTTAGATATTATATTAGGCAGGGTGATTCTAGTTCTAAGTTAGATCTTTAGACAGGCAGGTCGTATTCGAATGTACTCTAGTATTTAAGAAAGTAGGATTTATTTTTATGCTATGTCTTAGTTTTTAAGACAGCAGTGTGCACTGCTGTAATAATATTTCGTTGTCTACTTTTTAAGACCGTAGGATATATTTATTTTATTGTAGTATATATTTTTAAGAAAGTTTTGTTTCAGGAAATTGAATTGTCTCGCAGATTTTCTTTCAGGTTTCCTTCAGATATTCAAGTTAGCTTTCGGTCGCGAATTTTCCAAGTACTCCTCTTGTTGTTTTACTTGTACTACGATCAATTAATGATCGTTCTACAAATTGACAAGAATAGGAGGTTTTTCTATTTCAAAAACTCTGTTAGAATTAGTTTTTGCGTAATTGGAGGGTGGAAGGGCCGTGGCTAGGGTGGGTCTCCATGCGCAGTAACCTCCACGTGGTGAGACCCGGGCAATCAATTATTTATCGTATAATTATTAAACGTTTTAGAGACGTTTGATAATTATGTGGAAAATAATTCGAGCGAATTGACTGCGCATTGCACTTTCCCCCCACATTCCCTTTTTCGCTTCATTCTCTTCTTTGCTTTATTCCTTTTTAATTCTCTGCCGGGATCAATCACGCTCGTTTCTTGTCTTCTAATTTATTTCACTACTATTAGCTTCATTCCCTTTTCCGTACTCGGCCCGGAGGACCGATGGTTGGGGACTTAGTTTCAGCGAGTTAAGATGTGTGGGGGCGTGATTGTGGTTCTGGAGGAAGGATCCGAGGCCCGCTGTTAGACTACGTCTCTAACGGTTGTTGGTTTTCGCCCTAAATCTGGGATCATGGTCGCGGTTCTTGCATTTCCGGGCTGCAGTATCATCGTGAGCGGTGTGTGAGCTGTGATTGCGTTCCGGACAGGTGACCCGCCTAGTAGGAAATTCCTGCGAGTTAGACCACGCCAAGCACACCTTGGGGTGGCAGAAGGTATATGGGACATAATCTGGAATCGTGGTTTCGGTCTTGCTTCCGTTCCTCAATGATTTCTGTGGCTCGGTATCGTAACTGGTGTACATTCTAAGTCCTTTTACTGTCCGGACTCTGGGCAGAGGGCTCGCGGACTGCTCGGTAGCAGTCACTTTCGTTGCTCGCCTCCTCAACCACTTTACCCCTCCTTGAGTCATTCCACTTGAGTGTCCAGCCTATGGACTTTACTAATTCAATGCACGATATTGTTACAGATTCACTTATCAGAGACAAGACTGGAAGCTATAAAAAGCCAGCCTCGTCCATCCCACTTGTAAGTTCAAGATTTTTGAAATACTTTACTAATTACTGTCGGTTTGTCATTGTTTCAGAAGCATTGCAAAGAACCCGCTAGAGAAGAGGATTGCTAAAAATATTTAAAATGTGATCACACTCCCACCCTGCCCCTGCCCCAGCCCCTGTCATTTTATAAAGGCATGTTTTACACAAAATGAAATTATTAGACATTTATTTAGCAAGGGTTCATGAAACTAAAAATTCATTCACTCTGTTCTAGGACACCATGGGCAACGAAAGTAATTCCTCTTCAATTAGTCCATATTAAGTATATGTATGCTCATACCTATATGAGTATGGTAATGTGTCTATTTCATTCCTGTGTTAGGATATTATTGAAATTGTTGTTTTAATTGAACTCTTAGATATTATATTAGGCAGGGTGATTCTAGTTCTAAGTTAGATCTTTAGACAGGCAGGTCGTATTCGAATCTACTCTAGTATTTAAGAATGTAGGATTTATTTTTATGCTATGTCTTAGTTTTTAAGACAGCGGTGTACACTGCTGTAATAATATTTCGTTGTCTAGTTTTTAAGATCGTAGGATATATTTTTACGAAAGTTTTGTTTCAGGAAATTGATTTCAGATTTTGTTTTAGGTTTCCTTCGGATATTCAATTTAGCTTTCGGTCGCGAATTTTCTAAGTACTCCTCTTGTTGTCCATCTTGTACTATGATCCATTAATGATCGTTCTACAAATTGACAATAATAGGAGATTTTTCTTTTTCAAAAACTATGTTAGAATTAGTTTATGCGTAATTGGAGGGTGGAAGGGCCGTGGCTAGGGTGGGTCTCCATGCGCAGTAACCTCCACGTGGTGAGACCTGGGCAATCAATTATTTATCGTATAATTATCAAACGATTCTTTGCACAATCTCACAGAACAGATAAGATACGTTTGATAATTATGTGGAAAATAATTCGAGCTAATAGACTGCGCATTGAGCTAGAGTCGTAGGTCCGGCTAAAGTTGGTTAGTAAATGCTTAGCTGATCCAGCGATTGTAGGTTTACCTACTGGACTTCGTTAGTATTATATGATCTGTCGGTAACGTTGCGAGCTACACGGAAATGGATGGGGTTCTCGGGACCTCAGGAATTCGGGGTGAAAAAATACATTGGCTGATTTGGCTATTCCTATATCTCGTCGGTGATCAGCGTACACGAGATTTAATTTAACCGCAGGATCAGTGTTCATGCTTTCTTGCAAGTTGCAATAATAGTTGCAGTCGGAATCGGAAAATGCATATATTGAGCGAAACTTTTGATGCTCTTTGTTGCCTGTTGTGTCCCGCAGTCGACGTGTTCTTATATCTCGTCTGTGCCACTACTATCCAATTCCTAGGTGGCGGGACCTCGTAGCGATTTTTAAATTGATTCATGGCGCGCCTGATCTTGGCGCGAAGCTACGAAAAACGTTTGAAGCTACTTAGTGTCCACTTAGCAAGGAAATTTCGTTGGTCGATGAAGGAGCAAAAGTAAGAACCAAACGCTCCGTACAACGGCGAGGAAATTGAGGACCCGAATCTAAATAAATCGATCAGTAAATAGATCGAGCCTACTTCCTACTGTTTTACGATTGGGTAGCTCGCTGTGGATAGGAAGGATGGTCGAGGGGCGGAGAGGCCGTGTATTTGTAGCGTTCAAGTCGGCAGCTACGATCTCCTTCTGGCAAACTTTATCGTGACACCGTTTTGTACGTGCCGAAGAGTTGCTTGGATCCGTTCGATCGTATCTTCCGCCGTATCGGCCGGCTCGGTTGGTGCTTGCGCGTTTCCGTCCCATGAATTCAGTAACATAGTAATTTCCTCGGTGTGCATTTACCGTGTATCGTGGTGTAACGTTTCTGCGGCGATTCCTCGCGCAAAGCACTGGCAAGTAACCGCGATTCATTGAGATAAATTCGCTCACCGCTTAGACTATATTCGTTTCGGTTCGCGCACGGCAACTTCCGTGTACATAGTATGAATTCCTCTCGGTTGCTGTTGCGTTCCAAACTTTCTGCCTTTTGTTTCCTTTTTCACTTATCTCGTGCGCGTTGAAAATCGATTATTCGATTTGATACACGCTGGACGAATACATACTCGGAATCGATCTGAGTAATGAACGTTATTATCTGTTGGACATAGTTGTTCGTGATTAGCCATCAGTCCTTTTTAATTCGCACAATTACGTAAGGGGTAGAACGTTAAGAAATCATATGGTTTGCATGTGGCCACTTGTATTTGTTTCAGTATATGTTAATAGTATCTTTTAAATAACGCAGGACCATTCTTTTTAAACGGCGAACATTGAGAATGTCAGTGTCAAAATTCATAAAGGTCTCAATATTTTTCTCTTGAACCGTGATGGAATATAGATATTTGCGTATTCTAATAAAAAAAAGAAACTTTGGGTTTTTGAGCTCCAGCAACTCACGTATTTAGTACGATTGGCGAAGCTCATGAACTAATTTCGTTTGTTTCGTGTTACATAATCGGTCGAATCGGCACGGTAATTGCATCGAAGATCAATTCCTTCGAGGCCAATAATGGTGTTCTTCTGAACCTCGATAAATGCTTGGTTTTATGGTGCCCGTGAATATATAAATTTCAGATGTAGAACAAAATGGCCATCAGCATAAAATTCACAAAATTCGACAACACGCCATGGGGATTTCGATTGGCTGGTGGAAGCGATTTTCCACAGCCACTGACTGTCATCAGAGTACGTACTTTACAAGATAATTCCAGTGCATGCATTATGTTCATTTATCTCAACAAAACGTGCACGAATTTTTCCCCATACGAAGGTGAATGATTTTCCTTTAAGTTTATTCACGAACGATTGAAAAATTCTGATATTTCTAACGCTTGTGTTTCGAGATATGCACGCATTAAGCATGCAACATCGATTACAACGGAGGGTTGTGGGTTGCATACTTGCAGGGAGCGATTTCCAGAATGTCGGTATAGTAGAATGAACGCAGAAATTTCTATTCAGTTATCTGCCTTACCGATGCCGTCTTTTCTCGCTTATAATTGAATTATTTATACTAACTATAGTTTGAACAGTACATATAGAAACACGCGTGGCATTTATTGGAAATTCGCTAAGTTTCATGTTACCCATGTTACGTCACTGTGATAAATAGATAAAGTTCCGTAAGGAAAGAAATCGATTGAAATCTATTCCTTAGGTGGCAGAGGAAAGTCTCGCAGAGTGCATGGGCTTAAAAGTTGGCGACGTGGTAGTGAGATTAAATGATCAACCCATAAGTAGCCTGACCCATGGTCAGGCACACGAGGAACTGATGCGAGCAGGAAACAATTTTGTCCTAGGCATCCAAAGGTAAGTACCTTGCTTACAAGCAATAAGGAAACGTGTGAAACGTTGAAAAGAACCGAATCATTTCATTACATCCGTCAGAAGAAGATCGGCGGGTTGATTGTTAAAACAATTCGATGCCAATGTCAATGACACGGTCCATCGTTGCATCTAATGGACCTAGGTGAAGGCCGAGCTTGACTTGAACTACTTTCAACTGTAAGAATTTTCTGACGAATACATACACCGTGATTCACGACGGGCATACGTTTCAATGATAGCTACTGCGATCCCCGTTGCGTCCTCGTCTATCGGGAAAACGATCACGTTAATGTCGCGTGTAGAAAGGGAAAATAAAAGAGAGCAGGAAAATCGTGGAAAACGCGATAACTCGCGACGTCCCTGCGCACCCGTGTGCATTATATTAACCCGACGTAGCCAGAATATCCCGGCGTGCGAGCTACGTGTGGTAACGAATTGCAACACTTATAAATAGGTGACCCAGAATGAAATCTGTTTATCATTGGTTGGCGATTTTATTACTGGCATTATACGCCGCACACATTTGTCCCACGGTCCCTCATTACCCTTTCGTGCGTGAATCGGCCCGCACCAGGTTTTCACAAAGCGAGGTAAAATCGTCGTCCGTTTCGATTCCGTTTACACACGAGATCGTGGAAAAAGTGCGTCCATCAAGCGTGGCGGATCGATCGCGAGATCTCTGTTCGAAAGACCAGCATTAATCAAGCACGACTGTTGCACAGAGGCGAAGATTCTCTCAAGGCTGTGGAGGCGCTGTCCGAGGAGAACATCGTTCCCTACAAGATTCCTGTAGGTACCTTTAAGCAATCGTCTATGAATACCTCGTTGCTCGGAAACATCAAGGACTATTATTGCCCTTTGTAATCGTTCACCATAAAGACCGTAGGACCGTTTGTTAGCTCGCAGATTTACCGCCCGTCTTCCCGGAGCAAATCTTGACGGAGGAGACTGTAATCGAGCGGTACGAGGAGGTGAGCTGCGAGGCAGGGCAGACCGAGGAGGAGGTCAAGCCAGAAGTGGAACCGCTCCCGGACAAGCCGAAAGACGCGAACAGCGAGATTGTGCCGAATCAGAATCTCACGGACGACGAGATCGCGCAGCTGATTCTGGAGGAAGAAGAACTTTTGAACGACCAAGGCGTTCTAGGGTATACATTTATCGTCTTGTCCCTTGAATCGTTAATCGTCTCGTGTGTTTAATTGAACGGGGGGCGGGGAAACGTTGCAGGGTGAACTTCAAGAAACTTAGACCCAGGGCCACGGTTCTAAAGCAATCGAAGGTGATCGAGGAACTGCAAAATATAGCCACAGCTGAGCCGCCGTTGGTCGAGCAGTTGAGACGTACTTCGGTGTTCCTGCAGAAACCGCAGGGACCAGTACCGGTGGCCCGTAAAAAAAAGGAGGAGGAAGAAGAGGTCGAAGTCGAGTCGTACAGAGTCGTGATAAAGAAGCAGAAAAAGAGGAGCGTCGCCGACCGACTACTGGAGAAGGGCCTGCTGAAACCCGGGGACGCAAGCACTCCAGAACCCCCTACTCCCGAGGTAAACATGGAATGTAACGAAATGGGAATGAAAATCGAGGAGGACGATTCGCTGATCGTTCTGTCAGAGTCGCCCGACGATAGTCCATGCTCGCAACCACTTGAACCGGCGCCGAACCTCGCCAGTCCCGTGGTGTTCCCTTCGTTTCACGAGCCCCAGAACGAATTCCGCCAGAGTCAAACGTCCGTCGATATCGAGCCAGAAGATCTGGCGAGCTTGGAGTTGGACGTAGTCCCGGTGATGTTGTCGAAGCGCAAAGAAAACTTGGTTGTTGCGCGACGTGCCTCGAGCAGGCGCAAGTTCAAAGGCTATTACACCAGAGCTCATTATTTTCGGAGGTGTCTGTTCGGGAGTAAAGGCCACGGCGATGGTAAGAAAGCGGTGAATGTAAAATCGTCGTTCAGGGAACGTGTTCGGGAGAGCGATACTAGTGGCTGGGCGGAATCGAATGATCGCAGCGTGGAACAGCTTGAAGATGCGTCTCGTCGCAGCAGCGTCGACAAATCGTCGATGTCCAGGATGAAAGGTCGATACCTCGAGACATACTTGAAGCGGGAGGATAATTGGATGAGGTGTATGCTCGACGGTCTGTTCGAAAAGCCTGGTAGTTTTCACTCGAGTAAATTATTCGATAGGCTAGTTACGCGCAAGGAAGTTTCATTCAAAAGAAGCCATTACGCCGAGAGGATTCTCGTTCGTAGCGTAGAATTCGTTGCCGTGCGCCTTCGCTCCGATATCCCCAAGTATCTGGAGCAAATATACTCGACGGGTGTCTCCGAGACCCCGGAATCCAAGTCCGATATTGGCAAATGTTTGTATTTCAAGGGTCGATATTTTCAGCGTATCTTCTGGCGCAACGTAGCTTGTCTCGTGAATTGCATCAGGGTTATGCTGTCTGCGAAGAGTATCCCCGGCAAAGACAGAAGGAGGCGTAGCTCTGCGATGATTAAGATGAAGGGTCGCTACTTGGAAACGTATTTGCTCGATAACGCATCCTTCAACCTGCACGATCTTCGCGAAGGTTCCTCGATGAAACCGAGCGTGGTCTCATCGAAGAGGAGATTCCTCGCGCGAACTCATTACGTCGAGCGTATCCTCAAGAAGCACTTCGAGTCCCTCGGTTTGATCATACGGTACATCCGTAGCCAAATTCTCCAAGGTATTTCCGATTCTTCCGTCGCTGTTCCAGGGTGTTCTACCTTGAACTGGAGCCGAAACGACACGCCCGCCTCGCCCGTAAAGGAAGACGACGTCATCTCGAGTATGATTCGTTCCTCCAAAGATTTCATCTCGACGGAAGTTTATCATCGCGGCTGTAGGCGCCTCTCTAGATCATCGAGAAGTAGCGTTTCCGCGGGCCCCGCAAAGTCGAGCGCCTTGGCAAGCTTCTTCTTCAATTGGCTCCCCCCTATGTTCAGAAAGAAATCGGCCGATCAGTCGGTCGGCGACAAACCGATCGTGCAGGACAACGATCGCGACGGTCGCAGGTTGTCATTCGTGCCGACCATTCTTTACGAGGGTCTCACGAATCGTATCGGAGTCGATTTCACGAGGCTCGTGGCGTACGCGTTTGTGCCTTGCACCTCGATCATCTTGCTGTACTGGTACAAGTAAAATTCGTCGTCCATAACTCGAGTCCTCTACCCGTTAATCTGTATCCATTGTGAGCCCGCTCGAGCCGCCGCTATTAATGATTACGATTATGTTTAGATTTAAAACGGCATCACTTGTTCTAGGACATCCCTAACAGACGATAGATCATCATGGGCCATCTGTAAACGTATAAAAAGAAATGAAACAGTATTCGTCGTTCGTAAAGTGTGTGTTGTATCTTCTGTCCAGTGTAACTGTAACATGTTTCTCATGGTTAGAGACAGATATTGTACTTGTTACCCGGGGTCGTGCCGCCGTATAACGAAAGTTTGTCCGTTCTAACCGCTCATGACGATAATCGTATTGTCCTCAAACTATTTAACAGCAACAAGATTGCACGGCCCCGCTGGTACGCCTAACGTAGTATGTACTTGTAAAACTACAAAGTGATCGCGCTGGCACGTCTATCCGTAGATACTTTAGTCTAACCAGTGTAGAGTAAAAGGAAAAAAAAACGAAACGAAAAAAAAAAAAGGTGAAACCATTGGAATGTCGAGTTACCATGCACGCGCATATCGATGCATGTAATATCTACATACATATAGTTATCTCATTGTCACTGTACTCACGACGGATTGTCGATAAAAAAAAAAAAGCGGTACATATAATAGAGAAATAAACGAAACGTATATCTGGATGCACCCAATGCTAAAAATCTCGATAACCCTTAATATCACAAGAAACTGTTGAGACTCAGCAATTCTTCCGGGAATAACGACACTCCCAAAATCCTACCCGTTTTCAGGGAACGTACTCCGTGACGAAAACGAACAATCCGAAATGCATACGCAACCAGCACCAACCATCAACTCCAAAAACCGACGAAACAGACGCAATGGTCAATGTGTAATATAACAAAAAATTAAAAACAAAAAATGGAAAGTCGAGAGTTCCATATGCATTTCAATCCCACAATTGTTTGCACGACAGACCAGACAACAGTTCACCGTTCATCTTCCAACGAGCCCAGCACTCTGTAGCTTCTTGTCTGAATTTAGGCGACACCGTCGGCCACACCGGAACCCAGCTGTCGAACGGATCAGGATCGCGGGGACGAGCCGCGACCCGAATCGAAGGCGGAGTCGAGAGCGGAATCGAGAGCGGAATCGAAGCCGGAGGAAAGCGAGAACGAACAGCAACCGGAGGAAACAGCCGCGTGCGACGAGGGGGACGACGAGCGGGAGGCTAGACAGGAGGTGGTTACCTGTAAAGAGCAAACGAGCCGGGAGACCGTCATGAACAAGATCGAGATGGAGATGGCGGACTTGGCGGCGAAGGTCGATAAAGAGAAGATCAAGGAGCTGGTCAGCACAGAGATCAACCTGGAGAAGCAGCTGGAGAACGTGCAGCGGCAGTTGCTCGCGTTGAAGCAGCTACCGAGCGAGATCGAGAGCCACCTGAAGATCGTCTCGGAGCAGTTGCAGAAGATTATGGAGCTGAGCGGCGTCCAAAACGGCGCCACCGCCAACGGCGACAAACGCCGAGGTGGGCACGGCCGCCAAGATTATATTCCCCGTGCGAATGAGCCTCGATCGGTACCTCGCGTGCGCAATTATTTTCAAAATTCACGCGTTCGAGCTTTTTGAAACGATGCCAAGCGTCGGTTGCGAAACGAGCCAGACTGCCTTCGCATTCGTCGCGCTGGCGGCCCTTCGCGTTCCTTCTTCTAACGGGGATGGTTGGGCAATCAGAACATTCGGAAACGCATGAAACTTTGCGTGCAAGTGGAATATGTTGTCCCTGTTCTTCGTTCGCGCCGTAATTCGGTTTTAACACTAGAACTACCAAGGAGGTCGAAATGACTTGTTTCAGATTTCTTGCTTTAGAATTATTGATATATCGTTTAATTATCAATTATTGGAATCGATAATTATCAATTATTGGAATCGATAATTATCAATTATTGGAATCGATAATTATCAATTATTGATAATTATTGAGGTATCGTCGTAGCAAATTGTGATGAGTTTTAATGAGACAGAATAACAATTATATATGTCTATTTAGCAGTAAACGTACCGGTATTTTACGCATACCAATTCTTACCATAAGGGATCATTTGACTCCTTATTAAATAAAAGTATACTAAGTACAATAAATTAGTATACGTTTTGGTATCCTTTTTTTTTTAATTTTAGGTAAATTTTGAAAGGGTTCATTTGACCCCTTCAAACCGAATCATGGGACGAACAGAAAATGGGGTTGTATTACAGATGACATACTGTACTTTTGCATGCAAAGTTTCATACGTCTCGGAATCTTAGGGTTGCCTAACCTTCGGTGCAAGCGATTGGAAATTCCTCCGGCGTGGCTGTCGCGCTACAATAATTCGATCGACATTTTCAGAGGCGGGAGAGCCGTGCCAGGAGTCGAAAGAATCCGAGGAAGAACTCGAGGAGCACGAAGAACTGGAGATAACGGAGGAGCACGATGTGACGGAGTACACAGAGGACATTTCCTATTCAGCATTTTCAGACGACCATCCGCGAATAATACAGCCCAGCGACGACGAGGAAGACGGGACCGAGACACAGGAACTGGAGGGAACTCTGTCGGTGATAAGCGAAGAGGGGAGCAGGGTGAAGAAATTCGTTGTCTCGTATGAGACGAAGGTTTTGAAATCGCCAAGCCCCGCGCCGTCTTATGGTGAGTGTTTGGCCGTCGTTTCTAACTGCGGGTCTGACGGATCGACGATTAAAAACGATAACGCAATGGGAACCGTAACGGAAACGTAGCGATGTGTATTGTAGGAAGTTTCGAACCAGATCCCAATCTATCGCCAAAAGATCAAGTTATTCAAGAGCTGCAGGTATTCTAGAGAATGATACGGAATGTAAATTGAACGTACAATAATTTCTCGTTTTTTTAATCCTGGTCTACCGTACTGTGTCATTCAACGTCTAGAATCTAGAATCCCTATAATCGTACCATTGCACTTGACATATTATAATAGGTTCTCGCAAAAGTCTCATTCGCATTTTTTAGTAGATATTAACTGCAAACAATTTAACGAAGAGCAGAATATTTTTATACGATGTTCGATACGCTCTTTTACATTATTCCCCTTGATCCGCCCGGAGGTATCATGATATCATGTTTTAACGTTTTTTTTATGCTGTTAGCATAAAATATTCCAGAATATTCCAAATCAGATCCAGATGCCTTTCCTGCTTTTCCATCTATCGATACAAGCAGAACGACACTGAGACTATCGATTCAAACGACATTATATTATCGGAAAGCTAGAAAGTGGAGTGCCTTAGCATCAACGAAAAATGGATCAGTCACTGTGTTTGACTAAACGTTCTCCAATAAAACCGAGCAGACAAACTTTTGCGACAACCTAATATTTAACGTTGTTCGTGTACCAAGAAAACTGCAATTCCCGTGTTCTTAATATTTCCGTGTATGGTTCAAAGGTCCCGTAACGTGTACCCCGTGTGTACCAATCTATTCTCCCCCTTTGACTGCAAGCCCCCAAAATCATGTAATTAAATTTACCTGTGTCACGCGTACATCCCCCCGACCATTCGAACAGGAAGGAAGCACGCGAGTTCCCTCGTAACCCCGTGTCAAAAGCATTCTTGGATCGTGCAGAACCATTCGTTTCAATGGTCGTGGAACGAGGAATGATGTTTCGTACCTTTGCAGCAGAGAGCTCAGCAACAAGGGAGGAAACGTTCGCAAGATCTCTGGCCCCAGGCTAAACAGGTCGAACTTACGCTGGGCCGTAGATGGAGGTGTCCGAATGATTTCTTCAATGACGAAATGATTGCCGAGGTTTTATCTTCCCAGGCGGAAGTAATTCGAGGCAAAGCTCTGGGGTAAGATTAATTTTTTTTTCCCCGGCAACGCAATTGATTCGAAAGTTACTCTTTGTTTGTTATTCGACGCAATTGTTACGTTGTTAATTAATCGAGGAGGGAACTGTTGGTGATCTATGCGATTTACGAACGCAGGGTAAACTTCAAGAAGTACGAGAAGACAAGTCTACCGAACTACGATCACTTGATGAACTCGAGCGTCTATAAAATGATTCACAAGATGGAACGAGAGCCGAAGCGAGGTATTCCAGCTAGACCTGCCAAAGTGAACGCAGCGGAGGACATAATCGAGAGGGTCGTGGGTATTCGATACGATCTAATGAATCATTCGTGACCGTACAAAAAAGAAAAGGCCATTGAAAAATGAGTCACATCGCTGACCCGTTTTTTATTTCAGAAATCTCCAGCGCTGAGCATCGCGGATGACAGGAGCACTCGAAGCGTCAGTCATTGAACCCGTGGGACATTGATGGGGAAAGAAAAGAATTCTTTCTTGCACGAGTGGAGGGGCTGTTGGATAAAATGCGATCAATCGCGACACACTTGCTGGCTTAAACGCGAGGAACACAATGTTAAAGTGGGAAAAATAAAGAATGAAATGAAAACACGATATGAAAATATCCGCTGCGATCGGGAGAATCGTGTGCAAATGTAAAGTAACGCGTGCGTGATAATGCATTGCCTCCGCGTGCAAGCTTTGCGTAAATCCTTGTGCGAGTTAAGCGTTAATAAAAGGATTGATTCATTTTGGTAAAGCGTCCATGGAAACGTTATCACCCCAGCCCCTAACGCGCCGCACGCTCAAGTCAAGTAGCGTACAGCAAATTCGTTTCATTATCTTGTACTCTTTATCAACGTATGCACACGTGTACTCCACTTTCCACGCTTGTCCGTCCGCTTATCTAACAGCGTCGTAGGTCGTGGATCACGATAATTGAATCTGCGCGCACGTTTCGATTTTGTCACCAGAGAATTGAATATGCAAACGCATCATGGTTCATCGCTAATGATGCGCTACATAAAGAGCAAGTTCCTTCGGTTAAACGCGAAGTCTCCAAATTTTCGAGGAACTACTCCAAAATGTTACTTGAGCGATTTAAACCAATTTCACTGGCCTACAGTGTAATAAATTGTATCAGAACACAGGAGGTATGGTCCAAGGGGCCATCACCTTATGTTTCATTTGTACCCATAGTTAACACTTATGGTAGCAACCCATTTCTATATTTCCTTTAATCATTTTTGTATGTTCTTGATAAAGTATCGCAAAACCGCTCCAGATCTCGTTTCTTCGAACAATTTTACAATTTTACATCAATTCACGTTCTGTGAGAACATATTTGCGCAAAATATTTTAAATAACTAAGCTCACTAATTTCGTGAACATTTTGGTGGCTAACATAAGGGTTAAGAAATTCGTTTACCGTTACCTAATAACAGATTGCAAATAAACGACGAAGTTATGAAAAAAGAAATGAATAGAATGGCGAAAGAAATCGGGGAAAAAGAAGTCGCTGTTTCATCGTTCTACGCAAGATCCGTTCGCGGAATCGGATATCCGAGAGGACGAGTCCGGTCGGCACGCTGTTGATTCGCGCATACTTTCACCTTTCCGGAGTTTCCTACTCTCTTTTCGAACCGTGCACCGCATGCGTACGGCAGGCTGAGTCACTATTGCCGTGGCCATCGTACGTTCCTTACCCTCCCTCTTTCTCCATTCTACTCGGTGGTCGTCTCATGCTTAGGGCTCGGGAACGTGACGTCGGTCCCGAGCAATTTATGTAAAGCATTCTAGGCATGATTCACGAACTAGTTCGCGCCCTCGTGACCGCCACCGGCGCAGAAAATGCAACCATTCCGGACGACACGAAAATCTCAGCTCATCCGGTCGAGTGGCCGAATGCATTCGGATCATGGACCGTGCCACGGCTTCTGGGCGAGGCCACGACAACGTTTCGACGTTTAGCAGGTAGCTAGAAAACGTGTCGAATAATTCCCAATGACAGTTTCTACGAATCGTTATCTTGCAGCTGGTTGGCGTCGCGCGGAGGACGATGCGTGATCGCGGTGCAGGCTAATCGGTGGATCGTTGTTCCAAGTACAATCGCGAATAAATTATCACGGCGCAGGGTGCACGGAGGAACAGTGCGACGAGCAAGGTGCCTCTCCTCATGGTCGAAGCGCTGGGAGCAATGACAGAAGGGGGACCCGGTGGGAATCGGCGCTGCCCGAGAAAGAAAGGGACGACGGGGGGAAAAGGACGAAACGAAACGTCGAGAATGCCATCCCGATACCACCGCCGCTGTGTACGTACACTTCATCATCCTTCTCTATTGTGCACTTTTCTACGTGCGTCGTTCGTGGCCTCTTCCCCGTCCCCCTTCTCTTCATACTTCTATTCACCCGTTCTTCCTTTCGCGCCACCCTTATCGCGAGTTTCTTTCCGCGCTGTTCCCATATTATTTCACTTCACGTCTACTCCGCTGACTCTTCCCATCAGCTTCCGGTTCCCCGGATAGTAATTCATCGTGCCGTTCCTCGAAGAGACTCATCGGCGCTGTCGCGGGTGTACAGTCTCAGAGATATCCAAAAAATTGCCACAACTTTATTGTCCGAGGTGTGTTTGCTGGTTCGAGCTCGCCCATTCAATCCGGAGACATTGATCGCCACGGCCTTCTGCGCGATCCCTGTCCCTTATTTATAATGGCCGCGATACAGCCGAAATAGATAAATCTCGCGCGCAGTTTCCTTCGTTTTCACGTGGAAACGCGGTGTCCTCTCCGTCGCACCTTCCATTCACCCCCTCCTGTGATAATTCTGGATCGCGGTCTCGTTCCTTCCCGCGTGTTGAGCCTCTATACCCATCCCCGCCCCTGGCCAGAACCGCGGCAGAGTCGAATCGGATGGAAGGAAAGCAAGCAGGCAGGCCCCGCTGGCCGACTGACCGTCCTCGACGTCTGCTTCTACCTTTACTCCGGTCTGCGCGTTCTTCAGGAACGTACGTGCCGTTCTCCCGACTGTGCGATTCCGCCTCGCAAAGGCAGACGTCAATCGTGACTGGTGCGACGTGCGTACACTGTCATATAGTTCGAGATCGAGCCGCAGCGTTTCAATTCGAAGGGAACGAGAACGGGGAAACGGAAAGAGAGTATTGGCCACATTGTTCGTATTGCGACTAGAAACGTCTCGCACCGTTCGTCCGGAGGATTCAGTTTTAATCGAGCGCACGAACGACAGTGATATGGCTCAGCTGATCAGCGTCAAGCTATCCAGGTTCGACGGGGCGCCCTGGGGTTTCCGTCTACAGGGTGGCAAGGATTTTGGCACACCGCTTATCGTGCAGAAGGTGAGTTTTTCGCAACGACAATTTATCTTTCCATTGTCCTTCGTGTTTCTCGGCCGTTCGGGACCCTTGACGCGGGTGGCACTTGATTCCTGGCGATCCTTGAGGGCGCGTAGCGCGTCAGACAGGTGCGATTCGAAGGTGCATTAAATCGTAGAACGTTGCCTATCTCGCGGTACGATGATCCGAAATGTCGGAGTCGTTGCGACCAATTACTAGACTTACAACTTGTTAGATATAAACTACGCTCGCATTGTGTTTCCTCGACGGCACTGGCAAAGTGTTCGAAGAACGTCTTATCTTCGTTGGCTCGCGTTATCGCTGCTTCCTATTACGCACGTGTTTTATTCGCCGGGCAAAAACGCGAGGGAGTACGGGTGCAGAATATTCGGACCATTACGAATTTTGGAATCGCTTGTTTGGAAATCGTTACGTCACTCAACTATCGACATCCTATCGACATCCTATCGACGTCGATCGAATTCCATGGAAACTCCATCGCTCTCGCGACCCCAGTGACGTTTAACGGCGATGGCAACGCGATTCGAGCGATTCCTGGCCGAGGAATTGAAGGGACGTTGGACAGGCGCAGGTGACGTCCTTTTTCCGCCATAATCGAGTATGAGGGAGCGTTACGCAATCGGCTGGCAAACGCCAAATTATTTCACGCGCATCGGTGGAAATCGTTGCCAACTACGTGCGAAACGCGCGGCTCGTCGTCGCCGTCGTGCTTTTGGCGACGCGTCGCGAGGTAACACGAGAAGCTTTTGGCTAACGTCGCCGCGACTTTCGCGAGAATCCTCGACTTTCTTCGTTTATCTCAATGGCAGCTTTGCCCGCGCGTCATACGCAGTTATGCGGTTACGAAACGTCCGACCGGATATTAGGTGGGAACCTCGCCGTGAATCTTCGAACCTCTGGCCGCCTATGCGTTTTCACTGTCATGTTTATTATCGTTCGGCAAGGGGATCGGGATTGTTCAGGCGGGATATTTTAGAAGCAGGCTGTAACGTCCCTGATACATATGATATTTCGATCATAATAGGAAATCCTCGAGCCGTGCCGACGGAGCGATTTAAAAAAGAGCAGAGAAAATAGGGGACGAGGGTGGATCACAGTTGAACGTTGAACAGTTTTATCTGGCGATCGACGTTTCGAACTTGGCCTTCTTAGCGGCACGTGCTCCGTTTATTTTATGAGGCCGCAAATACGACGCCCGGCCGCCCTCGAGCTTCTCGGAAAGGAGAGAAATATGAGTCTGCGGGTGTCAAAATCCCCGCCGTCCGTCGGAATCGCAAACTAATCGCGAGTAATTGCTTCAACGAAGTTCGCCGTTTCGTCGCGGCAACTGTTACCTAAATTTATAGATCGCCCTCGCGTTAATCCCCGTGGAGGAGCCCTCCCCGGCGTTTCCTCGACGTAAATTTCGCGACGAACCCTTCCCTCGCGACCACGAGAATCACCCGCGTTCGCCATTATCGCCGCACGTTCGCGACGCGCACCCGCCGTCAACGGTTCACCGAGATAAATATATTCCTGGTCCCCCGGCGATGTTTGCAGCGATTTCTTTTTTCACGCGTCTAATCGTTGGAACGGTCGAACGGCCCGAATATTTCGGGACGCGGCAGCGACGAGGCGAGCGGCCTTAAGGTAAACCGAAATAATCGAGGAATGTTTTCGAAAATCGATGCATCGAACGAGCGTGTAGAAAAAAAAGGGGGGAAAAGAAGAGGAAAAGGGAGTGAGAGGCAGCGACCCGTCGCTGGTAATCCGAGGCAAATTATTTGGGCGTTCTATTTCTAGAAGGTGCCTTTGCGAAACGCGCGAGCCGGGTCGAGCCCCGCTCGCGAAGACAACGACGAAGACGAAGGCAACGACGATTACGATGTCGTCGACGGTCTCGGGCTTCCTGGGCCGCGTTGGTCACCGCGAAAATAAATTTTTCGACGGAGGGAGCGAGATCTCGTGCCGATCGATAAAAATACCGATCGTAGACGCAGCACGTGCGCGCCTTTTTCTCGCCACGCCGGAGGGAAGAGAGAAATACGCGCAGGCTGTAGCAGAGTCGTCCACGATACACGCCGGATCGACTCTCGTCGACGAGGCTCGGCTACGAGACGCTCGAAGCCCGCGCGTGTAATGGACGCGGAGGAAATTTCATTTACAGCTTCGGCTTTTCGAGAGATTTTATTAACACTTAGACTATGATGCTGACAGTAGAATTTTCTTAGATTATCCGAGCTTTTCAGTCGAAGAACCTTGGGTTTTTAAGGGGTGTTGGAAATGATGTAGTAGGGAGGGTGAGGGCGAATTCCAAAGTGCTGTGTACGAGTAAGAATCATAGGACAGTATGACCCTATACACAATATAGGGTAGTGATATGATACAATGTTTTCCACGACGGAGGATTAAAAATATTTGTCTACATGAATCCTTCGGTGACTACTAGATAATAAGACTAATACAGATACATACATCATAAAAGAATCGAAATGTAAATTGCTGAAAGATAACTCAATGATCCTTACACGAATAAAAAATAGCCGTCCATATTAGTCCATAATTGAATCATACAGGGAATTGTCATAGCAAGAATTTTCATAGGGTTTACTACTCCCCGACTTTATGCAGACATCATAAAACTAATACAGATATATTGCACGCGAATACATTACACACGCATTCGAGCAATACTTCCTTTTACCCGCGAGCAAACGTTGCGCGCACATGTCATGACGGATTAAAGCGGGGGCGAACGTTGCCGCCAGTTTTGCAAAACGATTTTATGCAATTCGATTACAAAACAGAAAGATTTGGCACGATTCTGCCCACAGAGAATTATCACGTTTCGACGCCGCGACATTTTCGTAATCTGCAAGAAACAGCTGCGCGTATTTACGCGCGAGTTTCCGCGATTCCGACGGCGGTGCAGCCGGTGCAGTCGGTGCAACGTGGGCGCGATGTTATGCGATATTTTGCTGGCGTCCAATGCGTGCCCGTTGCACTATCGTGCCGAGGAAGGACTCGGCATAAATTCCGTGTGTCGTTAGCTGATTAAAGCGTCGCGTCGATAAGGCGACGGCACCGTGAAGATTTTTGCGCCGGGTCGCTGGGACATCCCCGATGTGTTTAATTATTGATCGCGATAACGGGTACCGAGGCCGTGTACGCATCATTTGGGCAATAGTTGTTGCAAACTTGTATCATTGAGTCGGAAGCAAATCGAGTCCGCGTCGACGTGAGCTGCTTTAAAAAACTTGCGTTGAAAGGCGCGAAATGGTCCTTGTCAGGTATATCAGGAGGCGCACCCCGTGACGAGGATACTTAAAACTAGAACTACCGATACATTTTGGTATTATTAAGATAGCATACGTTAGACAGATTATTGTTATTATTATTATTAAACGGGCTGATGCATTTTTGTATAAATGTACACAGGTAACGTGTCGCAGAATACAAAATAATAGTACAAACCGTGTTTAAATATCGCAAGGTACAGAAATATAATACAGGTAGCTTATTTATCGCTGGATATAGAATTATATGCAGAGTAGTGGTAATCGTATGTTTAATCTAATTTAATTTAATTTGCCGCGAAGAACTCCCCTTACCTGTGATTTGAACAGGAGTAAAGAGCCTTGAAAGAAGTTTATTCTATTGGTGGATTTATTTGCAAGCTCCGATAGCCTAGTAATGATATCCGTGTGGTTAAATGGGGAATTGTAAAATTGAGGTGCAAATAATGAACACGACAGTCGTTGAATGGACATTAAGTAGAGATATATAATTGCCATTCTGTCTTATTAAAACTCCCCATAAATTGCTAGAACGATACCTATATATTAATAATTCTAAAGCAAGAAATGTGAAACAAGCTTTTTGACCCCCTTGGTAGTTCTAGTGTTAAGCGCCTCATTCGTGAAGTATTTCACCATTAATGTTCCGAGGCCTATCGATTGAAACGATAGCTTAATTACCGTGGTCGTTAGACGCGTCGTTTCGCGCGACAATTCTATGCCACGAGGAACTTTCGTGTCCAGCTTAAGGCACGGAACCGTCAACAACGTTGCGCAACTATCGACGCTAACAGGTAGCCCAGGCGTGCCTTGGAAATGCCTTGCCGATCCAAAGGAGAGACTTCCTTCCGATAAAAGGTTAACACACGAATGTGGCAATAGTTGGTACACCGCCAGACGCGTGGGAGGCGAGCGATTTTACAGAATCGTCGTTGAAAAATGAAGCATCGCGGCGCGTGAAACGAACACGAAACAAATTATACACCGTTTCGGCTAAACATAGAAGCAAATCTTCGTAAATGTATCTGGCAGCGAGCGGTCTCGAGGCCGGTCTCTATTAAAAATATCGCCGTCGGTCGGAATTCTCGTGGTCGCGCGTTTCTTTCTTTTTCCTCTTCGAGGGAAAAGGGACAGAGGTGGGTGGTGGAAAAAGGGATCAAGGAAAAGGGGCGGAAAGTCGAACCGGCGGCGATATTCTCGTCATTATCGAAAATAAGCCGGTCGCGTCGAGTCACCGTTCGCGAATTCTGTTTATGTCTACGAGGCCCGCTGCACACGCCAGAGGAAACGCAATCATCGGTCGCGGGGCAAGAAATGCACGGCCGATTTGTTTACGACTACTGGTCGAAACGGCACGGCGTCGGACGTGGACCGCGAATTCGAAGCCAACGCCTGGATGTCGGCACCCGGTTTGCGCCCTGCACCGGCCAGGCTGCCGCAACCCGCGCGATACCGACCGAACGATACAATAAGACCACGAGGTTCCGGCTTTCCGCGAAGCACGCATTTGACGGAATTCGTTCCACGAACACCGGGATCGAGCCCGAGAAAATAGAGCATTCTGCAGTCTATCACGCGTGGAGAGAAATCCGAGCTAACGATACCGAGATCGTGTCCCTTTGAGCGTTCTGCGATGCTTATAGCAACGATAGCTATAATGCGATCTGTCTGCGCTCAAGGGGCTTCTGTGTTAACTTGGAGATCGCCCACGACCGTGTGTAACCGGCGTCGAAGTGGTGCGAGCAATTTCGACGGGCTAAACGGAATAATTGAGAATAGTGTTTAGCTGGGCGAGTGATTATCTGCGGCCACTGTTGCAACGACGGTGGGTGGGCAACAGGGAACCCTGGCACAGTAGCCCCTTCCGCGGATTGGCAATCGTCGAGCATCTGGCAAGTGTTCCATTCGGCCTGTTTACCGACCCGCTTATCGATTCTTATCGGTCCGACCGAAACGTACCACCGTCCACATTTTCGGCCAACTGTCCGGCGGTATCGTAGCGATTTGTGAAACGCTGTGCTTTCGATATCCGCGGTCGAGCAACAGTAGCTGTGTTATCGCCGAACACTGAATTGCTTTAAACTTGACACAATTGCCGGGGGAGATGGTCCGAAGTACAGAGGTCGCGTTTCTCGCGAAACGCTAAGAACTAACAGACGGTGTGTATCTTAAACGGTTCAACGGTCGAAGAATTAATATAGAAATTCGCGGAGGCTTGTCCCGTGTTTTATGGAGGCGTAGATCTCGGTCGATGCGCACGGTACGAAAACGCCATTTGGCCCGCGGACGGAAAACGTCGATGACGTTGATATGACGATTGGCGACACATTTTCGCAACTCGAGCCGCATCAGCTGCGCGTACTCGCGATAGAACAAACCTGGGACATGGTCGGCTTACGGGCATAAACGCAAACGAGCGCGATATTTCATTTTCCGAATCGCCCACTGAAATCGCGCCAGAACTAGTCCGGCATATATTATTCCTTGTATACGCGAATGCAAATGCAACCCAAGGACGCGCAATCGTTACGTAGTTGCGATAAAAATGCTCGTCTCTGAATCCGTTTGCGAACTTGCAAACGTTACCCCCTCGTCGGCCGAGTTGAAAATGAAGACGACACCCTCGAAAAGACATATAGAAAATTGAACTTTCAAACTTCGGTTTTATTATCACTTAGACTTAGGCTATGACTTTTCTTGTATGATCTGAGCTCGAGAGTCAGGAAACCTTGGGTTTTTAAAGGGTGTTGGAAATGATGTAGTAGGGATGGTGACGGCGAATTCCAAGGGACTGCCGATGGGTAGGGATCGTAGGCAGTATGACGAGGTGTTTTCGAAGCGGTGATGCGATTAGGTTCCATGGCGAGGTTTGGTGACGACGGGAAACTTAAAAATACTTGTGTACATGAATCTTTAGGTGACTAGCAGATAATAAGAGCAACACAGAAATATATGTATATCATAAGATTAATACAGATACTTGGGGGCGAATACATTATACTCAAGGAACGACCGAAACGTTCTTTTTTCCCAATCGTGGCTCCTCTTTCCGGTGGTCGATCGTCGGTCCGCCGATGCAAGGAGGATTGCTGCGGAGGCCGAAAGGAAGCCCGGCCCGTGGATATTAATAGAGGCCGAGGCCCGGTGGCGGACGCCACCGACGAGCTTACATCCGTGGATATAAAAATATCGCTTTTATTTCTCACCGCGTCCTCCCGCCTACCCAACTTTCCATCGTTTTCTTAACACCGCGACGCTCTTCTATTTTACGCGCTTATTATCTTCCCGTTCTGCCTCCGTCTTTCGCCCCTTGGACTCCGAACCCCTCCCCGTAGATCCAACGGGGCGGCCGAGACATATATTAGTCGATCGATCTCGTCGAGTTAATCACCGTTTGCAGCGTAATTGTGGGAGGGAGGCAACGATTCTGCGGCATATTGTTTGCATAGGCGTTTCTTTTTCTTCTTTTATTTCACGCCGAGGGGCAGACGGGAGAAGCCAGACAAGGCGGAGTGAAATTGTATCTCGATGACGAAGTCGAAGATTTAGGAGCGCCATCGTAAATGCCGATTCGATTTCGGGAATGAAGAGACACAGTGGGAGGCAGTTGTGGGAAATTTGCCAAAAGTCAGACCAGAAATCCGTCTTCTCCCGTATGTTTGCCTCTGCTAGAGTAGTCCCTCGTGAATTCGTGGGTAACACGACACCCCCGCCTTCGTGATCGCATCGCTATTACGACACTGTCGAACTTCGGATCCTTGCGGTGTGTTTTTATCGCTCGTAAACCGTTTTCCCTGAAAAAGAACGTTGCCACGCCGAGAGAGCATAAAATCAATGGTCAAACAAAGCGTCACGTGTACGCGTATACACGTTACGCACGCTCGTCGCGAATGTTCAGTTCCGTGTTTGAAAATAGAGCCCGGCTTCAATAAGTAAGTCACTGGAGTTTCGTTAAAGGCCAACTAGTGGACAAAAAGAACGACCGTGGACAGCACAACGATAACTCTAATCGACAACGTTTCACCCTCCCTTCTACCGTCGCACTCTTTATCAGCTGACGAAGAAGCGAGGTGAGCTCATTCCCGACGCTTATTACGCGTCATCGACGAGAGTGACTGGCTCGTTTCGCGTCTTCAGACCCTGACAAGGATCCTTTGTCGCTCGAGTCGACGCTTTTTTAGCCCGTGTGTCATCGAGCCTAATCATACACGCACCTCCGAGAATCGAAACCGCCTTCGGCCATTCGTTGACCTCCGTTTCCCGGTTTCACCGGCGAAACTCGCACGGTTACGTGCCTGTCCGTCGTTCCCAGAAAAACCGATGCATCCGTACTCGATGCCCCAGAATTTGACGAACACACTTTTCGTTTCGCGGTTAAATGATTGCTCGTGTTGGCTCGCCTGGCAACGCCGAGCAAATCGGAAACTATCGACGTCGCGCCGGGAAAAATCGTCGAACCTCGTACTCTGAATGCAGGAACGTCATCGATATTCAGCTTTCCGTACAAGGAGGTTTACGACTTGGCTACACGCGAACGATACCGCAGCCCAGACCCGGCCGTCGTCCGTCCGTGCATATTGTTCCATCTCGCACCGCGAACAGCAACGTGCAGTTTGTTTGAAAAGATAAGGCTACGGTCGAGCGTAGTCCAATAATTTCGACCTGACGTCACTGTCTATTTCTTCTGCTCCACCTTGGGACAACTATGAATTCGCTTCGCCCAGCGAACCTCGAACGTTTCGACGGACAGAGAAATGTGTTCGGTTGTAATGGGAGAAAATTTCACTTCCAACTTCGGTTTTTCGAGACGTTTTATTAACCCTTAGACGATGATTTTGACAGTAGATTTTTCTTGGATGATCTGAGCTTTTCATTCAGTCATAGAACCTTGGGTTTTTAAAGGGTGTTGGAAATTATATAGTAGGGATGGTGAGGGCGAATTCCAAAGGGCTGTGGATGAGTAAGTATCATAGGGTAGTATGGAGCCTGCACGTGTAATGGACACAGAGAAAAATTAACTTCCAAATTTGATTTTTCGAGAGATTTTATTAACACTCAGACGATGATCTTGACAGTAGACTTTTCTTAGATGATCCGAGCTTTTCAATCAAAGCACCTTGGGTTTTCAAGGGGTGTTGGAATTGATGTAGTAGGGATGGTGAGGGCGAATGACAAAGGACTACGGACCCTATAGGCAGTATAGGGCAATGATATGATACAATTTTTGAGCCTCCGTCGTCGCGACGGAGGCTCAAAAATATTTGTCTACATTTATCCTTCGGTGACAACTAGATAATAAGCCTAATACAGATATATCATAAAACTAATACGAATATATTAGAGTCGAGTACATTGCCTGGTAAATGTAATAAGTTCATCGCGGTGCGCGGCAGTAGTGCGTGAAAGTAGCGACGGGAAACGCGTCGGCGGAAGAAAAAAGTAGAAGATATGAACTCGTTGTTCGACGAACGCCGCGATTTCGCGTGCACCGGTGAATTCCAACCTGGACGTCCTACTGCGGATCAGCAATATCCGACTCGAGCACAATCAAACGTTCCCCGCTTCATTTTTAGATCGGCCGACATCTGGGCCCGTTCGCCCTGGGCAATTAACTCGATTGCCTCGTCGCAATAGAAATGCGTAACGACGCAACGTTAAATGGGCGAAACAGGAACGAGACGTAGACGGGAAAGTATCGGTGACTTATTTTCATCGAGCCGCGCTCCCTTTCGTTTGGCCCGATTAAAAGCCGTGTCACTGACCGACGCGCGTTCCCCGGCCACCTTTTTCGAGTGTATTACACGTATGAACGAGCCTTAAGTCCTCAAAGTGAGAAAAAGAAGAGAAAAAAAGGACAGAAATGCATTCCAGCGTGGAAGGTGGGATGGATCTGTCTCTGATAACCCGCCCATCGGAATGCGTACCTCGTACACCTTGGCGTATTCTCCTTCTCGGTTCGACTGCATTCAAGTGCATCTCTTCGCCCTGTCGCACACATTTCGGTTGTATTTTTAGAAGCGTCGTTTCATTAAACGCTTCGCCGGATTTCCCGTGCGTCTCAGGATGAATCCACGCGTCCGTCGATGATCAATGATCCGAAAATTCCACTTTCCAATCGAAGAAACGATGAGCCTAATTGTTCGCTCCGCATCTTGCGTACGTGTCAGTCTCGCTTGCACTTATCCGCAGCGTGAAAGATGTATTGGAAATGGATTAATGAAACAGCTCTTTCTGGTTTACGATTTTGTAATGCATGTACTTTACTTGACCACGCATGGGCAGTGACTTCCTTACTTTCCCAATGGCCCGAAGGAACTAACAGCATCCAAATTAACGAACAGACCCGATGACCTGAACCTTAGGTACTAAAGCATCCACGACTAATCTCGTGTGTGCGCCGGGCCCTATCGCGTCTTATATAAAAAATAGATAAAACCTTATAAATAGACGGAGAAACGAAACAGCGCATAGTATCATCTTTCGCACGAGAATGAAACAATAATTCTTGTTATTGATTCTTCACGAAAATCCAACAAGGGGACGCGTCGAACCTCGATGCGAATGAATTTCGCGTTGTCTTCTTTACGACGGGGAAAGACGGCCCTTGGTCGAAACACGCATACTTTATCCAAAATTATCGGACGCTATTATTACCCGTGCGCCTCTCTGTGAACCTGTGCACGTACGTTCGCGCGTACTCGTCCATTCATCGCGGTTCACGCGGCGGCAGCAACGTTCGTAGAATGAATATACGCAACCGTTCCGATATGTCATACGTGCACGACTATGTTACACCTTGGTGCATTCTAACTCTCGGTTTGGTCTCCTCGAGTGTACGTACGAATAAGCGGCGTACGTGTTCGGGGCCCTATTTTTAAACCGGTCCAAGACTATTTTTAGAGGCAGGCTTTCACGGTGCCCACCAAGCTTAACCCTGACTTACGTCCACGTCCTACGTCGTCGCGATGCTAGGAGCAGGGGAGCACAGTCAGAAGTTCCTTGGCCATTATTTCCGTCGTGCAGCCGATACCGATTTTCGTCGGGCGTCGTTTCGCGTCTCCCGATAGACGACAGAACCGTCGATTTCCCCTGACGATCCTATGCAGGTGGATTGTTGATAATAAGTTGAACGACGAATGCAACCAAAACGTTACAGCACGTAATTTCGCGTCGCTATTTGCGGAGGCGGACTAATCGAACGGCTCACCCCCTGACCCGATTTCCATTTTCCAAAGCGAGCCGAAATCCAGAACGGGGAACGCCTCGCTAATCGCTGAAAACGTCTCGCCAGAGGGCCTACACGCGTGGAAACGTGTCGTCGAGGACCGACCCACATTCTGTTTAGCACGCTGGAACGATTATGCATTCGGAGCTCGCTAACTAACAAGGGAACACCGCGAACCCTTACTCCCGGATCTGAATGAAACTTTGTAGGTTTATAGAGTGATCCTAGACAAGAATAACGGTATGCTTCATTCGTGCACAATCGTCCTTTAGGGGTGTGAAAAGTAACCTCGAAGTTAACTCGGTGTTTCCACTTTTTATATCGTATATCTCTTAAAATGCACGAGATAGAACAAAATGTTTTACGGACAAGTTTATTGGTACAATGAGCGCTACGAAGTTTCTTAATTTTCTTGTAAGTGAGCCGAATCGAACGGCGAGTAAGGAGAAACATCAGTCCCCGGCCTGGAGTGTTCCCTCAATAAAAATAGGGATAATAAATCACTGAAATTGCAGATGTATTTATAAAAAGAACTCTGCCCGGCTCCGTCGTACGCCTATTAATTATTCCCGATTCCGCCGTGACGTCGAGGCAAAAGCGAGGAACAAGGCCGTTTAGCCGTAGGTGGCTTGTAATGAACTTTCGTCTCGTTTTCTTCTTCTTCAATGTATCGATTACCCTTAATCACCGGCCAAAAGGAGATCGCGGTGTCTCGTTCGAGGGGAGGGGAACGCCGAGGCGAAGCTGTATACGAATCGACCGCCCACCAGTTACCAAATATATTAATAGTGTAATTAAACCGATGGAAAGAGCTGGCCATACAGGCGAGGTGTAGCGTGATGAATTATGATGATTTAAAGCGGCTCGTCGATCACGCGAGGTAATTCATTTCCTTAATTTCTCGAGCGTTTGTTGCGGTTAAATCGGTGCCGTGTCGCCACTGGATTTACACGGAGTTCCGAAAGAATTCGTTCGCGGTGCACACTTGGTAATTTTCACCTGTAAAACCTTAAGAAAGCGAAGAATTCTTTTTTGCCATAAAATGTTAGTACAGCATCTTAACCCTTTGCACTCGTTTGGCGAGTGTGACTCGATGTCAGTTTTTATCACAGGGGCCCCTGTGTCGAGTCATACTCGATTTCAGATAAAACCTTAAAATGCTAGGGAATTATGGGAAAAATAATTCGGAGTTCAAAGGGTTAAAGAGTTGTCCCAATGTAGTGAGCCGGGCGTTGATGAGACACTATAGCCGAACACAGTATCAGAAGGGCGTCGAATCTCGTTTGAAAACTTTTGCAGCACTTTCTTAACCCTTTCCACTGCGAATTATTTTTCCAATGATCCCCCAATATTTTAAGGTTTCATCTGAAATCGAGTATGACTCGACATAGGGGCTCCTGTGACAAACGAGTGCAAAGGGTTAAATGCGTTCTTCTCTAAACTCCATTTTCGGAATTGACTGGATCGGTAACTCAATAACTATTAGATCAAACTTGTTGAAATTTTAGGTTTTTTACATATACGAACCTCAAAATACGAAATAAATTGGTAATAAAAGTTATAAAATTATAAATTATAAAAGTTATAATATTATAAAAGATAATAAAATTGTATGGCAAAATGTAGCGACAATTTCCTACAAAATTCGAACTCTTCGTTCAAAAACATTTCTTCAATTTTCAATATTTTTCACCTTTTCGAGGTTCACCGACAAATTGTGAACGTCGACTATCGAAATACTTCTCGGGCGGGAGAAATGAAACGGCAGGGAGGTTTCAGCGCGGGCAAAAAACGATTTTCTTGGACCCTTGATAAAACCTCCGGTTCTCCATCGACGTTTCCGCCCGCGTTCTTAGCGAGGCCTTCCTTTTTGTAAACGTCGCCGCGTGAATGGACGCACAGTATCCGACATTCGAGGTGTGACGAGACGCGTGCACTCAAATATAGTGTCCGTAGTCTAAAGCGAAGTCTTCCGTTCGAACACTCGCCCGCCTAATAAAAATAGACACGGCCCGACGATGGATTCCTATCGGCCTTTTAGAATAGAACTTGGTAAAAGTGAAACTATGAATATTGCAGGTCAACACTGGCTCACCGGCGGAGGCGGCTGGGTTAAGGGCCGGCGATTCAGTTATCAGGGTGAACACGACAGAAGTTTACAACTTGAGGCACAAAGACGCGCAGGACGTTATCGTGAAAGCTGGAAGCAACTTCGAGCTGACCGTACAGAGGTAGCGAGAGGCACGGCCGCAATCTTGTATTCTTAACACTAGGTTCACCGGACCCGTCAATTTGACGGACATCAGTAATCCTTAGTAATCCTTACTATTCCATTTTTTGCTAATTCATGCTGACCCTTATTGGCGCAATGGGACGAATAAATTCCCAAATCCATTTCCCCCTCGCCTCTGAAAATGTATACCTATTTCTCCGGATACCCGTCAAATCGACGGGTCGACTAATTTCGTAGTTAATTGTAATGAACCGCGACGCATGGTCGATCCAAGATTGTCCCACTGCATCGTGGTCGTCAAAAAACGCGGACCGTACTTTATTCCCAATATTAACAAATTTAATCAACTTATATGAAGTCAGTTAATATCGCAATTATTTTTAAATTAAATTAATGGTTTTATCCCAAGAAAATACGCGGTGCCCTTAACCGTCAATTTGACCAGTGTCCGTAGAGATGGGTATACAAAAATGTCCGTGAACCTAGTGTTAGCAACGAGCGCATTTAGTTTTGCCCGTGAAATTCTTCGCTGTTCTTCACCGTTGCCTGTTATTCGCAGGGGTGGCGGTACCTGGAAACCACACGTATCGCCGATAAGCTCGGCTATGGCATCGCCGTCGCCCACCGGGGGGATGAGTAACATTGCTCCAGTTACGAAGACATCCTTGGCAGCCAAGAAACAAGATGGATCGCCCATCGGAAGCGGTCACAACTTCAGCCCAAAACCATTCGTTAGTGTCAATTAGTCGAAGAAAGCGGTGAAACAAATCTTTGGACTCTCCTAATCTTGGAACGTGAACGCTGGAATGCCGGTGTAAACGTTTGCTCGTGTTTCAGCTGAACGGAACGGGAGACGGTTCGATTAAATCGATCGTTAACAAACAGTACAACAGCCCCGTGGGTATCTACAGCGAGGAGACGATCGCGGAAACGCTTTCTGCGCAGGCTGAGGTCTTGGCCGGCGGTGTGCTTGGGTAAGATCTCCCCCGGCGAAAACAAGCGGTTCACCGAAATAGTTTACGTCCACTACAACGGCGCCGATTGTTTCCAGGGTGAACTTCAAAAAGAACGAGAAGAACTACAACGCGGAGAACAGCGAAGTGTTCAAGATGGTCCAAGAAGCGGACAAAGAGCCAAAGAGCCCGGAACCTGGTTAGTAGCGAGTCGCGTTTCGAAATTCCCGTAGCACAAACATTTCCGTTTCTTACTTTGGTCGAGTTAAAGATACCATTTGCCGTGTTATCGAGATTCTTCCGGGTACTTCTGTATTGCCATTAATAGTTGAACGTCCTATGCAAACCGTGCTAAGAGAGGAACAAAAGTCTCTGGAGAGTTGTTAACGGGTTAACGGTGCACGGACGCGAACCCGTGAAACGAGCGTTTCTCAAAAAGAGCGTAACGAGTAACGAGTAATGAGTAACGAGTAACGAGTAACGAGGATAGCGCGTTAACTGGAGCAAGCTTCAGATGCTCTCCAGTGATTTTGCTCTCCAGCCGACTGGATCAGCTGGCTCCAGTTGGCCTGGTGCATGCCGGTACGATAACTTATTTGCGAAATAGCGGAGCCAACTGCGCAGAGCGGCGTGGTCACGCCGACATCGCCGGCCCTGGCGGGACTGAGGCCGGTCACGGCGCCGGAGACCAAGCAGCAGCAACCGTCCACGGCGCAGTCGAGCCTTCCACCTGGACAGAACATTTGTGCCGAATGCGAGAGGCTCATCGTGTAAGTTGACGCCGAGATGCATCGTTCTCTCGGCCGCTGTTTTCTTTCTTTCAGGCCGGAGTCGCCGAGCACGAGAAACGAAATAGAGAAACGATTTCCTCTCGGCGACGAGGAGAGCGGTTACACTGGCGTCCCGATTTCTAACGTCGTAACGTATTCTCCTGTGTACAGCCGCTCTCCATCGTTTGACGATCTCATTGTCAAACGATGCGACGCACAGTGGGGAGAAACGGCAAGTTAGGAGTGCAAAAGTCGAGAAACAAAACCACGAAGGCCCGCAATTTTATATCCAACATCAAGATAGATGTACGTAGCAGCTATAAACGACGTTCTCGTTTCACTTCGTCTTGAAAGATTGCAATTTTTCGGGAGCGTGAATTGTCGAAACAGACAACAGTTAGCGTTTCTAGGCAGTTACTAAACAAGAATGAAGATACGAATATATTAATAACGCACAACATATACATCCCAAAGAGAAAGAGGTACGGAACCCAGTACACCACAATGTAGTATCCATAAAACATGAAATTAGCAAGAGAAGGACTATTTAAACAATGACAAACGTAACAAAAGCTAAACAAGGCTGGAATAACCCGATCATCGGAGTCTACCTTTAGGTCGCATCAGCGCGAACGTTCTCGCCAGCGGACTGTTCCATAAAAAACGCAATAACTTCTACACCTGCGGTTGCCTGCCGCCAAATTTTATAGAGCGTAAAGCAAGCATCCCATTCTTGATGTGTATATGAAAATTAACGCGGATACGGGGGGATATCAAAAGTGTTCCATAAAGAAAGACATTTGCACTCCCAAATTGGCGTTTTTCCCTGTGCGTGAAAGAACCGTGCCAGAAAGAATCGGTACGACTTGGAAAGTCGTGGACGTGGCCAGGTCGAGGGATGACAGGGAACCTTTCCGTGAAGAACAGTCGCCCGTTGTTGTTCCGCGGCTGTTAGATACCCCTTTTCGTATCGGTCGTGTCACAGTACGGTTTCTCTACTTCCATGTCGTAGTTCCTTCGAGAACAGAGTTTTACTCGTCGGTGAGCCACGCCGTTGGCGGAAGGGCCACTTCGCCGAGGTCGCCCACGCCACTCTTTCATGCCCTTCACGGTATCGGCCAGCCCTTCAATCCCACTGAAAATCCGTCGAACCGTCAGGCGCAACGACAGGAGTCGTCTTCTCCCTCCTGCGGGCCATCTGGCGTCCGTTGTAGCAACTGCGACCAAGTGATCGTGTAACTATTTACGTGAAATCATCATCCTACCTTGCACGGTCCGCACGGGCCAGAGATTTTTCAGCTTCTCGGCGATCTGTCGCTTCTGTGAACCGTTTCACGTGTACCAAGCGGAGTGTCGTGTGTGCACGGATGGGAACGAACTCGCAATTCCGTATCGGCAAACTTCTTCTCCGCGATGTATCGTGACTTTTTGAACGCTTTGCTTCCCTGGCGTGTTCTCGACGAGTTGCGATCCTCGTTCTCGACGTGACACTCACGGTCGGGCAAAAGATACGAAACTGTTATGGCCGGCTACATTTGCCAGACTGTTGTATTGCCGGCAGCATTTCGAACGCTTTCAAACAAGACAAGAACGTGCATTTCTTCTCGATTGTCGATCGTGGATCGGATCATCGGGGATACATGGTGTTTTGTATCACGTGCACGTTTGGCCGCAATGTTTTTGAATGGTAGCACTGAATCTCTCTTTCCCTATTTTTTCTCTCTGTCGCATCTGTCGTCAGTGTAGCCCCTTCGAAAAGGGGCGCTCCTTTCAATTCGCAATCGTTATCATTCTGTGAAAAAGCGTGGAAATCATTCCGTGAGCGTAAAAGCTTCCCCCTGCTTAATTTTCATAGGAATTCGTTGGCGAGATTTATGTCTGTTCATTTCTCTATTTCCGTCGCATCTCTTCAATGTATCATTGGCATTTTGTGTTATCTGTGACTTCATTCTGGTATGTGATCGCCGGAAAGATAGACTATGCTTTCGATGTTGTACTTTTTCCTCTTTTTGTTTTAGCACTTTTTTGTATCAGTGTTGTGGTTTTTTTACATGTTTTTCTTGATACTTTTTTTTTGTAAACATTTGTTGCGCGACTTTTTTCCGTTCGGGGAATCACACATTTTCTCGAGTACTTTAAACGATTTATTTCCAAATAATTTTTTATTAAAACGTAGCTTGGAAAAAATAGCCCACGCCTTGCGCTATTTTCCGTAACATTCGAGCTGTTCACTGAAATACTTGAAAATATTTCTATCAGACAACAAATGCAGTGTGTATTTCACTGTAAATGATAAGATAACGGCGCATATCATCAGGATTAACTGTAACGCACTTCACTTAACGGATCATACTCTGTACATCCATTAAACGATAGTTTCTCCAAAACAAATTGTCTCTCCAAGACAAATCTTGCACCCTCAGCCTCCCTCGTCGAGGTATACAAGCTCCCACCCTTCTTCACCAGATATTTCAACTAAAAACAAAAACTCGTGGCACATCCGACGACTATGTATTCTGCACTTATTAAAACGCTCGGATAAAGAAACAAATGACACGCACTCAAGCCAATCATTCTTTTCCACAGGGGAGTGTTCGTTAGGATCAAGGACAAGAATCTCCACGTGGAATGCTTCAAATGTTCTACCTGCGGGACATCTCTGAAAAATGTCGGTTACTACAACATCAACAACAAATTGTACTGCGACATTCACGCGAAATTAGTCGCCAGGCAAAACGCGCCCGCTGGCATGATTCCAGTCACCGTATCACCGTATGTATTTCTGTATTGTCGTCAACAGAATTTTATTCGCGGCAACCCTGAGGACGAAAATTCCGAACGGGTGTAGCGTCGAATCTCAAGGAAATGAGTCAATCTGCGATTGTGAAGAGGGCGTAACGGAGATTACGATTAAACGTTCGTTGTAATTCTTCCAGAACCGGAAAGACCTCGGCGAGTACAATTTCCGCCGCACTGGCGAACGCACCGCTTTCTCCACCCTTGAACAATCACGCATCGTCGCCGCAACCATTCTCCGTGAGTATCTTCGACGCAACAACACCTGATTTGTTTTCTTTCCGGATCTTCTACCCACGATATCAAGATCTTGCATCCAGTATCGCTTGGCGCTCGCCAATTGCATTTGTTCTCCACGTTTAATCGCTTCAATTTTGCCCGCGACTTCGAGCGTATCGCCTCTTTTGCCTGTAGAATTCGTAACTATAGCTAGGAATGTAACACGTGTGATTTTCGCTTGGCACTAATCGCTTTTCCAGGCTTGCAATCGTACGAGTCCCGATTACGGATACCCGAGTTCACGGCTATCAACGCCGAATAGCAACGGATGCATCAGCAACGGCAACTGCCACTGGGAATCGAAAACGTTTACAAGCACGATCACCATACAGACGGGTGGCACAGAGGTTGGCAACCCCCGTCAAATTAATCCGACTGTGTAAAACCGTCGTTAATTTCGCCGACGTGCCCTCGAACTCCCAAACGTTTTATCAGCCCCGTCGATTATTCTCGTCGCTTCGATGTCCGATGGGTCCGATTCGAAGCTATATTCGAAAGGCGTTCGAGATAGCCGCGCGAAAAATTCTAATTATTATTATTATTTAATAATAATACAATTAACGGGCAATGCCCTTTTTACAAACGTTAAATAATAGAACATACATGGGTATACCCTATTACTTTCTAACTTTTATACCTCGGACATTCTGAGGACTTGTTGATGATTCATTTTGAGGGTGGCTAGTGATACATTAAAGAGGTCAACTTCATACACAGTGTGTAACATAATGGCAAAAATTCCAAGTGGACCTATCATTATGTTACACACTGGATAAGGGTATCGTATAGGCTTGAGATGCGATTTACTGTACTTCGATTTGTACGTTGGAATGCAAGAAGTTGCCGTGCTTCGTAGTTGTCTACATGGTGCATAGAATTTTACAGATTCCAGTAATGTTGTAGAGTCAATATCATTATTTATTAATTTAAACAAAAACGTCATGTCGAGAATTATTCTACGATTCTTTAGTGTATCTAAGCGATGTTCGTCCAACATGGGTACATATCAGGTTGTCCCAAAAGTTTCTTCCGCCTCTTACTAGATATTAACTGCAAACAGTTTCACGAAGAGTACAATAGTTTTAAATGATGCACGATACGTTCTTTTTCCGATCCGTCCGGATGCATCATGATATCATGTTTTAACATTTTCTTTATATTGCTGCAAAATATTGATCAACATGACATCTATCTCATTTACAGAGTTCAATTTTTTACAACGAACAGAACTTTTTAAAGAAGTAAATAAGTAATAATCAGGAAGGCTAGAATATTCCAAATGCCTTCCCTGCTCTTCCATCTTTCGATACAAGCAGAACGGCACCGAGACTATCGATTCAAACGACATTACACTATTGGAAAGCCAGAAAGCTGAATCAACAGAGTGCCCTAGCATCAACGAAAAATGTATCCGTCAGTGCGTTTGACTAAACGTTGCCCACTGAAACCGAGCAGTCGAAGAGCGGAAAAAAACTTTTGGGACAACCTAATAATTGTGATCGTCATATCGCGTAGGACGTTGCAATTTGTACGCACAAAATCTTAAGAATTCACGTGGCACTCCCTCAATCATTTCGATGTACCATCGCCGGCGATCGAAATAGAAGTCGTGCAGGAAGTTCGACGAGGCGAATGATGCATATTGCGAAACGTCGTGCGAACAATCATCGGCATGACATTCGACCGGATCGTCCTTCTCGCTCGGCAACTTCCTCGCAGACTTGGACGGGCCAGTTCCTTAATCACGATCTTGCGTCGTCGGCGACGATTATTTCGACGTGTGACTAATTAGCCTGGCGCGGCCAGGAGTGTGCGTGTTGCCCCGTATCTCCCCACCCCCGAAAACTATCCCCTATTTCAATTGCCACTTCCACGTGACATCGTTCTGTCGTTTTATGTATTGCAGCCCACCCGCCTTGGCACTTCGCCCGTCGATCCACCCAGTTTCCGATCAGTCCAGGTAATGTCCCAACGCCGGCCGTCTTAAACGTCTCGCACTCGAAACCTTACACTTCGTGAGGTACGTCCTTAGCGATCCGATGAAAATCACGCTGCCCGCGGCGCCGCTGCTTTGAACACCAGATATGCTCTCCAGAGAAGTATGTCGAGTTTAGAAAAACCGTCGAACTCCCCCGTCGTGTGACTCGAGCATGGAGAACGTAACGTAGGGGGTGCGCTTGAGTTCCATCACCTGCCGGTCCCGTGATTTAGTGCGCGGAAATGGTGATCGGCGTTTACACGGTATTACCTGTTGCAAAGTTATCGTTATCGTCGGTTACGGAGAAACGCGACGGCGATACGGGAATTTCTGTCCGTATGGGATGGAGCATTTTTTTCTTGTTCCTTTTTGTTTGTCCCTTTCGTGTCGATGCAACGGTGGTGTCAAGGCAGCGGAGAATAGAGATTTAAAATAGTGCCGTCGTTCATTTCTGAGACTAACGAAGCAACGGGAAAGGGAGAACACTCTCCACTTGTTGCGTAGATACTGGTTTGCTGGATGCAGCGGAACGCAGTGCATTTGTCATGTTGATTGTTGAAACGCCCCGCTAATATCGCACCTAACGAGATCATAATTGTGTCCCCTGTTTTGTCGGAATGCAAGATACCATTGTGCCTAGTTCCCGTTTAGCATTGCTGATCGTGCCATTACATTTTGCATCATACACGCGTACACGTTTCTCGCACGGACGATCGACTGCCACTGATAAACCATTTTTCGTCACACAGGCTTTACCGTCGAACAACCTAATCGGCCCTAAACCGTTCGGAGGATCGAGCGTTCTGCCGTCGTCGAATCTGTCGTCGCCTCCGTTAGTGAACTCGGGGAACAGCACTCTGCCGCGACCTCAGAGTCAGACTGTGACTGGTAAGTTCCCTTTTTACGTAAATTATTGTTGCGCCAAGAATTTTCCCGCGGAAATCTATCGAGGCAGGCGTTGAAACGTGAATGAAGTCGTTCTTCCGTTCACGGCTTGTCGTTATGTAATTTGCAAATCGTATTGTGTAACGATGCTCGTGGTTAAAATAGACGGAGCTCCGTTGAAAGTATCTACAGGAAAAAGAAATGAATTCCGAGGTTCCAGAGTGCCAAACGCATTCGTCCAGATTGTTGTTTGCATGAAATTCCGTGTCGCGACTCGAGCGTATGAGCCGTTTACTTTGAAAATGGCCTAAGTCCGGTTTTCGAAAAAAAATCCGTGTGCCGTTTATTATAGTTACAATTGTACGTGATTTTTGTCGTTCTGCGACAATTTACGTTCAGTTTATGTTCAAATTCGCTAAAATTCTGTCAACAGAAAATTAGCTAACTAACGAAAGGGTAAGGAATTTTCTTTTGGAAGTGGCTTAGGTTCGTTTATGGCCGCCAATAACCGTCGTACTTTTTAGTAAATTACATATTTTCAGAAAATTAAAAACATTATACAGTTAGAAGATTTCCTGAAGTGCATAAATTGTGTTTTAGAAGTGATGTAAAGAAATATAAAATAAATCAATTTGAAGCACTCTAAATTACGTCGAACGGACTTGGGCTCTTTCAAATTTTATGACAAACCTAGTTGTTAATTTTGAAAATAACTTAGCTTCATTCGTGGCAAGAAAACACATGTTATTCACTTAATAATTGCTGTTACCTTAATAGGAGTTGTAAATTCACCCCTCTTAGGTGTACTCAAGCAGTGCGACACATTGGTATCCAATACGTACATTTTTAATTTCTTTGAAACGCAAACTCTCAAACATCCCAATTTAAATATAAATGATCTTAGGTCGCTTTCAAAATAGACGGCTCATATATACCAACGATAATTGCGACCAGCACGCCAGAGGCATGTCGACTGAAAACGTTTAGCAGGAAGCACAAGAGAAAATTGCGTTCGCATCAGCCGCCGATTACGATCCCGACTTTCTCGTCTGTTACTCGATGGATCGATCTCTGGACGATCGGTGTAATTCTAATGGCGTGCCCGCCCGTTAATACCCTTGGCCTCACTTTGTCTTCGATTGTTGCAAATAGGTCTCTTCTCAGCGCTGGCGAAGCCAAAAAGTACGCCCTTCAGAGGTACGACAACTAGATCCAGACCCTCTGACCGAATTTTTTCTAGCTTTGGCTAATACGTCCCACTTGGCTTGCATTCTCGCACCATTTCTTTTTCTACCTGCACTTGTGCCGGTTCATTCGGTCGGTTCCGCAACCGACGTTCGTCGACACCTCGTTCAAACAGTACACCCCCTCACACCAGCAGCGAATCTTCAGCCTCACCGAACATTTCCCCAAGCTCTCGTTCGCACATCACGTTCACCCGTTCCGTCGTTTTCACGACGTCGACGGTGAGACTCTGAGAGCTGCGTTCTTCCATTGCAAATCATTCGGATTTCAATCATGTCACACCGCTCGACCACGGTTCAAGTCTATTAGGGGATGGGTGGCATACTTGTTCCGACGCTAGTCAAGATTGTAATATGTGGATCAATGGGGCAACGATGATTCAGGCTGATCGAAGCGAAATTGGGACGATAAAACGGAGACCTGAATAGCGTGTGAATGAGTCAATTCTACTTCGATAGGAAGAGCTTATGCAACGGTGAAGACACTTCAATGAAAACGTCTTATCTTCTATATACTTGTGTCTCTTCTTTTTTTGTTGCTATTATCATCTCGTGTTACTCATACGCGTGATATCACCGCCGGATTATTTCTCACGAAGATACGAGCGTAAGAATGGAAAAAGAATTCAATTCGCAACTTCGATTAAAAGTCATACTCCATTCATTCTCCTCTTTCCCTGACATAATTTTTTCTTTTCTTATCTTTTTTCAGCCGGTCCATCTTTCAACCCGAAACCCAGACCCTTCTCCCTCACATTCGCATGAGTCGGTAGCTCTCAGCTACACCGTCGTCGTCGTCCTCGTGCCGACAGCCGAATCGAACAGTTCGATTCTATTGCGTTAATTATTATATTCGGCGTTCACGATTCTTCTTCAATCTCGAGGCGGGGCTCTTCGGCGTTGATAAATGTACGAAGTCATGTGACGCGATTCGACAAGAGAAATTTCGAGATCCGGAGGATCGTGAGTCGAGGCCCGTATTATTTTTGTCGGCAAACGATTCTCTCGTAAAGTGTTCAGAAATGACTGCAACCGAGTAATAAAGCGATAATTACCAAACCGAGCAAACTCTTCGCTCGATAAATGTTGTTCCTTCCTCCACTTCATGTTAAACACGCACACGTCTTCAAGATCCTCCAAAGTTCGTTGATTAACTAAATATATTGTTTCCTAGCTTTCGCATCGACGCTTTCGAATAAGCACTCGAAGCCGAGATGCCAACCCCGCTGCGCCTTCGAACGTCGTGCTCCCTTTCTTTCTTTTTTTTTCTTTTTCTTTTCTTTTGCAACAATCTTGAGTTGCGATTCATCTTCAAATTCGTAGATAGCTCAACGACAGAGTGTTCGAGTGCCGAGTGATTTTGGAGAAGTGCGACTGCTCGCTTGTAACGCTCAATTAACGCGTCTTTCAATTACTCTTTTACGCTTAAGCGTGGCTGGTGCAACCACGAAACTGTATTACATTATGTATGCGTATACATTCGTGGCGCCAGCTTGATCGTTTTCTTTCTCTCTTAAGTTGCGCTTCTTTTTTATTTTGCGACCTGGACGTGCCCGCGATCCGCCATAATTTGGCAACAGTTGGCAACAGAATTTTGTTCAATAGTCCACGGCATGGCAATCGGTTAAAGAAGATAGGGGATCGCGGGCACGCGTCAGACAAACTGCTTCTTACTCACAGCTGATTTCTTTGTTTGTTTTTTTTTTGTTCTTTCTAACACACTCTTACGCTCCAAACCAATCACCTGTGTCGTCGAACGCACGTGTTCAATGTGTTGTGTGCCCCGTGCAATTTAATTCTCGCTGCCCGCACCTAACCGTACACGCGTCTTACCTCAATCCCCCCCTCTATCCCGAGAACGATCCCGTGGATCGCGACGATCCTAGAAAGCTCAACGGAGACCCACGAGAAGTCCTACTATTACGAGATCATCGAGGACACCAAGTCCGCCGAAGGCAATCCACGCTCTGTAAAATCGAAAAGCCTTTCGTGGCCGCCGCGAAAACCGATCGAAGAGATCACCTATCCAACCGCCAGCCCCCTGTACATCGATCCGAATCCAGCACTCGACAGAAGAAGCAGCCAAGCAGTAAAAGAGAAGAGGGCGTGCATCGAGGCCTGTGAAAGGGCCCTGACGAGGAGGAGGTGCGAGAGTACAGATCACGAGGTGGAAAGAGCCAGCAGACAGTGCTGTCAGTTCGAGGAGGACACCATGGATCGAATTAGTTGTCCAGGGCCCGCTTACAGAAAGGTCGAGCTGGTAGAGACCACCACGGGTAGACAGTCGAGAAGCGAGGTCACCTCGAGACCCAGCTCGACGGACAGTGTCAGAAGATCCTTGACCCCTACCAGAATTGTTCAACCTATACCGAAACCTTGGACGGCCACCGTGACGTCGGGCAGCAATCTGTACGAGCAGAGTTACGGCGGTGTCGAGCCGCCCAAGGTGTGCAAGAAGTTTCATCAGAAGGAAATCTGTCAGAAAGAGAGAATATGCGAGAGGAATCAACCGTTCCGCGAGGAGCACCGCTCGTATCGGTCGGAGATTTGCACGCGGGAGCAAACGATTTGCGAGAAGCCACCGTTGCCGACCCAGCAAGCAGTCAAGCAGCAAGAGGCGAAGGAGCAGATCACGGAGGTCGACAAAGAGGTCATCGACTTGAGACCGGCGGACGAGATCGCAGACGATGGCACCGTGGAGAAGGGAATCGGCGGGGAGCACGACTTCATCACAGAGACGTCGGAGGAAGACGTGAATGGTATGCACGTGAAGCAGACGAAGACTTTCGAGAAGACCGTCGAGAAGATTCCATCTCCGGCGAGGCCTAGTACCCCAATGATAGAAGAGCCGCGGGAGGAGGCGGTGGAAGAGTCAGCAGTGGAAGAATCAGTAGTGGAAAAGTCCGAGGAAACTTACACGAGAAAGACCACTAGGTGCGTGGACAAGGAGATCGAGGAGTCGTCCGAAGAGAAGACTGTTATCGAATCCGCCGAAGTGGTTACCACTGCGGTGGACGTGCAACAGATGCTGGAGAAAGCTAAACGGGAAGAGGAGGAGAGAAAGCGCGAGGAAGAGGAGGAGGAGAAACGGAAGCAGGAGGAAGCGGAACGGAAGAGGCGCGAGGAGGAGGAGCAAAGAAAAAGACGCGAGGAAGAAGAACGTAGTCGACAGGAAGAGGAAGAGCGTATCAGCAGGCACGTGACGTTCGAGGAAGAAGTGGAGGAAGTGGAGGAAGTTCGAGAACAGCCGCTGGGAAGAACAGTCGTCCGCGAAGAGAGAGTGACAGAAGCGGACAGCGATACGCCTGGGCGCAAAAAGCTGATCAAAGAAACGTACGAGGAGATCACGGAGGAAGTGCTGGTCCAGGAGCGTGTCAGACGAAAAGGTGTCGAGGACGACCGCAAGAAGAGTTTGAGGGAACAGGTGCAGGTCCATCAAAGCTTGAGGGATCAACAAGCACCGAAGGATCGGCGGGTGTGCTCCAAGTACCCGCCGTCCCAGGAAATCATGGAGACGAACAAAAAGCGCGTTCAGTTTATGAAACAAACGGACACGGGCCCCAAGCCGATACCTCATTCCGCCCTTCAGAATTCCACCCCGAAAGAGTGGAAGTCCGAAATGGTGAACGCCCTGACAACCGCCCCAGACCGACCTTTCACGCCTGTCGGCAGCAGCACTTCCTCGAGCGTGAAGGAAGTGTACACGGAGGAGACAATATACTTGGACCATCGGTGTCGACCGAAGCCACCGCCGAAGGAAGACATCCGACCAATTTCCCCGTTCCAGGAGGCGCTTATGATCGCCCCGGAACGTTCTTACACGCCTCTCAGCCGCGAGATCGGTCCCGAAGACCAGAATATCGCCAGTCGTTCGCAAACGCCTATGCTGCAGGACAACACCAGTTACTGTCCACCCGCAGGTATTCTTTACGGGGAGGGACTAGCTAAGGAAGTGAAAACGGAGGCGAAGCAAATGGCTCCTCGACCTTTGCCTACCCCGCCACCCGACTTTCGTTTGAGGGACACTTCCGTGTCGCCGATAAGATCGCGGCCTCAAACACCGTGCAACAAAGGCATAACGGCTTGCTTAAAGAAACCAGATGCCATCCCCTCTTATCAGAAGCACTTGGTGGCCACGAGGAAGACTGCTGTCGAAAGTCACACGTATGTACCGAGTAGAACACCAACGCCAACGGCAGCAAGACCTAAGTCCCCGGCTCCTGGACCCCCGGAGCGCCCCCCTTGTTTCGTAAAGGCCCAAGCTCCTAGGATCAGGGAGGACCCTCCACCGACGAAGCGGAGTTCCGTACATTTCCCCACAAAGAAGAGTGTTTCTTATAAGGTAGACGAAGACACCGACGACGGGCACAAACACGCCGAATACGCTGCTACCAAGACGGTAGATTTCGACGAGAAGAGAACCGACGATCCGGGACAGGAGCCTATAGACGCGGTGCACGCTCAGTATCAGGAGAAACGGTTCATGACCAGCGAGGAGACGCAGGAACAGAAGATGTCGATGGTGAAGAAATCCCTAGAAGTCACTGAAGATTTCGAAAGATGCGAGAAAAAGGTTCCAGCACGACCCCTGCCAGAGCCACGAGAGAAACCGTCCAAAGGTGTTTGCGCGATTGGCAGAACAAGCCCGTCCAAACTCTCGTTGCCCTGTCCCTTGGCCTCGAAGAACGAAACGCGCCCCGCCGTCCAACCAGTTTACACCAGCTCGACGGAAGTCCGTCACGTTAGCTACGGAGCTCCTCCGTCGAAACCCTGCCCAGACACCGGTGTAACCGTGTTGCCCTGCAAAGCTCACTCGGATCGGGGTACCAAAGCCGGAGTCGTAGTGGTGCCCTGCGAGGGACCGAGCACCTGCTGCCGGAAATCAGGTGTATGCGTGGTTGCCACCTCCGATCGATCAGGAGTATGCGTTTCGCCGTGCTTCGGCATGAAGACCGGAAGCTGCGGCCAACCGTCGGGCCAATGTGGCCGAGAATCTGCCTGCGATATCGAAATTCCCAACTGCCCGGAGTCCGGCATCTGCGTAGCGCCGTGCGAAGATGGAACCGTCTGCGTGGCACCCTGCACCAAGCCAGGACCACCTCCGTCGAGAGCAAAGCTTCCTTTCCCGCAGATCCCATTCCCCGACGAGGATCCCGCCGCGTCCTGTCCGCGAAATAAAAACTCCTTCGAGCCGATCCACAAGCCTCGCACTAACCTGAGTGGGCAGCTCGCGCGACTCACCGCCAAAACCGGCCAGAGCAGCGCCCCCACTGTGCAATTGTACAAACCCCAAGCCCAAAGCCAGAGCTGCGGCGAGACAAAGAGCTACTGCTGTAAGACCCAATCTTATTGTTCCACCCAAACCCGTTGCCAGTCGGGCGGTCAATGTTCGAACAACACCCGCTGCCAAGCCGGGAATCAATGTAGTCCCCGAAATAACTGCCAGGACGGTATCCACTGTGAACCTTCTAGTAATACCCAGAGTTTAGTAGACCCACCAAATTTGTCATCCCACCCGGATCTAGGTACCGGAGTCGGTGGTCTCGGTGGTGCCGGGTCGAAGAGCGGATCTTTCGCTGGTAGCAGCGCGCCGAAACGAGGAAGGGGAATCCTAAATCAAGCGACTGGACCGGGATCACGATTGCCCCTCTGCGCTCATTGCAACTCTTACGTCAGGTACACTCCCCTTTGATCAACGGTGTGACGTTTCTTTGTCTTTGTTTGTTTTTTTAGCAATGTTTGCCGCATACCCGTTTTCTTTTTGCCCTCCGTCGCGAAACGACGCTGGCTGAATCGCTTTTCTAGCTCCAGGTGTTAAGTGTCGGTACGTCAACATGCGCTTGACCCTCCAACTTGTCGTGCATTCGTGTGTATTGTGGGGTTAAGTTCGTACCTTGTGCGTGCGAAGATGTGAATTCATTTTTTCAGGATACGAATTGGAAGGTGCGAAATGATTTGGGAATGGATCATGTTTGTGCGATACATTTTATTTCATTTCACTTGCGAGCAATTTTAGACGAACTTCTTTTTTATTCCATCCAACAGTAACCGTAACTCATTGCCCTGTTTCGACGTGATTAACAATGTTCTACGTGTTTGCACGATGTTAACAGCTAACGAGGAAAATACTAATCGCAAGTCGAATGGTCTCATCGTAAAACCAGTGTGCTGTAAACGCGACAAAGAGTGCACAAGGTTTGTAAAAGTGTCGATTTAATAGCCGGGCAAAGAAATTTTAATTAACATGCATTCCGACATTTCTGTCGTCAGAAAAGTTGAATCGTTTTATCCAAGTTTTCCCTAATCTCACGCTAGTCGATTGAAAACTAATTTAACCGCAGAAATCCTACTTCCTTGATCGTTGTTCGTTTCGCAACGCCTAATGCACTGCTTGGAAACGTTCACGGGGATTAATTGTTGCCGTCATTCAGGGGCCCGTTCATCACCGCTTTGGGACAAATATGGTGCCCCGACCATTTCGTTTGCGTGAACACCCAGTGTCGCCGGCCCCTTCAAGACGTTGGATTCGTGGAAGAAAAGGGACAGCTCTATTGCGAGTATTGCTTCGAACGTTTCATCGCGCCGAATTGCAGCAAATGCAACATCAAGATCAAAGGCGTGAGTACTCCGTGAAGCTGTTTCTGCGATGACGGCAGGTAAGGGAAATCGATTGATCGGTGGTCGTGGTTCTAGGATTGTCTAAACGCAATTGGAAAGCATTTCCACCCTGAATGCTTCAAATGTTCCTACTGTGGCAAACTGTTCGGCAACAGCCCGTTCTTCCTCGAAGAAGGTCTACCGTACTGTGAAGCGGGTTAGTTCTGCATTCCTGAATTACTACTTTATATCGCCACTTTTTGTCGTAACGGAAATTCCTATTTTTTCACTCTGGATGCACAGATTGGAACGAGCTGTTCACAACCAAATGTTTCGCGTGTGGATTCCCAGTCGAGGCTGGAGATCGCTGGGTAGAGGCCCTGAACAATAATTACCACAGCCAGTGTTTCAACTGCACGGTAAGCAATTAGTACGAGGATGCTTCTCAGGATAAGCCAATCGATTCTTTGGGAAGAAAGTCGAAGACATAGATTGTTACCCACAGTTCGAAGGAATGATCAGAGGAGATGTTTAATTGTTACTGGTGTGTCTGTTACAGATGTGCAAGAAGAATCTCGAGGGACAAAGTTTCTACGCGAAGGGCGGTCGTCCGTTCTGCAAAAATCACGCACGTTAAAAGCCGATTCTTTAACTCCGACGCTTAACAAAAAAAAAAGAACAAAGGGTAAAATAGGCAGGGGGTTGAAAAGAAAATAGGAAAAAAAAACGGGAAATAACTGCGAGGAATACGCGTGCCTTAGTTTTACGAGCACGAATTCTTTCTGCACAAATTATATTTTACCATAATTATCTCTTTTACTTCTTGTATGTTTTCGGTCGACGACAACTAACCCACTGAGGGGCGTTGAAAACGCCGCTGAGTAATCGTAGAACGATAAACGAATATATTTATTACGAACGAGTACGGTAAATGAATGCAAATCAATTGCGTCTCCTCGATATCGAGAACCTTCGTCTGCTCGAAGCAGGATTCCTTGAAGTCGCCAAAGTCGATCGAAAATGAAATACGACAGCCCTTCGTACGAAGACGAATCGCTTTTTCGCGAATTACCGTGATCTTCCCAAGCGTCCACGCAACTATCGAGATAATTGTGCTGGCGACTGCTTTGGCTACGTTCGCCGTAAACGACGACCAATCGCGTCGAATATCCACGAAATTGTCGCGACACGACACCGACCAAATGTAATCTACCGTAGTTACGCTGCTCGGCGATTCTATCGAATGAAAATGTATTGAAAGCTATTCACCATCGGCGAAACGCAGTCACGTAACTCGCGCTCTCGATCCCGAAATTGAGGGAAAGTTAAGGAGAACTTCTTAAAAGGTCATTACGTCGGCAAAGTTCCTCGGGTTTCGCTGCCTCGACATTCCACGACTAATTGGTGGATTAAGCAGCCGTAAAATATCGACGAACCGCCAACTCCTCTGCTTTGCGGGGTTCTGCGTTTAAATGGCCGCGACGTGTGCAGTCGTGTTACCGTGGCGGACGGGTCTCGAATGCCTCGTAAAATCGTTGCCGCAGAAAGTACCCGCAACGATACAATAAACGCGGCAGCTCGGTCTCCTGCTTGAATCACGCAAAGGTCATCCGAGCAATTAGCATTACCGGCATTATCACGTATTTCGTATTATCAAGGTGCATCCGACTGGTCGCCGGGAAAAATGTCGTCCTGCCTCGTTGGGGATTCGGTAGAGAACGGCTCAGCTTTTGATGTGAACTATCGCGAGAAACCATCAGCCTGAATTTAATTGCAAACGATTGTAGTCTGGAGGGAAAAAAGGGTACAGCACTTTTTCTTGTTTTATCATGGGCATACCGGTTGCAAATTAATGAAAGATTCGAAATTCGAGTTTTACTAGTCAATCATCGAACTGCTACTGAATTTCGCGAATATCCGATTCGTGGTCACGTATGACGCGGGAAACGAATTGCATTGTGTGCTCGTCGATTGTGGATTAACCAGTGCCCAACCGGAGGCGCTGCTTGTCTTTATCGGATAGAAGTGAATCGCGAAAAGAAATCATCCTACGAAACTATTCTCACCTGAAATCAGGGCGAATCGAGGCAACCGTGATAACAGGCTTCACTTTTTCGTGTCTAATCTGTCGATAGTTCTACCAAGAGCCTTTGTTTTACTTTTGACACGATTTAACGATTCGAACGATTCTATAGAATTAAATAACAATTCATGCGCAAGGAACAACGTCGTAGCATGAGCCTGAATTGGTTCCAACTTCCGAGGTTTTCAGGGCGTGCGAAGAGAAAATGAAAGCTGGAAAAGCAATTGGCTTCGAGGATCGAGGAACTCGCACCGGTTAGCAATTTCCATGTAAATTTAGACAAGGTTACCGATTTCTGTGCCATCGTCACGGGCTCGTGTCATACTATAGTTATCGTAAAATACATTAGCGGTGCTCGCAAATCGAATGACAATGTTCGACTGTGCATTGTACAATTTAACGAATAAGAACGCTCTGCGATCGTGATGATCGCGTAAATGTTCGACCAGAGGGGGTGTTTCTTTTTGCTGGGATAGATCGCGAGGTGCTTATTCCACAGACAATTGTATGACGATAAAGCGCGTAATTTGTGATTAGAATAAGTATTAACTAGATCGCCTGCTGGATGAATATTGCACGAGCCTCTGTATCCGTGTTACGTGTTGCTTTCAATAAAATAAAATGTTCGTGAAAGTCATCCCTATCCACGTATTCTTCGATACCTCTTATCCTGAAACAAAAAGGAACCAAGAAGAGAAACAAAAGAAGCTGCAAAGCTGTAATTCCGGTAAAGGTTACCGCGAAACGAATTAGCCATCCAAGAGAAAGGCTTGGACCATCTACAAAGAGGATTCGAGACAAGTGAAAAATCATTGCCGAGCCGTTTCGTTCTCTTAACGAGGAAGTAGCTTTCATAAGGGACGTTCCATCGATTTGTCATTAAAGTAACCTTGCGGTACCTCCTACCCACGAAGTCAGACACGCGAGACATTTTTCTGGCGAATCTTTTTGCAACAGACACACGTCGCCGCGGACTTCAATGAACGGCGTAGCTATTAATATAAACGCCCTTTCACTTTTCGACGAACATTCAAGAAGCGGCAGGCCCATGCGAAGGAATCGCATGGAACTTTTCCGTTGAACCAAGAAAAGAAAGAAACGAAGTGCATCGTCGAGACATGCATCTTTAAAGGTGTTGATAACTCGACTGTCCGCCTGTCATACATTTCTGCTGTTCCTGATAGAAATCTTGGCGAACAGGCCCGATGGAAAGTCGCGTGTCCGCGGTAACAGTCTTCCAACGGGTACCAGCGAACTTTTTCTTGAAGGCTCGCGACCCGTGACACTTCCGGTGCCCTTGCAGCACCGCGGTGTCCACCGAAAGCTCATAAAAGGCGGAAAACGACGGGGAACCCGGCACACGGGCAACCTGCGCACCTGAGAACAGGCCAAAGCGATTGCGTAAAGCGAAACGCGGCGGTGCACCCAGTGAGAATCGAGGTTCCGGCTGGCTTGCATGCGGTTCCGAACGAAATATTTGAATATCAAGCGATCGAGGAACACCTGTATGGGAAGGAAATTAAATTGGCGAACGGAAATGTCCCTCGGAGTACTTTTTGAAACCACGAGGAAATGATGCGTTAACATTTCGTGAATGAAAAATGCGAGGTATGATAAGACATTTTCAAATCTCTCTTACACCTGCGTTACCGAGCAGACTTCTTCTTTTGTTGCTTATAAAACGGCTTGATCAAACGAATGATTTAAAAGTATACGTATGGGTCAGTTAGATTTTCTCTTTTCTGTTTCTTTTCTTTTTCTTCGTACAACCGGAAGAATAATACTGCCGGTACTCCTACGGCATTGAACACACCGTGTGTAATGCTTTTCCAGCATGCTTCTATTCGGATCATAACAGCTGTGGCTATTTCCTCGCGATGCTGTCACAAATATAATGCACCGATATGGCAGTGAAATACTTGGATGGACCTTTTGTGTTCAGACTTAACGACAATGGCACAGGCCCGCATCTTCTTATACAGGTATCGGTCTCCTCCATTTTTTCTTCTTCTTTTTCTTAAGAAATATTCACTACTTCCCTTCAGTCTCATTCGTACAAGCTTGCAGCACGAGCGGTCGTAACGTAAGACAAGCTTGCGGCGTTAAAATCCAGCCGACGCGCTTCACAATAAATTGCATCCGGTGATCGTGCAGACGACTTGCTATCATAAATACGAGCGACGTTGGCGTGGACGCGAATGTTGCATACGTCACGTCGTGCTTTTATGTCGCACGGAATTTCTTCGGCACCGTTCTACAAACTTAGCCGTGCCCTTGAACTAAATACTTTTCAAGGTATGCACGGTGTGCGCACACGGCCGGGATGCAACGCGCTTTTGCGTGCACCGCTTTTAGAAAGCCGGCTGGTAAATACATTAGCGCAACATGCAATAATAAATGGCAAAGAATAGAGCCGTCAAGGTGCACCGTTTATAACTATGTATTCTGTCCGTTTATCGCGTGCACGCAACAGCACCAGACGTCCCAGTAAAACTTTGTTGCGCGTAGCAAGCTCCCCCGGGCCTCTCCGTTACGTAACAATGATTTCGCCCGTTTATTCCGGACAAATGGATCAGGCCGGTGTGTCGAAAGGTGGAACAATTCGGGTTGCAACAACAGGGCGTGCGAGTGGTCGATGACCTTTCACGGCGAATCGATGATAAAGTCGACGAGAAAAAGGAAGTAGGCTACTGTAACGATGAAAAGAGATATGCACGAGTTTAATTGTAATTAGAGGCCTTGGCTCGATTTCGATATCAGAGGCCGGCCATTCCTAATGTTCTAATAACACGGCAAATAAATCGCGTGCACGCCCCAAAGTTTACGGGTTTTGTGGAATGCGTAATATATTGTAGGTTAACGGATCGCCTCTGAATGTGTTCCATTCATTCGACAGCGCCCTGTTAATGCCTGATCCTTCCGTTGCCTGGAACGATCAGATTTATCGGCCAGTAAAAGTGTAGGGAACGTTGTCGTAGGTTTGTACGGAACGCGGCTGGAGAGAGTACACCGGCGAAAATAACGTGTTCAAGGATCGATGGAATCTATGGTGGAGAACCGGCGGTTTCCCCCTGCCCCATTACAAGCTGCTACTTCCGTGGCAGGTAATAGCAGGACGCGACTTCGATACCCTGAAATCGACTTCGATATAGAATGCCAGGTTTCAATTGTATTTCCATAAATTATAGTTTATTAACAGAATCCCTAAGGGCAGCTCGATCTGTAGAAAGGACAATCTTATTCGCCACCTGAGATGCATGAAGAAGATGCACGGTTCAATCTACGATTTCAGGTACAGTACAGAGCGTATTGAAAGCCGGGCGAACGATGTTTGATCGTTATGAAAAACGGTTTGGATTAGTCCTGTAGGGTATAATTTGCCATCGGAGTACGCCAAACTGGCGGAAGACTACAGTCGTCGCGAGCACGACAGGATCTGGATCTGCAAGCCAGTCGGTCAAAGTCAGGGAAAAGGAATCTTTTTGTTTCGCGTAAGCTTCTTTTTAGGTGAATTCGAATTGCGAAAGCTAGAAGCCAAGAAAGGAAACAAAAGAGAACTATATAGAACCCGACATTTATAGAAACTGAGCGACCTTACGTACGATAACGCGGCAGTGGTGCAAAGGTATATCGGGAATCCTCTTTTAATCGGGGGTTACAAGTTTGACCTGCGACTGTACGTGTGCGTGCCGTCGTATCGCCCTTTAACGATATACTTGTACAAGGAAGGGTTGGCACGTTTCGCCACGGAGAAGTTTTCTTTAGACCACTTAAACGATCCATTCCGACATCTTACCAACTTTTCGTTGAACAAATTGGGCCCAGGATACTCTGAGAAAAAGGAACGCGTTGGCTCTGGTACGGACGGATTCCTAAATGTTAACCGATTCGACGAAACACCTGAGGAGGTGGGGTAATCAGAATTTTTGCAGGCTGCAAATGGACTTTCAGACAATTGAGAAGATATTTCGAGCAGGCTGGATATTACGACTGGCTACTTTGGCAGAGGATAGCCTGCTTAGTAAGTTTAACGATACTGAGCCAAGCTGCGAGCATACCGAAATCTTCCAACTGTTTCGAGTTCTTTGGATTTGACGTGCTGATCGATAAGAATTTGAAGCCATGGCTACTCGAGGTTAATAGATGCATATTTCACTTACTTGAGCGTAATGGTAACCACTTCTAATGGTCGTTAAATGGACATTCAAATAGGTCAATATTAGCCCAGCCTTAAATAACGACTGCGAAATCGACTCCGAAGTGAAGAAACCTTTGCTGCATGACTTATTCGATTTACTAGGTCTTCCAGTATGCAACACTGGACTCTCCCTTTTTACGATATGGACAGCAAACCCCGTTGGTAATGGGGTCGACGAGTCTTCCAAATTTTGCACGAATAGGACCACTAAAAAGAAGTCGAAGACGTGTCGGGAAACTGAGGGATTTTTAAACATATGCACGGAACTTCAGCCCACTGTACGCATCTCGAGTAGAACATTAGTGCATTTGAACCAGTTCCTGCATAATTGTACCTGCATAAATTATAATTATCAGCTCAGACAATCAACTACTGGAGACCCATCAAGTTCATGGTCTCGTTATAATCCCCTGTTGGTGGACAAGTATATTCCACGTGGTTTTCGGGGCAATAATCCAGAAGGTAATAATAAAACATCAGTATGGGATAATGGCAAAGATTGGAGCACACCCTGTGCAAGGGAAGGAGGATGGATCCGGATATATCCACTGTCTCGAGTAAAACCTGAGAATGCCGTTGATTACGTGTCATCTCTATCTACACGAATCACAGAACGAGAAACTCGAAGCACAGTTCTCTCTATACAAAAGTAGGAGGACTTGCAACGCATCTCGCGTACGGATTGCGAGAGATCTTATCGATTCCTTTTGCAGATATTTGAAAGCTGCCAAAGAGGTGCACAAGAGAAATGAGAAATACAGAGATGACCAATGTAATGCCATGTTACGAAAAATGTTAGAATTAAATACAGAAATTTGGCTGCCATCGAAGTGATACAGCACCATAGGTATTCTCGACTCTCGTCGTTCAAGCGGATCACCACAATACGCTTTGACCAATTAAATAATTTTATAACGTTACTATATTTAAGATAGATTTTGACAGCCGAAATATTCTCCATATTTTCAATGATAAAATAGATATAAAAACGGCGTATTAAACATAATTGTGATAGAAATGTCAATGAAAAGGAATATTCGTATTCTATCGCTGTGTTCTAAATATAGAGTACCGCAAAAGGTAATTAATATTGTATGTGGGGTAAAAGACGAAAAACCTCTTTATTCACCAAGAAATCCTCGGTTTATTGTTCGTTTTCTTGTAAATGTACATTAATTCACTCCCTTCGCTGCTAACCTCTTGTCGCGCTCTTCGGCAATCGAGAGCTTAACACCTTTGTCCCTTGGTAAGCTGATGTATGACTTTGTACCCTTGCCGATGATAAATACGTTGTTCAACCTAAATAAACGATTTATTATAACACTTGGTATGGTCCGCCAATGTAGAATATATTATACACAAGAATATTCGTGTTCCCTAAATGGGTAATACTGAAAAGCTTATACAAAAGCAATCAGTGACCAATATGAAGGCTTTTTCATTTTGGCCAATTTTTGACTACAATACTCGTTAGGATATATCGTAGCTTCGATTATGGCCACCGTACAAGATGTACTTAGCATTTTTTTCTTTTAATAATTTGGAAACATTAAGGAAATCTACAAAAAGCTAATGTAAATAAAAATTGAAAAGGCGATATACCTCGTGGCAAAAGTATGTCCTTGTGAATCTTTGATGTGGCAAATATCGAAGGATCCGGGATGACGCTCGCGACTAACAACCGTGCCAACACGACCCAAATTTCTTCCACCAGTAATCATGCAGAGGTTGCCTAAAAAGTGAAAAATTCGGTAATGAATTTCGAACATACGCGTAGCCAAACATATGGACAAAGGTATTCTACCTGAATCGAAACGGATAGAGTCCAAGATTTTGCTGGTTGCTATGTCCAAGTGAATGGTGTCATTAACTTTGATCAGAGGGTCTGGGTAACGAATAGTTCTTCCGTCGTGCGTCACCAAGAATGGGATTCCTTTCGGTCCAGTCTGAACACGCTTTACCTTGCACAATTTATACTGCAACAAAAAGGAAACAAACAATGAATTGACCAAGCAAAGACAAAATATTTGATTCGTCTTCGATTTCATTGCTAATAACAAAATACCTTAGCTTCTTCAGGAGTAATTCTGTGAGTGGTAAAACGTCCTTTAACGTCGTATATCAATCGGAAATATTCACCAGTCTTGTTGATGGTGATAACATCTAAAAAACAAACGGAAGATTAAACATAGCAACGTTTAAAATCCAAGCGGAACTAAATAATATATACTGTGCACTTTCTGGGTAATACAGAAGGAATATATTATTCAGTCTGTGACCATAATGAAGAACTGTTTTGTTATCGGCCAATGTTTGACTATAATACATCATTTAATAAATGTTATAGCTTCGATACGGCCATTTACGCATTGGAACCTATCGAGCTTACACAACAGAAATTACAGTTGGGAATATATAAAACATCCTAGATGCTTACCCATGAAACCAGCGGGATAGTTTGGATCGGTTCGAACCTTGCCGTCAACTTTAATCAGACGTTGCATCACGATCTTTGTTACTTCACAGTTAGTTAAGGCGTACTTCAATCTATTACGTAGGAAAATAACAAGAGGAAGTGATTCCCTCAATTTGTGCGGACCCGTGGATGGACGTGGAGCATAGACGCCCCCCAATTTATCTAACATCCATGCTTTGGGTGCGTTAAGACGCTTTAAATGCTTCTTCGGTCCACGAGCCTAAAAACAAATGTCACAAATTTTCAATTATCACTTCGATCGAACTGCACGAAATATCGCTACGTCCCATCTGTATTGTCACACTATCTCTACTTTTAGGTTAGATTACCATTTCGGTTTATCTGGTATTTCGTGAAAAATATAAATGAAAATTATTTCACGTTATCACAAATCGTTTTTCTGCTGAAAAATATGGTAAGAAATATCCATACGAAACATTGATACTTTCAATATGTAGATAGAATCCGGCAGTGCACAACCTATTCGTACTCTACTCTCATCGTAAGAATGAAAAGTATTTCACAAGTCATATATATCGAATTATTCACTTCAATTCTTTTGGTTCGCGATTTGCTTTGATTATTAAACAATGCCGTATACTATACAGATGATGTAAACGGATTTTATATTGACAGCAAACGCCCGACTTACCATCTCGGTTTTCTAAGCGGAAAAGGAACGTCCACGCGGTGTTTCTGTACACATCAGGAAATCCTCCGCAACGCCACTGTAGCCAAGATGGCGGATAGATATTGCCCACTAATTAATTTCTCTCGGAAACATTATATTGTTTTGAATTGATTTGTACAAAATTTATATTTTTCGAATAGTCTATACGTTTGTATTGCTTCAAATTACATACGAATCACTCCAAAGTGTAACTACGATAATCGTCATGACCGAAATTAATTTATGGCGAAGTATTGCGGAGAATTTCATTATTTAAACCTAACTAATCTTCCGAAATTTCGATCAATCATTTGATGGTAAACAAAAAAAGCTACTTTTTAATAGAAATTTTATTAAATGCGTATAAAAGTGATACAGATTTGTAACAATTATCTGAAAAATCTTAATAGATGTTTTGTTGTATAAGAAAATAGAAGCGTTCCGTGCTTATTTCGTGGGTAGCTCATCAACAATATTATCCAATAAATTCGAAGCGCCAATTCTGAATAAATCTTTAGTTAACCATTCGTCTCCTAATTCCATTTGGACTAATGTCATCCATTCAAGTGCATCTTTCGGAAGCTTAAGACCACCAGCAGGTTTTAATCCAACCTGAATAAAATGTATTTTATTAGCAAATTCTGAATACCAAACATACTAATATTTTTATCTTTTATTTAAGATAAAGCATTCGTACCTTTCTTTGCGTAAATTCATAATAATCTTTAATAGCTTGAGACATGACAATACCAACGGGCAAAGTAGCATTTACTGTCTCTTTACCGGTGGATGTCTTTATGAAGTTTGCTCCAGCCATCATTGCTACCATAGCGGCCTTGTACACATTTTCCAAGTTATCCAATTCGCCTGTGGCTAGAATGACTTTTAGACATGTTCTATTGCCACAAGCAATACGAAATGATTTCAGTTCTTCGTACAGTTCTTCCCATTGCTGCATCAAAACTAATGGCCGATTGATAACAATATCAATCTCGTCGGCTCCTAATTCAACACCGATTTCTACTTCGCGTAGACGTGTTTCCAATGGAAATTGTCCAGATGGAAAACCTCCACCCACTATTGAGATAATAAAAGCATAGCTTGTTGAATCTGAATTTTAATATAATTAAAAAGGAATTGAAATGTTTACCAGTAGCTCTGGAAACTTTATGTTCCTTATCAAGTTTATGTAATGCGGACTTCACATCAGAAAGTCTTAATGGATATACGCATACGGACGCTGTATGTATGTTTTGCAGCGAATTAGTTGAAGATTTAAGAGGATTTGTTGCCTGTAGTTATATAGAAATATACAAGAATTAGTATTTACACCGGTTTCGTATGTATTAAATATGTTGTAGATTAATTAACATAACAATGGGTACTTTTGCGCATAGAGCTTCAATTTTTGCAGGCGTATCATCAGCACCCAAAGTAGTTAAATCTATAAATCCTATTGCATTCAATAGCCAAGTTGTTCTATCGTCCTTTTTCATTGCATTAACTTTGGAGCGTATAGAATTGATCTTCCCTTCTATAACAGATTGATCAAAGTTCATTGCCGCTAAAAATAAAAGATAAAAATGTATTAAACTTATAATGCAAAAGGATTGTATTTTTATTAAAATTAATTACCATTGGCCAGCTTTTGGATATCCATGGTACTTCTTTTATAATTCCCGAAATTGTTTGGCCGTAATTATATAAGAACGAGGGTTAACGTGTGAAACGCGTAAGAATGAATATGAAAAAGAAGTGCGATTACTTTAAATTTCCGAGCGATAATGCAAACAATTTTTTTTAAGAACTGATGTTAACTTAATGATACCCAGTTTGCGATTGCTGGCATAACATAAAAATGAAATTTTATGTATATGTATGTGTGAATTTCTTGTTTGTAAAGAATTCCATCTTTGGTATGCTTTATCTTAACAAAGCTTTCCCCATTCGAACTCGTTATCGTACACGTACTCTGTTAAATGGACCAATTATTATTTATATATACATTGCCCGCGAAAGTTAAAATATAACTACTTTTTTTCATTTTGCTATCATTGCTGGTCATTGTTGTAAAGCAGGTTGGGGGAAATAGTGTAAAATTGACGGGAAAGTGAGACGCACATTTTGCAATAATGGGAATAATACTTTTTATTGTTACGGATATTTATAACTAAGTACAAAATAAATAATTATAAATATTTTAATCCGTTAAATATAGTTTACAGAAAATGTATCTATAATCCCAAAACGTGTGCGATAAAATTTCCGAATTAATAGCATTCTCTTTTGAAAGATATCGACCATCATCGACGATTGGCAAAAGATTAGCAAAATTCCTATTAATTTAAGTTACTATTATCTATAATGTTGCCACGATTCCCAATACTGTCTAGTTTGCATTTCGGAAAGTCGTGAAACGGTGCGATCAAATGCAAATGCCTCTTCCTCTCCGGTGAAAAGATTCGATTTGTGGTCATCCTATTGATTATACAAAATTGATTAAAATCATAAATATTTGGGGAAATATTAAAAGTATTTTCACTGTGAAGCTTACTGAGCCATGCGAAATTTTTAAATCGTCCATTAGCATTCGCTTTTCGTCTGAATATTCATTATCGCCTTCAGGTACAAAGAGTTCTGTATACGGGACAGCTGCAGTTATAACAACCCTTACCTAACAAAGTTAATTTGTATATGTAATCAGCTTTTATAGTAGTTTGAATGTTTGAACGTAAACAGATAAAAATATAATCTTACCCTGCTATCATACAGTGTATCGATTAGTGTAATGAATCTCCTAGCTTGGGATTTAACTCGAAAATCTAGTTGTGGCACATCTCTTATGATAACTGTATGAAATGCTTGACACAGCTCTAAGTAATCACTAGCACCAAGTGGCTGCAAGGAAAATATCATGTAATATACGTGTTAACGATTAAAACGCGAGAAATTCAAAGAACTTACTCTATCACATAACTCGTTAAAAGTTGAATCCAACACTTGGCCGCAGCTTCTTTCGAATGTTACATTGCGGCCTCTTATGCAAATAGTTCGCGACCTTACAACATCATTTTCCTTCGAGCATAAAATTTTAAATACTTTCTCCACATCATTGGTTGCATCTTTTCCTTTTCTACAATAATTCATTTCATTTAAAAAGAAATATATTGCCAAAGACTAACTGGATCTACGAATACTCCTACATACATGAAATAAATTTTTTCATCTCTAAGTCCAGTTTTCAGCCTATAATCTACACCCGAGTCTAGGGAGCTTATAATGCAATAATTTTTCAAAATCTGTATAAAGGGAACAAAATTTCCTCTTTGCAATCCGTTCTTATATAAATCATCAGGTGCCCTATTACTAGTTGCCACGACTATTACTCCATTATTGAAAAGTTCCGTAAATAATCGTTTCAATATCATAGCATCTGCAATATCAGTTACCTATGATATATAATTTTCCATTAATATATGTTGTATTCAAGCAAACATTACTGCTTTTATATTTCACATTTAAACCTGAAACTCGTCAAAACACAGTAACCATGCTTCCTCTGTAATGCTTTTGGCAACTGGGCGTATTGGATCAAACGGTTGCAGTTTTGTGCTAGTCACATCCCGTACGATGTTTTTCTTTATTTCGTGCACTTTAGTATGCACATTGGCCATAAACGAATGAAAATGTACCCTTTTTTTATTTTCAACCTGGAAGAATATCTTTCATATTATTTGCCCCTTTAACTTGTAACACTCCATGCACAATATATTGCAAGCGGACTGCCCATTCATAATACTTTTGTTAGATTAATTAACTCTATTCCAAAAAAGTAAACCACTCTACATACGACCTATGTATTATATATTTACAACAAATGTACATTTTGGCTCTCCATTTGCAATACCAATACGAACGCACGCCAAGATACCTTGCAGCATTGATAGAAAAGATCCATCAACATTGTTTTACCTCCGCCGACAGCTCCGTAGAGATACAATCCTTTCGGCGGCTGTTTCCTTTTCTTACCGAGCCACTTATCTATTATGTTAAACTGCTCCGGTTTATAGCCGTTTATTTCTTCGTACATGCGTTGCAATGTTTCAGCGACTTTCATTTGATGTTGATCACCCGTTAGCTCCCCCCTTGCCACTTTGTATTTCAGAATGCCAACTGGCCCCTCCTCATTTACGGTAACGTCGTGTGTATATCCATGACTTTGCACGAAATCATAGGGTTGATATCGCGACAACAGATTTATCAAGCGGGTTTGCTTAATGAACTTCTTCGGTAGCAGGTGCGTCATTGTAGAGAAAAACGACCTGAGGAAAAGGTCGTTTGTTACTTATGTATATTAGACATTTATATAAATTGTTAATTGTCGCGTGATGAAATACGTTAATTCCTACAGACGTAAGTTTGACGAATATGCATTCAACTGAAATAATTTGATTTGTCCAGAGGTAGGCGAATTTTCGGAAGGATACGATTAAAACTATTCACATGTTCACACGAATTTACGTTTGACAGATAACCAGACGATGCATGCTAACCCTTATACATTACGTATGAAAATATGTTATAAATATCTATCTTGCAAGCAAAGTGTCAAAGTCTGACAGGTTCAAGGCTGCCCTATTTTTTTCTTCTTTTTTTTGCTAGTATATGTAGTACACGACAGGAGTAATGCGTGTCGCAAAATATTTTCATCCATCGTGCACTGCAAGTGTCTTAAAAATATGATTAAAGTTTGCCCTATTTGCTACGCCGCGGAGGTGATAAAACATCTTCCACGGTGTGGTGCGACCAACGCGCCCTATTTAAACGTGTGTCCATAATAATATTATGATTTCATAATTAAAATAGTAAATTCTAAGTCGCAAATAAGGGAGACCTGCAATACTGCCCGCTCGCGCTCGCTTCATTTGGAAATACTTTAATTAATGAAATACAAGATTTTATGGAACAAATAATTTTAATATATATAATTGAAAATGTGTTTATACAATTGTATTACAGTATAGATGTGTTTAATACTAATTATTGCAAAGAATTATTTATTACTTCTCCTGTTCCATGGTAATGATTTTTATTTTATTATAAATATATTTCGTATAAATGAGGAATGTAATATGAGTAGTAAAATTATAGAACAAGGACGTTAGTCGTTTTTAGAAAAGACTGCTATCTTGTTGTGATCTCTCAATCGTTGTGATAAATCTTAGAAGTATATGATGGATTGTATATCGGTAGTCTTCGTTTGTCAGGGCTGATTCCTTCCCTGGATGAATAGTAACGTCTCTCTATAACTTTATCGAAAAATCTGCTTAACTTAACGGACGAACTAGAACCAGCAGCTAGGGATCTCGCTTGACAGCAATCCTACAAAAGCAGTATTAAGTTGAAACGAATAACGTTGATATACAATATCTTATGCAAGTAATTGAAGTACCAAAAATATTTCATCAGCGCCGCATTCCTCTGCGATGGTCGAAGAACGTCTATTGACACTGGATCTCACTTCCGCCACGAGATCCAGTTTTGTGCCAATAACTAATATTGGTATCTGAAAAATATATATTTGACGTAATATGGGATAACAAAGTAGAAAAACTCAAACATTTGTATGAACGAAACAACTTATTGTACCTGAGTGGATCCTACAAATTTTTCAGGATCAAAATCATCGAAAGGCTTTGATTTCGTATAATTGTTATCTTTACTCAAAACTTCTTCGAGCCATTTCTGAAGATTTTGCTGTGATTTTCTATTCGTTAGATCATGAACTAGTACGATACCTATAACGTATTGATATTAGTTTACTATTATTATTGGGATCTTACATTATACCATTAAAACTGCAAGTTATTTTATATTTATACTACCATTTGTGGGATTATAAAAAACAGATCTCGTGTTTTTATGATTTTGACTCCCACCAATATCCCATAATTCAATGAAGTACCTTCTTTGATTAGGGGTTCCTTCTTTATATTCGTGTAATTTAACTTCCACGGAGCAACCAATAGTCCACGAAGGATTACTGATCGGTTGCTGTTGACATATTAAATGAGTCAACAATGTTTTTCCAACTCCTAAAAATGAATAGAAAAAAATACTTAATCGTGATTATGTCGTAAAAAAATGATGTATACAATTATGTGTACAACGGGTCAAACGACAAGTTATGAAATAACCTCTAAACAATAGTACAGAAAAATGTACGAACAAATGTTTTAAAGCTGCGAATAGAAACATATAATGGTCAATTGAATATGTTATGAGAATATATTTCGGCAACAAGTATACTGTCGTTTATACTGCGATTAGTAAGCTATAAATACTATGCAAATATGATAAAATAAAATTAATATAAAATAGAAATATATTCTTACCGGAATCACCAACAACGATAATTTTCACTTTATCGATTGCAGCCATTAATGCTTTTTTCTATGGAATAATATGACAATATATGCTATCCCTTTGTCTCTTTGACCCTGTTGTTTGACAGGTAGTCGTTTGATAATTTTATATAAAGAATACATAACCTGAAAGTTAATTGTACTTATAAACAAGCGTCCACCGGAATGTATTCTGACGTTTTTTATTGAATAATAAGATAATGTATCATCTCCTTTTGTATTTTGTATCACTCAAGAAGGTATTTAATTGATATTATGATACATATTTTAATATTCTTATATTGAGAGTTATTCGCAAAATTTAACGCTAAATGCGCTACTTATGCTATTTTAAAGGTTAGTGTTTTCTTTACAAATTAAACTAAGTATATGGTAATGAATTAGATCGATTGTTTCACTAATATATTTGTTAGTATGTAGTATATAAATATTAACAACACAATGTTCCACTCGAATTATGGCGATAAATAAATTTTAATTTTACGAAGCTTCCAATGAAGCAAATAGTATCGTTTTATCCAACTTTTAAAATGATTTTCAGTAATGCTGATGTCGCTTCATTGTATATAATTACAAGCAAGATGAGTAGCGAAGAAAGGCTTGTCACAGAAGTCCCCAGTAGTTTGAAACAATTAGCACGTCTGGTGGTACGCGGGTTTTATACAATAGAAGATGCATTGATTGTTGATATGTTAGTTAGAAATCCATGTAAGTGTATTATGTAATATTCGAACGACAGTATTCTGTTTTAACATAATATGGAGACGATTGTACCGATGTATATTCCATTAGGTATGAAGGAAGATGATATCTGTGAACTTTTGAAGTTTGAACGTAAAATGTTAAGAGCTAGGATATCTACATTGCGTAATGATAAATTTATACAAGTTAGATTAAAAATGGAAACTGGCTCAGATGGAAAGGCACAAAAAGTTAACTACTACTTTATTAACTACAAGGTAAACTATTATAGTCCTTGGGCGTTGTTATGCAATCAATTATTATACACCTTACCATTTTTAGACTTTTGTAAATGTGGTGAAATACAAACTAGATTTAATGAGGAAGAGAATGGAGACGGAGGAAAGAGATGCTACCAGTAGGGCTAGTTTTAAATGTACAAACTGTTTGAAAACTTTTACAGATCTTGAGGTGAGTGAGACTATTTTTCGATTTTGCAATATTGTTCAATCGTGACCAGATAATAGTAATTAGAACGGGCAAAATATAATGCATCTATTTGTAGTACTCTGTTTTATTATTATACTACGACCATATAGACTTTGAAATGTTTACTAACGTAATGTAATACAGGCAGATCAGTTATTTGATATGACTACTGGTGAATTTAGATGTACATATTGCCGTGAAGTAGTAGAGGAAGATCAATCTGCCCTTCCTAAAAAAGATTCAAGGCTATTATTAGCTAAATTTAATGAACAATTGGAACCGCTCTACATTTTATTAAGGGAGGTGGAAGGTATAAAACTAGCTCCTGAAATATTAGAACCAGAACCAGTGGATATAAATACAATAAGGGGGTATGATCTTTTTTCTTTGAAGATTATTCATCCTGTACACGATCATTACGATTTATTTATATCTATCTCTTTTTAGTATTGACGGGAGAAAATCAAGCGGTTTAAGAGCACCTGGGGAACAATGGTCTGGCGAGGCCACCAGATCATCAGGTTTCATGGTAGAAGATACAAGAGTGGATGTTACAATTGGCGACGATAATGTTGATGATAATGCGGCAAGCAGGAGAAAAGAAAGACCCATTTGGATGATGGAGAGTACCATTATTAGCTCTGATTCGCAGGTGATGTTTTATTTTAAAAAGTTTCGTTCAATTTTACTAATGATATTTAATATATATTTTTAGCCCGATGGAGGGAACGCACAAGAGAACATTTTGGATAAAGCTGCAGCTACTGCCACTAACATTACATCGACGAACAACAAACAAGGGGAAGATATAATGTCTGTATTGTTGGCACATGAGAAGAAGGGAGCAAATTCAGCAGCTGCCATAAAGTCTGTCCTACCTCAAGAATCTAGTGATAGCAGCGATAACGAGGAAGTTGCAGAAATGCAAACGATCGATACAGGCATGATCATTACAAAAGATTTCAGTTATTTTCCGGAAGCATCGCGTTCGATGTTCATACTTTTAGACAAAAATAACAAACGTTCATTGATCTTTGCAGGGGAAGTGGAAATTATGGATTCCGAGGACGAAGATCTTGTACCAACTGTAACTGTTGCAGGAAAAACTGTTGCTATCGCAGACGTAAATGATGCGTTGATTGCAGAAATGACCCCTGTAGAAAAAGAAGCATATATTCAGGCATATCAAGAATATTATTCCCATATGTATGACTAATCAAAGTGTAGTCAGCATTTATAGGATTTTTAACAATGCTTTGCAAGACTGAGAAGTTAAAAGAATCATTGTACTATTTTGTATAGTCCGAAAATAAATCATTTTTGGGTTTGGTAAAGATTGATCGTGTTTCAGCCGAGTCATATTTGTTACGAAATAAAAACTCGAGGATCAGCATTTTGTAATATTTATATTTCTCTTCTAACATACAGAAAAAGTTCAACAACGCCGTGAAATTATAATAACCGAACATTTACAGACACGTTATCATTACGGTTAATCAAAATTAATAGCATACATGTCACTTCTGGTAAGGCGGGAAAGTTTTAATTCTTGGCCAAATATAAATTATTTATTAAGCTTAGTTAAAATCATTTTTTTGTCATCTGTACGTGAATTTCTACCCGACCACCACCACCGGATAGAAATTGTAAGACGATATGAATTGTTTTTACGTTATACTTTTCGCTTTTTTTTGTACTTTTTTTGTTACACCTTTTTTGTTATATTAGTATCTGTTTCCATAGTTCATGGAGATAATAGGAATATAATAAACACTTTATTTTCCTTTGCTCTTCATTTTTCCTCCAATCTACATATAGATATAGCTCACACAAAAAAAATCCTAGAATCATCACATTCTATACATATATATATAAATTAAAATATAGCGTTCATTGCTTATTCGTTACAATTCTACAGCATCCTGTTCCGATTTTAACTGCAATGTGTTATGAATCCAAGATTCTTTCGATGCAAGCATATTTCACTTTGCGAGCATTTTCCTTTATTCCGGTTCGTTAAGACGCAAACGAGCAAAGTCTTCAAACACGATGTTGTCATCATCATCATTCGAATAAGAATTCTCATAACGTGTCCTTTCAATACTCTTATTCTTCTTCAAAGTAGCCCTTTCTTTCTCAGCAGATCCTACGCGAAAAGAAGAACAAACACTTTCTGTAATCGTTGTGACAAATTTTTAAATACATTAACCGGCAGATATGAAGTTTCATTTACCAGGGGCAGGATGCATCAATTTAAATGGAACGTCCGTAACTAATTCACCTCCCAAAGTGCCACAGTTCAATTTCACTCGAACAGAGTACGAAATAACAATACCCATAGCATCACTTGGAGTTTTACCCTCTGCTACCATAGTTGAAGATGCAAGATTCACGTCATCATCCTAAATATTATGCAGAGGTAAATGGAAACGTTATCTTTAAAGGCATCTTTGAGGCCTTTTAATGGAATAGTTTCTTTTTTTCTATATACCTTTAAATGACCGTCAAGAGCAATACCACGCCTATCCTTATTGCTGCTGGCCAGTGGTACAAGATAAAATTGTTTTGTAAAAGATGCACTTGGTGTGATTGGGCAACCTTCTCGTGTTTCTAAGCTGGCTACGTGCCGAGAGAATTGGGTATTGACCATTGTCACCTCACAATGTTGTACTACAAAGAGCTGAAAGGTACGGATGTTAAAGTGTTACGTTCCATAGAATTCTACTACTGTTGCATATTGTTTAAATACCTTAATGTTTTTTACAGCTTTTCTAGAATTGTTGGTAACTATGACGTTGGCAACTACCTTTTCTCCATGATAATAAATTTCTCTGTCCAGTGTAACTTCAAGATTCAGTTTACCTTGCGAGAAAGTAAATCCCTTAGAAACCAAAGAGCTAGGAAGTTTACGTCCTCTTGTGGGTGGAGCGTATTGCAATTTCTTTATAGCTAACGCAACGGATGATCTTTTATGTCCCTGTGTACAAAATGTAAAGTATTTTTACATACGTATAGTCTATCTGTATATGCTGTGTATATCTGTAATTTGTAACATTTACCTTGTCTTCTTCATGTTCGCCCACGTACACTTTAACAGTGTAGTCTACTCCTAATGGCTTTCCTTGGTCGTCATCGCCAGGTTGTAGTGTGACAGAACTGGGAGAACTCTGTGGGAATTGAAATAAGAACGGGTACGCGTTTGCTCCAAGCCGTTTCAGTAGACGTTCTTGAATGGGTGTTATGTCCTGCTTTTCCTTCTTCAATGGAACTATCTGCTCGCGACACAGAACAAGCTCCTTACTGAACTTGACACCCATAACTTCATCCTCTTCTCGTCCATAGCGAAAGGTTGTCGTCACCTGAATAATGTAAGCGTGAATTTATATTGTTTTTGTTTATGCAAAACATAGTATATATTAGAATATTCTGATAACAGAATCGCTCTCTTGCCTGTCCATAAATTTTTCGCCCCTGAAGATAATCATTTTCAACAACAATTATACCATCAATGGGATCTATACTATCCAGATGATCAATGAAGTCCCTTTTACCAAGGTAAACTGTGACCTTTCCTGTAATTAATCGGAAAGAATAGCGAGCTTTTAAAGTGTTTAAAGTTTGCAATGGAAAATGTTGAAAAATGAAACGCTAATATATAATAATGCGATGGGAATGTTATTTCCAGAACAAGTTTTCTATCGTTGAACGGAAATATTTCAATTATGCCCTATTACTATTACTCACCATTTGGAGTGGTCTTCTTGAAAACCTTGATGGCTACAACATAAATCAAAAACAAGAGAGGAAACATTTGGCACTGGTACTCCAATCGGAAGAATTGTCAGAACTTTGTTTCCCGCCCAGAAGTGACAGTCTCTTAGCGAGTACAAGGAACTTCATATAGTCTTGGAGGGGCTTCTTTACTTGAAGCCATACTGCTAATAGCATTAGTTTATTACACAAGTTTGTTAATGGGATTAGAGCACATATGTAAGAATTTTATAACGTATATAGTGGAACCGATTCAGTAGCCCATGCACTTTCAAGTGGGAAGCATGATAAATTCAGCATATGGTGTAAGATTCTTTTTAAATAGTAATTGTTAAATTTAATTGTTTGAAATACTTCGGATAGTACGCATTCAACGGAATGTTAATTACTTAGTATTCACACTACATAACTTTATAAATTCGTACATCATTTATATTTGTGCGTAATTATATAATAAATTAACATAAAAAGGCCGAAATAAAGGGACACACGTGATCAGTCTTATATTTATATTTATTTCAGTAAGTGTTTACACAATGTAATACGGAGGTATTTAAATTGAAATTAAATCCCCTGACTCTTTACAGAATCAATTCGTTATATTTTCACAAAATTTTCTTAATGTTAAACAATGTATTTTTCAAGTAGATATTATTATTATTCATTATTGATAACTAAAAAAAACACTTGTATTCTTTTCTTCCTTCGCATTCAGCAGTCATTAAACGCACAACATATCATCTATACTATTGTATGAACACTAATATTGTGTTCCCATTTTGTTGTGGTAACTGAAAGACACCTTCTTTTCGTGAATTAACTATAAGGCAATTATTAATGCCCTTTTTCGAAATTTAATTTTACAGATAAAGAACGAAATCACACAATGTATAAATAATAGGCAATAATAGAAATTATCTGCAACATGCTCACAGAATTTGTGTAGATAAGTGTTTCTTGGTGCTCAATGCGTTTCAAATATGAATATCATGCTACAACAAAAGATGCATGCAGCAACCAAGAAAGCCTCATTCGTATTAATTGTAATTATTCGTTATCTATCTGACTTTCTTCTCAGATATAAAAAAAAAGGAAAACCAAAATAGTAGCGAAAAAAAACGAGATACGATGTAAAGATGAATGATTATAAACTAAAATTTAAAAATCAATAACAGTAAGTAATATATAGTAGAAACATCGCGGTGATAAATACGTCTAATAATAGGCACAATTAAAGTATAGGTATTATATATTCGTTATTTACTGTTTTATTATGCTAAAGAAAGTCGTTGCTACCAGGGAACAGAAATATTTCTGAAATTTTACGAAACCTTTATTTCAAATACTCAGTTTTGACAATAAGTTCATACAATGCTATAGACTATACCTTATCTTGACTTTTTTTTTATACAAACGTCTATATTTGTATTTTAAGCAAAAGGATATTTCCACTATGAAAAAAAGACCTATAATACATGGTAGATATACGACAAAATTTCATTTACCGTGGAAAATCAATAATCATTTCAGAACTAAGCAACTTGGCATTTCGAAAATCAGATTTTGATCGCAAAAGAACAAAACCAGTCCGTGTTAACTAAAATATTGCTGATAATTTAATTTACGAATAATTCACGCTATATAAATTCGAACACATCCTTACTGACAGGACGGTTGTTTACGTTGAAGATTTGTACACGCGGGAAATGGTACGAACAGAAAAAGGAAAATCTTTTGGATTACAGTCTGCGCGTTAAGATTTTCTACATATAGTACGTGTATTGGTTTTACATTTTATTTTGGAAATGAAACACGTTTGTAATTCAACGAAAACAACTTTCCTCTGATATATGGCATAATAATCGCTCTTCGTATGCAACAGTACTTTCTGCAAGAAAAATCAATATACATTGTATTATGTTTGCATTAGAAGAGTGTTCGTATGTAATTGAGCAATGTCTAATATATTGTATGTTTCATTACGAAGGAATTATTTGTATGACTGTTTAATATCTTTCAACGTATTCGGTTAATGTATGCAAGAAATGAGCATTCATGTATGTTCAATAAATTTTGCGATGTTACAGAACCCTGTGCAAGTTAAGTTAAATTCTTGAGTTCGAGCATTGTCATGCACTGCATGGAATTCCTGTATGTATTCATGTTTGTACATAACCAGAATCTCAGTACAGTTCCCTGATACCAGCGCATTTCTAACATCAGCCAGTACAAATATTGTTAGTTTCAATAGTATACATTGTAGATTTTTGTAGTATGATTGCTGTTTACTGCAAACCTACTAAACTTACGTTACTAATTTTTTTCATTTTTTTTTTCTTTTTACCTGACACATTTTCTCAATGCAAATTATAACATGAAATTTTCTTAAGGATGTTCTTTAACGAGGTGGTGCTGCATACCACGACATAAATTTCAAACAAAATTTGTTTCACACAGTAGAAATCTATAATAGTAAGAAAAAGGAAAGAAATAATAAAAAAGTGTATTATATTCATTGAGAAACTGTTAAGGACTGTCCCTATGCAGTTCAAATCAGGCATGTGATTCATTTTTATATATCCTTACCTAATATTCTTCGCAGAAACATGTCCTTATAGATAAGAATCTTGTTTTAGGATAGATCTAGAACATAGAAATGAATAGCATAAAGAATATTTGCAACCGTATTGCGAACAGAATTTTCCCCCACAATCGATCTGCACTACTTACAACTTGGCGCAGCTGCAGATTCAAATCTCTTTTGTATCTGATCATAAGTAAATTTGACAAAAGCATCATATTGCTCAGAGAGCTTCATGTTTAAAATTTGATCATATTCCTCTCGAATCTGTGTTTCTTGTTCCTTAAGCATCCGTTCGCAGATCAAACCAACCTATGACATTATTATTTATTTATTTATTGGAACTTTATTGTGTTCGTTAAACAATCCGACCATATTGTATATTGTTGGTAATGTAAATTAGTGAAGGTTCTAATCGACAACCGTCAAACATTTTCTTTTAAACTTTCAATATATTATATATGCGTGTACCTGCTTGAATGTAAACAAAGGTTTCTCCTTTCCACTAGAGCTATAACTACATGAATTTAAAGCACAAGCAGATTGGCTCGAAGGACTGGCCGGTCCTTCCATGTCAGAAGAATCACCGCTATTGTTTTGAGGACTAAAATGCAATTGCTTACGCCGATGCAGTCTCCGAATCTCTTCTCTTATATTGGCAGCCATCTTTTCTATATACAAAAGAAATTATTTTCATCCAAAGCATTGTATTTCCTTACGAAATTAAATCATATACATGCGTACTAGTTGCAAAATAAATTTCATGTACGCAAATTGTAATTCGTAAAATCGATATTGGCAACGATTAAATATACTGAACAGACGGCGTTTGATTAACATGACAAAGAATTGACGAGATCTAAAAGCATAGTAAATACAAGTACAACCACTCGAAGCCTTCCGCCCGTTTCTGTGCCAAAAATGAAAATGCTATCATCCCGAAGAGAAGGCAATTTTTAATGATACGGAAAAAAATCAGGAGAAAAAAAAGAAGTTGATTCTCAATGTCCGTTACTGCATTACCATATGATTTATGCATCTGCCCCTACCCAAGCGCCGCACCTTCCCTTCCCCTTTTTAAACGTCGCGAATTCAAGTTTTAAATCGCTAAAATGATTTAACCGCCCCTCCTCTAACGTATTCTGCACCGAAAAAGAAGAAATGGAAAGAGGAAAAATAAAAATGGCCGTAACATATAGTAATTACCAGGCGTCAATTTATGGGTTAGCTCGCCGAAAGGCGACGGATTTTGTGGCCTGGAATTCGCTTGCGTCGATGTACCGGGAGAAACACACATTGGTACACATCTTCGTCGTTTACTAGGACGACCATGACTATGCACCGGGTCGAACTCCAAAGATCTCTTTAAAGTGGCGCAGGCCATTTCACTCGTTTACTGTCCTCTGTTCGCAACTGACACTCAGATTATGGGCTTAGCCCGCGAGCGACGATGATTCTACCGAAAAAATACAGCAAAATCACCGTATACACGCACTGCCTGAGTGGATTCTTTAATTGCACTCTGGTTCTTCTACCTTCCTTCGTGTCGATCTCCTCGGATTTCTTCGTATTCCGACTAGGCTGCACCAAAACAAACACTGCGGTAAAACAATATGGCTGGCAACCACGGTTTGTCGGCTAGGAACGACCATGGAACGAATGTCTCAACCATCAAAGCACGATCTTTTCACTGGTCACTACTTGCATTCCAAAATGTATACGTCGCAGACTCAACTAACCCGAGGGATTCGCCGCTTCTGATTGGTCAATACATTGCATGGCGGCGTTTCTTTGCATTTCCCGTCTCTGACGTATTTTAACTAAAGCACAAATTCTAATATTCGAGTTCCCAACGAGATTTAAGCTTTTTCTTCGAATTTCGACAGTAGAAATATGTATTCTTTTTTATATATGTAAATTTACGGCTTGTCTAATAATTACTCGACATTTCCATGGGAATTCATTTTATTAGAAACGATTTTCCTTAAATCGCGCACCGAATATGATTTAAGCGTTAAAGATAAATTCTTTACACCCTTGGTTGGCCAGCGAACATATTTCGATTAATATGCTTTTAAGATTCGAATTAATTAAGGATTGAATGACGTTTGATTAAAAAGTAGAATGTCTGAAATGAAATTTATAATACTTTGTGCTGTCGTAATCAATATTCAGTTAATCAACAATTCTTCAACAATTTCGATATATTCGTTAGAAGTGGACTTTACGATTTCCAATACCATTTGACGTAATTCATAATAATAAAGTATTATGCAATTATGAATTGATAATGGATAGTTCTCTGTATGCCTGCGTAATACCCTGAATTTCCATTTGAAAATGATTTCATAAAGCATGCGCATAACTTCCGCCTGCCTCTCCACGCAATCAGTACTCTTTGGGGAATTTCAAGTGGTGTCGCGAAGAATCTGTCTCCATTCTATATTTATGATTTTTACCGAATTGTTGTATACTTTATCCTGTTTCTGGCAACCCGTCCAAAACCGTGACGAATAATGACAACCGTGAGCCCCGTTGTAATTGCTGCTACGGCCAGGCATACAGCCACAGTAAGTGAGAAAACTTTCTTTCGAGATTCATTTTTTGGTTATACCTGGCAAAGTGATTTTTAATTAAGTTAGCTATCCTCGATAGAATCTCGTCATGCAAACGTTATAAGGCTTGCACTGTACTCCTATGATTTTTTACTCTTCTGTTGTGCGTAAAATTCATTATCCGTCGTTGAAAAACGAAAATATTTCGGTAATTCGGGAAGATTTTTTAAAATGGATACTGCATTCTGGAACGCATACTACTTTCAAATAATTGCAATATTCAGAGGTATTAGGGAAAGTAATGGTATCCGTTTGAATAACTAACACTGTTCTTGCGTGAAATAATTCGATTTTTATTTCAGCTCATATTTTTCCATGGATTAGGTGATACGGGGTAAGTAAATGCTTGTTGTCGTAATAATTGTTAACCATGAAACCTTGCGATTTGTATTCATTGCGTTCCTTTTGCAGCCATGGTTGGGCGAGCTCGTTGGGTGCAGTGAGATCTCCTCATATAAAAGTTATTTGTCCAACTGCGTATGTATAATTAAGATAGGAATGTGCTCTTAGTAGACACGATACATTTAATTTCTCTTCAATCAATGCATCGTACATTATTACTGTTTTAGACCTACAATGCCGGTGACATTAAATGCTGGATTTAGAATGCCCTCTTGGTAAGTAATGTATATAAATATGTAGCGCGAAGCATAGACATTGATGTGCACGATACTATTATACATATTATTGAATTTAGGTTTGACTTACGATCATTGGAACCAAATGGGCCTGAGGATGAAGAGGGTATTCGTAGAGCTGCGGAAATGGTACACTCTTTAATTGCAGTGGAAGTTGCAGCAGGAATACCCACAAAACGTATTGTTCTTGGAGGTTTTAGTCAGGGTGGTGCTCTTGCTATATATAGTGCTCTAACATTCCCAGAACCATTAGCTGGTGTTATAGCTTTGTCAGCTTGGCTTCCTTTGCATCAAAAATTCCCCGCTGTTCGTATAATTATTCTTACCGTAATATATTTGATATTTTACGAAACTAGGATATATTTATATTATACAACTTGCAGGAGGCAATAGGGAATAAAAATATTCCGCTGCTACAATGTCACGGTGATTGCGATCCGATAGTACCATATAGATGGGGACAATTGACTGCGTCTGTTCTCAAACAATTTATGACCCAAATCGAATTCAAAACATATAGAGGGATGATGCATACCTCTTGCGACGAGGTATGAAATGTTCTACTTATTTTGGTTATTCCGTACATAATAATAATATTATGGGGCCTTTGCATTTTAATTCGAGTAACACGTACGACCACAGTAGGTTTCAAATTTTTATAAATGCTTATTGCTTTCACAGGAAATGCGCGACATGAAGAAATTCATCGAAGAAGTTTTGAAGCCATAATAGTTTTACTAAATATATTAATGTTTTCAACATTAAGCTTATTACTTGATTGTTCTTTATGAAAAATTAATTACTTCCAACTTCACTGCTATGTAATTCTAGCGCTTCGTGAAGATGTAAAAACCGTAGTGGGTGAAAATGTTTAAAATCCCAAATGGAAAACCGAATAATAGTAATGAATTATCATTTACGATAAATACTTATCTACTTCCACTATCGTTTTACATAAATTATATTTTAATGAATTATTCTTATTTTAAGATACCAAAGTTTCCATTGTAATAGTAATTTCTGCTTTTACGATATAAATTAATAGCTCTGGGATTCTTGTATCCCATTTTTGTTCTCTTTTTCTGAAGAGATAAGAAATTATTTTCAATTCGATTTTCATACTACAGTAGACAATTTCATTTTATTCATACTACTCCAGTTCATATAAAACCAAATGATTTCATATAGAAAAGATTTTCTATCTTTCCGATAGAAAACGATGTATTATTTATTTCCAAATAAAGCTTCCATTTTTCAATGGATGTAATAATTTTGATTAGTTTGATTTTATTCCGCGCAAGTTGTCCGAACTTATATGTTTAATTCGGTATTAAAAATTACACGCATTATATACATTTAAATGTTCTCTGTAAAATATTATTTATAAACACCGTTACTTACGAAACAGTGACTTTTGTAGACATGGTGTTTAGGAGATGGCACAATGTCCATGTAATCTGTGATTACGAAATCTAGGTTTGAAATGGATAAACCCGGTAATTTCTAGTAGATAGCATATTGCGAATGCTAATCATGAAGAAATGTGTATTTCGGGTACAATAACATCGCTGGCAAGTGTATAAATGGAAGAGTACCATGTTTATAGTACTTCTTTTAAGTTCTCCCGAAGGGTACTATTACGTACGACAAAAGAACGATTAGCACTATTTATAACACAAGTATTTAACTAAAAAGCAATACTAGTTACGTAAAAAACATAATTTTAATATTTATGTTAAAAAAACAAATTGTGCTTATACGAACACCTTCTCTCTGTATAACATATGTTATTCAAAATTCCGAACCATTGTGAAATTATGATAAATTGTCTTCTGCGAATACATGCTGTATGTATTGAATTTGAACTTCTCAACTATAAATTGTGAAGGCTGTAGATTGTGTTATGTACACAATGTAAATATTACCATAGAACAGTAAATTTCTTTATTTAAAAAAAACATATATCGACGGTCGAGTTTTTATCGAATGATTTATTGTTCTGTGGAATGTACACTGCTTTGCAAGATAATATCGACTATTTTTGAATCACATTCTTCATAAGTATTTTACATTCTTATTAATTTATTCACATTCCTAATTTATTGTAAAAGATCATGTATATTACTTACTCTAAATAAATTTATTACTAGTTATTTAATGCATTGTTAATACTGCATAATATGTATGCATATAATTGTAAAGTCGCTTATATCAAACGATATGGCGACTCGTATAGGCTACAAAATCATTCGCGTGGTATATTCATCCATAAAGCTCCCTCCTGAAAGCGGGCAAATACAATTCAATCCTGAACAAAGGATATAAAATTCTTGATTCCTCGCATCAGAACATCTATCGTAATCCCCATAGCTGTTTCTTTCTGCCAATATCTAGTCCACTTTTGAGTGCTTCCAAATATTACCTGCGCTAGTAATTGTTGACTTTTTCTTGTTACCCGTTTACTTTGTCACTGTGCTATTGTCTATGTTCTAATATATCTAAACGTTTTATCATATCTCGCTCCATTTATATTTTTGTTAGTATCTTCTTTTAAGGCTTTCCATCGCTTTGTCCCATTCCTTTCATGTCATATTTATTGCTGCTTAACTTATTCCATTATTCCATCTTTTTCCTTTAGACAACCCTTCATAATTTGTCCCTCTCATGTTATGTACTTACTAATATATTTGTTGTGTGTGCAGGTTTCCTGCACAAATTAATGTGGAGCATTGATCGGCACTTCTCATTGTGCATAGGAGCAAGAAGGAAGATAGAAGAACTTTTGCCACATACTTCAATTATCCTTTAGTTATAGAGAGTTGGTTTATAAAAATAGTTTGTAACTATTACCCCGTACGTTTAATTTAGAACAATTGTGTAATTAACTATTATGTATATCTATTATATATTTTATTTTATATTCAGTTTATTCGGTAGATCTTATATAAACTTTAATAGTACGTTTACTACAAGTTCTACTGAATGTGTTAAATGTAAAATGAAAGATATAATAAATAATTTACATATACAACAGTTACACAATTGCCACAATTTTAATTTATAAGCTTCTGCATCTAAAGTATTTAAATTTTAGTATAAGTTTTATATGTAAGAAGTTGTATTTTAAATTAACTTCAAAGAATAGTCTGTAAGTATTAGATCATTTATATTTATAGTATTCTTTATATTACATAAATGTTAGTTTAGAAGTGATACAAGATTTACTTGTACGATGTATTTTAAATTGATATATAAGAATAATTCATAAGTATTAGCTTGTAAATTTGAATTACAACATTCTTGTAACTTGTATCTTCATTAATTAATTTAATAAATCTACAATGAAAGGAATTCCACTGCTCTCTTTATTTTAACACCTTACCTATCCTTGAAAAGACCTGATTCCACTTCCTTCAACAAGAAGTACCGTGGACGAACTTTAAATGCAAAGTCCTAAAGCGAGAAACTTGTAAAAATAGACCTGAACATTATTAACTATGGCGCTAATTGTTAAGGAATTCATACGTCTTGATGGGAGCTCTTCAAATTTAAGTTCTCGGAAATTCCTGGAACGTGACGTCATTTCCAAGAATTGGTGAAGTCGAATACCTCCTCGCATATCATATTTTCCTGATACAAATTCACGATTTTCAGCGAGATATTTTTACCAAAAACTCAGAAATTTAAGTGCTCGGAAATTCCTGGAACGTGACGTCATTTCCAAGAATTAATGAAAATAGATACCTCCTCGTATATCATATTCTCCTAATACAAATCCACGATTTTCAGCAGAAAATTTTTGACAGAAACTCAGAAATTTAACGTTCGAAAATTCCTGGAACGTGACGTCATTTCCAAGAATTAATGAAAACAGATACCTCCTCGCATATCATATTCTCCTAATACAAATCCTCGATTTTCAGCAGAAAATTTTTGACATATATGTACTCCAAATTTTAAGCGCTCGGAAATTCCTGGAACGTGACGTCATTTCCAAGAATTGGTGAAGTCGAATACCTCCTCGCATATCATATTTTCCTGATACAAATTCACGATTTTCAGCGAGATATTTTTACCAAAAACTCAGAAATTTAAGTGCTCGGAAATTCCTGGAACGTGACGTCATTTCCAAGAATTAATGAAAATAGATACCTCCTCGTATATCATATTCTCCTAATACAAATCCACGATTTTCAGCAGAAAATTTTTGACAGAAACTCAGAAATTTAACGTTCGAAAATTCCTGGAACGTGACGTCATTTCCAAGAATTAATGAAAACAGATACCTCCTCGCATATCATATTCTCCTAATACAAATCCTCGATTTTCAGCAGAAAATTTTTGACATATATGTACTCCAAATTTTAAGCGCTCGGAAATTCCTGGAACGTGACGTCATTTCCAAGAATTGCTGCGATGAAAGACCTCCTTGCACATCATATTCTCCTAATACAAATCCAAGATTTTCAGCGCTTAAATTTCTGCTGAAAATTGTGGATTTGTATCAGGAGAATATGATACGCGAGGAGGTATCCGACATCGGCAGTTCTTGGAAATGACGTCACGCTCCAGGAATTTCCGAGCGCTAAAATTTCTGAGTTTTTGGCAAAAATATCTGCTGAAAATCGTGGATTTGTATCAGGAGAATAGGATATGCGAGGAGGTATCCGTTTTCAGTAATTCTTGGAAATGACGTCACGCTCCACGAATTTCCGAGCGCTGAGTTTCTAAGTTTTTTGCAAAATTGTCGCTGAAAATCGTGGATTTGTATCAGGAGAATATGATATGCAAGGAGGTATCCGTTTTCAGTAATTCTTGGAAATGACGTCACGTTCCAGGAATTTCCGAGCTTTATACTTTTCTGGACTTCTGACAACCAATTTTGCAAGAAGTGAAGACAGAATTTGCTGCTTCCAAATTTAATAACGTATAGGGCTATTTTTACAAGTTTCTCGCTTTAGGACTTTGCATTTAAAGTGCGGCCACGGTACTTCTTGTTTAAGGAACTGGAATTAGGTCTTTTCAAGGATTGGTAAGGTGTTAAAATAAAGAGAGTAGTAGAATTGCTTTCATTGAAGATTTATTCGAATTAAATTAGTTACTGAAGATACAAGTTACAATTATGTTGCAATTTAATCTTACAAGCTATGAATTATACTTATGAATTATTCTTTAAATCTATTTAGAATACATCTTATAACTAATAGTTACAAACAATCTTTATAAACCAATTTACTATAACGAACGTATATGGCAAGACTTATTCTTTCTTTTTTCTTGCTTTTATGCACGATGAGAAGTACCAGTCAATGCTCCTTACTCTTTGTTTGCAAAACCTGCACAGACAAGAAATATATTAGTAGGTACATAACAGGAGGGAGACAAATTATGAAGGGTTGTTTAGAGAAAAAAGATGGGGGAGGATAGAACCAGAGTTATAAGAGAAAGGGCGGATTAATTGAAAATGAATGAAGTAAATCAAGCATCAATAAACTTAGCATGACGAGAAGAAAACAAAGCGATGGAAAGGTTTAAAAGAACAGAACAGAAAATAAAAGGAGCGAGATATGATAAAAAGTTTAGATATATTAGAACATAGACAATAGCACAGTAACAAAGTAAACAGGTAACGAGAAAGAGTCAACAATTAATAGCGCATGTAAGATTTGGAAGCTCCCAAAAGTAGAATAGATATTGGCAGAAAGTGCAGAGACAAATTTATAATGTTAGAGCACCTAGTAAGAGAATATAAGGAAGCAGATATGGGGGTTGCGATAGATGATCTAATGCGTGGGATAAGAGACCAAAGGTTAGGAATTCGAAGCAGAAGGATATGTATATTATATGTAGATGTACAATAAAGAGATGGCTAGTAAGAAATGAGACAATATGTAAGGTAGAGAAGGTATGAAAGGAAGAGTGGAAGAGAAGAATGCGTAGGCGAAGATAGTAATATAAAGTTAGGTTATATGTATACGAACAAGTCGAAATTTCTTGGGTTGAGTCTCGCCATCTATAAAGAAGTGTTTCAAACTACTCGTGTCTCTACCTCCCTGCACTCAAGATAACTCGTCGGATTACTTTAAGTGTAGATATGGCAGAGGTACGAGTAGTTTCAAGCACATCGGTATAGATGGCGTTACTGTCGATTTAACGATTGAGGACAGGTAAGGTAGGTACAGGAGTAGTTTCAAACACTTTTTTATAGATGGCGATAATACGTAGATGAACAATTTGTATATTTACTTTACTACTTATAAAAACAAATTAAAATAAAGCTTGAAGAATCATTTAGCAATGTTACTGCAAACTCTTGGAGATGGCCAGATTTTTACTATTTAGGTTGTTAGAGATTTATATTTGTTTACTAATTTTATTAATTATATTATCAATCATTTCCATATAGGAAAAATGATTCGAGATATGACAGAGATACACGTAAAGTAGTATGAAATAAAATGCAAAAAGGTACGGGAGAGGTTGAGGAAAAGTACAAAATTTTACCAATTAGTAGTCAATTCAAATTGAATACATTTCACAAAACCTGCTTTCTCCTAAAAATAGTTATTTAATTAATCTTATAATTCAGTTCATAAGAATTAGCATTTCTTGCACCGTAATTTGTATCATATCAATGTTTGTTACGTATCGAAATAAAATTATTATGAGCATTATGTTGCGTATGAAAAATTTTTTATTGAAAAATGTTCTCTCACGCTACAACGTCAGTATACCTTCGTCTATTTAACGTTATAACAGTACAAAAATTGCATTTTTACAAGTTATCCAGCTTACGTGACTAAAATATCCCAGTTAGCAATCTGACAATTCAAAAGCTACGTTTCTTAATAATTAACAGAAGGCGCCGTGTATTAGCAGAGGCATTCTTTGGCCAAAACGCAACGATACCAGTCTCAAATAGAACTGCCCTCTTCAAAAATAATCACGGATAGAAAAACCTATCTACAATTCAGCTATCATCGAACGTCGCGAATTATCTCCCATTCATCTCTAATATTCCAATAAAAAACGGTGTTCGCTTTACGGTTCGCTAAATTTCTCCCACTAAATTTCACCAGCCTCCATAAGTAGTCGATCTTATACTAATTCCGCTACACGCACACGCGAATATTCTCATTGCACTCGCGTGCCGCGACTAAAAACAGAAAGGGCGATGAAAAGAACAAAAATCTAACAAAATTCTCTACCGCTACACGAACCGTAGCGCAAAGGCGACCGGAATTTAACGCAATCGACAAGGATGTACGCAATCTAAACACGCCACAAAGAAACTTCGGAGAATTCGTCGATTCGCGCACGGATTCGTCGTCAGTTGATCGCGTTCGTCGGCCAAAGCACGCCATTAAAAAGAGCAAAAGCCCTCCAATATAAGGAGGCATACGTTCCACGCGTGATCACAAACAGATCGTCTTTCCTTCCTCTTTTCTTTTCAGTCACTTGTGTCGCTCGCAAACAGATCTCTGACACGCATCCTTTCCTTCGCTTTAAACCTCTCTTTCTTCGCAAAAGCAAATTCTCAGTCAGTCGACGGTCACCGTTTTTGCTACCTGGGCTATCGTCAATGACAGTTTTCTCGGCCGGAAACTTGCCTGTTTTATTTTCTCGTTTAATATATACGCCGTTAGTGAAAATTGTTTTCCCGTTGTTCGTCCATCGAAACAAGTTTTCTCTCGCTACATCATCTGCCTTTCATTCACTCGCGCGCTCCTCGATATACATACTACGTACTACATTTCTAAGTAGTCGATCACCTGAAACGCAAGCATCCAGCCAAAGAGAATATCCTGTGCTACATTAGCATCTTAATAAATCGTTCGTCCATCTCGTAGAACATTGTCCCCTCCTCCGAAATGGATTTTAAAAGCAAACGCAACGAATGGATAAGTATAGGCTGCTGGCTCGTCGTATCCCTTCCAATGTATCATTCTTCAAAGCTTCGACAGATTTGACGCATTCCAGAAGAATTTCAAACTTTCATTGCAACTTATTCTCGCGATAAACTACTGTCGAAGGCTCTGGTGGATAAGGACAATCCCTTCGAAGAGTGTTTCTACGTTCTCGCATTATTACAGCTAGCACTCGCGATAGTTCCATGAATCATTAACGAGACCGACGAGTTTCGTCAATGCTCCAAGGATATTTGGTATTCTAGATGGAAGAAATACAATATGTACATCAATCGAGATATATAAATTTAATTAAAACTGGCGTCGACTAAAAGAAAGAACGACATCGTGCATGTAGTATTACATACTCTATCTACGTCTATTGGAATTGAATGCCTGATGCCCCATTTCCAGACGCTTGATTTTACTTAAAAAATTCCTCAACATATCTCTCCCAGCGAGTATACCATTACATTGTACATCGTAATGAAAATTCATACTGCTATTAAAAACGCCCTCCCAAAGGGTTCGTCTGCCTTAGAAAGTTTCCGTTATTCCAACGGTAAGAATACAATTAAAGCATCTGCCTATCCATTCGATGCGATAGAATCGCAACAAGCTGTGCTTCTGCCGAAAGCCACCGAACTACTAACCATTCTCCTCGACTAAACTATCGAAATAGCGGACACGATACAACGGCGGCGTAAGTACTATAAGCGCAACGTTTCCCCCATATCTTGTCTACGCATGATTCGTTCGACTGTCTTGCCTCGAATTATTAAAAAAAGAACGAACCGAAAACAATAGCAAACAAAAAATAACCACCGTCAACATGTGTAAGTGGAATTTCACTGCATTTCTCGTTGCTAATTATTGTTTCAGGCGGCCATCGATCTTTGGCAGAATCACGCTACCCGTTCATACGTCTTCGTTGATTTATCTTGATTTTTCTCCACCTTCTGTTTCGTGTATATTGATCGTGCGATGAGGATAGTATCTCTTTGCGTTCCTTAGCTAGTTCAGGTCCTGCCCTTTTCTTTTTTTACAAATCGATCGCGTTTATTTAGATACTGCGTTTCAGTACGAAATAATAGATTCTATGTTGAACGAGTTTCCTGAAGTCGTTTGGAAGCAGTCTTTCAGCTTTCTTTTTTTTGCATGTATTGACGCAAAGTCATCGTATATATATCTATTTTTTTTTCCAGCCTTTTTCCTTCGCCCCTTTTCTTTTTCCCTCCCTCTCTATCTCTCTCTTCCTTTAAATCTGTACTCGTTCTCCATTTTCGCACTTCTTTCCTATTTTCACTTCTTGTTTTTTCGAATCTTTTTTCTCTTGATTCCCATATTGAATCGCGCGCGTTCGCGTACCCTTTCCTCCCGTTTTGTTCTTCCCTCCTACCCTTCCCCAGTTTTACGCAATTAAATGTACAAATAATATCTATACACGTTTAAAACTGGTAGAAATTAAAAATTGTATTCTCGTTTGACTAGCTTTTGACCATTGAAACAAAATGATTACGTGTCTGTCTCTCTGCGTGTATGTGATCAACATAATGTATATATCCCCCGGTTTCTAGTCGGTGGTGCACGTACAGTGCCTCGGTATACCGTGTTATATGCATGTGTGCACGAACGTGTGCATATAGATGAGAGTACAATGAACGCGTGAAAAATTCATTTCCTTTCTCTTTCGTTCTTATTCTTCGTTCTCTCTTCCGCAATTACAGAAAGGGTGAAGGAGTATTCGGGGGGCGGGAACATATGATCACAGAAAAATATCGTTCCGACCAAATCGTTCCTCTAATCTGTCCCGTGTAGACGATTCTTCTCGTTCGAACAAGCTAATTAATTAATCGAGAAGACACCGCGCGCAATTACGTAGATTGATCTTCCTATTAAAGTGTATAATCGTTAGAATAAATCGTTACAACCTAGATACGGCTAGCAAGTTGCTCTTTCTTTCCTCTTTCTCTCGATGTATCCCCTTTTTCCTCGCATACAAACGCAAGCAGGCAGACCCACACAGACGCACCTACGCATACAATGCACGTATACAAAAATCATTCTCGCTTAACTCCCTCTCTCTATCTCTCTGTTACTTCCTTTCATTCGTTTCTGTTCATTCTCACTGTCACTCTCGCGCGTTGTCCTAATTCTTAATATTTTGACAAGTTTTTCCTTCCGCAGTCTTCCAATTGTTTTCATTCACGCGGCCGTGCAGCTGTCGTTCGAGAATAAACGAATGCAAAAAAGAAAACGTCCGAAATTCACCGTTATGGCTCACGGCGCGTGAATTGTTCAGTCTTTCGTTTATAATATATATATATATTTCTTTTGTTTCTTGTTGTGTGTTGTTTGCTTGTCTCGCGTAATTGTTTATCGATACGTTATATCAGTTTATCGCTAATACTACTATATTTAATTATTAAATTTAAACCATCTTTTCGTTCTATATTTTTTGTGTTTTTTTTTTTTACTTTTCTACCTTTTCCCTTCAATTCTCATCTCCGTCGTCCACTCTTTCGTGTATTCCCCAGCCTCCTTTTCAACCTTGTTGCACGAAAAAAGGAGAGAATATTATGCTACGGTTTTTACTCGCGACCTAATTACATTTAAAGTGCTAATAAGTGCATATCTATAGAGTAGTATGATGTATGCTTATAATTTAAAGCCACAGATTTCGATGTCGCATCATTAATCTATGATGCAATTTCTCTCCTTCGCCATCGCACGTTTTAATTCAATTATTTAGTCTTATATCCCTCTTTTAAGGATCCTTCGTTCGAGATTTAACCCATTTAAGGCCTTTAGAATCCGTTTATTGTTCGTAACTTCTTCACCCGCCAACTTTTCTCCCCTCGATCATCCTCTCATCTGTTTCGTGTTTTACTCTTTTTCTCACAATTCTTCATTATATTTCCGCATCTCTCCTCTCGTTATAATCTAACCAGCGCTTTAAAAAAAGAAGAGACACTTGGTAACTCTCTCTCTCTCTCTCTCTCTCCATCTCTATTTCTTTCCCTTTCTCATTCTCCTATTCTCTCTCTCTCTCTTTCTTTCTCGCATACAAGTGTATAAAAATCACGAGATCTGTGCGCAAACTGCAAAGCATACACACCGTAATGCCATCGTTTTTTGTTTCGTTTTCCAACATGGTAGCGAAGGCAAATTTTTAAAACGTGTCACAGTGACGGTGTTTCTCTTCCACACTTTTCTTTCCCATCAGCTCGTATAACGAAGCAATATTGTATCAAACTGTCTTGCTCCTCTTTAAGTATGTGTTTCATTTTTCTTGTTATATATATCTTTCCTCTAAGTAGAATTATATGGTAATAATACAGCGATAGTAGAGATAGGTATAGTAGTAGTATGTAGCAGTACTCGTAATAGTGCCAATAGTTTTCGGGGCTACTAGTGGTAGAGTAGTGATAATAGTAATAGCATAGATCGTAGGTGATAATAGTAGAAGCAGCGGTAACGATAAGAGGGGTAAAAATAGTAACAGCGTGAAAGTATGCGAGTAATGGTGTTAGTGGTCACCAGGAGAAATGAGTAGCAACAGTAATGGTAATAAAAGTTTACATAGTAATAATTACGGTAATAACCATTATGGGACGATGATGGTAATAATATGATAAATAGTGATGAGCATAATGATGTGGATGAGATTGATATCGGACTGAGCGCTATCGATCAGAATAATGATAGACGATAGATAGATAGAAAATAGAGCAATGAGTAATAGCAATAGCCGTGATGGCGATAAGAGAATAGAACGAAGAGAATTATCATAATAATGTTAAAAAGGAGTAAAATCAGTCAGTTCGTTAAAATGAATTACATTACATTAGTATATAATGTGTCCAGACGTTTAAAATCAGAGAAATTCCATTTCCCGAAATGGATAACACGTGAAAATAATAATATTGCAAAATATCGCGCAATTAATGTGGTGTACCTTTTTTACGTCCCCTTTTTTTTCGTTTTAATATATGTTATACTTCTTTTTTTTTTTAATCCGCTTCCCATAAAATTCTATCATATGTGTATACATATATATTCTTTATATAATACATTTATATAGATGCAGCAAATAGTCAAGGAAAGAATCTATCTTCCTAATAGCATTTGGCTTGCCAAATTCTGTCAGTTCCATTTAAATAGTACAATTGCATCGGATATAATAAAAAATATTTTTTTTTTTTCGTTTTTTTTCTTTTTTCTTTTTGCTCGCGCCATTCTGACGTCACAAACTGAGTTTCCTTGGTGTAAATGTCTCAAGTGTCGGACATTTCATTTGGTAGGGCTATTAAAGCGTGAGAATGTGTGCACTTTTGTACGCACAACTTGTCAGCACTATTATCGCTGCTAACTTCTCTTCATCGTAATTCGCAAGATCTACGAAAGTCAGTCTTGCCTTCGGCTTTGAAAGAACGGAGTTTGGAACGTGTGTCGTTCTATAAATTTTCATTTTTTGTTTAGTTTTTTTGTCTTAACAGGACTTACTGTGTAGATCCAGTCAACCAAAGAAACGAAGAGTTTATTAGGCCTCGCCGAAGCCACCGATCGCTTGTTCCGTCATTCTTAAACAAAGAGATTCGAGACGAGAATTGATTTCCGGCTCCGTTGTCTCGGACGCGTTGTTGCTACCAGGGCTGAGGAAATGATCCCTTGGCGCGCTGTACGTGCGTTGTAACGTTCTTTGTAACTGCTGTAAAGAAAGGAAATCAAAATGATTGGTACCGCAGGTCAATCGAAGAAATTTCATTAAATAACTTGCGTACCTGTAAACTAGATTCTTGTAAGCTAGGTCGCTTCTTGGCCGCGTGGACTCGTCGTAAAGTGTTCTGATTTACGCTTTGGTTCTGATTATTTTGTAAATACGGTGTGGATATACTGTTTCTATGGGTGCTAACCACAAAAGAGTTGTTTTGCGGGTGTGTATTGTGAATGTGTCCTAAGTTTAAGCTCGGCTTTCTATTGTGCTGTTGCGGATTACAGTACCTTCTATTATTGTATGCGTAATTGTGTTGCCACCTGTAATTAAGATGAGCAAATCTTAATTTAATAAAAGAAAACGAAATTAAGATGTGAGACGTAATCATCATTCCTTTTCCTTACTTTGGGGTTGGTCGAGGGTTGCCGAGTCTACTGCGCCACTGTTGCACCTTCTCCTTCTGATTTGGAGTGAAGCAATCGTGTTGCAATACTTTCTCTAATATGTTAATGCAAGCGCACAAAATTCCATCGTCCACGCTCTCTAATGCCAATCTGCTACACACTAAAAACAACCAGCACACGGTATTAGTATATGAGCTTTCAGACCACCCTAACAAATCGCACGATACTCACGTTTACCAACGACCTTAGTGAATTGCGCAGATATATCCTGTGGATCACTTTCCTGGCTAGGTTTCATTGGTGTAGCCAGGATACTCTTTAATTCGTCGATCGTGTTGACAAGCACGGTTGGTCCTTGTAGAAACGATGCCGATTGTGTACCATCGCGTGTCGGTTGCAACAAGTCTTTCTCTAAATTTAAAAGGGTCGCGTAACGCTGTTGCAATTTTGCAATGGAAAGTGCTAGTTTGTGTCTGGCCCCTTTTGTTACACCTTGCTCTGCCAACTGTTCCTCGGTCAATTGAAGCATTTCTTCGTAGCTGAGAGTTACGAACAAATAGCTATATTTATGAAGGCGTAAAGTTTTAAGCCATGACGGAACATCTGGAAGATAGGGAAGGTGGTACAGTACGATATTTCTTCTACAGATAATTGATAAATTTATGAACGTGCCATACACGTACCTCTCATACCACTGCCAAGGGATCGATTAGATGCTTCATCTAAACGACCTTCACTACCGCTACTTGCACAAGAGCTTTGGGGACTCAATGGACCCAATCCAATAAGATTGCCTGTTTACGAATCAACAATTACTCAAAGCAAAATAACATTTTATTGGTTACACCCATGGCTTGAAATAAAACTAACTCGTATGATCTCCGGAGACACTGAAGCTGCGCGGTTTGTGTTTAATTGAACAATTTAAGTTGTTACTGCGATCAACAACTTCCAGATGATGAGGAGGTGCGACCGGTGGTGTTAGACTATTTGATCGACGTTGGCGAGTTACAGGTGGTGGAAATTGTAAATTGAAGGCAGTGCCTGGCTGTGTTCCGAACAGATTTATTTGTTCGCTTTGTTGCTGCTTTGAACTTCTCTGCCATGCGTTGTCCCATCTATAATGATCATTATCCAATTAATACGGTGAATTCATTGAATATCAATTATATATCTTCGACTGACCTAATAGTAGAGCTGGTATACTCCTCAAGACTGTGTATTGGCGGTGTTCCACTGATACGTTCCTCAAGATGTCTAAGCCACTGAGTTAAAGAGCGTCTATCTTGACTAGTTATAGCTGGATGGATCAAGCAGTAGCTTAAAAGTTGTTGAGTTTGCTCTGTATACTGTCCAGTACTGACACAGTGGCTTACTAATTCTGGTATTGCCACTAAATAGCATTGCTTGCACTCTACATTCCCAGGCCTTAATAGCGGCAAATGTGTAAGAAGCTGATTTATAGCAACTTCTGTTGACTCTGAGAGCAACGAGTTGATAAATGCTGCAACAATATGTTTACAGAGTGTTATATCATTTGCAATTTTTGCAATAATAAATTTTGTTCGGGCCAATTGTAACAATTACCTGGATTATTGGCATTCAATTCCTGTGTATCCAATTCGGAGACAGAGTGCAAAGAATGTTGCACCGCTTGTGCAAGAAATCTAGCTTGTACTGCCGGAATGCGACGAAGTAGCGCATATAGAACCACGGTCTGCTCGCATTCGTTCCATTGTGAGAAAACTCGAGTGAGTTCACCGACTTGTTCACAGAACAGAGCACCCGGTGACCACTTCATTTTTTAACAATTTAATGTTAAGGAGCAAATATCAGAAGCTCCAATTTTCCCCGATGATCTTCCTGATTATGATTTAATTGTATTCCAACGATGTTCAAGCAGAAGCAAGCATCTGTGAATGGTCTATAGTAAACGAAAAATTACACTTATATTTCACCAACTCGTACCCAATAAACTGATGCACATATGTTTGTATTGCGTAAAAGCTTGTTTCCCACAAAATACAATGATCCGTCAAAATAATTATAGGAAAGACTCGTTTCACTTGTTCACAAATCTTTTTATTGCTAGCATTAAATGCAGTGTGATCTTTTAGTAGAATTGTACTCGTATGATATAGTATATTTAATGCATGTTGCTAACGTAATATTTATTTCTATATACTAAGTAAGGTGGAAACTGCGTGTTTTATTTATTTCGGAAACAATATAATTAACTGAAATAGATACAATCGTTATTAAATCGAATACGAAATTTCGTCATAACACCTCTTCTATTTTGTATTCTTACTCAATATCGATTCACTCAATATCGATAAAATTAATGTTTATGGCACGCGAAAAAATATTAAATACAATGCTTTCTGTTACAGTCAATATTATTCGTATTTATTTAGCAATACACATATTATAGTATACTGGATGAAAGTAACATATCATAAATTCTAAGTCAGTTACGTTAAATGGCCAGATTTTCTAGTTTTTGTAAAACAATTATCTGTCCATAACGTACTCTAACGCTCGACATAACCTCGAAATATCTGTATACACTGCATCGACATGTAGGCACATCGATAAGAATTCCACTGAGGTCAAGTTTGTTTACCCCGTGATGCGTGTGTATTTATAGCTTTCCTGTTACGATCCATTCGGCGGTGCAATGGCACCGTGTGTGAGACTAACATGTCCAACAACGATTGATAAGATACGGCTTTTTTCGCGGACACAATAATCACGGCGATGCCTAAAACTGTTACGAAGCACGGGAATCTCTCGCGGGACAAACTTAAATGTACCTCGGCGAAGTTTGATTTCGAATTTTCATAGAATTCCTCGAGTCACTTTCGTCGGTGCCGCCGCGTATCATTGTGTGCGTGGGACACTGTAGAGGGGAAAGGACGAAGAACGAGAGAAGGAAAACAAGAGCGTAAAAAAACCTACGTTACATGCAAATATTAATAATTTTTCGTAGAAAAATCTACACAGTACTGAATATTCGGCCGGATAATTAAGAAAGTTGTTCTACGTGCGAAACGAATGTATTGCTACTGTGCGACTAGCACTCGGCCATTGAGCCGAACAGCAAACAACAAATTTTACGCTGAAATCGGTCACCGCGTTACCGCTATATAATGTAGCTACATATTGTTGTAATTACCGGAGTGCAAGGCTGGAGATGGCTGCTCCTTAGAATCGTTCTGCTCCTTGCAAAATAACAACAATACACGATTATAGCATTTTATACGACGTCGAGTTAAAAGAAACATCTATCCACCATGCGGTATGGTGGGCTTACGTGACCACACTGGTTCATCGTCGCGGCTCGTTGCAGAACTTAGCTATTGCCATTGGTTGTCGCGCAAATGGCAACGGCCAATCATATTACAGTCAAGGGCGCGGTTCATTTGGATCTCACATATGTCGGTCATATTCTCCGGCTTTCTCGCGTACTTATAACATATTATTAAACCTGGTTCATTCGCATCCTTTTTTATTATTAATTCGTATAAGTTACTTGGTGACCATATTTCTGTACTGAGTTTTATAGATGCAGGGTGTAAAACTATTACATTTATTGTTTGCAGAAAGATGAATATGTCCACGATTTAATTGGGAATCAAACAAAATGTACTTCATATGTTAGTTTATTACAATAAAATTTGTCCTACTTATTTTACGCCATCCATTTTTTGTACAGATTAAATTACAATGTAGAGAAAAATATAGCAATATTAAAGATAGTAACACACCAGTACATTCTATCTTAATTTTCAAATCACACTCAGCTTGGTATACACGTTTAAACAAAGAACATGCAAAAAAAGAATAATATTTTATTAGAACTATGTAATACCATAAGATAAAATATGTTTGATGTTTACAAAAATATCGAATATTAAATACAAACTATTTGTACACTCATAGAATAATATTTGAAGTTATTCCAAATGTTGAAGGAATACCAAGATCAACAACAACTAAATTTACAATCACTATAAAATATTGTTATCCTATAATGTGCTGCTTGTTGTCAAATATTAGTAGCAGCCCCTTCATTCGCTTTCTGTAACTAAAGCACGTTCCAAGATGACACGGCCTTCCTTGTATCGTTGCGTTTCGTCTGTTGCAAATTCATACACCCACCCAAGTTTAGTATCACAGTTTTTGCAGCTGACGTCTCGGACCATGTGACGACCCGTCAGCATCACTCTATCCTGTACCTCGCTGTGTATCATTGTAGACAAATTAAATTATGAATGGGCAAAGATTTTATAATATTATTCCATTAGTACAATTTCGTTTAGACTTTGTACGACTACGAATCACATATCCTGTGTGTGCATGAAGTATCGAAATGAACATTGTAATCGAATGCATTGAAAGGAAAACATCGCTACATTCTCTCTTTAGTAATTAATGTCAACAAAAAAGATAACAGTAATTTCTGTCCACTATTGCATTTCTTATATTTCGAATTACATTTTCTTAGGCACATGAAAATAACACCGTTCCACTACAAATAAATCGTAAACGTTGATCAAACGAAAGAGCTCTTAAGAAGAAGTTTTAAAAATAAATATAATGCTTATCACATGTTACGTTCGTCAACACCGACTTATTTTAAAGAACAAAAGAGTAACACGAATACCTGTAATTTAAATTGACGACTTTGTTAAAGAGGAAAGCACGGCCTGTGGCACCCGTGAAACGCGTGCTTATCAGCTGAGTTCTGTTTGTAAGATTGGTATCACAGGCAGCACAAGCGAACACACGAGTACTTCCGATGTGTTCCAAGAAAATTACACCCATCTTGAAATATTAAAAATAGCTTTATAAAAGGTTTACACGTCGAATAAGAACGATTCTAAGCGATAATTTTGTTACATACTTTTGATACGAAAACTAGCGAGTCATGTAACTTGACGTAGCTGTCACTTCACCACAAGATTACGCAGCAATGCAACACGACGCTCTAATTTGACAAGCACTTTTAATCGTGATTCACGAACTTCGAACTTCTAGATGTGCGACCTGTACGAAAATTTTGAACGGAAACAATGTATGTACATACTTGGTCAAAGTTAGCGGGGGACAAAGTATTTATACAAAAATAATGTAATCATGAAGTTAACAAAAAATCATAATAATACGTATATACATTTGTTGAATATGCGTATGTATTTATGAATAATTATGAAATAATTTCATCAAATATCTAACGTAAAGCACCTATTGTGCATTTAAATGAAATGTACGTAACTGGCGGTAAATTTCAAACTTGATAAAAAGTTGTCATGTTCTTTAAACAGTAAAAATGAGTTAGGACGAATTTATTGTAATCTTTTTATAAGTATTTAAATTTGCAATTAAAAAACAGTAGGAAAGAAAAAAATAAAAAGAACATCAGCATCATATTTTTGGGGAATCTGAAGACTACAAAACTTTCTGAAGACAACAAAACTGAACCAACAATGAAAAAACTTACAGTATTCTTTCTTTGTTTTGTTGAAACAATAAAACAACTTTTAATTAACAAAATATGTTGCAAACAACTTCATGGTTACATCAAAATATTATATCTTTATTATTCATATAAACGGTATACAATATGTTACAAGTATATATATATTGTAGATATATATATATATATAGAGATGACATATATATATATATGTTCGTGTAAATTATACTTTTAAAGCTAGGTACATAGATGTTTGTGCAGTAAAATTCGAAACACTTTCCCTTGATTTTTTTTTTCTTTTATAATTCCAAATATTCGGACGTTGGCCGTAAAAGCCTCGCTATAATTATGTACCGCAACCACAATTAGAATATGTGGGAGGTATAAATGTAGAAGCCAAAAACATTTAGAATTACGAAACGAATCGAAAATATATTATTGGTCATTGTTTAATATCTATGTTCATATCTCTTCAAGGCACATTTGAAATATAATCAGTATACTCATTTCCATATTCCAGAGGAATTTACTAACATTAATTGTTCCTATCATTTCACTAATAGTGTCAGGAGTTACACTTCAATGAAATTAACAAAAAAAAAGAGAGAAGAAGTGAGAAAGAAAAGGAGAAAAAAATCAATAGAAAAATATAAAATATTAAAAACTCCTTTAGCCAAAATCACAGACAAGTCCCTTACTTTCTCAAACAGAGCACAGAATCGCATTTTTCACGGTCTTAACTCTAAATTAATAGTTATATAAATATTATAAATATACATTCATATATATATATACGTAGTCTTATCAAATTACATACATACACGTATACATACGCTTTCTGACACCAGAACATTTGCTAACAATAAAATTTACATTTTCTTTAATTCTGCATACGTGACGTTATTACGTATATTTACATGTACGCGCGTACAACGTATAAACAGTGGTCTCCCTTTCGTGTGTACATGTATATTGCGTATGTATATATATATATATTTATACATGTATATTTTGATTATATCCTTTTTTGATATTCAGATCATGAAGGATACCTTTCATAATACTGCACCTATTTCTATGTACATAAAATGTTTACAGAACATAGTGAAATATAGATAAAACATATGCCGATGATAATAACAAAAATAGTAACAAGTGACTTTGCAATCACTACGTGTCATCGTTACTACAGATAGATATGATAAAATGCCCTGCTCATCGGCTTCGTTAAAATTCACGGATTCGTTACCGTTTTTTCTTCGTCGCATTATTTATAACATTTTGTATTAGAAAAATTAGTTTGCAAGATCGAATTCTTGCCTTGCCAACATCATCATATAATACACGCTCGCTAACACTCTCTTATTGCATGCACCTTTCCTTTCCTTCATTGAATATTTACCTAGTCAGGTCCTATACAACTATAATACGTCCTTTGTTGGAAGTTGCACAAATTTCCCAATAAATATCAGTATGCGGGCATTTTTTGTTTCAAGTTAGATAAAATGGCTATCATCTGCACTGCAGGTATTTATTAACAAGAATAGAATGCTTGACGTAACAATTTAATAATTACACGCAACACAAAAGTGAAAACTAGAATTCTTCAGTATGTAAGAGTAACAAGATTATTCGTTAACAAACTATACAAGAAACTGTCATCCATGATCCACATTTGTGGGACATTTATGCAACATAAAAGAAATATTTTTTACATATTGTGTGACAAAATAATTATAGCAGTCACAATATTAATATTCATAGTAACAGCGATTAACGACATAGATATTAACGACAATAACGTAGTGATTTTTTTTGTTTTGAAGAACTGGAAACGTTATTATATATTTTTTTTTTTTTAACAGCAATCAAAGCAAGTATTTCAATAATTCATCTAAGAAGAAATTGTATTAAGAAATAAATGAATAAGATTTTGGTTTTCTTAGTACAAATTTACGCCGTAAACGACTGCTAAATATCGAAAAATATATTTCTTATGTATTATTTTTGGTAAGCTTTGTTCTGTTGGCGGCAACTGCTGCAAGACAAGCCAGTGCTTCTAAATCCGGCGATGCACACCACGCTATGAATATTTATACGATTAATTATGTGTATAATTATTCAGTAATTTAAATATATGATGTATTTACTTAGCGAAAAATAAAATGAATTCGATGGTTTCCGAATATTTCACTTACTGTTTCAGAATTTTTATTTAAATAACTGATCTGTAATTTTTGTATAGTGCATCATTTTGCAGTGCAACTTAATCGATGCAATCGTATGAAATATAACTAAAAATTTGTATCATATCTGTACGAACTACCAACAATAAATGTTTATGTTTGTGATGAAAAATATAACTCTACCAGTCTGTACTCACATTTATTAGAATCCTCGATTTCAACTTGTTTTGAATCATTTATAGCTGCGGCATTACGTGTAATGCTCTGTTTCCGTGCTTTCCTTTTTTGACTTCCAACGAGAAGTTTTTCAGCATCCTCGCAGTTGTCACGTTCTGTTTCAGATATTTTTCTGCTGTTCTGAATATTTGTTTGACCATTCGCATTAGTATTGTTCAGATATTTTTTATTATTTGAAGTTGTAGTTAATTTTTGTACTATCTTTTTCTTTTTCGTACGTTGTTGTTTCTTCTTTTCCTGAAATTCTTCTAAACTTAAAGATGGTAACGCTTCAATTTTCTTTTCTAAATTAAAATCCCTACACAAGAAAATACCACATGAAAATAATACATTTTCATTGTACACCACAACACATATAGGTCATGGAAAATTAATATTAAACTTACTCGGCTCGAAACCTTTTTCGGGCGGTCCATGGTCCAAAATCTATTTGTCCTTCTGCACCTTCAGTTTCCGTTTCTTCTGGCTTTGAAGCTTCGATATTTCCTTCAGCACTGAAATAATTACGTCCATTCTTATAACTTATGCATGTATATAATAAAAAGTATTAATTACAAGAAAGGAATTGAAATCACCTTTCAACTAGATGTTCTAATTCCCCACGGGAGCTATTTCCACCTTCGCTACTCAAGGAATCTGTTTTTTCACTGACATTCGAAGAAATGGAATTTCTTCTTTCGTTTGGCTGACCGTCATTGCTAATAGAAACATATATTCAAATATACTACCATTCAATTTCATACTTGCGTACAATATGAATTATCGTATCTACTTACCTACGGCTGCTGGTTTGTCTTCTTCGCTTTGGTTGCAGTCCGGATGCGCCAACATTTTTCATTTGCTCAGCCAGGAACTTTTGATAACGCAAACCTTTGCATGTTCTTTCAATTCTAAAATTACTATCCTCTGGAGACATATTTGTAGTTAAAAAATTATTTATTTCCATCTTCTCATCCTCGGTATCCTAGAGACACATTGTCGTCGTTAGTAATGTGAAATGTTCAGGTAATTTCAAATAATTTCAATTAATCGAATTATTTAACTAGAAAATTCTGCCAACTTACATATTGTTGTTCGTTATTGTTCGATTCCGATTTTCTCCTCTTTTTTGCATCGAAAAGATCAGCTTTACATTCTCTCTTATGGTCGGGTGAAAATGGTATATCTAAATATCTTTTCTTAGGAGGCTTTGGAACTTCGGTGTCATTCTCGATCACAGAACCATTAACAGTCACTTGCTCGTCTGTCGTTTGTGTTTTCTGAGGCGTAAATAATGAACTGAGGCCACCAATTTGTGATTCATCCGCCAGTTTGCCCGGTTGAATTGATTGTCCATCTCGCTTGCTGGATTTTGAATAATCGGAAGACTTGTTCTCAGATTTCACATTTTCTACTGGTTGCTCGTTCGAACTTGTTTCTGGCTTCTTATTTGTAGGCCTAGTATTCAAAGTACGTAAAGGAGGTGCTGGCAATTTGTACCATTTAAAATCAGGATTTGCATTTAAGAATGCATCTTTGTACTGAAAAATTATTGAAATTTTTACATTACATTGTTCAAATTTATTTACACATATAACATATATATAAAGTCGTTTGCGGGAAGCATGTTTAATCATAGTCTGCGCAAAAGTAAAAGAAAAAAAGAAGTACACGCAAGCAGTGCAAAATAAATTATTAGATTCGCAACCGGCTATATCAAATTCCAACAACGTATAATTAGAAGCATGACATTTGAATTCCTTATTATGCAAGTACTTTACCTCCTGTGCTAGATTTGTATATGAACGTTTTTGATCTGGATGAAGGGTGGCCCACCATTCTCCAAGTACCCTTGTGACAGCACGATTTTCTAAATGTGGGAAACCAGACCGCACTGAACCACGGTGTCGTTTACAAAATATAAGAAATGCATTCATTGGTCTTCTGGCATGGTGGGCTGGTTCTCTTAATTCACGTGGTTCCTATGTGTTAACAAATCAATAATGTTAATATGTCTTTTTAAATGAAAATTGAACAAAATAAAAAATTAATTATAAAAATTATATATTGTCTTCTGATTTGAATGAAAATAATTTTTCTAACAGTATATGTATATATATGTTTGTTTTGCAAATAAAATATTTTCAAATCGAATTGTGCATGAAACAATAGTCCATTCATATAAACTGATATATCACATTTAATGTATATCTATATCTATATTGCTGTTCGCGACAAAAATTAATATAAAGTGAAATAAAAATGTAAAAAAATTAGATATAATTTTGTAATCTTTAGATCGCAACAATATACTGTCGCATAATAGCACTTGTGAAGCCTTAAAATCACATACCTTGACAGTTTCTAAGGTCACATATGCTTACCTGCATGTTCATATCGGCAATAATAATATATTAAATCCAAATATCTGTGTACTACGTAATTAGAAATATACGAACGAATGTGCTGTTAATGATTCAATATATGTATAAACGTGCATACTTCGTTCGAAAATAGATAAAACAAATTATTCATTTTCTTTTCCATTATTTTCTGAATAAAATAACTATTACAGACACGGCCAGTATAATTTTCCCCGCGATGAAAAACATATTTTCGATAACTCGGTCAACTAAAAAGATATCGAGACAAAAAATAGTAAAAACACTTCGCTATTATAAGTAGGATTTGTTAATCGTAAAAGAACGAAAAAGAAGTAATACGCGACGATTTATATCCTTCGACATTTTATTGGAATAAATGAAATTAAATAAGGTTCTTAAAACACTTATTATCCCTCGTACTCGACTTGTTCTATCTACCTCCATACTTAATTGAATGTTATACAAGTAATCGGAAAATGTAAATGTGAATCAACACGGAACATGACGGAGATCGTGTCTATATTTATAATACATACATATATATACATACGCACAAGCAAAGAATAAGAGAAAATATATTAAAACTGGTAAAAAAAAAGTAAACAATCTTTTCGCTGTGCATTCTTATCTTTTCAATATTTTTACCTTCCTGATAAGTCAACTTTATTGCGAAATAACAATGTAGCAAATTCATTTTGTCTAACATTGTGAAATCGCGTGAAAATTATACTGCAAATTACGTATGAATCGAGAACTGAATGTCGTCAATTTATTACACGATCCTCTCGTAAAAACGATTTTCCGAAAGAAAAGATTTTATTCCACGATAAATCCAAGAAGAAAAAATCACGGCTATTTATGGTACACCGAGGCGAACGGTTCTTACAAATGGATCTCGGATTGGTAAAATTCAATGTCAAAAGAATGAAACCGTCGTCACATTCCCGAAATATCTCGCAATCGTATTGACAACAATGTACCATTAAATTTTCACGGTAGTAGTAGACGATCTTGTTGGAAAAAGAAACACAGATATCCGCTGTCGTCATAACACAGGCATATGTTAATTTTCATATTCTATCTAATTACAACGGCTGCACAAAGTCCAGTGTATTTTCAATAATTGCCACTACTTCCTATTAATATCGCATTTATGTTGCAGCCGAAAGCTTGATTAAGAAAAATCGTGAAGAAACATTATGGAGGAAGTATGTATCGTGAAAATTGCTAGGGCATGTCGCTTGTCATACGTCGCAACTTTCGTTAATAGTAATATGCGTTGATTGCCACGGACCTATTGCCCCTATGTGTCAAATTCGTATCAATTTCGGATGTGTCGAATAATATATTTCTAACATATTTCCCGTGAACTAAATGTTCAAGCGAATCACGCGTTTCGCGTATTTTGCAAGATTTCATAACACCTTTCCGATCGTCTACTGACAGCTGCTTGTAGCAAATGTAAATACTGCATACTGCAATCTATACGTCTTTCTATGCATCGATGATCTGGCAAATATTTGAATGAAGTAAAACGTCTCGTTAAAAAATTTCTGTCCGTGTGAAACGGTTGTGTGTTCTTGTACCGTTCATTCGCGAGCCCCTCTAGTTGTCGGATATATATTAAACGTAGAACTTAAAAGTCAGAACGTTGTTGTTCGTTTTAGTATGACTGGTCTTCAAGACATTTGTATAAAGACCATCTTTTGACTCAAAATCATCGCGGAGTAATCACACGTTCGATCGTTCGCAACGAAAAATTTATCATCGAACGGTATCACGGATACGTCATCGATGCGAACGTATTGAAATGCCATTTGCGATTCGAGAAAAACACAATGTATTTCTCCCTACTCACCTTGCGTTGTTGCTCGTTGGCAGCCATTTCTGATTTCACTTGACAATTCACTCAGCGGCGCATAATAAAGATAAAGCTTCGGCACACTGGCTACCCTCTCTTTCCCTCTGTATCTCGCTTTCTTTCTCTGCCTCTTTTCTGTTCACGAATTAACCTCTCCTTCTTACATACTATTTTCTATCTTCCTCTTGCATCGATGCGTATGCCCACATTTGTTTCACGTAGCCCACGTGAAAGTGAAATTCTCGCGCAGAGATTCGATATTTTATCGCATTCTGGTAAGTTTACCAATTTAAAGACACTTCAGATCAAGTTTCATTTAATAATATAAGAACACCATTTATTCCAGCAATTTGTGTTTGCAACTAAACATTCGTCGTGCAAACGTCACGAATATACAAACGTCACTATTTAAAACCAGTCACGCGCCTAGTATTCGTCCCGAGGAAATTCATTCGAATTAACCAATAGTTTCACGGCGATGTTAATCACTGGTTAATTTTAGCTACCCTTGATGAGCATCAATCTTTTGCTTCACTTTCGTGCAAATATTCGCACCTGATGAACGAACGTAATAAATATATTAGTGTGGCACGTATTTTCAATATGTTGCGCATTGTGTTCGAAAAGGTAAATGATTCGCGCGTGTAAAGGTATTGCAGTGATACCAATCGAACCGCATAAAAGTTACTAAGACGAGGTTAACAAGATTTAATGTGAAAGTCTTTGTTCTTTAATTTTTTTTTCATTAAGCGAGTCATATAATTTACAGATATGTTTTCTTAATTGAGATGTAATGAAAATCGGAATTTGTGTTCATGAATTAATACTGGAATAGCCTAAAACTACTACTTCGATTAGTAGTGAAAATATTATCGAAACTTTGGCTTCTAAAGTCTGCAATGAAAGCACTGAAAAAAGGTTTGCCAATGAAATACAATGCAAGATGAAAGTAACTATGCAAAACGCATTTTGTTCACAGTTTTTGGTTAAGAACATAACCGTTGGATGCACCTAAGCGTTCGATTTGTTACTTGTTTACCACAATAGAATTTAATATTTCATAAGCATTACTTATGAGTTGTATCAAATAATAATGTTGTATGGCATTGCGACGATCTGTTTAATCGTCAATGACCAATTTTAACAGTATTCATTCACCTTTCGTAGGAAACGTTACAAATGAACTAAAAAATCCCGAAGACTATTCTCAAATATTTTGCGCTCGTTTGATAACGTACATCGATTAATACCTGTTCGTAATACCAGATTGTATACGCGAAAGGGCTGAATTAAACCGAGCACCATGGAAAAATCACAGAAAATGCCGAAAGTGGCAAAGGTATGTAATCCGTTTCATTCCAGTTATTCTAATAAAAAAACAAAATTACCAATCAAGCACTGCAATTTTTTAAACAATCTTTTGCAATAGGTGAAGAATAAAGCGCCAGCCGAGATTCAAATAACAGCGGAACAACTTCTACGAGAAGCTAAAGAAAGGGACTTGGAAATCTTACCACCGGTAATGATATTATTATTTACATTAATGCATTTTCAGTTTATTTCCATTACATGTTTCATGATTTCTAACTAAAGTATTTAATATATCTTTCATTTTAGCCGCCAAAGCAAAAAATCTCTGATCCTCATGAGTTGGCAGACTATCAACATAGAAAGCGTAAAGCCTTCGAAGATAATATTCGTAAAAATCGGATGGTTATTTCAAATTGGATCAAGTATGCTCAGTGGGAAGAAAGTCAGAAACAAATACAGAGAGCACGGTATGAGGATACATATAATTCGGTTTATTTAAATCAAAGAAGAACAATTAATTTATTAGTTATAAAAATTGGGAGTATTGTGTACTAATTTATTGAAAATGTATCTCCCGTACTGAGAAATATTTCTAACTCACAGGTCAATATATGAACGTGCTTTAGACGTTGATCATAGAAATATTACATTATGGCTCAAGTACACCGAAATGGAAATGCGGAATCGTCAAGTAAATCATGCTCGGAATTTATGGGATCGTGCTGTTACTATATTGCCTAGGGCAAACCAATTCTGGTATAAGTACACGTACATGGAAGAAATGTTAGAAAATATTGCTGGTAATTTTTGTTTACTTCGTAATAGCAAAAGATCTGGCATTAACGTGTACTGACTGAGAGATTTATGTAGGCGGACGTCAGGTGTTCGAAAGATGGATGGAATGGGAACCAGATGAACAAGCATGGCAGACTTACATTAAATTTGAATTGAGATACAAGGAGATACAAAGAGCTAGGCAAATTTATGAACGATTTGTAATGGTACATCCTGATGTAAAACATTGGATAAAATATGCACGATTCGAGGAATCGCATGGATTTATTAACGGAGCGCGCAACGTTTACGAACGTGCAATTAACTTCTACGGCGATGAAAACTTGGATGAAAAATTATTCATCGCATTTGCGAGGTTCGAAGAGGGTCAAAGAGAAGTACGAGATAGCTAAAATTATTGTGTTCCGATATTCAATACCCATTATATTATTCAATACGTATATCATTTTCTTTCATGTTCGCAGCACGATCGAGCAAGAGTGATTTATAAATATGCTTTAGATCATATTCCAAAAGAAAAAACGCAAGACATTTATAAAGCCTACACAATACACGAGAAAAAATATGGAGATCGTTCAGGTATATTATTTAAAGATGTAGTTAAAAATAATATTGATAATAAATAGCCTTTTGAAAATAATGCTACGTATTTATATGAATAGGTATTGAGGATGTAATTATAAGTAAACGAAAATATCAATATGAACAAGAAGTAAAAGAAAATCCTTCGAATTATGATGCCTGGTTTGACTATTTGAGATTAGTGGAATCTGAAGGGAATGTAGACACAATTAGGGAAACTTACGAACGCGCAATAGCTAATGTACCTCCAACTAAGGTGAGAATTGTAATTTACCACTAACACATAATTCATGTAAGCTTTGTTGGTTTAACGAAGTCTATCACCTTCTGCAGGAAAAACAATTTTGGAGGAGATACATTTATCTTTGGATAAATTATGCCCTCTTTGAAGAACTGGATACAGAAGACATAGAAAGATGTCGACAAGTCTACAGGTAATTGATACTTTTTTCTAAAAAACTGTGACACCTTAATTGATGTGTTTACCATTTTTCGCAGGGCATGTTTAGAATTAATTCCTCACAAACATTTCACGTTCTCCAAGATTTGGTTACTTTATGCGTACTTCGAAATAAGACAAAAGAATTTAACAGCTGCGCGGAAAACTTTAGTAAGTGTTAAATTACTAGTACGTCGAATGAAAAAGAATAATTGCAATTGCATGAAACCTAACAGCATTATGATTGCAGGGTATGGCGTTAGGTGTTTGTCCTCGGGATAAATTGTATCGTGGATACATCGATTTAGAAATACAATTAAGAGAATTCGACAGGTGTAGAATTTTGTATGAGAAGTTCCTGGAGTTTGGTCCAGAGAATTGTACCACATGGATGAAAGTATGTGTCTTAATGATACGAATAATTTTTACAGTTGAAAATTTATAAAAGGCCGTTCGCTAATTATTTCCTACTTAGTTTGCAGAATTGGAAACACTTTTGGGTGACGTGGATCGAGCACGATCTATTTATGAATTAGCTATATCACAACCAAGGTGAAATATTAAAAGACGAATAATGAATAATGCACATATCATGTATATTAAAGTAATTTTTGTAACGTATTATTATTCTGCTTTGTAGATTGGATATGCCAGAACTTTTATGGAAATCATACATTGATTTTGAAATAGCTCAAGACGAAACAGATAATGCAAGACAATTATTCGAGAGATTATTGGAGCGTACGCTTCATGTTAAAGTAAGTGCATAAACTGTAACAAAAGCTGCAAAAAAACCGGTAGCAATACTATATTTTGTATGATTGTAAAATATGAATGATGATATCTAGGTTTGGATTGCATACGCCAAATTCGAATTGGCGAATTCATCCGGCGAGGATGGTGTCGATAATATTGCCTTGGCAAGGAGAATTTTCGAACGTGGAAACGATGCGCTTAGATCGAACGGCGACAAAGAGAGCAGGGCATTGCTCTTAGAAGGGTGGAGAGATTTTGAAAATGAGAAAGGGGATGAGGAGACCAGGGCTAAAATCATAGATAAAATGCCCCGAAGAATTAAACGTAGGAGGCGCATTATTGGAGAAGATGGGGTAAATAAATCGATTATTATTATACTCGTATTTTCGTTACTCAACAGTACATTCTTTATGTGGATTGTTTCTATTTTCAGAGCGACGATGGATGGGAGGAAATATTTGACTTTGTATTCCCAGAAGATGAATCCCAAAGACCTAATCTTAAATTCTTGGCGTCTGCCAAGGCTTGGATGAAGCAGAAAGAAATTTGCGAAAAGAGTGAAAATAACCAAGATGATAGTACCGAATTAGACTCCAATAGCTAAACTATTAGTTGCTTTTTACCGTAGAGACTCCATTTTTTGTAAATAAACCAATATTTGCCTTTTTGGCATGTACATACATAAGCGGACTAATTTCGAACATTTTTAAACGTGCAAAATATGGTACCGTAAATCTAATAACGATAAGATCGGATAAAATTTGTACAGAAAAAAGGGTATCAAAATGACTCGCAGCTGTTGCAAGTAATGATGAAGCAATGATTACATGTAACAAATTTGAAACCAGGTATCGTTGGAATAAAAATTTATAGTATTCAATAACTATTTTTCCCGTGTTTTTAATATTTTTATACTAATTTTAATGTACAATTGTATACTTTACAATGAAAATGTAAATTTATAAAGATACACGTTACATACAATAATCCCAGAGATATTTTACTCAACCATTGCAAAAATGAGTATACAAGTGAGAAGTACAAAATATTTTTTTGGCAGTCGTGCGTTTCTTACCACAGTTTGATCAATTTATCAAGAAACATCGATATTGATAATAAATAAAGTTACTGTTATTCAATAACGAGTACATACCATCCGAAACTAAGTCAATATTGAACGGAAGCATATGTTTCTGGTTGCAAAACGCAGGTCTGCAAATATGATAGTTTCGAATGCACCTTGAAGACCAGAATGAACGAAGGCCCTAATAAAAAGAAAGTACCGAATGGTTTTTTTTCAAATTATACCACTTTGTACTTGTTATACTTGTTACAGTAAATTGGAATATCAATGTGTACGTATCCACCCCCCCCCCCCATTTGTTCGTTCGTCATTTGTATTATTTGCTTGTCTTAGTTGAATATTTCTTTTTTTCGTCACTTTCAAAACCAGAATCTAAATCGTCGCTTAAGCACTTTTTTAGCGTATAACTTTTAGAGTGTGACTGCGCGTTTCTTTGTTCGACAGATAGCTTCTTAATGTAGCCTATTAATTGCTCAAAAAAATTAGGATAACTATCGTATCCTGGAAAAACGTTTACATCTATTATCGCATATTTCCCGGTATGGTTTTCAATAACAACGTCCACACCGACCAAGAGAAGACCGAAGAGCTCTGTAACTTTTTTGACAATCTTTTCCAGTATTTCGTGTTTTGGCTTTATCGACAATGGAATGTTTTCCTCTGATAATATTGACCATTTTGATCGAGAACCACTCTTAGATATATCGTGGGAACTAAAAAATATTGTATTTAATGCGTTGCAGTCTTCTTCGTAGAAGTTTTTCAAACTAGGTCTTTCAACTATGTGAAAATGTTCACCAACTATGTATATTTTATAAAGAATCGCATTGTGATTAATAAATTCTTGGGCTAAACAAGGCGGCTGACAATCATTTACACCCTGCTCATTGAAAATCACCATCATCTGTAAAAGGGAAAGAAAATTGTATGCTACATTTTTCCACAGTATCTATGCGTATCTTAGTGATCGAAATACCTTATGCGCATCGTTGGATCCCTGAGCGACCAGTGGTTTGCAAAGAAATGGGAACTTAATACCAGCCATTTTTAACAGCGATACATTTTCAACATTACTTTTATGTTTAATTTCTACAAACCTTGGAGTAAATACATCTAAAAAAAATTAAAATTACTCATTGATACGTAAGCGAACCTATGGTTATGAAAGGGAACTTGGACAAATTATATAGAACTGTATGGGTTTCTAGTTTACCATTTAGCTGTAAGTGTTCTTGTAAGATTTCGTACGATTTATAACGATTTATTAAAATCCTAATATTGTCCAAGGGATCAATAATGATTATTTCGGGATGGTGGCAGAAGTATTCTTCCATTCTTGAAATAACTGCTTTGGCCTGAAATACAAATGAATTATTGCAACTGTTCTAACAACAACAAATGGAAATGATTTCATCATACATTTTCATCACCATTTGCAGCATGTGCTAGTTTATCTGTTACTTTATGTATAAAAACATGTAGTGGTCCCTGAGATTCGAGATCAGAGTTAATATCAATCTGAAATGAATGTAGTCGTTGTAAAATAGTGTCGGGTATACATTAAAATGTTTAAGAGTATCAATTGAGAAATCTTTATACACATAACCTAATCATCTATTATAACTTGCACGATACAATTACGCAATAGAATTTCGCGTTACGCGAAAGGAATATAAATATTGTTTACCATTTTCAATAGAAGCCCCTCAGATTCGCAGACAGCATAAAAGTCATTGCAATTCAATTTCTGTCGCTTCTTCTCGGATATAGAATAACCAATGACATACTTGTCACACATCTTTTTCCGCGCTGTTTTCTTATGTTGAATATAATATTTTTCCATTAAAGCGTATACAGCGCATTATTTCCACAATACCTCGAGTGAACGGAATTTTGCTCAGCGTATCATCCGTGAGATTCTAACGTTACGCAGTTACATATTTTAATCGAGATTTAAGGTTACGTTTGTATCGTTTAGAAAAACATCTTTTACGGCATTAATGTATTCTTCAAATTATCATACATTTTACACTCCGCGTTTAATGCATATTAATCGTCTAACCATTTGACGTCCGTAAACCGTTTACGTTACCGCGACTTAATTTAATGGAGGTAATAAATAATCACAGACCGACGATATAGCAATGACAAAACCCATTCTGTTATTTACGCTTAAACATACCATACTTATAGTCAAGAATATAACGATTTAGGACTACAATTCTATTCACACTATTTCGACAATGCAACTAAACATTAGTTTACTGTTCACATGGAAATGCAATCGAATGTGTCACCGTCGTTGCATCTTCAATTATAATATTTGCATTATACTTCACCTTGGTCATAACACGTATATGCATCCCGTGCGACGCACTTTCCATCAAATCAGCAACTCTAAATTTCGCCCATGCTTTGCACAAGGGACTAGAAATAAAACGTTTGTACAATATTAAAACAATATTAAAACAATATTAAAGGCAAACACGTAAATAAAGTAAAATATTATCAGCAAAATGTTCGTGATGAAAATTTACACAGAATTATACATATCTTATTAGACCTAAGGATTTTTATTTACGCTACGTTTACTACTTTTTATACATTATTACATTTGCTACCATTAGTCATAAATCATTTTGTAATTGTTCTGAATATTTTACCTTCGAAGATTCGTTCCAAGATGTTAACATTTCCTTCGTGACAAAGACCGCGATATCGTCCAAATCATCCGTGTTTTCCCCTTCTGATCGATTCTTTTCTTGCATACGAATTTCGCCAAGGGAATACGAACCAGAGCTTGGCAAGTATAGTTCTCCTTCGGAATGCGAAGTATCCGATGACATTTCAATCTGAGATGCCAAAACGACATTGTTACAAAGAGTTCTTAGAATTCATGCAAAAATTAATGTAAAAATTAAGACACTGTCCTCGTCACCTCACCTTATTTGATTCTATCGTTGATATTGTGGATACACCGTTAGAAAGTCTGATAGAAATACATTTTATTTAACATCAATTAGAAAAATCAATTAACATTTATATTATGAGAAGAATAAAGTTACCTAAATTGTTGATTAAGTACACTCGAATAATTTGCTTCGAATGTGGAGGAGAGGAGTTTTCTATGAACTTCGTCGTACACGTTCAACAAAATTTGCTTCCTATCGAATGTACTGTCGAAATATAAACTATTAGAATTTGTTACTCTGTCATCAATTGCATTCCTCATTTCCGACACCTGTTTACTTTCATGGACCTCCTGTGCAAGTTCTACATTATTCGAAGTAGACCGAAGAGATACGCAATCGCGTAGAGAATCGCACGACGAAGCATGTGAAAAGTTACTACCAGGAATCCCAGCAGCTTTCCCTTTCTTTTCCAAGGAACATAATTCTACGGACCTCTCCTTTCCTTCCTCGGTAATTGCAATTGCATCCTTTGCAGGCGAGAGATTGTTATTAAGAATCGAGAAGTCTTTTTGCAACGCATCCTCGGTTTCTTCAATTTTCGTTGCTAATGGTATTTTATTAACATCATCCACGATCTCATATTCAACCTTCAACAAATCATTCTCTTGTACCATATCAGTAGTTGTGCACTCCTTATTCTTAAAATGCTCATTAAGAACTTTCGATCTCTCAATTAAGCAGTCCAACATTTCTTTATTATTTTCTTTAATCTGTGAAATAATCTGCTCGTCTATTTCAGCGCTGTTTTTTTTATCACAAATTTCACTACTTGTTCCATGGAAATTTTCGTTCAACGACCTGATAGTAGAATTCAATTCACCGTTATCCTGTTCGATCGGTGAATTTTCATTTCTATTTCCAGACGCTTTCTCATCGCCAATTGAAGCCAATTGACTTTTAGAATTTAGATCGGAACGATTTGAAGCGCATTTCTCAGCAACATCTTCGTTAGGTTCAATCGTTTCTATTCTACAGCAATTTTCTTCACTTTCCAAGCATTCTATTTGCAAACCGCATTTCTCAGAATCGCCGCCGGATCCCGCCGTTTCAATCGTTTCTATTATTCGACTGTTGGCACAGGCCACGTCACCCGCTGGAATATTTTCCGCAATTAATAATTCCAAATCATTCGCCACGAAATTCGATCTCCCGCCGCGCAGATTTTCCAGCAAGCTCTTCACCGTCAGTCCCACGATTTCGTCCACGTTGAAAATATTTCTCATCTTGTCCTCGACGAATCTCGTTTCCTCTCGTACAACACGCGCTATCAATTGTTCCGTATTCTTCATCTCCGGGCAGACTTGCTTCAAAACACTCGAACGCACAACGTTACTAAACGTTCGGTAATCAAAATGATCCTTCGCAATTTTTCTCCTCCCGTTCTCTACGGTGTTCGTTATCGCGTTCGCAGTGTCGTCTTTGATCGTCGACCTGGAGAATTCCACGGACAATTTGGTGTCGTTGGCGGTTCTGATCTCGGAGCTGGACGACAGGGGGCATGTCGAAGAAGTCGTCACCGTCGAACTATCTTTGTCACCCGGGGGCGAACGCGTTTCGCGAAAACGAATTCGTTTTCCACGGTTGATCTTGATTAGTTTACTACCGTCTTCGTTATTATTTTCGCTCGATTCCGCGCTGCCTTCCTTGGACAATCTCCGCCAAATTCTGACGCGATCTTGCATTCTCAAATTTAATTCCCGCGGCGCGTTGTTCGAGCTTTTCGAAACGACGCCTTTCGTTCCCGATTCGTTGTCTCGTCTTGGGATCACAGGCTTCTGGAACGGTGCATCTTTATTAGTTTTCCCTTGTTTATCGTTTAAATCCAAATTGTGATTCGTGACTGGCGATCGGTCGTGGATAATTGAATCCTTCGTTCGTAGCTCTGTAAATTGTTTAGCTTGCGAACGATGCGAATCGTTCGCTTTTGGTTTCTCGATTTCCCTTCTGCTCTGCGACGACGTTGCAATAAGTTTCTTCCTGCTGCCTTTGGTCTTTATCGTACTTTCTACGTAATACTGTTTTATTTCTGGCCTCGATAGGAATTGATCGATCGTTCTCGTGGAACGAGCGGCATTGTCGATTATCTTGTTGTACGATACTAAAACATTGTCCAGCTGATTCGTGGAATGGTCGTATAAATTATAGAGATCGTCCGAGCCCGCTGAATCATCCGTGGAATTCGTACTCGTCGATGACGTTACGCTGTCCACATCAATTTGCGGGCATTTCTCGTCTTGGTTGCAATAAGTTTGAACAATACGTGCGAAACGTTCGTCTATCATTTTGCTACGTTCGTCTTTCTCTGTCCTCCTATTCTCACGCACCTCTTTACATCTATTTTGATTATCAAAACGCTTCTCCTCTGTTTTTTTAACGGGCAAGGGGACACAAGAGGGTTCCTTCTTCGCTTCAATTTCTCTCGTCGAAGAAGAGACTTTTAATCGTTCAGTGTCAACCTTTGTAACAGTCTGGTGTTCTAAATTATTCGATATCGGTGGTATTGCTAAATCTTCGCCCAATCCAGCAACAGCTTCTCCTTTTCCTCGCGATTCAATAGGCTCTTTAGCATTTCCTGTTTCCAACGCACGTTCTTCGAATCGTACTTGCCTCTGGCCGTTTCGTTCAGCTGTTTTCATCGACGGTTCGTTTACTTCCTCTTTACGAACTTCAACATCCTGCTTGATATCGAATGTTCGCCGAGTCGATTCGTCGCTCGCGCTCGACGATTCTTCGTCGTTTGAAACAGTCGATTCTAAATGTTCCTTGTTTTGAAAAACCGTGACCACCGCCGGCTTTTCTATTTCCTTCGCCCGTTCGTCGGTTTCAATCGATTCTTCCTTGGTTCCTGCGAGAACGTCGCGAGATCCTACCGAAATAATATCGATTTCTCGCGGAACGCGAACGGAACTGGAGCCGTTTCGAATTCCATCGCGACTCCTCCTCGCGTTTCTTCGCCCCGTCGTTTTGCTCGTCGATTTCCCATCGTTGTCCTCGATTATTTTCACGAACTTCTCCCTGCGCCTCTGCGGCGAGTTCGCTCGATTGAAATCGCGGCGAATAACATAAGTGGCGACGTTTCGATTCTCGTGAACGAAAGAAGTATCGGGCGATATGTGAATTTCTTCCAAATTCTCCACCCTCAGCTCTCCTTTGATGTCCACTGACAGGCCCGTTTGTATCGAGCACGCGACCATCTTTTTGTTTCTTTCGGTTCCCTTAGTTGCAGGGGGAATCTGGTCGCTGATTTTCGCTTTCTCATCGTTGGCGCATCTTTCAACCCGGGGTTTCCCTTGCCGTGAAAGCTCTTTACATCGATCTTCCACGGTTTGGAATTTAGACGCGTGCAGATCGACGATACGTTTGGATCTGGCCGCGACATCTTCTTTGGGGAATTGTTTGCCTCTTGGGTTTCTGTTTGTTGCCTCCTCGAGCCAGCCGTTGGCTTCTTCAAATTTGCAGGCGACTCGTTCACGGATGTACAATAATTGATCGTTTTCGTCGTCCAGGTAAGCCTCGCCCGTACATCTAAAGGTGTCACAGTGTATATTGATCTTGTTAAAAATATGGAGGAAGGGTGTATATTTTTAACGGCGAAAGTTTGTCGAAAGGTGTGAAAGAATGATTAAAAAACTTACACGTTCAGGTGCTTCCGAAATCGCCCACCACTTGTGCTGATATCGATCTCTTTCATCTGAATTCGCGCATCGTTGATCAGCTTTTCTACGCTTTCGAGGACTGCCGACGTTTCTGGACTTAAAGTCGGAGAAGCTGGAAACGTCACGGTCGATCCCTGGGTGTCGAGCTGAAAATTTAACAATAAATTGTTAGACAAGGTAGCTTCGTCGTTCGAATATTCCAGTTTTAAATATGAAGCTACGAGTGAGTAGTCAGAATGAACAAAGTATAGAATTGCAAAGTGTTCACGCGTTACTTGTTCGTCGTCAACGACTCTCGCAGGTGTCAGTGGCACCTTCCTCGAGCTTCTACCGGTATCTTGTTTAGGAAATTTAGGTGCAAGGCTTGCATAACTTCGAACACGACTCCCCCCGGAATGAATCTCCTCCCTTTGTCGCGTGATTGGCACACCAGTTTTGCAGTAACAATTGCAGAGCGATTGCGAGTACATTCTTTGTGGGCAGCAAGACGTCGGCAAACGAGTGGCTGGGTCCGAACACAAATCCAAGTATTCCAAAACGTCGTGCTTCTTTCTGCAACAACGAAAAATGAATTACACTTGTTAGTAATCTATTGTCACACGATTATAGAAGAAATATTGTACACCTTTATAGAATTATAGAACTATCTATCTGTAAAAATCTAGGTTGAATAAATTATAGAAATTACGTATTGAGTTAAATCGTTGATAAATCTTTATTAAACATAATATTGCAAGTTGTTCGACGATGGATGTCTTATTCCATTATTTATTCAATAAAATACCGGTGCAGCATGCTTGGTTATTTTTGATTTAATAATTACTCATTGCCATACATATAGTGAATCATTCAGGAAGTACAATATACATATCTCACCGCGAAGAATAATTGGCATGAATGAAGTTGGAACGAGGAACGACGTTGCGTGCGTTGCACGACAATTCGAATGAAAAAAAGATAAAAACCGAACGCGTATTCACGGGCGTAAGTTCAAGAACCAATGACGACAAAGTTATGAATTTCTTTCGAACAAGGGTGGTTGCCCTCGAGCCTCCACCACTTCCTCAGGCACGGCAGAAAATCACACCGTTCAGTGCATTACACGGCAAGTATTCTGCGTTCCTGGCTACGCCAACAAATATCTATACGTTGTAATATCGATCTTTAAAGGGAGTCGCTTCTTTGTCATTCATCCATCTTCTGTTGTCCAAAAATTAAGTCAATCTAGCCGAGATATATATATATGTATATAAAAGGGAAGAGGTTCCATTGGGTTTTTTTGGAAAATTATTAATATTATTAAGGTATTTTTTTTTATGGGGTATTATTTATGAGGTGAGCCAAAGCATACCTATATATTATACGTACCGAGTTTCTCTTAATATTGCTTATATATTTCTTGCACGACCGATAACGATGATTCTTTTGGATATTAATATAAAGTGCTATAGTATTTTTTGTGTTTATAAGCAATCATGGCATTCGAGTTTTTCTAATTGTAGTTTTCTTAATTCAATGATACCATTCACGGCGATATAAAATTCCGAAGGTGTTCGTCGAACGTGCAGGTAAGAAAATTCAGAATAATTCACGGAGTTTAATAACCCGATTTCAACGCGGCACTGCATTAATATTTATCGTCGTATTCATATCCAACGATAGAAAAATCGGCGATGGAATTTCAAAGTCTCGGTTAAATTCTCGGTGATCTGAATAATGTATAGACATCCTAGGCGATTAATAAAAATATCCCCTTGTTAAACGTTTCTTGCGCCACTTTCATTAATTCATCCTGCCCGACGCGAGATAAGGGAAATCAAAGAGCAAGCGCTTATGCTTGGAGTGGAGGAAATTAAATGCGTCGATCGTGCCGTTTGTTATCACGGACAAATGCAATTAAAAGTATCGCAACGTGGTTCAGTGGAACTGCCCTTAAATTGTGCACAGGTGTGATGGAATTCGGGAAATCCCGTTTCCATTCGACATTCATCATTCTTTAAGCGACAGAGGGATGTATGCACCTGTATTTCGTTTCGTTCAATTAAATTGACGGCCCGTGTGATAAGTCGCGCGATTTAACACTTATCCTAGACAACCCAAAGATAATATCAAAGAAACTGACACTCGACATTCCCCTTCCTACACGTGTGGAAAAACAATGATTTCACTAATTAAGCAACCTGCACTTCGAGCAAGAGGAACATGGTGGGAAAAGAAAAAACACGTTCCCTCAAAACATTTTATTATAAAACGCGCTCTCACGCTAAGCTTGCAAATAATGCTAGCTCGTATTCGACTACTTCGTCGAAATAAAAAAAAGTCATCGGACTCGATCGAACAACGCCAGACAACCATTTATTAAAGGTGCACGCCATTGTTTTTCTCCACGCGCTCTATTCTATTCCTGCATGATGATCGAACACGATCGATACACCGGCACCTGCACACATGTACCACAGGGGATACGACCGTTTTGCATAAATAACCGTAGTAGAAAAATTGTGAAAAGGTGACGTCAATGCATCTCCAACGGGCTTCCCACTTTAATACTCTGGGCCTTCGAGATCAATAACAGTACGTCAAAGCTACGTAATTCGCGACATCCATTAAAGTCGATGTATCACTGGAACACGCTATTGCACAGGTGACTCACCCAACCGTGGCACCCAGCTCGTTTCGTGGACACGCGAAAACGAAAGCTACGTGAATTCTTCATTCTTTTTCTTTCAAGAAATAATAATAAACGAAAGCATGGGAGCGCAATTGCAGATACTGTATTTTATATACTTTATTTAAGCCCTGCGAGACCACTGAAACTGGCGAAAAGTTTATGCAACTCGATTAAAATTTTGGCTAAAGTTACTGAAGTTGCTGCGTCGCAAATAAAAACACACCTTCATCCTTGCTATCTAGGAAGTTAAGATAAAAGTGCATTCAATGCGGTAATACATTTATGCACAGGGGAAACGTATATAATAAATGCAAACGTGAAACCATATATAATAAAGTTAAAATAGGGTGTTGCTCTTCCGTTCTCAGGAACGCCTTCAGACTATGTACGTCGCGAACGAGCAAGCCGGCTATTAAAGTCTGAATATTTTACGTGTTAAAGCAATGGTAGAAACGCAACGTTGGAGGAGCCGACGCTTGTCGCGTTGAAAAACCGGAGAATTTGCAATTTGCAAGAGAAGCATTGCGATTTTCCCCAAGCTTTTCCTCAAGAAAGAAAAATCTGTTATCTGTAAAACAGGCACGCAAGAAAATGGCCGTACAATGAGATGCTGTGGGAAACGTTACGTCGTTTCGCGGAGACCAGTACCTATCGGACTCTCAATTGAACTCAAAAAGAAGGACATTGTGATTGGAAAATAATTGCAATGGAACGCATCCTATTTTACAGAAGGCAGCAACATTTTTTTAATAATGAATTATGATCTTGAAACTCGAACAAGTACATTCAATTGGCATTCGAGTACACTGTACAAGTGGCGATGCAGTGTACAAATTGGTATGTAGGAAAAACAAAGAATGATATGCGGCAACAAAAATTTGCATCGTCGATGCAACGTCGGCGAAAAGTTGCGACGACCAATCGATTCGAGCCAACGTTCACGCAGCCGCGTTTTCCTATTTTCCTTTTTTTTTTTATTCTTCTATTTCCATTTTTCTTTATTTCGTAATTCGTTTTCCCTTCACGTCGGACCCGATATCGACGGACACGAACGAAATGCAATCGATATAAGCTCGGTTACCTTTTGCCGTGCTATTTGTTAATAGCAGTGAGCCAGGCTTGTTAATTCTTTGCGAAAAATTTGTTTTCCGTATTTCTTGTAAATATATGTGCACGGGTGCACGTACGTTTCAACGTTATTAATTTTTCGTCTACTGTATCTCCATTTTTCAATTCCAATATTTACTTCGATGCTCTTGATTTTTGTTTGCCCGACGAATTGTATTCTCCGGTAACGAACAGTTGATAATTTATGCAATCAGAGTAATACCATTAATGGAAACTGCTAATTAGGGTTGCCGGTGGTCCGTCCATTATCTAAATGAATTTTTTCCCTTTGAAACTATTAATCACGCAGAATATCATTCCCTTTTTCTGCACGATTCGAAAGGATCACCCACGTTGCAAATTGTGAGGAAAATATGAAGGAAGGTTATTCTCTGTTGAATATTTATCATACTATGGTTCCAAAGATATTAATCCAAAAATATTATTTTTGACGTGGGAGCGGGTATACATAATATAAGGCTTTATATTGTAAGTTGTAGGCAAACTATAAATTGGCGTTCAATTCCGTGGCTTAATTCCGCAAAAAACAAATGCATATACGAGTTCTGATACGCAGGATGATTAATCTCCGGGGGGTTACCCTATTACGTGCTCCACGGATTCTCACGTGCCGATCGACAACTACAGGGAGAATTATCGACGGGGAAGTATCACGCGAAATTGCTCCCCGATATTCTAGAAAATGTTCCACGATGTTATAAAGATCGTATACATTCCTCGATGCACAATTTGCGCCGGTACAGCGCAGCTTTATAAAACTTTTTACATTTATTTACCTATTTCCCCGTTCGAGCGAGGATCAATATCGGTAGCTCATTAGTATAACCAAAAAGTGGCAACGATGTCGCATATCTTATAAGATTAATCATTACGAGAAGAAGAAGTGCAGTTACAAATACTATAATAAACTCATCAACGCTATAATAAACCAGCGTTACCGCCAATAACACGTGGTCGAAGAAGGAATCGTTTTTCGATAGAAAGATCGAACGATTATCGATCGTGCTTGCGCGATCCTCTCGGCAGTCCCGTCCGCTAGGAAACGCGCGAAAAAAAAGCGATCCGACACGCTCGTGTTCGCGTGGTCCATTCGCTTTAAAGCGTAATAACACGAAGCCTCTGGTTGCGCAGACAGTGAAGCGTGGCTGGCATTCGAGCCGTCTGGGAAAGACAGATCAATATTCCGCTTTGGCCGCTTTCTCCCTGTCCCCTTTCATCCAGGCAACCCGTCCAGCTTGTTTCTCTCTCTCTTTGGCCCAGCTATCGCGCCAGCTGAACATTGGCATTGATTTTCAAAGTTCAGGAAGCGTTGGCCGCCTCGCGATGCCTGCGGAAAGCCCCGACGAGTGTTCTCTGTGACCGGGCTACAACGTTGCATGCACTTCTGCCAACGGACCGATCAATACTGTTGCTGGCGCGTCAATTTTGCGCAGACACCGACAGCCGGAACTTCTGATTCAGCCGCTTCCGGTGTGGCGGATGGCCGCATATGGCGCGCGTGGAAACTTTCAGCCGCGTTGCCATCGCAAAATTATGCAATTTTCCTTTTGTATCTCGAGTACATCTCGTGTACGACGTACAGAATTGTACGTCGAGGATTGACAAATTAATTTGGCTTGGATAGGTGGTCCGTTTCGCTGTTGTGGGCGATTCTATGAATTCGTTGAAGCGTCAATTATTTAAAGGGGAATTTGGAAATTTCGAAAGACGTTGGTAGCTTTTGCAGAAAAATGAATTAACATGCAACTCGAAGGAAAATGATCACGTGGATAGATGTGGGGGAGAATTATTCAGCTGGTTGAAATGAATGGCAGGGGGGCGTTATCGAAGCATTGGCTCTTTCATTGTAGTAATAAAAACGAACGCGCAATTGTTACACATCAACACATATATTTTGCTTTTGCATGTTGCATACATACGATAAACAGTACAGTGTTTACGCGTTCCTCGAGGTATGGTATACTAGAAAATTTCATTATCCACTACTACAATTGCTATTCGACGTTATTTCGTTACTTCCGCTTTCATGTGTACTTCTTCTCTGTGTTACCTATTCGTTACGAGAGAGAATCGATGGAGAAAAAAAAAAATGAAACGGAAGGAACACGGTACAGCCGTGAAACAACACCCCTGCTCGTAATGATTCGTTACTTTATTCTCAATTCTTCTCGGGAACAAATATATTGCGCGCTGCTGCTTGATCTTCCAAAGAAGAACAGAAACGGTGAATGAAAAATCGGAGAAAAATTCAGTTTGGTCGTCGACAATGAAACTGGACAAATGCGAATACGATTGAACAGACAAGGGCGCGAACTTCGAAACGCTACAATAATTATTCGAGAGTACTGTAACAATTATTATTATTATTATTAATATTATTATTATTATATAGTTGTTGTTACTTTAACGAAACACATTTCGTTCCCATTGTGCATTTCCAATTTCGCTCATCTGACAGACTGGCAATATAGAAAAAAAAGGAGGAAGGGGGGGAAAAACAGAAAATAAGAATTATCTTTGCTATATTCGCTCGAAGATCAAAGCGTACAAATACGCTGCCTGAGAAAGCAATAAACGCGCACGTGACAGAACCAATATCCTTCCTCTTATTCCGCAAAACATCGTCCAAAAATACTTTCGGAAATTGAGCAAGCGTTAAAACGATCGCGCGTGCGCGAAAAGAAAAAAAAGATAGCAAAACGGATAGGAAAGGGCAAACGATCGATTCGACGACCAATATTCTATATACGAAGAATATATTCAACAACAAACTGATACAGACAAAGGAAAAAAAAAAATGGATAAAAGAACGTGTTTCTATCGGTCAGGCAAAGGGAGCACTGCTCGGCAAAGTCTCACGGTGCAAGAAAGAAGGGAAAAATTGTAAAACAAGGAGAGGTCGTATCTGCGTGAGAAAAAAAAAAACTGCCAGACAAATTCTTCCCTTTTGTTCCACGTGTGTTCTTGTTCTTTCGTTTCTCTTTTTCCTTTTTCTATTTTTTTGTATCATTTTTTTCATTTTTCGTTTCCTATGAACGGTCACCGCTTGCGAATGGAGTAAATTCCTTTGAACGAATTGTTGCGATCAACTTTGACATCGAAGGTAGGAACTACCTGTCACGGACTAAAAAATATCACCGTACAGCCTCTGTAAGTATTGCTACGATCAATTGTGCTCCTTTCAATCCGGCCCCCTTCTCTCACACTCTCTGTCTCTCCCTGTTTTTCTCACTCATTCCGCGCTCCATTACTCTCTTTCTCTCCCTCACAGTCATTCTAACTCTCTTATGGATTTTTGCACGACACTTCCGGTACATAGGTACACCTTAAAGTTTAACGCAGATAGCCTCTAAACACTGATCGCACCGAGAACGTTCAATCATCGCGAGGCGACGTGCGGTTCGAAGAAAAGTGAGAAATAACAACAAAAAAATGAAAAATAAAAAAGAGCGCAGTTTACCGAGAGAAACGAGGACCTCAAGTTCCACCGTAAATTAGCGCAAAAATTGTCCACACGACAATACGAAACGTCCTCATGTGAAGAACTTGAGCGTCGCGACGGCGGCGTTGTGATCGTTACACGAAACCAACTATGTCTATGTCCGCGATTCTTTTCCGCCCGCTGATTTAATCGCTTATTGTGCCAATCCATGTCTCGTACAAATATATATATATACAAAAGGAGCCGGGCTCGATGTCCAAGCGATCTCGTTATCGTGTCCTCGACACGATAAAAAAAAAATAAAAGCAGATCCTCGGGCGCCAGTAAGAGAACAAGAGTACAATGTTTACATTCCAAAGCTTCCGTTTCCTTTCCTCTTTTTCCTTTTCTTTTCTTTTCTTTTCGTTTCGTTTCTTTCCCTTCCTTTCCTTCTTTTCATTTTATCGTTTTATTCACGTTTTAGACAATAGCGAGTGTATGGTTCCTATTTAGACGGGCGTTCACCTTTCTCATTTCATTGGCGAGATGAAAAACCAAAATGCCCTCTCACTTAAAGTCTAGCGATTAACTAAAGGCGAAAAGTGGACGTTACACAAATCGGATATACATCCGATTTTTTGCTGTTTTGTTGTTTTTTTTTACGAATGATTGGATGAAAGAAACGACGCTCACCCACCATCCCCTCCATCGTGTTCGTTTCACGGGTATCACCAGACGAGTCTTGCAAGAGATTTCGTAAACGAGAAAGAACGAACAAATAGAAAAGAAATCTTACAACTGTTTTTTTTTTCCATTTTCGTATTCATTTTCATCATCATTATCATTATTATTACTATTATTATTATTATTATTATAATAGACGTACGGTTTCTTAGAATGATTCGAGAAGAAAGACAAAAGAACAAAAAAAAAATAATAATTTAATAGATAACACGCAAACGAATGTAAGTTCTTTTTGTACATTTAAGAATGGTTACTCGTTTAGTCCATAAGTTTTATTAATAATGGTGGTATGTACACATATACACAATGTACAGAAAACCCGTACGCTGGGTCTAAATATGTCCGCAATGTTTTTTTCCTTTTTTTCCTTTATCATACAACGAGCGTGTAATAATAGTAGTAGCAGTAGTAGAAAGAGTATACAAATAAATGATTAAAAAAGGACACGAACCATCGGGGGATCTGGCCGACGGTAATTTTTTTCTTTTGGAACACCAAAGCGCGATTGCTAATCGACTTTAGTTACTCCACGATCACGCGATACAGCGTGATTACAAATAAAGTACAATAGAACCGCCCAACTGTCACGGTATATCCATATTGTGTTACGTTTTTAGAACGTATTCCTGTGTTTGCGAAATGTGTGGGTGTGTGTGTGTGTTTCTCCCTTTCCTATTCAAATCTGCGTATGTGTGTACGTGTAATGGATGAATGTATGTATATGAAAGCAAATCGTACGCACGTATGTCTGTCTGTCTGTCTGATGTAAGTGTAATATGTATATATTATATTATATACGACTTGTCGTATAATCTGTATGGTACCTCTGTTGTACTTGGGGGGGAAAAAAACGCGAAAAATGTTCGCGACACAAGAAACAATAAAAAAGGCGATCGTGCCTAAGTACAAATCCAAACCGGACACAAAAATCTCACCGCGGCCTCTCCTCTTCTACATTGACCCATACATACTCGACAAAAATCCACGCCTTCGTTCTCTTCTTCGTTTATTATTCGTTTCCTCGCGCATTCAACCGTTTCCACGATCAATCCCATTATATACACGTGTGCAGAACCGACGCCAGCGTGCTAGACTGCCAAAGACTTCTTCTCAAGACCGGTCAGAACAATTTGATCGAGCGAGCGATCATTTCCAAAACAATCGTGCGTGTTGTGTCTCTCGGGTGAACGGAAAAAGCTTGCAGCGAAACGCGTCGCTGAAACAATGATCGTCCACTTTCCACGACAACAACTTCCTGTATTAATCCAATTTAACACCGACAACGTCTTTGGCTCGAATCGAACAACGTTTGGCAATGACTCGTCATTGGCCAAACATTTATCACCGCTACCAAACAAACAAAAAGTGTTTTTTTTTTCTCTTATCCATCGGTGAACCTTCACGGTTCCACCATGATTAAACCCTCTTCGGAGAAGAGGGTGCAAAATTTCAGCCCCGTTTTAAACAAACAAGAGAATCTTTAAGTTTCCCTCTCTTTCTTTACTTTAAGCCCGGAGCCCGTGGTATCGTCGCCCAAGATAGTCGCTATCTCGCCTTGCATGAACGCCCATGGCACTTGGCTGTTCGCCAGTGGACACTTCTCTCCGCTTGGGCAATAAACCTGAAACAATTGAAATTAATGGTGAATCAAGCTTTGCCGCGCAATGCCAACGAATACATCAGATCCGTTCGTAGATATCAGAGTTCACTGTAACAGCCAGCGGGAGGGTAAATTTACCTCTGAGCCAGCACCCTGTCTCTTTATACTCTCTCGGCTGCAAGGGAAACAGAATTTGTGGTGCGGAACGCTGGGACACTGCACAAAGTGCGTGTCCTCGAGACGTTCTTGACACAGGGTGCATTTTAGTATCGGTGCTGACACTTGTTCAGCTCCGGCGACCTGTGCCACTGCTCCCTCCGACGACGTTGTCACTGTCGTCGACGATACGTGTCTTGAACCACTGGACCTCCTACCCGAGGATCCTGCAAGGGATCGATATAATTCAGTTCAATACATGCGTGACGATTTGTTACAACCTTAGCCTAAGCGAGGGGCAGTCAATAAGCGAAATCACGTCACATAGGACGGATAAGGGTTAATTCTATGCTTGAATTATGTACTTATAATCTGGGGGGGGGGGGGGGGAGAAGCCTGTCATACATTGGACGTAATGAATTCCTTTTTCTATTGGCAGGATTATGGGATTCAAAGGGAAATCTAATTTGCTACCCGTTTTGAAATTTTTCAATGCCAATGGAAGGAAATATATATATAGGATACGTCAGAAGGATTATGACCCTGTTCTAAAACCAATTTTATTGAAATAAAGTCGAGAGAGAAAATATGATCCGACTATGATCAGGCTTCGGTCCTGAAATATTGAGGCATACGTATGAAAAGCTATGAACATTTTAATATCGCAACTAATGATAATTAATGAGATATTGAAAATCTTTACGATATGTATATACTTGTTGACTCCCCCTCTTTGTTAGGATTGAATCATAAAATAAGCGCGATTACCTGAACTGTTCGGGCTGTGCTGCGATCCTCTGGAGGCGCTGCGTTGCTGAGCATTTGCTGCTGTCGTCGGTGGGCTTCTGCTGGTTGGACTGGGGTTGTTCGGCGGTTGTGGCACTGATTCTGGCGATGCTAGGTTGTCAGTGACGGACATGAGGGCCGCCATAGGCGATGGACCGTTCGTCGAACCCTGAAGGGCAAAAGAACTTTCAATTTACGTCCCAGGTAGCACAATTTGCGTAACAACTCTTATTGATATTCGAACCTCGTGTTACACGGTACACCGTTGCAGAACGTCTCTATGCGTTACATCAACTCTATTAACCCATTCGCCACAAGAGTCCCCAGTCTCTATGCACCATTACATATTCAACAATATTTCTATTCAAACGCAAAGCCCCTCGATATTTAATCAAAACTGCACGGCTTTGGGTATCGAAGACATTTGTCTTTCTCGTATTTACATATGAAAGAAATATTATTTAGCAAATCATTCTCGCCACCGTGGTGACACGTGTCCGAATATCAATAAGCGATGAATCCTTTAACAGCCGTCGTGTTAACGTGTAGATAGATTCATACGGGTCGCGAGCATATGAACTTCATTACCTGATGATGATTCGACTGTGAATTATCGTTGGTGGTTTCTTGTGTGGGTGGCGGCGGGGGCGGAGGGCTCGTTCGTGGACGAAGAGGAGACCCTCCACCGTTTGCCGCCACATTTGCTGGCGCCAATGGGATAGATGGGCCAACGTACGCGCCTGAAAATTAAGTAGTCATTAGTCATTTTGCCGCTTTAATTGTAAAATATTTATCTATCATTATCGTGCATCAGTATGTATAGGGTGAATCCAAAGTGATTGCAAATTGTCGGAAATCCAAGATGATTCGAAATAAATCTTCGATGTGTATGAGAAGAGACACTAACAGCGTTGGAAGACAAAAATGGATATCTCTTTCTACCATTCGTACGGGCAAACGTTCGCCATTATACTAAATGAAAAACATCTCTAGGTAGTTCCGTTCCTGGACTATTAACCCTTTCTGAAGTCGCGTTATTACTCAGAAGTTAGACGTATCGACGTGTAGATTTGTCCACGTATAGACTACTTATATTTTTGGTTGTGATACCTATACAATTTTATGACTAGACAAAAATGGAATTCCAAAAATCACTCTTGATCTTATTAGCCGATAATAAAAAAAATCCAGTGTATATTTCAAGCAGTCATCAATTCCTACGCGACTCTTCTTCCAGCCTCGAAAGAAAAATCCGGTTACAGAGAGACTTAAAAATAGATGGTCAATAGAGTGACGCGGATTCGACCGATTTCTAACCGACCAGAATCGAATCGAAGAGACTGCTGGCCGTTAACTCGATCGATTAAGCTGTACGTTGCTATAAAATTGATATTCCACGTGAGATCGCGGCCAGGCGACACACGACGTGCCATCGGGCATCGCCAGCTGTGTACAAAGTGCTTTTCGTGACTTATTTGCTTTCACGGGAGCACGATCGTACACCATGGAATATCGAGCGTTCACCATATACATAATATACTGCCGAACTTTGCTGAGCTACGCATTTTGATATTGTTTACGAACCGCGTTCATACCATCTCCGGTCACTTTCAGTGATAAAATCGTTAACACGCGATACGCGTGTTACCATCATCCTTTTATCTGCACTATTGATTTCTTTTAACAATACTTATCGGCGCTACAACGATATGCCGATAGCGAGGTAGGTGCGATCACTATGTACTTGCAATTTTAATAATTATACGCGTCTTTAGTTTACTTCTTGGTATTATTGTAATTACGGAGTTGTGTGCATTGTTTATAAAAATCACACGCACAGAAAAGTAAGTGTTGAATTTTGGAAGTGATAGAAGGCGTTGAATGATATAGTCCATAATGTGTTAGCTCCCATACGCTCGGTCATTACAAGAACACGCAGGCATGTCAAATGGCTATTCACGTTTCGTGAAAGAGCGATCCGTTACCTTGATCAGACGTACGTTCTCCCTACGCTTAATCGATTATGCATTAGGGAAGGTCAACAAACAAAAGGTAACCTGTTCATTCCGATTGGGCTTAATCGTGTCGCAAAGCTCCTAATTTAAGAACGCTTAATCCAAAGTTCTGTTATACACTGATTGTATATAAGTTATGTCTTGGCTGAACCCCCACTTTTACGCAACATTTGCTTTCTTGTAACACACGTGTATCTATCTGCACATGCATATATATTGACGTACTAAAATAATAATAAAATTTCGCCAAAAAAATGTTTCAATGAAAATAGCGCGAAAAATAATTCAGCAAACAGGACCTGTTCTAAAAGGCGATCGGAAGCAGTTAACCTATTTAAGAATATAAGCCCCCCCCCGCACCCTTTTTAGAAATTGTAAGCATTGCTTGCACACGAGCAAGCTTATTCAAAATCCGCGACAGTCACTCAACTCGATTCTGCTATTCCGTGTGCGACGTTATTAACGCTACGGCAACAATTTATCCGCACAACGTGACATTTCTCATTTATCGCGTCTCGTTACATTTCTTTCTCGGAGCTCGATTGTGTTTACGTGTTTCCCCCGTGCCCACATAGGGAGAAACGCATTCCGTCGCCACGAGCAGAGATAAGCACGGATCGATATTAAGAAAGAAGCGTCGTTTCGTCACGTTCTACGGAGGGCCGTGACACGCGATATCTCCCCCGAGCTTCTACATATGTACAATATATCCCACTGCAACGCAGCATCCGACGTATCTGCCCCTACTTCTGTACCATAGGCCAAGCATCGAGTCACCGAGGTCTCTCGGCTAGAACGTGGTCTGTCTACCATCGAGAAGACGTGTGACCGGTACTTTTCCGTGACGAGTTTGATAGAGGCGAGGACCGTTGGCGCGTCTCCGTTCTCTATCTATCTATCTCTCGAATCGTGCGACACGAAGAAACAGCAGTCGGCTCTCTGCGCCATGCTGAGAGGAAGTGAAGGAAAACGCAGGACGGGGGAAGGCGGGTGGGGGGATTACACGCGGTAAGCAGAGCAAGGGGCAGCAAGCGCATGCGCGGGTTTCCAGAGCATCGTATCGCACACGTAGGCGGCCGGCTTAGTCACACTCTGCGCTTTGTATATCGCAGCTAACCGGTCGACTATAGTGGCCTTGTTTCGAAAGTATGACCCTCCCCAGCGCGTCGTTGACGGCGTCAATGCGCACGTCGTTTACGGCCGACGTCTCTGTACATAGTGCTCCAAAACACATTTATCCATAGGTTACGTTTCCTATTAACTGGAAGGTAACCTTGGTGAATTGTTAATAAACTGATGAAACGAAATGCGCCCGTATAGCGTGGGCGACAGAAGCGTACGGATACATGTTGCATGAAAAACTCGACGAAGGAGACGCGAAACGAGAGAATGTACATAGAAACGTTTGTATATTGTATGACTCTGCATGCCCTTTGGCATTACTACGTCGATGCGTGTGCAAAGATTTATGAATTGGGTATAATATTATTCCGTGGCTTCGTGTCTTATCGTAGCGGGGTTCTGTCACGTGTTTTGCAACACATTGTATGTAACATAACGATGACAGGCGGTGCATGCACACGAACGCGATACTCGTCCCGTGACGTAGGATGAAGCCGATGTATATACATGTCTATCTGTACGCGATCGATTGAGCATAGTCGAGAACTCGCGAGGCATGACGATCATTGCGAAACGCAACTCAGGCTTGCCGCTCTCGTTACTATCGTTGACAGGCCATCGTTTCTCATCCATCTTTGTTTTCGTGTGCACATGTACGTGGACTACGTGTGCACCGTAATCGGATCGATCGAGCGTAAAAATAATTCTTTTCCTTTCGTACCAACCGTCCTGTATTTCGATCGGATCGACAATACCAATTGTTAATACGCGACGAATTAAATTAAGAGGATAAACAGATATACTTCAATTATAATTATGTCTCGGTTCAATTGAATTAGTGCGAAATAAGATGTGTACTTTGGTTAGGCCGTATCTTTATCGAATTTATCAAGAAAATTGCCACTTCGGGAGCCAAGTATTCTTACTCTTCATTAAAGAGAACAGCGGTGCTTAGCTTACTCTGTTTGAAGAGGCACAGGCTGCGACGGGAGAGAATGTAACGTGCACAGATAGAACGAAATGAGCAATAAATTCAAGTATGTAGCTATAGAGAGGGGAAATATCACCCGAGTTATAACCCTTTGGTTAATGATCCAAATAATTGAAATACATAATTAGAATCGGGAACATATAAGACACTAATTCAGTTAATAGCAACGCAATGCAAAAGAATGAATTACTATTGAACATCACCCCCAAAACTCCATGTTTATTTCCAGACCCTAATCTTTGCCAGCGGTAATCTATTTTTATCGAAACAGGCATACGTGAACGTGAATACAATCTTTCCAGCGGAAACGCTATCCTGAAGGGACAAAAGTTGGATAAAAAAAGAAGAAACACGAAAAAACAACATGTATTACCCATACAAATATCCTTATAAGCATAGCTTTACACAGAATATCGAAGTCACCTAGGCGGCTATCCAAAAAGTATTTACAGCCATCGCCAACAGTTAGCCAGGTTTCTATTTCGCTGCAAAAACGAATTTACTGTCTGTTTAAAGGTACAGCCAGAGTCCACGCACCCCTAGTAAATACATACAGCCCAGCCCGTTCGATTCAGGTATACACACGGAACGGTCATTTTACACGGGATAGTTTTTCAAACCCCGTTAGATCTATTCAAAGTCATGCACACGATTTTTCAACCGGTCACTTTTAAGACCTCGTAATTGCCGTTAATCGTCCCTCCCTCGTGATGGGCACTGTTTGAACGCAGGTAAACGAAAAAAAACCCCAGGGTAGGTAAAACCAACGGGACAGTCCCGTTATTTTATCCATCCCTCGTTACTACCGAATTAAATCGCTCAAGATTTCAGCAGGTGACAATTAAAGCCCCTATATTCCTCCTTTATTACGTATACACTGTACTGTATTATACACGTAGAATAAATTTTACGAACGGACCTGTCAGTTTCCCCCCGTATCGCGCAATGGGTAAATTACCATTTGTTTCGTAAAGTAACGAGCATAATGTTAAAATTTCGATCGGCGCCAGGGATGCGGTGAAAATTTTCCAGGTAATATTTATAGCAGAGCATGAGCGACAAGACAGATGGTCGTACCGCAGTCACTGCAGCGGAGCCACTCGATAACCGTAAACACACGCGCGTTAAGGTCGAATTAGAAAGTGGCCAGTGTCGAAATAACGGTCGATGACCAAGGTCAGCCGACTGTACGTAGGTACGTACGGACAGCACAAACGCGGAGCGATGCTCGAGCCTCGTCAACCGAGCTCGTCAATGAGCCACGTACCACGAAAAGGAGCGCAAGAAAAAGGGGGCCACGCTACAGTTACCTTCGCGATGCAGTCACGAAAAAGAAAAAAAGACAGAAAGGAGACTGCATCGCAACCATGCAGAACCGGTTTACCAAATTATTGTACTTCATATTGAAATAAAAGAAGAACCACAATTGTCGCCTCTAACGCCGGCTTGTACGCACAGGCCAACTTTTGTCACAACGAAATGCATATGCATATACGAATTGTGCACGCATAGTTTCACAGATTAGGATACTATGATTTCGCAAAAACGACAAAAATATGATCATATCTAGACGATTAATAGTACGACGGGGAAATTATATTTGCAAAACGTTCGCAACGCTGATGTGATTTGTATTGAGCAACAACGGTCTCATTCATTGTATCTAAATATACCGTATGACGTCATTCAATCGGACGTCACGACACGGCAAACTCGGTGTATCTTTTGGTCGTCCCATCACGTGCTCGACGTATACGTCTCCTTTATACGCGTTTGGACGACTGCCGTTCGCCCAGAATGAAGGAACTGACCGTAGAATAGAAAGAGAGGGTACAATATGGCTTTGGTGCCGTAAGGAAGCACGACCGGTATAGTGGGAGGGAAGAGAGATGTTCCTTCCTTTTACTCCTCCCGATGATTCTACGAAGCCCAAAGGCTGGGTCTTTTAACGCATGCACGCGGCTCGCTCGTTTCTCGTGCCAGATGGCCACGCGCGCGACCAAACGTTTCCTATTTTTACTACCAACCGATAAGAACGAGGGAGAAAGACCATCTGCTCAGATGAGAAAAACATCCGACACCTTGCTTCAACTTCGTACCGGAATACGCAGTAAAAACAGTTGTTCCTCATAGTTCTGTTATTATGACGATATAACTATTGTAGTAAGCTTCAGCGAAAAGGATATCCGAAATGTCTCCCAAAACAGTATTTCTCTTGCTACGTGACTTCGTAAGAATAAATCACGTACGCGTATAAATAACGTTGCGTTAACTCTCACTGTGCAAACGTGTTTACGGTACCTTTCATGTATTAGACGTGGGTCTAGTGGTAGTATCTGAATGTAAAGATTACCGCATCGAGTTCGAACAAATAATTCATTTAAATGTATTTGACTGCAAATATGGTTTTGTCAGGAACACATTTATGTTGCACCCAAACTACTCTATCCCTCGACCAAGCTCATACTCGAAAGACCAACGTTTGCACATCAAGGATTAAAAACAGAAATGTGTGGCCGTAAGACACGAGTATCCACATCATATCGTCTGCATGGAACTCACCATTGGCCTTGAATGTAGTGGCGGTCTCGAAACTGGGTGCTCTAACAGGATGCTTCTCCTTGCTTCTATCCTGCACATAACTGACTGCAAGGCTTACAGCTGGCAAGGAATCGCCTCTGGTCAATGGCGGTCTGACTGTGTGTTGTTCCTCCAACGAAAGTCTCTTTTCTGCATGCTCGTCCTCGTCGATAGCGGAAATACCCCGTTTCAGTTGTGGGATGCCTCTGTTGTGGCTGAGGTTCACGTGATGCGCCACCGCTGCTAGGTGGGCGTTTGGGATCCTTACATTGTTCGTTCTCAAGCCATTCGCAATTTCATGAGTTTCTTCGTGTTGCCGTGAGATTTGCTGCCTCGATGTACCAGAGTTGAATTCAGTAATGGAGTTTCGATGATGCAACTGCGAATAACCGATATTGTGATGCCTCGAATGGTTCTGACCAGTGTTCTGTATAGGCAGAACTTCTAAGTTCGCACCGCCGTTATGTTCGGTGTGCCCTGTCGTCCTATATGCCTTAGACGTCGACGATCTAGCTTCATGGAAACCGTGTGCCTTTTTCATCTGCTTGGCCGATTCTAAAACTGCGTCTATCCTATCGGCGCCCTCGTAGTTCACGCAACCACGACACACGGGTTCCGAAAATTCTGTGATCATTGCCCAGGGCATCCTGGGTAGATCGCACAAGTAACACTGCGTTCTCTTTCCCATCATTTTGCTCGACTTGTTCGTCCGTGAATACTCCGGTCCGAGTCACAACGTACTAATATATCACTCACATCCACTTTCGCACGTCTATTATCCTGCTTCTCTATATCTCGTGGACACTTTCTCGAACAGAAGCACAGCGTCGATATTCTTTACCGGGACTACAGCATATCTCTCGGAACGCGATGGAACTGCTAGTCTCGCCGTAAACACCACGAAAAAATCCACTCTTCACTCCCGAATGAAATATCACTGGAATATACTCTCACCAAAAACCGTCTTTCACGTTTCCCTTTCTCCACTTTGTATCGTAGCTCGGCGATGCACCGACGCGAGACGATGAGAAACGATGCTGGGGGATAGTTCTCGTCGATTATTGCGCCGGGATTTTAGCAAGCGCGAATAATACGAACGGCGTCCGCAGTGAACGCGACGCGCCGCAAACGCGGAGCAGAGAAAAAGAACACGTTACTCGGGCGGCAGATATTTTTACCACACTTGCCCTCGCTTAAGTAAAAATTCGTTTTGTTGTAAATCTCGGATTAACGAGTGAGCGCCATTAAAGCCGATACCGATGCACAGGATATACGTTGCGACGCACATACGAGAGAAACCGTATTCTAGGTTGAACACGAGACACAAAATAATAGTATGCGCGCGACACGACGACGTGCACTCGCTCGCCTGGTTGCCGTACGAGGAGACGAACGGAGACGAACGCTCGAGAATGCGGCGGTAAAGCGGAGCTACGGGTGTCGCTCTCCTCCCCCTTGCCGGTCCCTTCCTTTACCTAACCCCGCTTCGCCACTTCGCAGCCATGGACCCGACAACGACGACAACGACGACACAACGACGACTACGACGCGCTCCGCCAATCGGGCGTTGTGGCGTCATGGTGCATGACGTCATAATCACAAAGCTGCGCATGCGCGCCGCCGCTTGCCCTAGGGAGACACGTAGTCAGCGACCGGGACTCGAGCGCGAATACGCCAACCATGAGTCAGACAGAGATAGAAAGAGAAGGAGGGAGAATGAGAAAGATCGCAGAGAATAAAAGACAACGATAACACGCGCGCGCACTCGCTCGGTGCCCACTCTTCGCAACGAGAGGTCCACTTTACACTCGAGAAAATGCTGTTAACGAACTACTCTTCGGTTTTACTGAATATGGATAGGATCTTTTGCAACTTATTGCGGATGAAATTGACAATTATTTCGCTGGCCGAATGCTTCAATTATATGCTTTTTTCTCACGTTTTTCGAAAGTCTATTGAATTAGCTGGAGGCATCCTGCGATTTGTTCGCACGGTAAAAAAATTGCAAAGGGTGGAGCCCATTCTAATCTTCGTGCAGTATCTCGATTTCTTTTTCTCCTTTTTATTTTACGTTGCTCGGGGCGAATTAAAATGGCGCCCAGTACGGAGTAAAACCGTATTACGTCCTTGTTGCTTTAATTAAGAGAATATCAACTGGAATCTAAAATCCGATTACGCTCTAATTGTGCTCGATGTTTGTTAATGTGCTTAACTGAGACAGTATACCATACGTGAGATGTACGTACTTTTAAACTCCTTTACTCGAAACCTAATGAAAATTGTGTTCTAATACAAAAAAAATGATCTGTTATCATTCGATTAACTTGTAATTGTTCCAGATAATTAACAAATATATCAAAATGACAACTGTATGGTCTCATTTGAAAATGTCTAATACCCTTTTTTAAGAATATGATTAACAAGTTATTACTTTGGGGCGTTCCATTTAATATAGCAGCTTCGTTTCATATCGCAGAAACGATTACCTAATTTTTTGTTAGCCTATCTTAACGCCATCGTTTTACGTTTTACCGATTTAATCTGCTTTATCATAATCGTTCCAGTATACATATACATACTACGTGCCCTGCTGATCAACGTCTTTGCTCCGCTAAAAAAAGCTTATAAATTGCAATCTTAAGATGCACTTAAATGAAATTGCTTAGCCTGTGCGATATAAACAATGGCTATTCATGCCATAATACGAGACCAGTGATCACATAATGGCGTGCCATTTTATCAGGCTCTCTTTTGTGATAAGGAAATATACGATAACGGTCGCAGGAGGCTTGGCATACAGAATGAATGTATAGTTTGGATATTGGGTGCATATATGCTATTATAATAATGGAGTGAATAAAACTCGGGCCTACGTTCGACAAGTGTTCATTGATAAAACCAACGTTGGTTAAATGATTTTCCTATCGGTGCACATTCTTTTATGTTACAAAGTATACTATACTGCGTTTCGCATAGTATACTACATACTACGTACATAGATTTGAAAGTGTTTTTGAAAAAATGTAATCATAGCCTTCATTTTACATGATATTGAAGGAGAGAAAACAAAAAGATATAAAACGATAATGACGCCTTATCGGGAAACGTATTAAGTTATGTGATTATTCTTCCATTCACGATAGTATCTTTTCGTCATCTGTAACCGCGATGTCGAAATTGATTTGATATCTGGCGTTAAAGCCAAGCCTGATAAAAATTCACGTAATCTCTGGAAGCAACGTTACATATCTGCAATATCGTTGCAATTTGAAACAACAACGTAAGTAAACAATTCGTGTAATTTTTGTGATATTTATATCCATTAGATGATATCCTCGCAATTGTTCGAATCTTTAGAAATATTACGATTTTATTCAAATCGTAAAAGACAAATGTGCGAACACAGTTTTTTACTATTTACTATGTATTCAAGAAACAGCATAATCTTCGAGTATTATTGGTAAATTTTGTGGCATACGCTGTTCCATTCAATCGAGAACAAATGTCGAGTACATACATACATATCTGTCAGAATGACATCACTCTGACATCATAGTACGATACGAGTTCGTAACGTGAAACTCAGATGCAACGGTGGAACAGACAAAAAAAATTTGTACACAATCTTACGCGAGCAACGTACGCAAGAATAGTGAATAACTGTATAAACATATACGTTCACTTTCCACCTAATCAGTTTCTGTTATTATAATACATACATGCCTAGGCAACTGTCTCACTAGTTTATAAAACTCCAATGCATAAACAACTGAATTACAGATTTGGTCGATCGGTAATTTTGGCGTGAACTATCCGACAATAATTCAGCAATGTGCAAAAATCTGAGATATCTATTATATGGATACGCTTGCAGATCTCGTCAGGCGCATCGTGTACATCTCGTAGATGTATCAATGGATATTGTACACATTTAGTGGACAAATTATAGATAATTCTGTACCTAGTCACTATACTGTGCCCTGACGATATGATTTTACATATTAACCCATCCACGTACGGTGTCATCAGGAAATCTACATAATTACTTTCTCAAGTGTGCTAACGCGACAGTTCTGCAGAGGGCAAGCTGCATATTAACGTTACGCACACTTACAAAAAAGTGATGCGCATAGTTATGGTTACTTCCAGCTACGTTAGGCAACCATATATGTATGTATTTCATAGGGGCGACTGATAGGGCGACTTTATCTAGCGCGACGCGCTGCAAAATTATTTCCGTTTCGTCGAGACATGCGGTAGACGTGTCTGGCTTGATGACGCCTTCTTTAATATGCTTTAATTTCTAATGCAACTGCGTCGCATCGATAAGAATTTTCATTATTCGATCGATATCAGCAATTGGAATATGCATTTCTTCGCACGTGTATTCTGGAGTAACCTATGTAAAATGTTATATACATATATTATCCAGCAGTGATTGGATGGTGAAATTACTGTTCTCACAAATCCGAGTACAAGCTTTCTTACGTGCATATAATTTGAGAAATTGTTATACCTATAATTTCGAGACGGGTAAGAAAAAACGATGAAAAACTGGCGCTCCGATACAAAGGGTTTTACATATCACGCGGTTGTAGATTCCGCGTTATCTATAGGGTTGATAACGATCGCATTCTGAGCGGAAGATTTTTTTCCGAACGAAACCCACTCACATGAATGAACGTTATGTTTGTGATTTTACAAAAGGCTTGATATCATTCATAGATTATCGGCATTGATACAGGAACCGAACAGTGCAAACGAGTATTCCAACGTGGGATACTGTAATTTCTAAAATATTAATGTTTGATGTCTTAAGCTGACGGTAAATATCCGGGCACACCTGGTACGTATCATAGGGTTATCTCTGTTGAACCATTATGTAACAGAATTTAAAAATTCTTCAACAGTATGCCATTTCACGTTTGTTGGTAACACATACAAAAAAAAAACCGAACGAACTATGTACATAATCGTTTCTGTGGTCGCGCGGGAAAGCATTAGTAATCGTTAACACCTTGTGGTGAATCTGCACAGTACTGCTCGTCCGATGTTTCTCATTAAAAACACCTTTAAGTTTCACCAAGAAATCCTCGTTAAGAGCACGATCCTAAAAATAACTCCATTCTAGTAAAACACGTGCGCAAAAACTCGCAAGGAATAATCACATGTTCAATACAATATTGAGCCTCTATATTTGAGATATTTCTGTGGCCCTAGGCTTTTATCGAAGCGAGTACGCGCGTGCAGCATGACGAAGGTCGTAGTTTCTGCATTTCACTATAAGTGCAAACGAAGCGGGTAGATGCGTTCTCCGATTATGTATTCCTATCGAGTAACAAAGAGAGCGTTGTACTTTTCCGAGCGTAAGTTTGGCTTTACCGACCGCCGCGAGCTCTGCTTTACGTGCTCGTTCGGGAGTCGTATGTCTTGTGACGTCACCTGCGGCTCCGGCAACGTCGCAGAAGATCGTGCAACGTTGTCGAGCTACTCCATGTGCCGGAAATTCAAAGTCTCCTTCGCCACTATGTAGATTCGCGTACGTTCTCCTCGTTTCTCAAACGAACGAACGAACGGCTAGAGGAAACGAAGTTTTGCATTGCTCTTAAACATTTGTACGCACTGTTCGTGCTCAGATTTTGCTCAACTGTGCCCGCAGAATTATTTTAACGATCAAAGGAGGGATCTCGTTGCTGTTTCATAACGAACAGTATCTTTCTCCGTTCGATCGTACAGTGCAGCGCGTTGCTCAGAGCGGATAATACCATTCTGTCACGTCACAACGTACGCTAAGCCAGAGAAAATCAATCCGGCGCTTCTCTACTAACCTTTTGCCTGAACGGCGACGCGCAGGTTACTATCCGCGTCAAAAACACCGCGTTCTTCAAGGGTCCGTTGCGATATTGACCCGAAGTTGCGTTAGGTTATTTCTGTCGAGGTTCATGTACCTTTTCAGGCGAAACCTACGATTTTCGTGGATGCATCTGGAATTCCGCCGTTTATAGTACCTTTTACAGGTTTAGGGATGGAATATTGTTTCGTGGACCGACCTTTGACCGTGTCCTTGACCCCATATTGATACACCAAATGGTGAACGACGTATATACGCTGTCGTACACACTGTTTGCTTGACCGGGCTACTTTAACTTCATAGCCATTTAGTTGCGAAATGTTCGGTTAAAAGAAATGAAATCATTAAGCTAACACCGTGGTTGTAATAAAATTCATTTTTTAACGTCAGCGTTTATTCATAGCCTGCTTCTAAAGTTATATAACACATAAACACACACGTGTATAATAAATTTGTACAGCCCTATCAGTAATTTACATTTATTGCCATGGCGTATTGGCGGTTACTTCATGGAAAATAAGATGGAATTTTCACAAATCGACAGATTTCAGTAATACTTGGTGTAATGCCTAAGTATGGCTTAAAAAAGTAAATAATTTATAGTTCATTCAACTTGTAAATGAAGCTCAAGCAAAATCGTCAAGAATATGAGCAATCCTTTAAATCAATTCCGCGTAGTGTTTACCGTTCGAAATGGACCAAGGGAAGAGGATATGCGCGCGATGTACGACCTAATTCAGTACCCTACTGATAACGATGACGTCACGATAGCTTGTCTACTTGTTACTAGTCACGGACGGTACGTGACACGAGACCAAACTGTAGAGATGAGCAGGGTGATAATGGCGTTACTCTGCATTACGTTATGCGTTACACTAGCAACACAACACGCGGCCAGCTTATTCTCTCGCGAATGGTTTATTATCCGTTCGAATCATTACTGACGAACGTGATGCTGACCCATAAGATCTATACCTTAATAAATCTGTTTCGCCAACTCATTCTATGCGCGTCATCGAGGAAAGTTGACGGAAATGACTTTCTGAATAATTTCTATCATTACCGTATGAGACGAATGTATGCCGACTAAATGAGGTACATTGTATCTCCTAATATTTTTTAACCTCGTTTAGACTCACGCACGCGAAAGGCTCAGATAAAAAACGAATTTAGAAACCGTGGATAATTCTGTAATTCTTTGCATGAACCACGTTCTCCTTGCTTTTCAGCATCAGAATCTTCATTCTCGCCCCTATCGATTCCGCGTCGAAGAGACACGTGAAACGTGAGAAAATGAAAGTAGCAGTGGTAGCTTTTGGATCGATCGGTAAAGGAGGCAGCAAGGGAACAGGGACCAGTTCGTCGTTTCTCTATCGTCGTCCTTCCGTCGCCGTCGACTCGCGAGATTGCGCGGTGATGTCATGTATTCGGCCGAGTTTACGCGTGTTTGTAAACAGGCAGAGAGAACGAGAGAAATAGCGCAGAAAAACGAACGAAGATGGAGCAGGTAGAGGGAGTAGCGTGTTGAGAACGAGGCCGGGGCAACAGTAGTCAGAGAGGGAAGGGAAGTCTCTCTTGTGTCAGGCACCTTGCCGCTTCGACTGCGCAGCATCTCGCCGGTTTCTCGTACGGCTCGTCGAAACTCCCTACGCATCGTCGCTCATCTCGTTTTCTCGTACAAGAGCGTGACGTCATGCTGCAAGTTGCATAGGAGTAACCGGCTGAGGAAAGGATAGCAGGGAAGGGGGACAGTTACGTGGGGATAAAGAAACGGGCGGGACGCCAGCGAGAGCGCGCGCACGCACACGCTCACGTGCGCTCGCGCACTAAAGGGCCGCAGCCTCGATGGATTTCCTGTTTTTGCATGCAGCGATAGGCACAAATACTCTGCAATTAATATCGACCCTTATAGCAGTGATCGTTGCTTTAAATCTAAATAACATTATATGAACGTCGACTGGAAACGATTCGTAAATGGTATATTATTAGTATTAATATTTAATGTCCTTGCATGACACCAACGGTATCACAATTCCATGCATGTATGTATTTGCTTTAAAATCTTTTTGAATTTTCTATCGCGCATACATCCCTTGTTACCATGATACTACTATCGGTGCCAAGAATGCATATATCGCAAATTGGCATACTTCCCGGATCTCCTAAACAAGGGCTTGATTATCGAATTGCTCCGAAATCGAGAAAGAATCGAAACACTCCCGTCACTAGCTGAACAGAGCCAGGCTGCATGCAGAAACACGCGCGGTGACATCGCTCGTATGTAGCAGTTGGCTCGTTGCTTCGCTGCCATTCCCCCAATACACTCCACTCGTCTGCCTAACCTCGCCCGACGTAGCATAACCGGTTCTGCGCCGCGTGCAAACTTCTACCCCCCTCACCCCTAGTCGTTTCCTTCTTCCTTCCCGTAGTTTCCTTTCTTTTCAGTCAGACCCATCTCTCTTCCGAACCGTTCCGACCTCCCCCACTCGGTCCATCTCACTTTTCTTTGACGAATCAGTCTTGCTCTCTTGTGGTCCAATGTACATACCATGCACGAACCATGGAAGAGAGCGTAGCGCTGGCTGCCTGCCTGCTGCCATTCGACAGCCTTACATTCTGCATGCTTTCTTCTCGTTCTTCTTCGTCACCGATGCATGTTCCATGCGTATCCATATGTACACTGTACAGTATGTAACTTTTCTAGCTTAAAATTCGCGTGATCGGTCATCCAGTGGAATAAGCTATCTTATCCGACAGTCTTTCTTCCTTTCTATATACATATTTCTATCTCACGTTTTCATGATTTATCGAAACTTGCACCGCTTCTACTACGCTACAGTCGCTGCATCGGTCAATATCATAGCGTATATACACATACATATATACATACATTGGCTACGCGCACTGCGCGTTACTGCCTTTCGGTTCGCGATCTCATTTTTCGGATAGGCTAGATTAGACCGGTCACGCACCTGTGCTATGTTCGCATGCAGCTTACGTTTCCCGGTTAGATCCCCCGTATACACTCCCACGTATAAAAATAAGATATTCTTTGTCTGTACGAATTGCAATTTTGTAATTCCAGACTAACTATGAGGGATTGTTCGCATTGTCGTGTAACTCAGTTTGCTTCTACTCGACCTATAGTAATGGTAATCGCGAAGGCGTCGGCGGGGCAATGCCACGAAGGAGACGATGGTCCGAGTGCATATTGCACCGGCGGTTAATGGCGTGATAGCGTGACATCGGTGTACACGAACAACCGCGAGGTGGGGCGAAAGGAACGGAACGAAACGAACGAAACGAAATGAAACGGTTGGAACGCGATGTCGCGTGTCCCATGCTTGCAGTCGCGTGTGTCGCGAGTATTACACGCGATCTCTCGACTAAATGCTTTAGCGCACGAATACACTCGTCCGCCGTTTTGCTTCCTCTAATTCTTAACCCTTTAACCCTACTCTCATGACTGGATACTCTATTACTATACACGTAGCTATTACTTTATGTGCCGGGAGATTAGACGAGTTTATCGTGCACGACAAAGTATAATAAATCTTTTCGCATAGGAAAAAGGGGTGTACGGCCAATGCGATCACTTTTTGCACTCTCGACAATGGTGTTGCGATTCGATCTTCTGCTCGACACGCTGGTTAACGCGTATATGTGCTACTGCATGTAGGAGGAGAGAAGTCGACGCGTGGAAAATGCGTATTCTTAATTTCGCGTAATACATAGTGCTCAGCCTCGCGTATCCCCTGAAGGGACTTGGCTGTGAACTTGGATGGAACGTTGCGAATAAAGCGCCTATGTGATCTTCTGTTAGGAACTCGTGAGAAAATGTTCCACAATTACGGAGTATATACCTCTATATGGATGCAGGTATATACATAGATACTTCTTGCAGAAAAGAATGAGCTAGCTGCAAGAAGAGAATTGAAGCTTGTTCGAATTTTTTTTTTTTTCACGTTAATATTCTATACAGCAATGTAGAAAAATACATTGCACGGATAAAAAGAAGAATTATGCTTTGCAACCTATATTCAACACTTCCATCGTCCTACCCTCACTTAAATCTCATCCCTCAATCAAGCCCAAATCACAGTAGGTACATATCCTTGCACCTTTAAACCTGCCTTAAACTTTTGAATGATTAAAGAAAAACGGATAATAGTATTCATCCATCAAGCTCTCCATTTTATCGCACCATCTTTGAACACCATCTTCGAACACCATCTCCCAACACCTTCGACTTCTCTCCAAAATAATTTTACGTTACGTTTCCCACAACTTTCACAGTTTTTTAACGCCCATGGAACGACACAGCTGTACCGACTCAGTCCTGATGGAACAGGAGGAACACATTCTTATTAGCGAATCGTCCAAACGATGAACGCGAAATTTAACGTCGACGAGCACCGTTATCCAAAGTCGAATCTTCATCAGATAACCCGTCGTCGGAGAGAAAAAAAAGGGGAAACAGAGAGGTGGCATAGTTCGGTCTGCACCCTCTTCTTTGTTTCGAGACACGGCACGCCGCGCTGCGCCGTTAAGCCTCTTGAAGAAGAAACACCTGACGACGTCAGGCGGATGGCCGACCTGTGTTAGCGCGTACATACCTGTGGCAGGTGAATCGTGTCAGGTGCACGAGCAGATGGACGCCTTTACTAGAGAAAGCGCTATAAACACGGTGTATCTCATAAATGTGGGTTACTACCTAGTACTAACGCCCACCGTTAGGGGAAGTCCACGATTTATGGATTAGATTGTTCCTTTCGCCAATTTCGGTTCGTTAATGCCGCGAATATATTTTTAATTTTCGATTCTTTTTAATTAATGAAAGATGAAAAGTGGATATACATATTATAAATGTTGTACGATGTTAATTAAGTGCGGCTCATTTATTTCTCACTAACGCGATATAAATAATGAATTCTCATGGAATGGATGAATGGTATTTATATGTGTATGACATAGTCCACAATAATGCAACGTCGTTAAAAATTTCCGTAGCTTTTAATTCCACGTATGTAATATCTACACGTTTCGTTTGAAGTTTGAAGATCGCTGATGCCCTCGTATCTTGCTATAAAAGTCGCGACGCTGAGGTTTTGGAATATTATACGATGATTCATTTCGATTAAGAGTTATGTATAGAGTTTATGCTCCATTTTTTCCTTTTTCTCCCTGCGTTACTTTAGCGGTACATATTCCACATTTACATGCCCCTTAAAAGGTACAGATAATTATGCACATTCAATTGTACCACGATTTCGGAACTGTCCTATGCATGTGTGCCTGCACGTAAGGGGGTAATGGAAAACGTTGGTGAATCCTTCGTGTTTTACAGATGTAAAATGGGCGTTCCAACAGAAAACTACATGCATTCGCAATGGCGATGGAGTACAGTAAGATTCGAACGTCCTTCGTGGCGTTCCTGTCAACCGGACGAATATAACGAGCGCATCTTTTTTTCATGGACACGTGCCGTCAGTCGTGCGCACGTAGTATGCATCTTTGGTGTATGCAGTCGCGCGTACGGGAGGCTATGTGCAGTCACGTGTAAGAGTGGAATAGCGAAAACGTGATGCGATTATGCATTCTTCCTACGTCGTCATTTCTCGCTTGGTACGAGCCGTGCCTCGTGTGTAGATATACATACTTATTAGCCTAACGTTTTATGGTAATTCTATTAAACGCTTCTTCTTACGTAGGTCGTCATTGGATTTCACGTACTGTCTGGCCAACGTCGAATGGTTTCGTGTTAATTGCTAGATTAGGGGGCAGATAGTGAATTACGTAGAATGTACTTGCATGGACATATATGAACATACTACTCTATAGCGTATAATTTAAAGGCTGCACAAGATGGATGAAGAATGTTATGCAACATTTTTGTGTAAATGACTGTTCCTAGTGAATGAAAGCTGTGTGATGTTGTTTCATGTATATGTACTTTCACGGACATACGTAGCATAGTATGGATTTGCTTTGTCTTATGAAAATTTTCGGACTGCTTGCGAGGAGAAAAAAGATACGTTGAGAAATTCGATTATGCGCATAATTTAACGTATTCTTTCGGTTTATTAAAACGATATTTGATGAGGATAATTATAGTTAAATATTGGAATAAAATTTTGTTATCGCGGTGATACAATATTTCCGGATTATTTGTCGTAATGATTTACGAAACAATTTTAATTGAACTGCGCCGACCAAAAATTAGAGGCTAATGCTTCAATGAAATGAATCTTCATGGATTTAATTAATGTGGACAACAGGTGGCACATTACTATTATGCCACACTCAAAACAGTTCATTCATCATAATCACTTCAAATACTATACTGCATAACTGTGAGAGGATTTTTCTTTCGTTATCATTATCAAAGAGCTAATAAGATAATAACTGATGCAGCCAGATATCGATACTACAGACTAAATGTTTAAATTACTTTCGTTCCTTAAAATATAATTAACGTAACCACTTCGATTATTAAAAATTATCCGACATACCTAATATTATAAATTTACAAAAGTGACGAAATTTATTATCATTTTATGTTAAGTACCAGAATACTCTTGAAAACTTTCTAGACAATATAGAGTGAATGTAATACAGAAAGTTTAATGACAATTCTTCGGCAATACAATTATACTCTATTTTCATACCAAAATTTATCCCACGCCCTCGATAAATTCTCGCATCGACGGAATAATTACATAATTATTATAATTAACCAATCAAAATGCACAGACTACCCCGGACACCACTAAAATCAAAATCGTTTTAAATATTTACACCATGAAAAAAAAAGAAATAACAAAATACCAATGGAAGGAACACCGGTTTTATGGTCTATAAAAATCTATGATTTTATACGTCAGCGTCACCGTTGAAGAAGATGGTTCTCGTAGCCATTAATTAAGAGTAATTTGTCGATGGTTAGATATGCCTTCGATTAGATCGTTCGAGAATTCCAAAAAATTGTATACACAAAACGATAACAGTCGAAAGCAACAGCTGCGGTCGCGTTCGATTAGATTCCAGTGGAAAGGAAAGAACAAAATTACACCAGACAAGATCTTATCGTTTCAAATCACAGCTGTCTCTCCCGTTGCCAGTTGGGCCCTGCCCGATTTTCGAAAAAATCGATTCACACTTTACATGGCAAACTGTACGATGGGATTTTATCACTGTCGTCCGTTGTCGAACGACGGATACGTCATCACAATTATCATTAGATTGATAAGCGCACGACCGTGATATCGTACAGTAGAACGCCGAAAAAATAATATCGTGAAGCAGAAAAAAAGGATGAAAGAAAGAAATATGTCGTCTTAGATAACGTTACGAGTGTGCTCTTTTAAAAATATATTGGGGAGAAGGAAATTTACAGACAGTTCGGTTTTTTTTTGGAGTGGTCAGATAAAGGAAACGTTGCGAAATTTGGGCCGGCATTACGCATGTATGTATGTACGTATGTACGTCGTTTTATCTTCTTAGAGTTACAACATTTTAGCGCGACACATTTTTAGGATTTCACGGCATTCAAACGTTTGTATTTTACATGCGTGAATCTGACGACATTTTGTTAACAGCTTCTAGATACGACTTCCCCGCATCTCACCCATTTAAAGGACAATTTCTGGCGAAAGAATTCCAAATTGATTGGAACACACAGGCCAGAGCAGCACGATTGAATCACACGAACGAACTTTAGTAAGAAAGTGTACGCACACGACAATGGTGTTTCGCGTATAACTGGCCGATAGAATAACGAAACGACAGTTTATCGCGGGGTGAGACAGGCCAATGAGTGGTTCGCGCGCAAAAGCACAGTTTTCAACTCCTCCAGATAATTATTTATATCACCTCGAGATACTCGAGCCATCGTTCTTTTCAATTTACGCCGTACACCTATGTGCATACGTGCCAGTGCATATTCGGAGGCAAAAGAAAGAGACAGACACGAAATGGGATTGCTAACTTTTATGGATAATAGTAATAAATATTATTGCACAAATATAAGATTTCCTAATAAATAATAGTGAACACTCGTATGACGTGTCCATGAGAAATTTCAGTGGAGTAATAATAATAATAAAAAGAATATACAATATATAAAAAGAAAAGTTCACTAAAAATTCTACGAATCAAATAATTTTAATCCTAAGTTTTTTGCGAGAAAGAAACATGCGGATGACGATAGCGCGTTGGTTTTTAAATATTCGTCATCTTTTCGAAACATTCGCAATGGAGAAAGGGAAAGGTAGATAGACGAAGACGATAAAGAAGGACGATTTGATAATGTGCCGTCGTTATCTGATATGACACGACAATGGCCGACGCGCGTATGAAATTATATTTCTAGTCGTAGGAAATTTCCAAAGTTTATCTATGATTTGTGTTCTGTGCCATTGATATACGTTTATTGACACGTGGGTTATAAACCCGCTATAACCTACAACTATAAGAGGGTTCTAAAAATGCGCGAAAATTGCGATAAGAACGATGCGTTATACATAATACTTCTGATAATACGATTGCTAAAAATATTTTGATATATATATATATATAGTTCAGAGACATTTCACGGCAAATTCATTCGCTTTTTATAAAGTTGATTAAAGCAATATCAATCTCGAAAACAGTTTCGATTTGAACGCAAAGAGGGAAAGAACGAAACACCACGAGGGCACAGAGATAAGCATAATTTTTACTACTTAATTTACACATACTGCGTGTCCGATAAAATGTACATAAACGAAAGATTACGTTTGGTTGCAAGAAAAAAGGATGTATTTCGAAAGTTCTTTGCGACAGTTAAAGATCGTACGTAATATAATTGCGCGATTTATTATCTTCTTAAACACGTGCGTACGCGTTATATTTAATATCCTATCGTCCCGGCCAACACTTTTCATATCTGTATTTATTCGTGTAGAAAAATAAAACACGCGGAGCAACAGTTCAAGTACTCCAGCACTCGCTATTCGCAGCCGAGTCCTCGAAAATTGCTCTATTAATGGAAGGGGCCAGCGAAATGGGGCACAATATATATATTTATTTCTCACGAAAGTAATACTATCTACGAAATTTTCTAACAAACATCATCCAGACTTGTTACCTCTTGCACACCACCGTAAAGGAGAAAACGAGGCTTCCAAGAGCGTGCATATTCCCAACTACTTAAACACATACCATAAAATGCTAAAGAAATCGTCCCTGAAACGATTGTTACCATAAAAATCAAAGTTCCACTCCACTGCTGTGTATCGGTAAAAATTAAAAGCCCCCTCGATTTAAAGCTCCGCGGCTCCATACCGATATCTCAATGCTACCCGATAAGAATGAAATATATACATATATCTATGTACCATGAAGCGTCGACGCATGAACATGTCCAATGGCCATTGTCCACATCCACCACGTTCCATTGAAAACGCAAGGATCGCGCAGGTGTAGCCGAAGTGCGAACTACGGCACCGTTCGAATCGGCCGAGGAGAAGCGAGAACCCGAGGCATCGCTAGCGTGCAACACGTAGAAGGGAACTTTTGTGTAGATCTCGGCTAGAAAGTCACGTTGCTCTTGCGTGTCGATACCGATAAGTTTCCTGGCCCCTCTCGCCTCGACGAGTCGCGACGTTGTGTCGTAGCCGGCGCGGCAAGATAAGCGGTTTATCGCCGCGTATTGCGATACACAATGTGTGTTGCGCGCGCGTAAGCACTGTGCCAGCTTGGCAAAGAAGAATGGCGAAGATGTTGGCTCGCCGCGGTTTCGCTGCGAGCACGTGACGTAGTCGCGGAAACGCTGGGACGGGTCGTGCGATAATAAAACGATACACCACGTGTACAGTGGCGTTGTAGAAATCAGCTCGACGGTTTTACGTAGCTGGTAGAGTCTGGGGAAACGACGTATCCGCGTATGTACAGCGCGAGCACGAAGTAAGTCCCGTTTCGAACGAGACACTTTTTGTCGTGCACGCGTATTGGTTATTCGCCTAGAATTGCCCCAGTGCCGACGTGCACGCAGAATGGAAAGAATTCGAGATTGTCAACGGGCCGATTGCAATTAGTAGAACTGTACGTTCCACTGCGAAGTAGAAGTAGAAGGGGCAACGATTATTCGAATATTCTGGCCCACGTCGGTCCGCGTTGGTGGTTCGTTAAATGCGAATGCATTTTCCACGGATATCCTGGAAACATTTTATAGGCGACGCGCAAATCCATGCCCCTCCGGCTGCCTTTTATATTTTGCGGAACGCTCTCGGACACGCGGCGTTCAAGCGAACGCGCCCGCTGGCGTTATTCACTTGCAATTACCCGTTTATCCTCGGACCGTTAGTGAATTATACGTGCTAACGGGATCCGATTCACTGGAGTAAGACTTGCTCAATTTCCCTCTTGAATAAAGTTCGCGATCACGAATCTGTGCCAACTGAACGGCAATTCTGTTTCGGCAGCTTCGGTGCTTACGGAGTCGCGTTTGGATATTGTTCTTTGAAGGTAAACGAGGCGTAGAATGCTTTCAAAACGGAACGGGATTATGTATGTGGTCCTGCTTGATTTTCGTCGCGATGATTAATTGCGGGGCATCGTGGATTCGGTGCTTGAATATTTACGTGACGTGTGCAGTTGATTGAGGACTGATTAACTCAGTGTTGATTTACTGTCGGATCATATCAATTCCCCGGTGGATATCGTTTTATTAGATGAAACAGGATTAGAGTGCGGGCAATTTTAAAAACGTACATGTGTACATACATGTCGATAGCTTCATTCTAATACCACGTATCAGCATTTCTATCGAAATTTGAGTTTTGAGTGCCCCCATGTCTACTTCAGATGCTCGATCGATTGTAGATAACACTCTGTGTAATTTATCCAGATAAAAGTTCTTTTACTTGACAAAAAATCGAATCTTTGTCGCACGCGAGCAAGAAAAATACTTGCAATATCGTTCCACCGCAAATTCTTCTATACTGTACACAGGTTTATCCTGTTCGTTCGGTTTTAGTTTTAAGAATATACGTATGTAGAACGAAAATTTTACATGCACACATGCCTGACGTCCATTTTAAGGACACGTATTTGACCATTTGTAGTAGTACAGTACGAGGCTCTTGCGCCGACTGCATACACTTGTATGCGCGTGTGCACACTTGTGCACACGTCGCGCGGTGAGTTCGGTAATTGTGGAATATTTTGCAATTCGTGGATTGGAAGGCGCCTTTCTCGAAAGAACGCCGTTGCCGATTCAAGTCACGTTGGCCCGTAGTTCCGAGGGTGCCCTGAGCACGCCACAGAATACTAGAATACTAGCAACGCGAGTAGCCGCTCGTCCGCGAGCGAGCTACCGAGCGAATCGTATGCCCCTCACGCTTCGACGCGCCATCGTGTGTACCTGTATGTATCTATCCGCTTAAACGTGCCTATGTACCCTACGTAGCTGGCATAACATCAGCCTTTTCCCTTGGCGGATGTTAGTGAAAAATTATGGGACCCCCATGATAAGCAATTTCGCAATTTTTCGCAATTTTTCCTGGCTGTCCCAGGCCACCATGTGAATCGACGATGACCCAAGGGGTCCATTTGCAATGCTTAATTGCAATGCAATACATCTCTGTTGAATATTTTCGTCACACTGTATCGTTTTATGAATATATGTACAGGTACTATGTACCGGTAGCTTAAGTAATTTTTGTCCCTCCATAGAGATTACTAAGATGTTGCTAGGCGGTTTGATTATTAATTTGGTATGGTATGGCTTATCAGTGGCACGTTTTCGAAATTGATAAATGCTCGATAGAGAGTGTGCCAGATTTAGCGCTTTCATTTTCAGAAATTTTTTGATAAACCCCAATGCTATGTGTACCGTTGATCAATATTCGATAAATCAATTTTCGCGTAATACAAAAAGGAAACGAGTATTTAAATCCATTTTAAACTAGAAACGAAATAATACGAAAATCGCGATAATGTGCATGCTTACAAATACGATATAAAGATGTGTACTCGTGGAGCGTACTAAATTATTATAGTGCAATACAATTAAACACGATAAAGCACTTGACAAATAAATTACCCAATTCTCACGGTGATGCCACATATAATTAGAAAAGTTGTGTAAAGTCGACGAATTAAATTAGCCACCTTTATTTTCATCTCATGGGCGTCCGTCGCGAGGGAATTTTGATTTTCAGTCGAACGGACCATTACCTCGCCCACGTCGTAAACGATCGCCCAAAGTCTCGTGATCGAGTAAAACCGGTTTGAATGTACCAGTGCCGTAACTACCAAGCGGTGTATTTCGCGATTAGCGAATAGTCGCCGAATTCCCAAAACGCATTCGTTTTTTGGTTAGCCAGCGCAAAGGAAAAAGTATTGCACTATTTATTACTATCCGAAGAAAGAATAAAAATAAAACGAAGCTACTTTTATTCGAAAAAATGGGATATTTCCGTATGTAATGTTTAATATCACGCTTGTCCTCTGGTTGACGAGCCCCTCTGTACACGAATGTGGTACATAGTACGAAGGGATAGTCTTACGCCTGTCGCCTATATAAGAGGACCAACCACTAAACAGAGATACATACGTCCAGTGCCAAGAACTCACAGGAGCAGTATTTAAATCGCATTACGATTCGACTCGATACGAGTAGAAAACGAAAGCGATGATGTAAGAAAGGCAAGAATCGATGTGGCCATGCCTGGAAATTCTCGCGGCGTAGTAACACGTTTTTTTATTTTTTTTACGCTTCTCTGATCATCTACAGTTTCATTTAAGGAACACGATCCTTAACATTCCGCTCGCCCCGTGGCTCATCGGTTTTCGTTATGAAAACTAGGGGAAAAATGTGCCTTCCTACATCCCCCGCGACATTATTTTTATCCGCAAGGCAGCCGCGACAGTATACCGGGTGAACCGCGTAACGCGAACTCCAATACGACTCGAAGAAGCCTTTAAGGCGATTATAGACAATTTTCATTTTACATTATGGTGCCCGCCGAATTTGTCTCAATATTCGCTGGAAAATTCGAACGAAAGGAAAGTTTTAGAAAAAGAAGGTGATGGCGTTAAACTGTTCACCCAGTATACTGTATATCTAACAATAAGTATATACGTTTGCAGTCGAGCAACCACTGGTTCCCCGCTTTACAGACATTTTACGGAAACAGTACGGGTTCTCCTGGACGGTGTAGCTCCTGAATATCGAGAACTCGCAGGTCGTACTACGTGGGACGCATTCCCAGCCTCCGACACGCACGCTGAATTCTGAATTGCGCTGCTTTCGGAACGATTTCTTGTCATTGACGACGCCCCCCTTCCAGAACTCATTTTGGATTATTCCATTAAGTCAATTTGGTATTCGATCGATTAGAATTCATTGGAACGATTTCATTCTGTTACGAACTGCTAAAACACGTGCACATGTAGGTAGATATTATTCAAACATCTGCCACCTACTGTAACCTACTAAAATTTTTTTGTTGTCTTTGTTAGTTTCTCTAAATAGTCGAATGGACTTGGGTCTGTGAGAAATTTAATATATCCATTTTTTGTGGAGAAAAAAAACTTATTGTAAAGGTAGGATTCGAATACCACTCGCGGTCAGAATCGTGCTGTTGAGGATCGAGCAGAAGGGTTGTCATACGAGGCTACGCATACTAATGCAGATGATTAGGCATAAAGAAGCTATAAATGTTATATTTTTGTTTATAATATAGATATTAATATCAGATATTAATAAAGGCTTTAAATGATTGAAATAAAAATATTGCAAGGTTACGTGCGATATATAATTTACAAGTTACAGGTCACTCTAAATGCATTACCTTCTATGTATAGAATATATTTAAAACTTTATTTTATATCTGTGTATGTTGATCTTAATATTGATTTTCTAATTTTCGTTTTCAGTGACGTACATTCCTTTTTTTAGTCGCATTAAATTTAAAAGTTAATAAACAATTTAATAACCAGCGTGTTTTCAAGTTCAATAGTTCAGTAATAATGTACCTTTTAGAATTTATAAATAGCAACAATGCCTTCTTAGCCACCACAAAAAATATATATTCTATTTAAAGTTACGAAGGTGACCACAGTGCAATACAAAAACTAAGTTGCAAAAAATTAATCACTGTTTCGTGTATCTCGTTAAAATCAGATTAGACATATTTTTGTAATTAAAATGCGCATTTTAAAACGCACAGTACAGCAGAATCTTAAAAAAATCATTGTTAATTTATTGTATGTTAATTTTTATATACTTTTTTCCGCGAGATATTATTATTCCATATCTTTAGATAAATAAAATAAATCAATAAAATACTTGATATAAATTTGATTTTTCTCTCAAAGAAATTCAGAGAATATAAGGGACGTCATCCCCTGAGTAAACTTGAACAGGGATTGTACTTCTGAAAATAAGAAAGTACCAATATTCTGTTGCCATTTCCCTTTGAAAGTAAAACACCTTAATGATATTTAATTAATTTTCTTATCACGATAATTTAAAAAAAAAGATCTATCACACGTTGCAAATTAAAAAATTTGCCTCCTGTGAGGTTTGAACTCACGACCCCTGGTTTACGAGACCAGTGCTCTGCCACTGAGCTAAAGAGGCCGATGTTTTTCTCTCTTCCTGCAGTGTTCATCTATGGCATACCTTCCCTTCGTACTATTATCATTTATATTAATACGATACCGGCGCAAAAATATATCAACTACCATTCAAAAAATATTTCTCAGCATCAAACTAATTATATCCATAATATTATTCATGGTTTCTGACTTTAACCCACCTTTTGCACATTGCAATATCAAAAATACCCTTATGCAATTTTGCAATGTCAAAAATATCTGTACGAATATTTGACTTCAATATTCGTGTACAATAGAATATTTCATCACTTAACATCGAGCAATGCATTAACGATACCTATGTACACACGGTGGTGCGAAAAATTAAGTAAAAAGTTTACATTTCTACGTACAATGAGTATCAGTTACTTTATGTCCTGTCGGCAACGCTCATCTATTTTGGGGTGTCTTCCTCCCCTCGTGTGAAATATATACCTACATATATTCTATAGTACCTTTCCGTAAAATTATTGTACTTTTCCTACCGTTTACCTTTCAAGCTTCCTTTTGTCCGCCATTGTGTATGCCTCGAATAAAGAGAAATCAGAATCTATGGGTTCGCAAGGGACTCGACCGAACGACTTCACTAAACTGAAAATTCTGGAATTGAAATGTAACTTCCTAATATTAACAGAGACGCCGTATAATAACTAGGGAAACCATGGACAACGAGGAATTAATCCTGATTGGCAAACATTATTTTCCACTTCATTCGTGTCTATCACGAGGGAATTTTACCTCCAAGGAAGACTTTCAATTTTTAATTAACATATTCTGTTGTACTTTCTTTCGACCGACACTGCGCGCGCATACATACATGATATTAGCGTTTACATATCGCCAGAACGATATAACGATTTATGTAACGTGTAGATGCACATCGTAACGATATCATATTGCAAATTAATTACACGAATCTCGAGTGTCTGCCACCGAAATAGCAGGCACAACTTTCGCGTCTGAAACACTTGATTTAAAAGTCGCCAGCAGCGTTTCTGCGATATTGCCGTTGCTTCTGTACAAAAATAAACTACATATAGCGCGTCGTGATAATGAAATCGAAAAAATTACGCTCACTCTGATTACGCACGAGCTGGCTGAATCTGCGCCTCTATTCGTTAATCATTCACTGGTAGATAAAGAAAATATATGTTTGGCGCTGTTTCTCAGCGCGTAGTAGTTGTGCGATATTTTTTTAATTATTTTAATATTTTCGTTTGCCCTTTTCCGAATAACATTATAATTCCCTAATTCGTTAAGCTATTGTTGCAATTGCTCAATTTTGTTTGCCACTGGTCCGTTCTTCCTTTGTTTAACAGAACGAAATATAGGTTCGAATTTTACTCGAGCAAGACACTAAGAAAAAGTAATATTTGTGCGATTAATACACATAGTTTTAGAGATAAGAAGCTTATTTATGCAGCCAAGATACAGTCGAAATGAGCAGTTTACATTAACAATATCTGTTCGACTATTGTGCTCAGAGATCAAAGACCATTTCTATGCAGAATCGCCCCAAGGATCGACTGTTTTTGTTCACCTATCATAGAACACCCTGTATATTAGGGTGGCTCCTAGCTGTTGGCATACAGTGAAAGATTTTTGTGTGAATGTTTTTGTTCTCACCCTCTGAAAGTGTACGAAATCATGTGAAAACAATATCTGTGGCACAAAGTTCATTTGGATAACGATAAAGCGTGCCCTAACACCTTTGAAAACTTAAATGGAAAGCATAATGGACTTTTTCTTCCTTTGCTACTTTAAATAACGGACGTCAAACTTTCTATCTATTGTATACCTGGTTGGCGTATTTTGTTTGAAATCCATTTACAAAAAATAAAAACCGTTCGTCTGAATCCCTTTGTAGAAAAGTATCACTGCTCGCAAAAGATTTTCCATCCCTTCAAGTAATTACATCTCACCAAGCTGTACTGACAAACAAAATGTATATGTATACGTGCTAAATACATTAACGTTACAACTCGTCTGCATCCTTTACTCTTTTGCCCGTCTCGCTCGCCGCAATGAATTTAGCACCAGGACAATTGCATTCACCCGACTGTTCTCGATATTCCCGTCGTCACGTTGGAAAGTTTGCGACCGAAATAGAAAAAGCATTACATATTTCAAAGCTCGTTCGATCCAATAATGCACACGATCGCACGTCGCGGTAACAGGTCGGGTGCATTATCTATGGCGGCGTAACATATCCTGGAAGCAGCGTTGAAACATCTTTATACAACAAGCGTGACAGTGTTCCGCGTCGCAGAGGGTCTGTCATAAACCGTTTCGAAAATAGTCCGACCTAGAAATTCTGCATAAGCAGATGTCAATTGTCACTTCCCGTTTTGCGCGTCGATCACAATGAACACTAGGCAACTCCCTTTCTCAATGGACACGTGCAAACTCCTCTTTTTTTTCTAGGTATACACGCGTATAAGCTGCCAGAAAAGGGCAGATGTTGGAACCGTCTTTAAGATTTCGGTAGGGAGACCCTTTTCAGGCCCTTCGTCGTACTCTTTGAGAAGCTATAATAAAGGACCCAACGGAACGTACCCGTGAGCCCATTGTGCGATTAAGCAGATGTTATCCAATGAATGCGCAATGTATAATATGAACCGCGGACAAAGAACGCGATTTTTCTATCCCGGCCACTAGATTTTTGCGTTTCCGTGCTATGTAACCTCGTGCGGATAAGGGAAAAGGTAACGATGGGTCGTAGTCTATACACACACCAGTGAGGACAGTAACTGGGCACAGCTGTAAATGTAGTCCAATGTAAACAGGCATGGAAAGTACAGAAGGTATAGAAAGGGAACGGCGAAAGAAAATTTGTACGGCCTAATCAGCTACACCGCTCTGTTGTATGTATCTGTTTTAACGTTTTTTGTACAAGGAGCAAGAAATATACGAAACCTTCATAAAAACAAATGGCCCATCTACGGATTGAAAATCATTTAAGTATACTAGGTCTACCTAAATAGATACATAGAAAATAAATAAATAAAATTATTTGAAAAGGTTGTTTAATGTTTACGCAATTGGTCATCTAAAAACCCGGCGAAACTTTTGCGATCGCCTAATATTTATATTTGGCATTGTGACAAGAGTGTGGTAATAAAGGTGACATGGTGGGTCGGTCAAAGCCACATCCGTTCTTTTAATCGTGATTCCCTCCCAGAAGTATTTCAACGTGAATCAGACGCCGAATCAGACGCTGCCTACCTTTTTTGCTCTCGCTTTCACGGGAGCAGGGACATAACAATGACTTGGCTTCTGTGAATCGCACTAGAACAGCGTATGCGAAATGGAGGCGCGAGCGTCAGTGTTGTAAATCCATTTGCCGTCGATCTCGACACCAGGGCCGAGGTCAACCAGCAGCAGGACGCAGTCAACTCGATGACTCTGTACTTTCTGCTTTTATTCGCCAGTGGGATCCTTGCCAGCGGATTCTATAACTCCAAGAAGATCACAGCTATCATGGTAAAATAGCCTCGTTACTAACCGCGAACCTCGCGCAAGTTTATTCCACGATCCTGCTAAATACCTTTGTTACAATAATGTATTTCGTCCATTTATATTCTTGAACGTAGAACATGGACAATTATCTCATCACGACTCCAAAGAGTAAAATTATTATTCCCACCAATTGTACTGGATACTTCTCCCTTACATTGAACAATTCAGCTGAACAGCTGACTTTCCAAGAAATCAGATAGAACCTGCGATAGAATTCGTGAAATGTTCATCAGTACCCACAACTGGGTACAAAATGATCTACGGTCAGTCTGTGCTCAATAAATACATATCCGGAAACTATTTCTAGAAAGATGCTGCGACTTTAAAAACCTAGACACGTTCTATCCTGAAAACGGGAATTTAAAGCAGCCGTGATCTCATGAAAGCGATGATGCCTCACTTTTAAATTCCCGGCGACCCGGTTGCCCGTGCAGCGTGTGTGTCAAACGTTGTCGAGCATTTAACTCTGTCCGCATTCCACTTTAACGGGGAATTTCTTCGAAAATTAACGTGAATAAGTGACGTGCGAGTTTCTTGCGCGCATCTTTCGAGAAGTTTCCCGTTGGATAAAAGCGGACATGCGCCCAACCGTTTCACGAGACAAGCTACCGGTTGTGTCGGCCGATGCGATGGGACGAGCGAGCAACCTCCGCTCCGTACCCTTGAACCTAACAGACGCTCGCAACGTTGCCGCCTTGTACAACTATGCCGTATCGTCGCGTTCGGCTACACTCGGCTCCGATCGGCGGTGCTTTCTTCGCAAGAATTTCGCGTCCGCCGTTCGTCGTCGTTGGTGGCTGGCGCGACGCCGAGCGTGCTGACGTCACACCTCGGCGTTACGCGTAGCGTTACGTAAAAAACGTGCTGAACTGCTTTACTCTAACGTGTCGTATATGTATGTATAACTACGTGCATAGTAGCACGATACACGAGTGTAGAAAAATTGACGAATATTCATAACTCCACGTTGATTATATGAAAAATCGTCCGACAAATGTGGCATTCTGACGTCAGGAAATTATAAATAGCAGCAAGAACTAGATTATTTTTCACATACTATTACTACCGATATTATTACTTGGTTTTTCTGGTTTTCCGACCACGCGTGTTGGTCATTTTCTTTCTTTCGTCGTACATTGGCCTCTGCTGTTCTGGATTTAGGTTACACACAGTCAGTCATGCTTTCTCCGGAAGATTTCCGTGTCTGCCGACATCGTCGGCTAACAGACACGCTGCACGTTCTGACGTCACCTTGTTGATGTTACGTAGAAAAAAAACTGTCTCATGAACTTGATTAACGCGTCATTCTCTCGCGACTTTAATCGTAATAAAATCGCCTCACCGTGGAACTACATACTATAAGGTTATCATCGTATTTGCACAACGGAGAGGAGAAACGTCTTTTTTTGTCCTTCTTCGTTTCGTAGTACATTGGCCTTGCGTATACAATCATTCTTGGTCTGGGCTGCGCCCGAGCATGCTTTCTCCACAAGAATTTTATGTCTACCGACGATGCTGACTCGCAGACAACATTGAGAGTACAACGCTGACGTCACGTGCAGTGTTGCGCGTAGCGTTACGTAAAAAAAAAACGTGGCTGACGAATGAGAAATGCATCGGTCTATTACTGTAAGGCCGTATGATGAATTGACTATACCGGTAAAGTTAATGAAGCTACTTTGGATACATTACAATGAGAAATAACGTACAATCTTACGAGTACGATTCAATGCTACAATGACGTATCATCGATAACTGGTACGAGCGTGAAATATGTAATTGCAACGACGCGGACGAGTCCAGAATGATTTAAAATTCGTTTTCTATCTCGAGAATATTCCCCCTGAACAAATATATCGACGAAATATCGCTTTACCGTAAATCGCGACTGAACGATCTCCTTCCTTTACCTGCCCTTTGCTCTTACTCGCTCTCGCCCCGCGTCTGTCTCCCGTTCGCACGCTCGTGTGCCATTTACGAGGCAAACCGGTTTATGCTTTTTGCGAACCTCGGCTTCGCGAAGAATGTTGATTTTTGCGATATATACCGCTGGGAACCTAACCTACATCATTATCCGGATGAGCTGGCCTCACTTGAAGTCTCGTTTCCTCGCAGACCTTGAGTCGTTGTAAGACTTTATTTTTCGTTTCCATTATTAACGCGACGGGGAATGATGCATTCGAGGGTATTCAAAGACGAATGTCCTCGGAACTCGTGACTCGTGACTCGATAAGCAAAGCCTTTCGATACGCACGAGTTTGGCGTCCGTGAAATTGCAGAGGCATGTGTACTACGTGTGCCTAAGATTAAAAATTTCAGTCACGAATGAAGGAACGACTTCATGGTCGGGGACGAATTCGGCAAAATCTCGTAATTTATTATTCGCAGCACGTACCATCGCCGAAAATATTTTTACTACTGAACGCGCGAAGCATACGCCTTTGTTGATTAGCGTAAGTGGCCATTGTTCTCACTAACCTACAGCACTATACTCATTATCATTTTTCATTCGTGACGGTACTGCCAAAGAATTACAACGGCCTCCCGATAAACTACATACTTCGCGGCCGTGCACGTTAACCGTTTACCTACCATGGCGGATTACGCCAAAGACGCGCGAAAATTGAAACGCGTAATACTGAATGAAACGAAAAAAAAAAACCGGAACCACTAAGTTAAAAAACTGCAGCATAATATGGTATCACCGTATGTTACGTAATTAGACGTTCAATTTCATTGAAAATGTTTTGCTTGACATATCTATGAAAAATATAAGCAACGTAATACGTTAAACGCAGTGTGCAGTTCATCTCGATGCAAGTACCGAAGAGTACTAAACGGATATTACTACGTGTGCAAGCAGAAACCGGTTAGACTAAACTTTCGAAAATTCCAGAATGACGTAGCCTTCCTCGCGTGTATATGTACATATGCACCGCGAAGATACACAGCCATGTTTCTCCCATCGTTCTTCATTTACAGTTACTTACATAAGATACTCTCGAGCCCCTTTCTTAACGCTACGACGCATGGCAATCAGCTTGGTCACGTTTTGCAGTGCATAAAGAAAACGCGAGTGTTTGAATGCTAACGCGAAATATTACGAAAATGTTCCACTTGTCCATTAATAATATTCCACAAATGTATAATTTTCCTACCTACCTTGGTAATATTGTTAAACACTGTAACACCACAATAAAACACTTAACTGATCATTTACGTCTAAACATGCGCATAAAAAGAAACATATATACATATAACAACGGTGAACGTTACGGCTGTTCGACGTTCGAAATTACGATTTATAAATCCTAATCCGCATTTCCAATTTCATGGAATATATTATTTTGCTCGATTCAGAAACATGCAAATTGATCGACTCGAGATTAATAATTAAAACTCTGCTGCAAAATAGACAAGTACCAGTTTCATTAAATTGTACTCACGTTGCTGCGGGGAAATCGACGAGAGTTGATGCGGTTTTCGAGACGTTGTTCGGACTTCGTTGCCTCTTTGTAGTTTCACCGGAAGCGACTAAATAAATGAAAATATATTTTCAATTAAATATAAACGCGGAAAGATAAAATTTCGCGAGTGTAGCAATGTAGTATAATAAATTAATCTATAACGCACCATAACTGTAAATCTGATGTTCGCTCGGTGTTCCAGTAAGTCTGTCTTCGGTTCTAGATGTTAATATTTCGTTTATTCGCCAATCTTGAATTTCTTTGCGTAACACAGTAACTGGGTCGTCGACGTTAATATCGTCGTAACTTCTAGTACAGATTACGTTCACAGATTCTTTGGATTTGATTTTCTTCTTCGTTACAATATCCGCTTGAAGGGGAATATTTGTTGCCTGTTGGTGGTACTTTGCTCTAGTATTACTTTGCCATTTTTCTTTCTTAGGTAACACCGTTTTATTTTTCATAGGAGTCCTCGCGGATAACTTTGGTTGCGGTTTTACCAGATGCGTCTTTTTATTGATCGCGGAATGCGATGTTTTACCGATTGATGAGGCATTTCGATTGTAATTTGACATCTTGCAAAGTCTTCTGATGATTAACCTTTTGTTTAGTTGTTCTTGTCCAACCTCCTGAAGTCACGACGATACAGTATTTATGAGTTAATAATTTTGAAAGTACAAGATACTGACTCAAATAGCGACATATGAAATGCGAATTACTTTTGCACAAACTGCTATGAAAATGTGTTAACTTAAACAGGATTAAATATTTAAAATTATATGAAAAGACACACTTGTACGTATTTGACGAATAGATTCACCAAATTGAAACGAATAAGACGGAATAATTTTAAGCGGTACGCGAATATGAAAAAGTGCATGTTCGCGCCATCTATGAATAGTAGAGCACACTATGGTAATGGTTTACTTATGGTAGCCAAATAATTATAAATTTGATCGATGAAATATAATTAAAATAAATAAAAATTATGCGTTACTTGCATACTTAAAGTACTATTAACTAACTTGTTGTGGTTGCAATATCGCCACTAAGAAGGTAAGCAAGCACAATAAAAATAAAGTCAAAAAAGCATTATGATTGACAATTAAAAGAAAAGAGAAGAATTTCGTGGGTAACATTTTGCACTCTTGTAAAGTTTAACTGGAATTTGGAATAATACAGAGGTATTATATAATTATAATACCATGCGGTAAAATGAGTAGTAGCCGAAAGTGTCTATTTCACTCAAATATATTCAACAATTTTAAAAATACGTATTGCCTTTACGAATCCTCGCTTGTCACCTGTCCATACATCGCGCCATAACCAATGGCAAGATAACAAATATAATACGGAACCGTATAAAAGAAAAAAAGGATGAAAAGATATTTTCAAAAGTACTGTTTCCATAGTTATTTAATTGAACTTGAATTTAAGTATAAATATATCGATTTATCGTTCTTCCTAAAATTCGTAATATTTTATCAAATAATGTACTTGATATTAATCAAATTGAAATCATAGAGTTTTAATATTAAAATAAAAGTTCTTGTACTGCATATTCTTTGACAATAACGCGTGCCAACAACACATAAAGTATACGCCATTACAATTATAAGGTGTATTTCGAAAAGTTTGATTAATATTAACGAGCCTATCATTGAAATCGGGTATTAAAAATATAACAGCCATCTTACCTTCCAAATAAAAAAAACCTCGATGCTTCCGACACAAAGGCCAAGCTAACTTTGACTGAACAACACGATCAGCTGCTGACACGAAACATCTGCTCCTTTTATACTGGACTTTTGTGTTTCGTACAGTATCATTGACAAATTCCGTGCTACAATACAAAATAATTGTCATAAAATAATGATTGCAGATTTCTACGAGACATTTTCCCTGCGCGAATTTTTGCAATTAATCCCTCCCTATTATATTTCAATGACAGAACTTTAATTATTTACATATCAATGAATCAATTTGACAGCTATTTCATAATCTCTTTAATCTATGTTTCAATATCACTGGTAATCAGAATATTTTATTATTTAATATACTTCTCGTGCATTCAACCCGGTTCGAGTTTGAAAAGCAAACGTTATAATGTGTTCCGAAAAAAATCAAGTTACGAAAATTATCGCGCGATGAATTTTCGACCTACGACCGTGGAAACAGACTAATATCATTGATGGTTTTAGAATCGAGACTTTTGTCATCTATCAAAGAAGCTTTGCCAGAATTAAGTAATTTAAACATAATACCGGAGAGGAAATGTGAGTGCGGTGAAAACAAATAGGGTAGCGTCGATGTACTTTTTTGGAATGGGCCGCTAGAGGCAGCACCAACCAGGGGACCACGAAATACCGGGTGTCCGTATTTTCACGCACCGCTGTAGGCACATGGAAATGGGGCTGTAGTGCCCTAAGAAACATACGACAAGAAAATACATTGGATGATGATACGTCTATTCTATACCCTGTGGCATCGAGCACTCTCTTTCCTCGCTGATAATACGTAGCATGCATGTGTACTATCTATGTATGTGTATATGGGGTACACGTGCTTTGCGAAAGTAATTTCTTTCTAACCTTCGAACTATTCATGTCAAACTTTCTTTAGTTTTTACGGTGTACAGATAATTTATTTGTGTGAACATAACATAATATATTGAAAGAAATAAATCATAATGGCAATGCAGGTCCCTCCGAATGCAGGTGCTGATCAGATTAAATATGTATGTATTCGTAGTGGTACCACAAATCAATCTTTAAAAAGATCGCGTTAGGAAGTTAGTTCAGCGATGAATGTTAATACTTTGCTAGCGTGAAAGATGAAAGAGTAAATTGTGACGCGCTAGAACGGAAATAAATGATGTATAATGGAAATCCAAAATGATTCGAAATTTTTATGATACTTCAGGTCCGAGACTTCGTGACGTCCTACAATAAATTGATAGAAACTTGTTTTCTTGACTGCATAAATGAATTCACGACACGAGACGTTAAAGCGCAGGAGGAAACCTGCGCCCTAAATTGCATGGAAAAGTATTTGAAGATGAACCAAAGGGTGTCGCAACGATTTGAAGAATTTCAAATGCTTGCCAATGAAAATGCCCTAGCTGCTCAAAAAAAGTTAACCGATGCTGGAAAGTCGTGAATATTATATAAATAAAGTTTATCCTAATTGTGTTGAATGCTTCACTCTTCTACAATTTCACCTACACTCAATTAATGATATCTCAACGATTGTTAAAGTTGAAGAAAAGTAATAAAGGATTAGATTTACGTATAGCCATCAAGATAAATAAATATTGAAATAAAAGAATGAGGTATTGTGTTGTATATAATACCTTGATTAAATTTTAAATTAGATATATATACCGTAAAGAATAGTAAGTATACTATTTAGTTACACATTGTTTAAACACGGAATGTATTTAAATAGTTTCAATCAGATTTGAAAATAATTTAATAATTTACATAGTTGTCTTTAACTTTGTACACAATGCAGTTAGAAATGTGTGGCTTTACCCGATAACAAATTACTCCTAAATGTACCATGCGAATATACATATAAATAATTTATTTCAGGAAACAAATTAACAGAGAACCAGTTCGGTTTAACTTGATTTTGAGTGGTCAATATCGTGCAGTTTTGGATTTCCATGCATTTCAATGTCCATACTATTGGAATCCCATTTAAAATGAGCGAACGTCGACAAAGGTTGTATCGTCTCGAGGTTCGATATCGGATTTATAATTTGTGAACCAAAGCCTGTACTAGAAATTTGTTTTTCCTGATTATGCATTAGGAGCTCTGCATTCGGCGAGTTTGGTGGGGTTCTCCTTAATCTTTTGTAACCCGAAAATCGGTTGAATGATACTTGATCTACGCAAATGGCTTGCGTAGTATGTCGCGTTTTGTACAAAATTGGACAGCCCAGATCTCCTTTTAAACTTAAACTATACAAATTCGCAAGTCGTCGTAATTTCTCCCGTTCTGGTTGCCGCATGGGGTGCAATCTAAGTTCACTTTGCGTGGGATCTTGCAGGAATCTGGAAACTTTTTCGTTAGCTGATGTGATAATTGAATATCCGGGTTTGTTGTCAACATGCCGACGTCCAGCACGAATTTCCCTCGCGCTAGCACTCTCGCGAATCCTTTGAATCCGTTTTCTGTAACATTTTCTGGCCTCAATCGTGCCATGCTCGAAATTCCCGTGCAACATCATTTGAAATGGCGAGTCTGTATTAATCTTCTCTTCATTTGTGCTTTCGCAATCGTCCCACCAACTGGATTCGCCAATCCAATCTGACTGTTCATCATCTCCTACATAGTGGAGGGCCAATTAATTTTTAGCAATTGTTCATCCAAATAATATAATTATACCTTCTCGGTCTTCGTCGTTTGTGATAACACCGGTCTCCGACTCGCTAGACGAAATACTAGAACTGGATATTCTTGAGCAATCGATACCGTCTTCTGTTTGCATCTTAATACGATTTTTTGATTTTGTACTCCTATTTGGCTTCAGATTTCTGATTCCACAATCTGCAGACCGTTCCCTGCATGACCTCTTACGTTTCCCACACCTAAAACGTAATCATTTACCAACATATTACCTTTTTATCATCTCGAAATACCACTAATAATTATTGCAATGCAATACTTGTATTGCCATAACAAATGTATATCACCATATTGTGCCATATTTATTTTTACAATCGCTTCGAAGAATTCTCATTTTGTTTGCAAGTGTTGCAGACATTGCAACTGCCTGCGAAGTTGAAGGATTAGAGTCAGGATCGATGGCTATTTTTTTAAATTTTCTTTTACGTCTTGGATTTACTCTAGGCACAAAATTTTCGTTAACGGAGTCGCTCTCAATGTTACTGGCATTGTTCGAATTGGAGAAACATGACGCCAGTCTCTTCGTTTGATTTGTATCATCGCTGTCGGACTGATATTTGGAGGCAGCATGATTCTTTGGCATATGCCTGTCGCAAATGGATGAGGAACTATCATCGGATTGTTTGCTCACGTGAAGGGATGCTGAAACAGAAAGTAATTGTTTGTCAAATCCCTCAACAGTTTTCGCAGCCTTCAAAAATTACTTTTCAAAGATTTATATAATTTCAACTGTTCGAGCAATCAAATAATGACTTTCCACTCACGAATATTGCCTGTCGACCGGGCTCTCCTTCGAATACCCCATCTACGTCTGACATTTGCGCTATTATTGCTTTCATCTAAGGCCAAAGTTAAATCATGCACAAGTGCCTCCATTTTTTCTCTTAAACCTCCTGATACAGCTTTCAAAACACGCTCCATTTGAGGGATGTGTTTATTCTGGAAAAAATCGTATGACATTTGTTGCATAATAAATAAAGAAAAATGTTCAGAGTTAACTGATACATAATAAAATTTGGTAGATTTGTTACATAACAAATTTATATCGGACAATTATGCTTTTAAATTGCTGGAAAAACTGATAACTATGTGGGAAAATCATTCGATTTATCGAATATATTATAGATATTTAGTTTTATTTAAACCATGCCACTTAGCTTTAGCATATTGTTCTAAATACTAACAAAGCACAGGCAAGATCGAAAATGTGTAATTGACGAAATAATTTACGCGCAGAATAATATCAATTTTCTTCTTATAATACGTTTATCTGGCGTATATCCTGTTTCTTATTTTACGATCGATAATAGTTTTAATTGCATTCTCAACAAGCAAGTACGTAGAAGTAATAATTTGTCTTTCTTTCGTTATTTATATATATATACATATCTTGCGTAGGAACGAAAAAAAGTAAAGATTGGAAATTCCTTTTACAATTAAAATAGGTGACAAGGTATAAGTAAGAACTAATGTTACGCTTACCTTGTGCATATAATTGCGGAAGCCTACTATTTTCATTGAACTGAGAACATTGTCAAGTAGTATTTTAATTTGTCAACAATTAAGAACAAAAATAAAAGGAATGCTAGGAAACTGTCAATACGAAGAATGTTTTCACTGTGCGCTACTGATCTTGTCTATCTCCTTTATTTTGCATTTGTGTGCGAATCATGGCACTGGCGTTTGCATATACGTGTGCCCCACTATACTCTCGCGGGCAATAATTTGGTCATAGTTCAATTAACTCATCATAGGTGTGTTCGAAAATCGGAGTATCGTGGGGTTTAACCCTTCTGCGAATATAAATATATGATGGACTGATATAAAAATCATCAATTGCTAAACAAAATTAATAGACGTTCGATAGAATACTTGCTGGATGAATGTTAATTATCATATGTATCGTTTTTATTTCCATGAAAATATCAATATCAGTATATACAATGCAAAACAAAGGATTATTCAAACGAACGTTACGGTAGAATTATATTATCGAGGTAACAATAATGGCTATCGGCCGACTGAAATTTATACAAGTAATTCCGTAGTGTCCAGCACGGCATTAATGCACATTGTAAACGCGGCGTTAGCATATTTTTTACGGCCATTTCCGGTTGTGTGCGTTACGGACGCTCGGTGCTTGTCCGTGGTTTCTGTGATTTTTGGTCGCAACAGTTTTGCTCTAAATATAGAAGAAAATAAGGAATTTTCGCTGAAACATAGGTTTCCTGGCCTCCACCGAATGTGTGCATAGTGCGTTAGCGTAATGAGGAACTGCTCGAATTTGTATAAAGAGAAATCGTGGCGGTTGTGTAAATAGCGCGTAGTGGTGTCTGCCTGCGCGTATGTTATGCGCATACGCGGACAGATGAGCGCGGGATTGTGGTACCCAGACGCGAGGGGATTGTAGTACGGTCGTTTATGTGTGGAAACATTTAATGGAGTCTTTTATGAAGTGACAAATAACGCGAAATCAACGTTCATACGCGCATCGATCGTTGGCGTACGTGGGATCGGTGTTTGGTCCCAAAAGGGGCAGCACAATGGACGGTGCCAATGTAAATGGCGGGAATGCCGACGAGGCGCGCGAGAATCCTAACCTAGAAGCTGATAGTATGCCGGATCTGCAAGAGACGCAAGATAAAGTGGAAACAGCCACTAAAATGGACGGTCAGGAGGTGAACGGCGATATTAAAGGCTCGTCGAAAAAGGGTACGGCATTATTAAATGTTAGAAGGAAACTACGTAAGTTCAAGGCTATGTCGACTAGTACAATTGAAAGTGATACAACGTTAAATACAAAAGGACGCAAACGGAAGGTATCGGAACCGGACGATCCTAGCTCGGAGGAATCTATGGGGTTCAATGGATTCGACGTACAGGGCGACAATGAAATGGAGCCGGGAAGTCATGTCTTGAAGAAGCTGATTGGTATTGGTGATTATTGTTATGCCCGATTGAATGGATGTAAGCTACGTGTTTTAGTATTTAGAAATTCTTGCGCTGTATTTCACCAGCGATATTCACGATATTTTATCAGTTTCGTTATGGCTTTGATTAATCGTTCGCCAAGATATTTTATTTCAATATTTCGTGTGACAGTATTCTGTCATTCCAAGTACTGTAAATGAGGTTCAGAAAAGTTTTAGCCGAATTTCTAAATAATAAAATGCTGTACATCTATTGATACATATGCAACACTATGTAATTGACACAGATTTTTTTTCCTACAAGTTATATAGCCCATTTAATGTAAACTATCTCTCGTAAAAGTATTGAGGAATGATATAATTTATTGCAGCCGAAGCTGAAGTGGCGGAAGCCAGATTGGCGAAACGATTTAGATATAGTATAAGAAAGAATTATGATATCAAAAAGGATGACGAGGATTCTGATGACAATAGAATGCACGAATCGGACCATATATTAGAATTAGATAAAATAAAGAAGGAAAAGGAATCTGATAAATCTGAGACAGATTCGGTTGGAATGCCAAATACTATGGAGTCTGAATTAGAAGTACAAAAAACAGATGAAACATCGGTTAAATCTACAAATTCATCAGCTGCCAGTAGTCCAGCGACTTCTGTAAAGTCTAAGGGTAGTCGTCTGATGCGAGCCGTTAGTCCTGGAAGCACAGGGAAACAAAAAGCAGCTATTGATATGTCGAATCCGGCGTTCAAAGAGCCTTTCAAGTATGGATGGAAGCGAGAACTGGTATTTAGGGCAAGCACCGATTCCAGTCTTAAAAGAATGGCGGATATCTATTATTATACACCAAAGGGCAAGAAAGTCAGAAGTTTTAGAGAAGTTGCAGAATTTCGTAAGTATATTCTATTGCATACGTACAATGTATCGACATTAACACGGATTGGGAAAAATATAATGGTATTATTTTTCTTTTTTTTCTTTTGCTTTTTTTACAGTTAATACGAAAGAATTAACTATTGATAATTTTACATTCTTCAAAGAACCAATTGGTATTGACGATCCTGAAAAGGAGATTATTCGGGATGCGAAGAGAATAAGGGTACGTAGCATAGAATTCTCATTAATTTGGAGTCTATCACGTTCTGTTGGATACATAATTTTTATTATCCTTTATGCAGGGATCAGGAGTAGTTGCTACTCCGCCAAGAAGAGGTTTAGTATATAAGAAAGGTACACCTGGACGGAGGGCAGCGGAGGAACCTGTGACAATGTCCGCACCAGTGCCCACAAAAACACCTGCTAAATCTCCTAAAGCTATATCAACTGGATTTAAAGTGAAAGTGCCTGCGAAGAAAACTCCGCAAATAAGTAGGCATTTATGTCAATCTGAATTTGGTATTGTTTATACAAGGGCAAGTAATTATTGTAGGAATTTCTTGGGACAACTTATAAAAACTGCCGTATTTGTAGCAAAGAAAAAGAAATGCCTCCGTTACTACCGATAACGTAGAATATTTTAATTTAGTTTTATTATTGTGATTACCTCAGTTTTTGGAATTTAAATCTTTTGCACTCAAAATGCAGGCATTAAATTTATGCACAAATTAATTTTGCGAATAACTTGATCTACGCATTGTACACAAAAGTAATCGTAATTTTCTTCGGACAAAATACGTCTATAATTACCGAGTTGGTAAGAATGGTAAATAGTGTATGCCTTTCAGTAGTTTCTGCTAGTAAATCGATTGAATTTAGTTGCTAGAAAATGGAAATCTTGTATGCCCCTTTTTTCTACTGAAAATTGTTATTTTTATAAGACTTTTTGTTAACATATGCATAGCAGAAATAAAGACGTCCCCTCAAGAGAATGAAGTACTTCCACCGCAGCGGACTACGAGTACGAGGAGGAGCCAGCAAATTGTAGAAAAACCACAAGCCCCTAAACCTAAAAGGCAATTGACGTGAGTACTTTTTTCATTGTTCATTTTAATGGCTCCTTTACTCGTTATATTATACGATTGTGATTAGTTTGCAATATTTGAGGGTATCCTAGATGCTTATACGATTAAACATGATGGTATTCGTGTTTAATGTGCTTTAAAAAGGCCCAATGGAGAATTTACAGCATTGTGCATTTGTTGCATTTTTTTTTAAACAAAAGGAGTTCGTTTGGAAGTTCTTAAATGTTAGATGTGTGGTATATGATACATGAAAAATGTAGGAAACAAATTGAAATACGAATAAGGAGAAAACGATGTTTTATTGACATCAAATTTGTGATATTGCAATACTGTTATATACATAATTTTCCGATGATTGATTACATTAACAATTTAATGTTTACTTTAACGCATAAATTCTTCAACAAACATGTTTGGAAAAGAGTTTCCATCTTTAATTACAAGTTACAGTTTAGAGCACATCTTATGTCGATATTGGTAAAATGCATGCTGTATAGCAAGTATATATGTATAATCACACAGCTCGAGATTTTGTTCTGAAATAGTTCAAATTCTTCCTTCTATATTTTATCATAACTGTATCTTCCTTTGTCCCTCTGATCCTTATATTCCTCATTTGAATTTTGTGTTTTATTCCTTAATCCCCTTCCCCAATCAACGCACATCTTACAGGCCCAAAGTTCAAGAACCATGCAGTATAAGATGTTCAACGAGTATGGGGTTGATACCAAGCTTACAGTGTCGTGTGTGTCTCTGTTTATATCATCCTGAATGTGTTGATGGTATGGAATTTGCAGGCAGTGACGATTATGTTTGCAAGGTAGGATTTTTTTTTATAACACCTTTTTTTTGTTTTTCATTCTGAGTTTAATATCTTACATTTCTTTCTACATCGACGTATTCAAACGATTTAATTTATATTTTTAAATTGTAAGATTAGTTGTATAAATATTGTCATTTTACATTTTTCACTGAGCTTATTTCCATAAAATCAAGTAGGAATCGTTAAGCATACGAACAGCTGACAGTAATTGTATTCTACATAAATTTTATTAACTTTGTTGTAGAACTGTCAGCAGGATACTAACGAATCTCATCAACCTCAGACAAATCCATCTTTGACACCTCCTCCGTTGATACCGATTAGTATGCTAGGTGCACAAAGTACGAAAGCAAAACATCAAGTGAGCTCAAGTCCACCGAAGCTTCAAAGAATTCCCAAATCTGATAGTACAGACGTGCAGACCCGAAATACTACTAAAAGTTCGAAAACATCCTCAGCAACGTCACATTCCCCATCGAATTCGGAGAAAAAAGAAAGTAGTTGGTTTGCTCAAACGGAAAATGAATTTTTGCAAAGTCACGATGGTACTTTACCAAAACCGGCCCAGAATATTGCTTTAATGGGTGGCAAAAGATATATCGTTGTGCCAAAAAATAATGCTATGGCTGTTCAGCCAGCTATTACAGTTAAACCTGATAAAATTGGTGATAAGCCTCCTATACTTCAGGATGGTTCGCTTAATGATATATCGAATACTGTTGATAGTACTATATCTACAAAGTCACGTGTTCCTTTAACAACAATGTCCTTAGGAAATGATGTTGATAAGTTAATTGATAAAGATACATTAAAAGATATATCGCACACAGAACTTAAACCATGCCCCATAATCGGGCAATCGGAAGAAACGTGCAATAGGAGCGATAACACAGATACAGTGGCTGCAAATAATTCTGAAAACCAGTTGGATTTGTCTAATACAAGAGATCTTTCATTAGAGAACAAGAAGCCTCTGAGTTCTAAGTCACCTGAATGGAAGGCTGTAGTAAACAATTCAAATACAACTAGTACAACCATTGAGCTACCTAACATAGATACACAACAGTCTGTAACAAGTAGTTTGGGTACAATTAAAATAAGTAGCAAGTAAGTGTTTGTTTCTCAAACACACCAGCATATTTCGTTTATTTCCTTTATTTTACATATTTTCTCCGAATAAGTTAAGGCAACTCTCTTTTGAGGTTTTGGCAGTTGCTTTGTACATATTGTATTTACAAGATATACGTGAATTGTTTATGATTAATTTTGTATTATATACGTAAAGATGTTCTACAACTCGATATATTTTATTTGAATATTTCTATGAATTTTGTACAAGTATTTCTATAGAATGATTCTGTGAAATATTAGAAAAAAAGAGAGGGCTAACATATATACATATATATATCTATATATATACATATATACGTAGTTATATATTTTTTTCCGTCTTATGCAAAATTTATATAAATAGTATTGTAAATGCAATATATACTGATGTTTATTATATTTGGAAATATAAAAACGTTCAAGGAGAAAAATGAATTTGATTTTATCTTGTGATCGAAGCACACTGCCTTAGCTTCTTAGAAATGCGGCCAAATTTTTGATACATGTGAGAAATGAACAGAACAATCACATATCGTTGGTTCTTGCAGGTATTGTGCAATTGTAGTATAAAAGTAAACGTTTTTTATTTGTATTGATTGTATATATGTATATGTATGCAGAAGAAGTTGATAAACTTTGCATATGTTATTTACATTCATACTACAATTACAAATACAGCTACTGATAAGTGCTTCAGTGGAAAAAAATCTAATTCATTTTTACTTTTTATATTTACAGATATAAAGACATGTGCGAGCTGAAACACAAAAAAAAACTCTTAGTGCGTTTTCCCAAAAGCGTCCGAAAGATCCTTCCTCCTCATTATTTCCATCTCCTATTTATGTTCGTTTTTTGTTTCTACACCTTCATTCTATTGTACAAATAATGAACGTTCAACCTTTGAAATTTTTTTCAGAGGCTTTTACTTCCACTTTCTTATTCGACACCGTATCATATTGTTGGCATTATTGTTGTAAATCATTGGTCCTTTAAAAGCCTCTTTAAAAATTGTAATATACTTTCATTCATTATGAGGAAAGTTGACGAAAATTTCATAAATCGATGTAAAGTCATTCTTTGCTTTTATTTAAAAGTAATTTGTAACCAACATCATACATATGAACAACGATACCCTTATTACATAGGCCTGTAATCCCGCAAGGAAACGTCTAAAATTCATTTCGTTTTAATATTTTCAGAAGGAAACAAAATCAGCTGGAATCGGAACAACAGCAACAACAACATTTTATGGATTCTGTTTGCGCTGGTTATCACGCGTTGCTGCGTATTTTCCAATATCTTAAGGTTCAAGAATTGCTTCGAGCCGCAAGAGTGTGTAAAATGTGGCGAGACCTGGCTGCACACCCTTCTCTGTGGAAGACTGTGCGAATGAAGAATAGTCAAGTAACAGATTGGGATGGTTTAGCAGACACGTTACAAAGGCGTGGCACTCAACACTTAGATCTTAGGAAAATGCTTGTGGCAGGCGAATCTGACAGCATTTGGAAGAAATTTTTATCAGTAATACCCCGTGTAACTAGCCTCGTCAAATTAGAGTTATGTAAATGTCCTGTGATGGTTGTTGAAGAAGTTATCAAGAGCTGTCCGCAGTTAGAGGTATTGAGTGCAATGTCGATTAAATGTGACTCTTTGAATTTGGAATCTGTCGGAAATCTCAAGCGTTGCCAAGAACTGAGGCTGAAGGCAATCAGTGGAATGTCTTTACAAGAAGATCTTACACCTTTGCAAGAATTAACACAGTTAGCACAATTGGTAAGCGTGATTAATTTTGTGTCGATTGTATTGCACTTTCAATGGCTGGATTGAATTATTTGATTTCGTCGTATGTTTCAGAGTTTAACGTCGGTTAAGGAACTTGGGAAGAAGAAAATCGATATTATACAGGCTTTAGTGAACTTGGAGACCCTGGAATTGGGTGAATGCTCAGATTTCCCAGATAAATTTGGTACAACTGTATTGATAAAATTACAAAAATTAGAACGCTTAAGACTTGAGAAGGGGCAAGGCTCATGTTGCACATTCGACATTCTGGAAGGTGTATCCAAGTTACAAAATTTAAGTCAAATGGAATTGGTGAATTTCGATGTAAAGAACGGCTTTGACAAATGTCTTGCGAATTGTAAGAATATCAAAAGGCTGTTGATTATACCAACTTACATATCTCAGTCGGCCACGTCGAACAATATGGTGCTCGGAGGTGTTACTGAATTATCAAACAATTTGACGCATTTTGTGTGGGGTGTTACACTTGAATTGCTTAGGGTTACAGAATTATTTGTTGATCAGTGTAATCTAATGAGTAAACAAGTTACTGGTGATTCGATACCAGTTTTAAAACCAGTGCCCTGCCTAAAATTAATCGAAGACGTTGAAGATGAAAACGACAATCAAAAAGGTAATTTTCGTAACACGAACGTTTAACAGCATTAGTACATAACAATATTACTTTCTCGATTAATCACCTGTTTTCTATTAATAACATTTTTAGGTGATGATAAGCAACAACCAAATTTAACAAACCCTCAAGTGGATATATTACCGTTGCCCCAACTACAAAAACTTTTACTAACTGCATTGCCTAAAACAAGGGTTAAAATCTTGAAGATTCCTTTCCATGCTACGTGGCGGCAAAGCATTTCAGATACTGCTACGCAATAGAAAATAATGAAATAAAGTGTATGAATGCATATACTACTACAAAAGGAAAGAAAAATACCTGATATAAGAGAATTAGAAGCTTTGTAAATTTGACTCCATAGTGTCTGCACAATTTACGCCAATACTTATGAATTGGATGAAAAGTAATTTAATATTTATGTACTATGTGTTTTGTAGTCTTTAACAATTCCCCTAGAACAGTGTGACTGATACACTCTACAGTAACCATGATCAATATCGTTCTCATTGAAGCTTTTAGTGATACAATAAAACAAAAACAATAAAAATGAACAAAGAAAATCAGAACAGGGGACCACTAATACATCGCGTGCTATTTCGGCTGGGAAGCAAACATTTCATGAGAGCCTGGGTATCCTTGTGTAAATCGTTGATAAAAATCATGCAATTTTATAAAGTATTGACGTTATGGTACATTAATTATTTAGGATACTGTAATGTGTATCTTGGTGAACAGAAATGCCTGAACTATTAAAAGAAGAAACTGTAAATGTCTCAAAGCAATTATACGAAACCGAGGTTTGAAAAAAAAAAAGAAGAAATATCGCACACATTTATTGAGGGGATGAAGTTATATAATTTTCGATTTTTACAAAGTGTAGAACATTCGCGACATACACAACTCGTCGAGTCAAAAACAGTTTGTAGTTTTAATTTCGTGATATACAATGGATTTCGATAAATTTCTATTGAAGTAGCAGTGAAAGATGAAATCATGTGGTCTATAAGGCTCTATTTAGAGGTTAGGCTGTATAAATAACACGGTATATATATGTATATATATGTGTATACATTTATGTAATATATATATATGTATATGTATATATACGGTAATTGTATCTGTATCTTTAATATTTAAGGTACGAGTTTTCCGCTGCAAAGACGGACGAAGCAGATTATGGGTAATGTTGTAAAATGTGTAATATACTTATGATTCTGCATAATGCGCAATCAAATATAATATTATAAAGGCGTAGTGGTTTATCTGTACGCGGACAAATTGTGTAATTATGATAAAATTCCTAATCAGGATATTTCAGTTCTTTTTGATCGCATATTATAGGTACATGACTTTGTTCCTTATTTTCTTATATTCTTTTTTCTTTTGTTTTTCAATATTTTCATGTAAAATTAAATTTTATATATTCAAAGAATAAAGATGAAAAGAACATAATAATTTTTATTATGGAGGAGCATACGTAATTTTAGCGTTACATGGAAATTAGATTTCGGGCAGTGTTAAGTAGATTAAATGTTCCAATTAATGATATTAATTTGTTATATCGATTTGTTCTATTTAAATACATCGTACTATCCCGCTATTATGCTTAAATTCGTTGTTTCGTTTAAAGGAAATGTTTTTACAATTAGTCACATTGCTTTGCAGCGGAAGAATTCAAATGTTTTATTATATTATTTTTTAGTTGTACACAAATCGGATAATTTATAAACATTAAGGGGGTTCTAAAAATGTAGACTTAGTGAGAACGACGTAAATATATATAAAAAAAAGTAATAATATTTTTTACGTTAAATGCGAAATGTGAATATTATGAAATTAAATATAAGGGTTAATATTCATGGCTGTCAGCCCCGGACCGAGTATTACAAATAATTTTATATCAAATTAATAAATGTTGAACAACTAGTGGATGACTTTTTAAAACTTATCTTAATCATTCTCCACATCTTTATTATTTTTTAATCTTGGCAGTTCTTTTTAAAGATAATTCCTTGTTTTTATTGCGTTTTTAAAATCATTCGAACACTATATTTCGGCTGTAAACAAATTGATTCGGACAATTTCTCAATTATGTTATTTTATATACACATATGTATATACATATAAATACAAACTGGCAATCTTCTGCTATGAATATGTCCTATGTACCTATAAATATACATATACAGAGTGAAGTAGATCCTAAATTTTTATCTTACGTTTGTAAATAACTACATATTTCACAGGTAACATACGTTTTTTAGTACCTCCTTAATTATAATTTTCTAAGTACAATATATAAAGCAATATAAATTTATTCTTAAAACATTTATCAAATTAAATGTTCATTTGCATACTTTGTACAATACAAATCTTATACAAAAACAACCTGTTTCATTTATATTTTACATTGTTTCAAATTTTGTGATATCTGTAATTCAAACGAAATGTACAAACAAACAAAATTGAGGGAAGTAACGTATGTGTATATTATATGTATACATATATCACATGTATATTGTAAATATAAATGTACACGTTTTTATAAGAAACTGTATCGCGTAAACATCGATATAATTAATATATTCGATTATTAAATAAAGCTATTTATCGGTATACTAATTTAAATGATACGGCTGATATGATCGTAAAAGTCCATTCAATTTGTTCAGGAAAATGCCATAAGCTTGTTTTTCCTTCAAAGAACAGGGAAAGGATTGACCCAAGGTCGTCAAGGGTGATTTTGACAAGCAGTTTGGCATATAATTGCGAAAGTAGGTGACCTCTGACAGAAGTTGAAAATCAATAAAGTGCAGTGGTGTTAGCGATTTACAGCAAGACGGAGGATGTACACGCGTCTATATGTATGTACACATATAGATCCGTTGGGCAATTTCGAGGTTATGTTGCCCGAGATTGAGAGAAGCCAGAGCGCCGGACGTTCTATTTTCGTTTCGACGAAAAGTGTTTATTCTTGCCAGTTGTAGGCGCGCGTTACCCATTATAATGCATCTAAATGCGAGGGGAAGTCACGAAAGTGCCGTGAGATAGTACAAACATGGGCAGAAGAAAATCTCACGTATCATCTAAAAGCAAACAACACGTTCCACATCAAAAGCAATTATCCGTAGCGAAAAGGAACGAGATAAATGCTTTTTGCGAAAAACTATTCGATCGTGAGTATTCAATTTCGTGAAGATATTTCATTCTATTCACGTATTAATATATCCATTCTACATCCGTACCATTCTCCCCCACGTTGGTTACTACAATTTCGAGCCTTTAAATTCTATGAAATATTCATACGATCAATGAGTAGTCAACGGGGTAGATACCGCTATTAAATGAAGTACAACTGTGTTAACGTTATATTGTTTGATACTTTAGAATTAATGGGACGCGTATTCCGCCATAACCTCGTAAACGAAGGCTATTCGATTTATCTTTATGTCAGAAGTTTCGTATGAAACTCTTAATCTGTTAAGGAGACTAATGATCTTTATGTTTTGAAACAGTGAGTATTAATTCGGCGTACATGACGCAGCTATGGGACAATTACGTGGAGATATCAACAATTTTGGAGAAGGTTAAACGGTTGGAAGAGATGAAGACGGAATCGCCGAAACGCTCCCAGGGGATTGAACACTTCATTAATTGGCTGAAAGAGAATGTCGCCGACATAGACGGCGCAAGCGTTGCCGAGTTTCCAGGATACGATTTGGGATTGAAAGCGGAGCAAAACTTTCTGGAGAACGAGCTAATCTTAAGAATACCCAGGGCCCTTATTTTCAGTATTCATAACGCGGCGCCAGAATTGGCGGCGCTTCAGAACGATCCATTGATACAGCATATGCCGCAAGTGGCACTGGCGATTGCGCTTCTTATCGAGAGGCACAAAGAAAATTCGAAATGGAAACCTTATTTGGACATACTTCCTGCTACTTATACAACTGTACTCTACATGACTGCTGCTGATATGGTTGAACTTAAAGGCAGCCCTACATTAGGTAAATTTCCCACACGAATATATTCATGATTTACGCACTCGATCTTATATGTTTCGCATCTTAATTGTTTTCAGTTCAGTCTTCGTATTAGCGATCCGTGCTTACACAATTTGGAAAATTATAATGTACCTTTTGTTACAGAGGCTGCTTTGAAGCAATGTCGAAATATAGCAAGACAGTATTCCTACTTCAATAAGGTGTTCCAAAACAACAATAACACAGTTTCAGCTATACTCAGGGATGTTTTTACTTACGAAAGATATTGGTGAGTAATGAATAAATAGTAGTAACGTTTTCATAGTTTGCATAGAAGTTAATTTATTTTGTCGATAAATTAATCATATAAATAAATATAATTTAATCTATGTAAATTATACATACATAAATCTGAATGAATCAGCTTACAATACCAGGCATACTTAGGAAATTAAAAATTAAATCTTAAATATTCCATTGATTACCGAAATAATACAGTCATATGTACAAATGCTTGTGCTGTAAAGCCAGTCCACCGACTAATTGGCTATACAGAAGCATTGGATTCGACGTTCAGTCGTCAATCCATTAAAGTATTTTCTGTTTTTCACTGAGTATGGTCCCTAAATTAAAGTTATACAGTCAGTGTCGAGTATGTGCACTTATTCCTCGATTTTTGCATTGTCGTTTATACGCGGCAAATAATCGCTCTACTGACGTGGTATTTTTTTATAAGTGGTTTCAGATTTACATGGTCGTAAAATATATCTTCCCATTTATTTAAAATTATTCTACATCAGGGAAATAGAAACTTTTACTTGATAGTATTCATTGCGTTATTCTTTCGGTTCCTATCTGGTACAACATTTCAATTTGTTTTTCTAAGCTTGCATTATCACTATTAGTATTCTATAAAATACCAATGAAATTATAGCGCAATAAATATTTTTTCTCGTTGCTTTTTTCTTGCACTGACAGTCTCTTTCCAAGCAATTTTCAGCCACGTAAGAATGAAACCATTCGCGTCGAACGCTCTACGTAAATCGAGGGTCGAGTGTGTATGCTAGCTTTTTTAAACGTAAAATAGTGAAAATATATATCTCAAATGTTGCTATTTCATGTAGTCAGGTATGGTCTCCCAGCTGTCGTTAGCGTCTAATGAATCATTGTCAATGTCACTCTTAGAATCGATATCTGTCCCAGGTTCCTGAATTTCGTTCCTCTCTGGCCTCTTTGCTGTCGATGTGGCCACCACGTTTACCATTACGTTACTCAGGCTGCTCGAGTTCGAAAGTTTTCTGGCCGCCATTATTGGGCCTTGGAAGACGGCTCTGGAAAATGTACTCCTGTACCTGTACTTCTGTTTCTGTTGAATCTTGCATACAATGAATATCGCTAGGAATACCACAAGGGTTACTCCAAGAATAGCACCGCTTGCTATTATACTGGGTTTCACTTTCGAAAGAGTCCTTCCATTCTCACTATTGCTCTCGTCGTCACCAACGGTGTTGTACTCTGTCTGGATGTTGATGGAACTTGGTTCTTGCTTTATGACCTCCTTAACAAAGCCAGATTGCATAACGTCTCTAGTTTCATTTTCATATATCGCTTCTGCATCGTTGTTTATAAACATCACTCCAAGATTGTTGCTGTGCACAGGTAACTTTCTTTGGTGTTCATCGTTGTATTCATCAGTGAAGTCTCGTACGTCCTTTGGGAGTGGTAGGGAATCAAAGGTAGTTAAGAGATCAACAATGTGCACTGTACGATGGTTCTCTTTGATGTCTTCCCTCTCGTCGTTCTCTGGATTTTTATTGTTTATCTCTGGCTCCAAATCGCGAGGCGACAATTCAGTTGTAAATTCGTCAGATCGCACGATATTTATTGCACGCGAGGTTGAAGCAGTGTTTTTTACATTTACAGTGGTTTGTGGTAAGTAATTATGGAGGCCACTGTTATAATCTTCATCGCGATTGGCGATTGGTTTGGTCAAGCTGGGTTCTAATTTCTCTTTGAATGATACCGTACTAGTTTCTCGCAAATTGCTCATGTTTTCATTGCTCGATTTCTGTGCTTTAATTCTTGATACTTCAGCTAAGTGTACCCTGCTGGATCCCCTCTGTCTCAGTGCAATAAGCTCCTCCAAGCTCATGTTCCTTGATTTAAGAAGACGTTCTAATCTCTTGCCTGCAGATCCTGAGGAGAACAGCTCGAAGATTTCAGCTCGAGCTTCGGGCTCTACTTCGGATACACCATCCGGATACCCACTTTGCTCCGCTGTACCAATATCCTGATGATTCTTCGCTGTACGATTGTCACTTTCCTCCATACTTTGGTGGTTCCTCGGATACGATCGTCGATTCTCCTCTGTTGCATTAAGATCAAGGGACGTTACATCCAACTCGGATTCTGTTCCTTGCGCTACACTTTCTTTCACACCACTTTCATCGGTGGTGCTGCTAATCTGTGTGCTGTATTCCACCTCGTAGTTCACCCTTGGCCCATCTCCCTGGTATTCTTTTTCAGAGGACGTATTATAATCCTCCTTAAAATATTCGGTTATTGGTTGGTTCTCCAGCAGCTTATCTTTGTTGTCGGGTTGTTTTCCAGTTTCAGATTGAACGGAAGAGTTCTTTGCAGATTCAGAACTCTCTGTTGGACTCAGAATTTTCTCAATGCTCAGGGTTGAGCCTACATCTTCCAAATGACCCTTCGAACTTTCCACCGAGGACTCGCTATTGACTTGTTCTTCCTTCATCATCAACCAAACAGGAGAGCCACCGGTCCGTCCCTTTTTGTAATCAGTGAAATCGGAGAATTCCATGATTTCGTCCTCGTCTAAATCAAGCGTCTTGATTTCACCACTGTTCTGCGATTTCACAGTGGCTTCGTCAGCTTGCATGAGCTCTGTGGAATCGGTCGCAACCGGCACTGATGTCGTAACAGCCACTTCGCCCTGTGCAATTGCAACGCCGATCGGAATCGATATTTTTCCACCGTTTGCGTTTCCAGCTTCTGAATACATGTTGCTTATCATATTCGCGGTGCTCGAAGATGATCCGGTTGAATTTATTCGGTTCTTACGCAGCAACCGTAGATTCACAGGATTGATTGAGAACACAAATTCATCGTCTCTCCGGGAATTCTTTATTCTCCCAGCCTCCGTACTGGTCGGCGATTGCGGTTTCCTCGTGGTTGATAGCCTCACGAAGAAGTTTGGCAACGTTCTAGCAGCATCCTCGCCGTAATACTCGTTCTCTTCGACGTCCTTCATCTTCAGAGCATTAATCGCGTCAGCCTTACCTTTCAACAAGTCGTTCAGCGTTAAATTCCTTCGCTGCAAAATTTCCGACAGACTCAGGCCTTCTTCTTGCTGCATCTTCAGCAATGATTTCAACTCGACAGCGTTATTCTGCGGAGGCTGAGTATTTTTGCTCGCGTCTGAACGATTTTTCTGATCACTTGCTTTTAACCAAGAATTATTACTGTTGTTATCTATTCGTTCAGCATTCGCGGACGTTTCGTTCTTCGACAGGGCGAATTCGTAATTTTGCGGAGGTCTTCTTTTCCTAGGTTTGGGCTTCAAGTACTCCTCGTCGCTGAATTCGTATCCGTAATCTTTCGAGGGCCGCGTTTGTAGCGTCTCCCGTTGCCACGGGGCCTCCAAACTTTCCATCAAATCCTTGTCCTCCTCTTCCTCCTTCCCGTTGCTCGGCTTCTCGTACGCGGCAGCGTCTTCATCGCTCCACAGCCGATTTCTCTTTCGCGGCAAGATTTCCTTTCGGTCCTGGGGCCCGCGACTACTCCCCGCCGATTCGCGGTCCTCGTAGTCGACGTACGAGAGTCGGGGGACTTTCCTGGGACGAAGATAGTTGTCCCGTCCTTTGTTTTGCTGGTGATTCGTTCCGCGTCGATGCGGATAGTCCCCGTCCTCGCCGCTGTCCATCCTCTCGTTCGAGTATCGCGAGATTTGCGAAAACGGAAGCAGAGGTATCGAATCGCCGTCACGCCACTTCGGTTCCAGTGCCCCGCCGTTGTTTCTCCACTTTCCGACCGGCTCCGTCAAATTTTCGGTCCATCCTTCCGGCTGGCCTCGAGTTTCCGTCTAAAAATAATTCAATCTTGATAAATGCTCGGCGGAACGAGTTACGTACGTGTTTATACGCGTGGCACGCGGGGATGCTGAAATAGCAGGCTGTCTCAGCGGTTTCTTTTATTGTTCTTTTTTTTGCAAGGTATCACAAGAAGGATGGATGGATGGTGTAAATTCGAGAAATTGAAATTGAAATTGAAATTTGGGAGGGAGTTCTGGATGATAGGAGATATAGGATTGATTAAATTGAAGCAGTCATTAAACAAAACTTTAGAAGTTTCTTTTTTTATCGGGGGAGATAGAGTTTAATATGGGTAATAGGATTCAGTGAAAATAGAGGAGAAACGTGTAAAAAAAAAGTTTTGATCTGCTTAGAATTAAGCGTGATTGAATGGATACAAGTTGCAGAGAGTTAAATGGAGATGCATTGCGGCGTGCAATGATTTCACGAATATTTCTCTTCGGATATCACTCGACGCCTAAACGTAGACCTGATCCCGCGTGCATAAGTGATAGCGTGGAACGATTCTTTTGCACTGGATATACATATGCATGTATGAAAACAAATATGGCCATGGGAAGAAGCGAGACTTCACTGAACCGTGTAACATTTCCCTCGAGCAATTTCTCTATGGACGTATGGAGAAGAGTTACGCGTTGTCCCAGTTTCTAGAATCGCCCTATATGCCTTAAGTATACTCTTTCTAATCTCTATTCGAATTACGTAAAGTGATGTTAAGATTGATGCCAATGAAGATTGATATCATGGTGCACCATGGAATATTAATTGCTAAAGATTCTTGTACCACCAGGTGGTACGTGCAACTTATTTTAACGTGTCCCGTCACAAATGATGAACAAACAGATTCGGTGTGAAAAAAAAAGAAACAGAATATTATACATTTTTCCCAAACTTGTTCTTGTTGTTCATTGCGAAAAACAATATGGGCAGATGTTACGGTTTCCGTGAAAACAGCTTGGAACAGTTTACAAAAGTGCATCTATATTTATTTAGTATATATAAGATCGTCGTAGAAATAATTCTTTAATTACGACCATCTTTTTAGTCGGAAATTTGAAAGTCTCGTTAGATTTCAATCAATTTCAAGCCGAACGTTTAAGCGTGCTCGAGCAAACGAACCATGGGACTGTAAACAGTGGGCAAAGTTCAGTGACTATAAAAATGAAAGTGTAACGCCCGTACGTAATTCGTGTAATTATGGAATGCACAAGGATTGCAGGGGGCGATTGAAATTAGAGGAAAAACCGATTGCTAGCGTTCGATTCACATATTCTTTAAATTCAATAGGTCATTCAAATTCATAGATCCTTAAATTCAATTAGTCATTCTTAATAACAATAAAAATGACAATACACGAGCAATGAGGATTTAACTGTGAAATAAGTGATACGGCACTATCCTGGTAATATACACTTGGAAAATTATATACAATCTTGCTTTATTAACGGTTGGTACACGTTATTGCGTATTGCTGGTCAAATGCGAGCAGAAGTAAGCGTGTAAACTGTCGAATAAATGAAACGTTCGCATACCGTGCGGTACATACGCGATAGGATTATACTACAAACTTATTCCAGAGGTATTTATCCTCTCGCAAGAGGAAATAAATGGTAAACTCGATTCACAAGTATCTCGCGCAGTAAGAAGATTATCGAAAGTCACTTTGGAAGAAATTAGGAATTCCCGCGTGGAAACCAAATGCCAGTGGAATCTCGATTAACCGGGTACATGATAATCCGTGGTCTCGATTATCCGATGTGTCCATTATCCGGTTTGTCAATTTTACTAATAACACAGTTGCAACTGCTTCTACGTACTTTAGCATTACATACTTGTAAAAAGAAATGGGAAGATGGTATTGTTTCAAGTTGAGGTTTTCACTATTTGGACAAAATTTCCTTTCAACCATATTTCGTCAGATAATTATTTCTGCAGTCTGTCTGTCGCCAGATTAAGTCGGCTATTCCAAGCTCTACTGTATGTGCAGTGCTGCTTATTGTATTACCACCCTGTGCTATATATAGTGGCGACTACCCTTGGGTTGGTCTTGTATTGGGTATTTCCCGACATTTCATTCCCTTTAACTATATCCTCATACACTTGTTGGTCTTGTCTACCATTCTGCACTAAAGCAGCGTGGAAACGTAGTAAACTCTGTGACCTGAGTTTGTATAAATATAGGGACAACGTTTTTATAACACCGTAAATTAGCTCAGGTTATAAAAAGAACATTAGTCAAAGCAATCTGGTATGATAAACATTTTATTTACCGGATTGCATATTCTATTGTTTGAATTTTAAAATTTTAAAAATATTATTAACTGATACCAGGGGAAAGACAAATTTTCAGTGCATAATTGCTTTCCCAGTAAGATAAATACATTTCATACTGTACGCTCACCTATTAGTCCTACCATTAAGTAATCCATTAATCTCTTGGCAGTAATTCATAATTCGTGAAAGTAATTATCATTTCCCCTGAAGAGCAGATCTTTTAGTATTGCTATATCTATATTTTTCGGAATATTTATTAGATAAATAAACGGCCGTCGCATTGTTACAAATATTTGATAATAACTTGATAATAAATATTTGATATTCCATGAAGTTGCTGAATTGTTTAGCTCGAAAAATAATTAATTACGCTGCTATTGAAATTTCTATAAATAATTATAACACGAGCAAACAAAGTTTGCTTATTATTTATTTGCTAAAGAAATAATGACGTACATATCGCAGCTATGAAATATTTCGCTAGCGTTTATATCAGTCGATTCGAGCCCCTATTAAATTAATCGTTCCGCTTTAATCGTCCGATCTAATTACAATAATTAATATTCGTAACGAGAAGCACGTTCCGTATTCGATGCAGCCGCATTCTCTTCCTTTTCCGTTCGATCTTTCAATTATTTTCCTGGCTGCAATCATGTGACGACAGTCCTACCCCGGCAAAGAACGTTCTTTAAACTCACGAAATATGCGACAAAATGTTTGCAAACTCTCGAACTTTCCGTGTCTCGTGCCAGCTTTCTCTTTCCCTCACGGTTCACGCGCTACTGTGCGGCTGTTTCTTTTTCTTTTCCTCGTTTTTTCACAATATGACGCGTGTCTCGACATTTGCTGTCGTTAGAACTGTTTCAGAAACAAGAAGAGAAACAAATTTCGTGCAGCACATTACTGGTTCTCGTGTGCGACCGGTCGCGTTGAATTTTCATTCGCGATGTATTACTTCACATGAATGCAATTAACGGAATAAATTCGTATTACGTATGGACAATAAACGGAATTATTTTAAAATCGAAAGTCTCGGCAATCCAAGAGAATCCATCTTCTTGCCTGTTTTATGATTTTGGCAATGATTCAAATATTTATGGTACAAAGTTATTTAATTACTTAATTGTTTATTATCGAATGTCAAGCACGTTCCGGCAGTATAACCATTTTTTCTCCCCCTTCAATGCCTTGTATCTTTTGATTTTCTAAGTACGTACATGCGTGTATACGCGATTGGGAGCGACGTTTAGATTAATTATTACCCGGAGATATCGATGAACTCGTTTATCGAAGATTACAGGACATTAGCGTTTCACGCATTTACGCGCGAACTCGTCGGTGAAATGTCCCGTGCGTTTCACAGAATACCTGTTCCGACGAGAAAACACAAGAGAAAGAAGGAAAAAACGCGACCGGTTAAAAGAGCAGAGATCACGCTCTCGTAAGGGACGTTCAACCCTTTCTTCGAGAGCGTCTGCCAGCGAATTATAATTAACCACGATGAAATTAATATCCGACCATCGATACATACTATATAGATATATCGAGTTTTCATTGAATTTAAGGAATAATCACTTTCCATTACTTGTCTATATAATTCGATTTTCGACTACGTAACATATCTGGAAGCTTCGTAATTCTAACGTAACAAAGCCATTCTTCGAAGGCCTTCAATTACCACGTTTACTAGATCGACAACTCGAGCAACGAGATATCACACGTTTCCTCACCTACGGGAATAATCACACGCCGTTAACGTCATTTATTTCCCCAAGCAACCACAGCAAAGTTTTTATCCAATTTCGTTACCTGCAAAACACTTTGCAGCAATAACCGTACGAACGTTGAACGTTCGCACGTCGCCGAGAATTTCAATGCACGTGGTCGAAAAAGTTTCTTCGTTATTCCTTACCCGACTGTTCTGTTCGTGATCCGAGCTGACCAGTTCAGCGTTCAATCGAATCGGCTCAGCCACGACGACGATCCTATCGCGATGGAAATCGCACGTGAAAAGCATCAACGAAAGCCGAAACAATGTTCTCCACATCGTTGCAGTGCGATCGAAACACCGACAATTCCTCGTCCTCCAAACACCAACTCTCCCGTAACTCCTCCACGTTGCTATAACTCCTCTGCCCTTCTGCCCCAACTTCCTCTTTACCGAACAGGTGCACACAGATCGCCGCTGCGCACAGGATAACGAAAATCGCGTTCTTCCTGTTGCACAGACCAAAGATTTCCTCAGGGATCATGCAGAACCGTTTCCTCTGTCCTCCTAGATTGTTAATTATAATTCACACACTTCCAACCCCGTTGGCCCCCTCGTTTCGCCGTTTCCCTTCGCAAACACCTTACGCGATTTATACAATTATCGATAATTCGATCAGATGACAACACTGGGTATACCGTTCGTCGTATATTTTCGACGAATATTGTAGAAATTTCTAGCTCTAAATTTCTATATATCTTCCCTTGTCGACACCGTGATCTTTATTCACAATCGGTACACACATTGATAAACAATCGAGGCGTCGTTCAGATTAACAATGCCGACGCGAGCGAGCGTGATCGATCATTTTCCTTCTCGTGTCACTGTTGCGCTTCGACCGCCACTAACGAGTTTCGTTACCTTCGCAGCTACGCACAACCGAACCTTCTACGCTCGGCAAATCGTTCACGCGGACTGACGCCGGTTTTCACTGTGCACGGTCCTAAGTAAGTCGGTGAAACTCGAGAGTAGTCCTCTAGTAAACGTTCGCCTCGGCCAGACGGGAACGCTCGCACGTCCTCTCGACCATCGTTGCTTTTATTCAAGATGAATTTCATTCGCGACGGATCGGCCACGATTCTGGGGGGGATACGGTCGACGTTCGTCGACCGTGGATCGAAAAGAAACGAATGAAAGGATCTTGGGACCGGGGATCGTTATGGGCATCGATAAAGCTGGTGTGCGATTCTGGAAGATGATGGCTCGCGTGAAACTGTACTGGGATTTTCTGTAGATCGGATTTTGTATAAATATATAATATATGTATATATTATATTGCCATCGCTTGTGATATCTGTGAAGCAGTATTATCATTCGTTTTATTCGTTTATAAATTGTTCGGTGGACATTTAAACTGGAAACCTACTGGAAAGATGCTTTTTAAATGTCCCATAAATGTCTTCATTTCAAATACCACAACACAGTTTTAGGATACCATACTGGTATCAACCGAATGACTATTAATGTTAGTAATGCCGTGTCATGTATCGATCTATTCAATTGAACACCTTCTTCTCTTGAACGATCACTTAGTTTGCCACTTAACTATTTGGTATTATTCAGATAGCATACGTAATACAGATTATGAACACGAAGGTCGTTGAATGGACATTAAGCAGAGATATATAATTGTCATTCTGTCTTATTAAAACTCATCATAAATTGCTACAACGATATCTATATATTAATCAGTCTAAAGCTAGAAATCTGAGACAAGTCATTTTGACCCCTTTGGTAGTTCTAGTGTTAAATGACTTTAACTACTTTAATCCCCTTAATTTTTAGTCGATATTTATTTTGTTGCTATTATTGTATATTAAGCTAATGGGCCATTTCCCGTAGAAATAAATAATTCTGGTACGATTTCTTATTTCAACATTATTCCGGCCAGTTTCTGTTGATCGCAAACGATGATTTCCTCGATGCGTACGTATTTTCTTTTTTCAACCATGGAAACTGGTTCGCTTTTGCGCCTCCGTTTCGCGGATCGGACACGCGAAACAATTTTTCTGCACGATAAAGCGCAGCATTGAGGCGAACGAATGAATAATCATACGTGGGACAAAAATCGCATTGTTTCGCTACTCGAGTTTTTTAATAAGCTTAACCTCATCCCGTTCAATGCTCGTGAGAGAATTAATTCGCCCGCCGCACGGACACGAGTGTACAAAAGTGTAGTACATATAAAAGTATACCCCCATACGGATGCTCGTTTCTTTCGAAACGATGTTTTTCTCTCGCGCGGCGCGTTTTCCTCTGTCGTCGTTAAAAATATCGGGCCTATTTCTCGTCCTAATCTAAGCTGATTCATTCTACGTAATTAAACGACTCCATTGTCCGTTTCAAAAGTTTTCCTACAGCTGTAAGCATGAATTTGCTGCTGTTCAAGGAATCGTCGTTAGCCACATTGTTCAACGGTTCCTTATCCCGTGCTTGTAATTAGCGGAGGTCGCAAAACAACCAAGTAATACCATGCTTGTGCAACTTCAGGCACCGTGCGTCCACGTATATCCATCGTGAAAGTGATTTTGAAGATGCCTAACGAGAATTTTCTTTCCCGCGTTGCGACCGTCTCGACAGGATCGACAGAGAACTATTTCTCACTCCTCAAAGTTGCAAGACGCTGTACGAATGTTCCCTAACAGCCATCCGGCTGCAAATTGACAGCAGATTGGCACCAGAACTGACAGATTCTGTCCACAGATCCGTAGACATCTGCGTCCTCATTTGGGTTTGGGTTCTGCCAAACCTGCAATAGCATGATCTGCCCGGTTTCTGTGAGCAGGTTTTGTAAACGGATTGGTTGCAGATTTGATGCAGAGCCTGCCGAACAGAATCTGACGAGAGATTGGCGGCAGAAACTGAACAGATCCTACAACTTGAGCCATTCAAATGTATTTAAATGGATCGAATTGCGGGATCCGTTTCGGTTTCTGCTACCAATCTGCCATCAGATTCTGTTGGGCAGGCTCCGCATCAAATCTGCAACCAATCCGTTTACAAAACCTGCTCACAGAAACTGGACAGATTATGCTATTGCAGCTTTGGCTGACCGGGTGTTTACCGGAGAATTGTTTACTCCACGGACGATTTTTTTCCGAGTTCGTTCGCTTCGCCTCAATGGTAAAATATGATTCTGTGAAATAGGATCCTATTCCGCAACGGGGCGCCAAATCGTTCAACCCAAAAACCCGAAGGGAATTCCGGGCCAAGTCGCCAAGTACCTGTTCACGTGTTAAGGGTGTGCGTTCCCATACCTCCCCTTTCCCTAATACGTCGAGGGCGTAACGAGAGGAGCGTTAGAAAATTATGATATACGAGCTGTCCGGGAGTCGGCGGGCTGGCTAAACTCCGCGGAACAAGAAGGGGCTAGGGGAAATTGCCGAACCAAGGAACTCGGGGCACCGTCAAAATTTCGCCCGTTCGTTCCTTCTCACTTTGTTTCCCTCTTTTCGTCGCTCGACAAATTGTGAGGCTTCGCTGTTACCAGCTACGCTGCGAGTACACCGCACGGTGTCCCGTCTAAGTAGAAAGTGCACGCCAGGAAGATCTCACGATCTTCGATTCATAGCACGACCTTCCCACGTGCAACGGACTGTGCATCCATCCCCACGGTTCGCAAGATGCCTGTGTGTGCTCGTCCCCTCGATTCCTATCTATCCTAGCCGAGCCGCGATATTGCGAAACGAGCGGCGATTCCTTTTCTTTTATCCGTTTTTATTCCGTTTCGCGTCGCCGCGGCACTTTTTCATCGCGCTCGTTAATCGACGCTGAATCCACGATTTCCTGGCTAATTAAACGATGATCCAAACGATGATCCGAACGACCGGCTGATTTACCCTGTTTGTTCTTCTCGTTTTCTCTTTTGCGGGCAGATTCAACGAGCAACCTGTTAACCAAGTTGTTCTAGCACTCGGCACTGGTATAGATATATGTATTTCTTTTGTGAAAGAAGGTAAACTATAAATCGCGTTATACAGCGTTAGCATTCTGTAGCACACCGTGTTACGTAAAATTATCTCGCCCGGTATGTATTGAAATATCAATGTAAAGCTTAAAATGCCCATGGAGTTTTAGTTCAGAGCATTGGAATTCTTAAGTCTACTGGGGGGACGAACGCTTTCACGACTGCATGCGAAATGGAAAGTTGTTATTATTATACATTCTGTATTTATAAATTATATTAATGTTTCTCCATGTGGCACGCGTTCTCTCTTAACTATTTATCGTCCGTATTGTCATATTATTTCATTAGTCCGTAGGTGAAAAATATAAAAAAGAAGAAATTAAATTACCCATGCACCGAACGAATTAATAATAATTAATTAATTTGCACCATGGGGGATAATGCTCGACGTTCGGATGGGCGAATACCGAAATCCGGATGGTCTGCACGTGAACGAAATAAAATTATCCAGAAACCGGTTGCCGTTTCGCCCGAAACTTCTTAATTACTTAAACGCACGTTAAATATCTTCCCGCGCGACGTCTTCTTTCTCCGTTCTCGCTGGAAGACGACCGCGGCTTGTAAGAGGAGTTCTCGAGTCGCAAATGAGAGAAGAGTACGCGTACTTTCACGCAGCAGCGAAACTTTCATACAGTTTATCTGCCCGCAAAGGTACAACGCGCCAAGAAGCGAGCGTTCCCCTTTTTTCCCCGTTCCTTTTCTTCCCCATGGCCATACAATATTCCATTATCGCGCAAACGCGGTTTCTCGTTCTTCTAGTTCCCCCGCTTGATTTGCTGCATCGTATTGCCATTACCTTTGCGCCGCGATGCATTATTTATTTTATTACGGCTCGCACACTCGGGCCGCGGAATGAAAAAAGTGGAGCTCCCGTTTGCCGAGAATTGTTGCCAGCGAATGCATCATTCGAAAACGTTATTTGCACGTTCACGATCCATCCTCGAGCACTGGAACAATCTGGAATTTGTTGACGGCTAGGTCCGCTTTTGAAGGTGGATTTCCTTCTTTTACGTAAGAGGAAGCAATTTAATAGACACGCGACAAGCAGAACAATCTCGACAATACGATCAGGGCTTTCATTCGCCACGCAGAATGTCCACTTTTGTCCCACTACAACGATCTAGGCGAGACTGTTCAAGAAAGTATATACCCGCTATGTACACACGCTCTTGCCTCGAAGAGATAACGATGGAAAGAGAAAACAGTAAAAGTCAATTCATTTCTGCCCTGCTCGTTCGGTAGTAGTAGTAGAAATTGATCTAGAAATCACGCGTTCTGTTCGAAAACTCGTAAAAAAAGCCACAATGTTAGTCAGAATCTAGGCTTCGCATAAACGACGAACTGCAGCCACTTGTTTTTTATGTTAGAAAGTGAACGAACGTCAAATGACCCTTTTTTTTCTTGTCTTCCCGCTATTGCGATTTTACGAGGCTTTGTCTCGAAATCAGATACATGTAAGCACGTAAGTACAAGGTATGTGTGTATGTATACAGTGATGGGCATAATCCTTTGTATAGGCTTTTTTTTGCACGTTCACTCGCGGGCACTTAGAATTTTAATGAGATAAAAGAATAGATAGACGATTTATTAATTTCACAAAATTAACGCTGTATAGAATTGAATGCATGATAATGTAGCTTATACATTTTAATGTTATGGCATTCATGTCATTAAGGATTACGTCCACGAATGTATTAATAAATTGGTATATATACATCGTTTTCTCACACTTCTTGCGAACACATTTACCCTATGAAGTTAATCGCATTGGCTTCTGGAGTAAATTGTTTAGTAATCAACTGCCGTGCAAAGTTTCTTCACTCGTCGATATTGAACGTAATTATCAATGAAATATATTTTAAATATAGAAAGTTAAGTACCGATCCAAGTGCTTTGGTAATAATGTTAAAAGGAAAAAAAAAATGTTAAAATAGAGCTAATCGCTTTGGCCGGTGAAAGGTTCGCGTAACAGTGTGTGAGGTATTCAGCGTAGCTTTTTATAGTACATAAATGTCTGATTGTCGAATTGCTTGAAAATTATGAGAAAAATTCGGGTCATTCCCATCACTAATACCAGGTGGCTCCTATTTTCCCGCGTAAGCCACACGTTTATTTCACCCGATTCGCGGGTCACTTGTGAAACGTGAGCGTTTCCCTTGGAACGGGAGAAAGTCGAGTGAACCACTGCGGACCACGACAACGTATAGGACGATGGCAATGAATCTTCTTTTATTTCCATTTCCGGATTTGTGGGTCAAGTTCTTGCCCGAAAAGAACAGGTCCGGCTGCTGCGTGTTGTACACGCTATTACTACCAACGTGTTCCTCCAAGAAGGCGAAAGTTATATGTATGTACTTCCACGTTAGTTTCTTGAGAATCGTTTCCGTGGTCAGGATGAAACCTGCACGCACACTTTCGATCTAGCATCCAGCAGGACTAAATTCTTGACGGAACCGTTTTTTTCTTTGGGGGCTTTTTTTTCTTACAGCTGAATATTTCGTGCTCAGGTGTCATGCTATGTCGTTTTTCTTTCCTCGCGAATTTATGATTTCGCCGTTTTTTATTTAAATATATTCGACGTCTGGCCGTGAACCACGCGGAGATATCTTCATTTTAAAGACAAACAGTGGCGAGATTTAGCACGTCCCAATGTTGTAGCATGTAACTTTTGTGCAAAACAACATTGGTATTGTAATCTCTGCACGTGTTTTATAAACCAAACTGAACCTAATGATAGTGAGATTTTTTTGTCGTTCCTGATCCCTTTTTAATGAAAAAGGATTATTATCGAACACCTTAAAGAGGATACCACTGAGTGATATAACGTTACGTGTATAGAGGTGAAGAAAAGTTTGTACATTCTTCCAAGACGTATCCCCCCTTCATAGGCAAAAAGACAAAGGCCTCAAAGAAAGCGTAATTTATACGTGCATATAGGACACGTAAAGTTTTGTGAAAGGCCTTGGACAGGAAAGAAATATCTTTTATGTATCTTATGCACGACGAGTTTCAGAATTTATTTTACCACTTAATATTAATATCGTGTTACATCTCTTGCAATTACATTTACTGTGCAACCGATTGCCATTGTGTGGCGTTGCTGGGGTTACTCTCGCGAGAAAGTAAAATTAACAAGTTCTGGCTAACTAGTTTTCATCAGTATATATACAATACCGTCGATGAAAAATATCAGGTCATTGCATGAGTAATCTATCTTTCCATAACTTTCCCATCGCAGGGTTCATCCATTATTCACCTAATTCCAAAAAAGAAAAACGGGTATCTTTGTTATATATTAAAACACCCGTCAATTGTTCGTTATTAGATTTTTTAAACGATCTCGAAGGCGTGTCGGACAGATTAAATATAATAAACTGAATCGCAGGGAAGATGGTCCGTCGTAAAATTTCATTTAATCCTTCTGTTCAAGTCCACGTGCGAATGCTGAACGTTGCAACGTTATTAATGTTACAGCTGGGCAGTTTCTACAGTAATGACGAGGCAGAACCTAATTCCGAGCGAGGATGGCTCACGCATGATCCATGCTTTGATCCCAATGTGGGACATGTGCAATCACGAGAACGGGAGAGTGAGTTTCCTCCAAGCTTTACCACGCTTATCCAGAATATAAGCGACCTTTCACATCCGTCTGTTTTCGTTTCAGATCACCACGGATTTTAATGCTACGTCAGACTGCTGCGAGTGCTATGCTCTGAGAGATTTCAAGAAAGGAGAACAGATATTCATTAGCTACGGGCCCAGAACGAATTCCGATTTCTTCGTTCACTCTGGATTCGTTTACATGGATAACAAACAAGTGTGACACTATTCTATATTATTGTAACACAGTGTATCCTACGTTTAGTATGAGCTACGATATCTCGTTGTTCAAGCGGGCAATATTTATTTCGTATTCTTGTTCTCCGTTTTTTAGGATGGCTTTAAATTACGCCTGGGCATCAGCAAGGCAGATTCTCTTCAAAAGGAACGTATAGAGTTGTTGAATAAATTGGATCTGCCATCGCTCGGCGAATTCCTGCTGAAGCCGGGAACGGAACCGATTTCTGATTTGTTGCTTGCATTTTTGAGAGTGTTCAGTATGCGTAAACCGGAACTTGCCCATTGGATCCGGTCCGACCGTGTTAATGATCTGAAGCACGTGGACTGCGCGTTAGAAACTGTCGTCGAGGAGAACGTTCGAAAATTTCTGCTTACTAGGCTGCAGCTTTTAATCGCCAATTATCCGACGACACTGAAGGTAAAAATGAAACGAACCACCCATTTCGAGTACAGAGCCACGCAGAAATGGCACGTGGAATGACAATGGGTATTAATACGCTTGTTCATTTCCTTCCCTTTTATTATAGGAAGATCTGCAATTGCTGGAAACAACGTTACCTCAAATCAAGAAATTAGTTATTCAGCTAAGAGTAACGGAGAAGAGAATTCTTCAAGGTGCTCTCGAATACGTGGAACAGTGGATTAAAGCTTAAGATATTGACCAGTGAAGGTTGCACTATCGGCGGAATGAAAATCTCTATTTTTATTCCTGTGGGGATCTTACAACAGGATAGAACGTCTTTTAAATATGACTTAAATGTGATTCTAAAACGATAGGGGAATTGAACTCGGATCATTTAACGAATGATCGAACGTATATAGATAGATATTAAAATAAATCGTGGATCATGTTGAAGAGCCAGACAGAAAAGGGAGCACAGTGTAATAAAACATTCGACGGACTATATATGTATGTGTATTAACAAGTATACAAATGCAAACTAATTGTGTGTTCCAAAGTATCGTGATTCTTGTACTCAAGGCACAAGAATTTCACGAGCACAAGCCGTTTTTAAAACTAATTAACATCGTTGATGTTTCCACGCTGGATTGCACGTCGACCCGTGCAAGTTAATCTAGTTCTAATCTCTGATCGTAAGACTCGCCAGATACAGTACCTTTGTTTCAGATTTGATAAAAAAAAAACAAGGAAAAAGAAGATAAAAAAAAAAAATAGGAGAACATGTACAAACGAAATGTTACTATTCATGAATATTTATTTTTCAAAGGAGATAGTTAAGAGATCTTTATCTTCATGTAAGCTATTGTGCGATGTTACACGGGCCTACAAAGTCAGACTTACAAATAATTGTATCGAATTCTAACAGTACGCAGAAAAGTAAGACAAACAACGGGTTCCAAATACTTCTTCTCGCTCATCGAAGTTGTATTGTATCATGTTTACCCCCAAAATTTTATGCGATTATATTCGAGAAGTGTTTACACGCAGTATATTTGAATGAACAATTACATACTAAAAACAAATAAAAATATATCGATGTATTTAAATAAATTATATATATATATTTAAACCAATTCAACGCGCAAATAAAAGATAATAAGATAGAATAACAATAAATTAGAACATGTTACAGCAGGACTGATAGCTCTGTGTATTGCTTTTTTCAATACATTGGGGCAGACATGATACTACAGCCAAATGCAAATGTCACGTTAACTTAGCATTACATTTTTCTCTAAGACAAAACACAGAATGTGTACGACGTGGTTACATTTTTACTTGGACAAATCGCTAGAAAATTACGTTTCGCTATCTGACCCAAAAAGTTCTTTACAGTCGGGGTTCAATTGTACGATGCTCTTTCATTGTATCATTTAAAATAATATCGTCCCGCTTTATGACACTATTTATGTAGTAAGTGATCGATGATTCTCTATTTTACATGACTGTTAAAAAAATATACAGATATGCGTGTATATATGTAAGAGGCAGAAAGTTGAAACTGTAATACAGTTTAATTTCAGAACTTTTTGATCAGATACTATCAGATTTATTTATCGATAATTTATATATGTTGTTTGTTGCCAGCCGTATTTAATTGTATTTAATATATACATACTACAGAGTGACTGATTTATAGCAACGGCACGTTTTATTTTTTTTATGAGCAATTTTTTAGCCCTCGATTTTATATCTTTTTGATGTTCACGTATTCCATATCCGAGATTACATTCTGATGTATCCCTTCATGCTCACAACGCATTTTGCAATTCAATTTTATTGCTTGCTAAAGATATATTATTGTTCCCTCTAGCATAATTTGCGGACTCATTTCTCAGTTGACGTAGTATTATTTCACTAACAGACTCTCCGTTACAGTCGTCTTTCAATACTTCTTTCTTAACGTTTGCAATGCCGTGATCTTCCTGAAGATGCAAAATCAGAGAAGGTAAGGCATAAAATATTTTGTCGCAAAGATTGCATTGGAATGTCTTCCCATCTGTTGCCCGCAAACAGTGCTCGTAATCTTTCATTGATCGATACGTTTGCCTATGCAACGCCAAATGCTTCTCGTGGTCCATAGTGAGAATAAATTCGTACGAACATATTGGACACTTTAAGTTATGCTTTGTCCACATTGTATGAGCTTTTAATCTGTGTAAACTATCATAAACTTTACCACAAACAGGACACTTCATGCATTTATGATTATTTAGTGTTTCTCTGCTTTCGTACAGCCCGCTGCATTCCTTGCATTGATATGTTCTTTCCCTCTTGCACGCATGCTTGAACCAATGCTTCTCTAATTGCGGCAACAGGTCAAATACTAATTCGCAGAAGGAGCATACGAATCGTCCACGATGGTCCCTCTTCATAGTAAAGCTCGATGCCCTTATGTCCCAGTGTTTTTCGAAGTTATTTTTCCGCATCAAGTTCTCGTTACAAAATTCACACTGGTCTTGGTGCTTGGATAAATGCGTGAATAACATGCCGGGTTCGGTGTTCGTGTAATTGCAAAAGGAACATACGAAGCTGTTTTCTTCTTTGTACATATGGGAGTACAAGTGTTTTTGGAATGAGTTCGAAGTGAAGAACATTGCACCGCAGGCTGGGCATTTCAGATAAGGTTTATCTCGTTCTGTATAATATAATGGCAAGGGTTTAAAGCTTTGTAACCAGCCGATATTACCTTTAGAATCCAACATACTTTGCCGACCCGTGGAAGATTCCTCGTAGTCTATCTCTTCCATGGTTGGCACGCGCTCGTCTATATCTGTAGCGATGATCGAATGCTCCTCCTCTTTTATTTCAACTATTGGCTCGTGTTTGGCTATTAGTTTCCTTAACAGCAGCATTTTGTTACGCCTCCTGGAACGATGTTGATACTTGGCCTTTTTCTTAGCCAGGCATCGGTCGTTGGACAATTTCTTTGCCATTAACGCATTGTCCGATTCCAATTGTGTTAGTATTATAAAGTCCTGGTTGTTCGCCATAGGCGTAACGTACGACAATGGTGAATTATCATTCAATTCATCCCAATCGCTGACCGTCGACTCGCTAGTAAGTTCAGAATCATCTTCCACAGATAAGAGCTCGGACGACGAGTCGCCTTCGTGCGATTCAGCATCGTCGTCCTCCTCCGCTGACAGAAGGGCTGTCCTCAGTATCTCCCCATTGGCTATTGGATACTTCCCTTTTTCATAACTTTCCACACCGCTCCTTTCCTCGCCATCCGTTGTGCCCTTCGAGAAACCTTTACACACCCGGTCCTCCAGCGTTAACATTTCGCGCTTACAATAATCGTACGGCTCGTTCAAATAGTCGCTGCAATTAAAAGAAGACGATGTTACGCCGATTATAAACTGTCTGCCCAGGGAAAGGCTTTAAATAATGAAACATAACCTTGTCCCCCTTCACTCGTCGTATCCTTTAAATGCATCTATCGCACATATTTACCAGCAAAAAAAGATAGCAGTCAGTATGCACCTTGGATGGGTCGTTGTCTACGATCGAGCATTCAAAGTGTACTCACATGCGGACATTTAACGTGGCCCCTCCTTGCGACGCTCTTTCCGGTGCAAACATCGATTAGTATCTGTGCGTGGAATTCTTCCAAGACGTATCAGAAGACGTGAAAAAAAAGGGGAAGAAAAGGAGCAAAATATGTACTGCTACGAGAATCAGTCACTCGGCACTAGTAACCCGGCGTTAGTTTCGTCGCTGGACCAAGATCCCACTGTTATTCACGGTTGAGTAACATTGATCAGCTGTTTTCTGATTACACAAAATTGACAGGACGTCCCTCGGCGTGAGCGTCCCCAACCGATGACCCGTCGCTGTAGACACGAGAAGTATCTCTCAACTTGCTTCGTCTTGCACTTCTGTCACGCTGCGCGTAAGATTGTCCAGCTTTATTGCACGAGAAGATTATTTGCGTTGATTTGCGTAAACGTTTCGGCATTCAAGACTGCTGTTATTTGGGATGATTCGAGGGGCCGTATTTGCGGCAGGACATATTTTGCCACGTTACAACGAAGCGTGATACAAAATTGCGATTGTCTTCGCGCGAAGAATGTACAATTGAGAAACACTTTCGCGACGGTACGGCGATATGTGTAACTGTATATAGGTGTATGTAAGTATAATGCACGAACGTGTGTGTGTATTCATGTATTAAAGGAAGGATTTGGAACATTTGGTGTTCAGTTTACAAAGCGTGAAATTATGAAATGAAGCTGACGCATGTAGTTCGGGTTGAAAATACTTTTATTTCAATGTTAAACATTTGTATAAACTGTAACATACGAAAAGAACAGCACGAGGGATGCAGCGAGCTTTGAAAACAGTTTGTACTTCTTCTCGAAAAGAAATAAATCTATGCTTCGTTTAATCCTAGACAGTCTTTTTTCTTTTACGGTACAACAGCCTTCCCACTCCAATTTCTACACTGTGAAACATATTAGAAACATTCATCCACGCCCGCCAACGAATCAATCCTCCATACAAGATGCTACAATTAAAATACACGTACAATTAGTAGCCGGAATAATAGACAACCATCGCGGCGTCCATACTCCACATTCTCTAATCGTATCCCCCTGTTAATTAAACATCAAAGTAACGATTACCCAATATTTCAAAGACATTAACATGTAAATTTCAATCCTCAACCGCGTTCCACACGACCGTTGAACTTTCAACTACCTCCTGCCAAGAATTCACCGTCGCGAACGATCCTCCTTTTAATTCTTGCCCCATTTCTTGTGCCCGTGGCTGTGCTCGTGTTCATGCCCGTGGAGAGGTGTCGGGTGGCCGTAACCGTGGCCGTGGGCGTACTCGTGGCCAAAACCGTGGCCAGGACTATGGGCGAAATTGTGGCCGAAGCTGTGGCCGAAGCCGTGGCCAAAACCGTGGCCAGGACTGTGGCCAAAGCCGTGGCCAAAACCGTGGCCAAAATCGTGGGCGTAGCCGTGGCCGAAACTGTGGCCGTAACCGTGTCCGTAACCGTGGCCGTAGCCATGGCCAAAGCCATGGACGTAATGTCCACCTGGTGGCGGATAAAAATGATCGCCGCCATAACCTTTGGCGTAGTAAACGGGTGGACCAACGATTGGAATGGGCGCTGGATGTACCGCGACTGGAACCGGTACCGGAACTGGTACAGGAAACGCTTGTTTCACTGGAACTGGATACGGTTGTTGTACCGGTATTGGCACAGGGTGTTTCACTGGTATCGGTATCGCACGGTCCACTGGAACAGGAATCGCCTACGGGGGAATCGAAGTTAATTACGTAAATTAAATGGAACTGAGGTTTCGAAGAAGCTTCGGCGCTTCGAGGACGGGATTGATTCGATAGAAAGTGGAGGATTTATTTAGACGAGGCATTGCAATATGCTGCTCTCGCTAAGTTAGGACTTTTTTGGGGAAGATTGGCTCGCAAAGAGTTCGCAATTAATTATGTAGCGAATGATTTCTTACCTGAGGTACCGGAACGGGAACCGGGATCGGTTTATGGATAATCTTTTCGATCGGAATGGGGATCACCTTCTCCACGGGGATGTGGTACGGTTTCTCGATGTAAACTGGCTCTGGCACAGGTACCGGCCTTTCCAGGACCACGTGTTTCGTTATGTACACCGGGACCGTCTTTATAAAATCATGCCTTCCAAACGAGAACGGTATCGCTGGTCCTCTACCATACGGTATACCTCCGTGTAATCTGTTATCAGAGATATATGATTAAACAGGATTTCTTTTTATTAGAAAAAATTTGTAGGGGTAGATATTAGGTGTGGAATTTATTAGTGACTAATTATCGATACTATTTTAAAAGTAGTTCATTATACCCTCCAGGCGCTAAATCGAATGATGGATATTTAAGTCCCTTCCAAGCAGTATTGGCTAGCCATGGCTGTCCATGACCGTACCCATGGGGACTTGGTATTCCGATCCATCCGCCAGTTTCAGGAATTCCCCGTTTACTTTGCTTCGATTCCTCTGTTTCTGCAGTTACAGCGTAACCGCAGAATAGTATCAGGAACAGCTAAAATTTAATAATTTATTTCTTTTCAGTCAGTCTATTGCACATCTATTGCATTGCACACCTTGAAAATACAAATGTTAGAATATAATATACAAGGAAAACCGAGCAATAGAGAGAAGAATATCAGAAAATCACTGATCAAAATCAAAGTGATTGGCTCTTCCACAAGTTGTTTTTAAGTTTGCTTTAAATTCATTTGTACAATGCGAGACAACTTTATTATTTCAAAGATTCTTTGTTTATTTTAACGACGCGTATATTTTTGACCGGTGGACGATGTGTTAATTATGTTTCTTACCGAGATCGTGGACATTGTGGTCTTGTTGAGAAGAAACTGTTCGCCAGATCGAGAGAACCGTAGCTTTATATATTTGCTGTCTGAAGCGATAAATAGATCGATAGATCTAAATGGTTCGAACCAGGTTCCCGTGTTTGATGGAATCAGGAACTCGACCTTGTTGATTGGCAAGTTCTGTGTTTCCGGGGAAGAAAGTGGCCAAGAACTGTAATGAATCTGGTTCATTTTACTTTCTGGTTCACTGCACCCTATATTTGGCGTTTACATGTTACGCTCTGGACTTTTTATATTAGATTAATGAATGGTTACGGGAGGCTCGGTACCGCAGACCGATGGTAACCGGGTTTACATGCACCATGGGGTGAAATCGTCAAAATTAAACATGTTCAAAATCACTATGATTATATTATAATAAATTATATTGTAATAAAAACTTGATTTATCTTTAAAAAATATTCAAACAATTTAAATTGTAATTACGGACAACTGGATATAGTTACGGCAATGGGATTATATTTACTGTGTCGCTTATTCTTTTCCCTGTTATTTGACATCCCGTTTGTTAAAAAATAACCACCACGAGCTGAGATAACAATTTTAAAAAATTAATCAGTAACGTGTTGTTTGTGACATGCATATGGTAAGGGTGCACTAGCGCCTACAGACAGTCGATAACCAGACACGTGGCGCCACCTCGCGTTTGGGGGCATTTTCGCAGTTTGCCGCGCCGCCAAAACCGAAATCCTGGATTACATCGTTAATTTAAACAATTGCGTTTTTCTCGGCTTCTAGTGCGTATTTTTTCACCGGACTTGTCCCAAATTAAAGCTACGAACCATAGCTATCTTCCCCAACAGTTTCAACAATATGGCATGTTTCGTTTAAAAGTTATTAACAATTGAAAAATCGGTAAAAATGCACTCCGGGTCACTACAATTATCTCGGGTTCTGGAAGCGTTCGATTAATGAATGGTGTGCTTAAAATGAAGAAAAAGGATGCTGCTACAAGATAAAATACAATTTATAAATGCAGCATGCACCGTTTCGTTTTTATAAACAATTTAACAATTCGTTTGCGAATTGCACCGAAACCATGCATCAAGCCCTTTCAAAAAGTAAAGTAGATAGTTCCTTGAACCAAGAGCTTCAATTCGAGAGGTTGTTGATAAAAATCGACCGAGCAGAAGCCGAGATAATTGAATTTGTTTAAAGAAATAATAAACAAATGCACTTATTTCGACTTGCAGGCGAGCTACATCAATGATTATTGGATATAAATTAAAGCTAGCAGTATTAGCTACCATCTCCAATAGGTATGAACATTATTCCATGTGCAGTTCACCAGTTATAAACAATTAATAATTAAAATTGTTATTACGGTCAACTACATACAGTTACAGCAACGGGGTATTTTTTCTCATGTAGCTTGTTAGTTTCTCTTTCATTTGACACCCTATTTATTATAAAACAACCACCAAGAGTGAAGATGATTACAGTGACCCGGAGTGCATTTTTGCCGATTTTTCAATTGTTAATAACTTTTAAACCACAGGTGCCATATTGTTGCTACTATTTGAGGAGATATCTATGGCCCGTAGCTTTATTTTAAAACAAGCCCGGTTAAAAAATACGCACTATAAGCCGAGAAACACGCAATTGTTTAAATTAACGATGTAATTCAGAATGTTGGTTTTGGCGGTGCGCAAAACTGCTAAAAAGGCCGCAAACGCGAGATGGCGCCACATGTCCGATTATCGACTGTCTGCCGGTACTAGTGCTCGCTTACCATTACCATGCCAGACCTAGTTACTAATAAAATTTTCAAAAATTGCTATCTCGGTTCCTGGCGGCTCTTTTTTAATCAATAAGGCGTCGAATGAAAGGGAAAGGAATAAGCAACACAGCAAAAATGATCCCATTGGTGTAACTATATCCAGTTGCCCGTAATAACTATTTAAATTGTTTGATTATTCTTCACAGATAAATATACTGTTCATTATAATAGAATAAAAAAACGCAAACGAAAAGGAATATTGACTTTGCATATGTCTAATTTTTACAATTCTACACCCGGTCAATACTTTCTAATCGTTTGATTGATGGTCTATCGAGTTTATCGAGTTATTTACATTTCATTCCGTTCATTGAATCGTTACCTGAGCTACTTACCTACTTTTATCTTAATTGTTCTCTCTTTGTTCCGTGAACGTACTGCGATATCGAATTGACCGTTGCAACACTCATTTTTTCATATTTCTTCGAGGACATACTCTCCGTTCTCAATATTTCTTTAATCCCTTTAAACAACTTTCCACTTTTCATTGTAATCTCCTTCAAGTGAAATGAAGTGCATGGCGATATTTCATTCTCACCGAGGAAAGCAGGTGCCTTTCATACCTGCGACATTTAGTCTGCCCATCTCGACTGTATGGGACATCGTCAAATTAAAAATAAACAAAAATCTTCCATTTCTCAGAGATGTTCGAGCTATGTATTCGTTTCCCACTTCCCACGTAATCTTTACGTTTCGCAATTCGCGATCCGATGAACGCATAGGGCGCTACGATTTCTGTAACGCCAAGGTGTTGCCTCTACTCGGCCAACGAGATCAACGAAACCGGCTGGTCCGTTTCTTGCTGCACGGACGTCAGTTCTGTTTCCGCGTTGGCCGCATCCGCGAACTTTCTTAACTTTCATTTTCTAATACGTACGGGCCACTTCTAATGCCGGCCACTACCTGCCATTCATTATTCATCACTATGAGCGCCAGCTGAACGCATAACATGCTGGAACGTGTGAACCAATGCCGATGTCCACAATGACGAAATACATACATACATTCATTTGACGGTCAATTTTGTCCGTCCTTTCCACGGATCACTTACTCAATTCAATTAAACACTTACAATTTGCCGCGTAAAAAATTCATTGCCTGCTTACTCTTCTATACACGATTATTGTAAACGGCTGGGTACTTCTCATTTTTATTTTAACGAATGCCAACAAATTGTACTAGTTACTTATCTTCTTTAATAAAATAGGTACAGACTTATTTTCGATTTGATTAAATCGAGAAACAAATTGTATTGAAAATTTATTACGTACATTTTGTTTTAATTTCTTGAGTAAAATAAGTACAGACTTATATTTTATTTGATTAAATCGTGAAACAAAGTAAATAGAAAATTTGTTACATACATTTTGTTTTAATTTCTTTAGTAAAATAAGTACAGACTTATATTTCATTTGATTAAATCGTGAAACAAATTAAATACAAAATTTGTTACACACATTTTGTTTTAACTTCTTGAATAAAATAAGTATCACGGATCACTTACTCAATTCAATTAATCCCATTAATCACATACATTGCCTGCTTCCTCTTCTATACACGACCATTATAAACAACTCGGTACTTCTCATTTTTATCTTAACGCAGACCTAAAAACTGTACCAGTTCCTTACCGGTTCGATTCGAACTCTATTCCAAATATTCACAAAAAATTAACAAAAAAAGAACCAGACGAACTGACCCGAATCCCAAGAGTTTCAATATAATTTACATAAATAACACACGAACAGCTCTATTCAAATTCGGCGAACAAAATTTAACAAATCATATGAGACGCCAATTTCTCGTCGATAAATCTTTCCCATCACATCCTCCCATGCTTACTCCTCAACTTACCATTCACACTTACGCAGAATCGCCATTACTATTCCCCGCTCTGATCTCTTCCGTCAGACACTTCCGTCAGGATCTAGGAATAAAAAATAAAAAATAACGAAACTGTCGTACAGCGGCATAACCAGGCTACTATAGAGTGCTTGTCACGAGTGTTCTTATTAACTTGCATCTTCACGTAGGCAATTTTCACCTGGTCGCCGTTGCACGTCTATCGGGCCGATCTTAGAGACACTGCCGACGCGTGATTGAACGTTCTAACACGCGAACGAAGCAATGACGCTTCTTATCATCTCATGCACTCTATCCTTAAACAAACATGTCCGCAGCGTTCATAAGGTGCACGAAAGAAAAGCGGTCGCGACCGCTATTTTGGCCATCGCCCAGGATTGGTAACAGCGAAAGTCCATTGAGCTCGACGGTTCCTTCCTAGTGTGATGTGTCACTGGTGGATGCCCTATAAATATATATGGGGATCGCCGATGACGGGCGGACGCAGTTTTTCTTCGGCAATCGTGACCATCGGCTGGGATTTAGGGATCTTCCCTTGGTCAAGCATGAAGCGTGTTTTGGTACGTTCGATTTATTGGTGTAAAGTTAGTGGAAATTAGTGGCGAATTTTAGCGTTTTGTCCGTCTTTCCGTCTTCGAGCAGCGGTGAAGCGATCGGTCGTTCAGTGTATTTGTTTTAATAAGATCGATTGAGTGTTAGTAATGTAAAATTTCTATAACATTGCCTGTCCGTTATCTGCCGACTGATTCAATGATTAACCGGTCAGATTGATCCAAGGAAAGCTTGTTCCTTAATTAAATGATTTAAATTGACAATCAATTAGAAGCAGGAGATTTGGCAGATTTTTAAAGATTTTTTTGGGAGAATACCAATCGTTCAATCTTTTTGGGACTTATAGGCTTGTTTATTATATGTTTGAGTGACACGAACATATTTTTGCTTCTGGAATATATTTTGAAATGCCGGAGTTTCGGGATATTTTACCGGGCATGGCGCGGCGTGAGTTCCGAAACGGCGGGAACTCTAACGACCGCGTGCGTTCTTCTGATATATATATGAAATTAATTGTTTTAGTAGTTAATACTTGTAGCTTCTATTCGAACTTACAAAAATTGTATGAAATTGAAAAATTACAGAAAAGGCAGGCTAGAAACCGAAAATGTGAAATCTTTCGCAGTAATTTTGCAATAAAAAAGTACTTTCATAAACGATTTTCAATATGATTTTAATTCAAATAGAAGGTAATAGTATAATAAACATCTGTGCCAAGTTTGAATGAAATCGGTTAAATACTTTTTGAGTCATCTTTCCCGCCAATTTGAAAAGTACCAATTTTAAAGTTTCGAAGACTGCGATCCTATTTTCGGCTATTAAAATAATTACTTTAAATATTTCTTCGGCAGTCAACTTTATTATACACCCTGCATTAGCGTGTACATGTCAAATGTTCCTTTGTTTATTTCCAGATTCTGTCGCTGCTCTTGGCAGTCAGTACAGCGATCACCGTCGACAAATATGAGAAGAATAAGTCGTTCGCATTAAAGAGGCACGATAAAAGAGGACTTGTAAACCTGGAGTACGGTCTACCTCCTCCCGAACAAGCGTACAATCACGAGCCAGCACCTGTCTACGAAGTACCTGTTCCGGACTTAGGTGGACATTTCGAGTCCGCGGCTCCGCAGCCGCCCCCAGGTGTACCGCATCCCGCTATACACCACCCCATAGCACATCACACCATACCACATCCAGCTCGTTAGTATATATGCAACATTTCTTTTATTTAAAAGAATTACCAGATGTTGTAGAACATCTCCTCGCAAATGGGAATGAATGAATGAATGAATCATTCATAACTTTTCTACCTGGCAGCGTATGAAAATGGAATATTTATTTCACACGTTCACGTGTACGGAAATACATATCAGGAATTGTGTGATGGGAAATATTAATCGATCATAATTTAATTACCTAACACGTTCAGTGCCACGTGGGTCGTATATGCCCCACACAGTCGAGACTAACATTTTTGTTTATGACACATTTTATGTGCGGTGTAATATTCATTAATTTGCAAAAATCATTGTGATCAAGATAAAGGTATGACGTTTGACATACAGTACAGTAGGGGTATACTTTCTGATTTTATCTAATTGTCGTCGTAATTGCGGCACAATTTGAGTCAACGAAAGTTACCGAAAATACTTATAATTACTTATAAGGCACGGAACGTGTTAACCAGTAAGAGTTGTCCGATCAGTATTAATTTACTTTGCTCTATTAACTCTAGAACTACCGATAGGTTTTGACACTATTTACACAGTATACGTTAGACTGATTACGAACACGAAAATGGTTGAATGGACATTAAATAAAGATATGTAATTGTCATTTTGCCTTATTAAAAGTCATCTTAAATTGTTGCAGCAATAACTATACGTTAATAACTTTAAAGCAAGAAATCTGAAATTAGACATTTTGACTGGCTTGGTAGTTCCAGTGTTAATGTGTATCAAGGGGAAACTAACGATACATTAAAATTTCATATCGCCAAGTGAACTGGGCATATTTTTATCACGATAGTAAAGCATTAACAGTTATATGCCATTTACAGAGTACACGGTGGCCCCGAGCAATCAATTGAATTTGAACGCGGAATACAAATTGGATTATGATGTATGCAGTATATCGAGGGTGTCTAGTGGATACGTTTCCAGAATGCTAACCCTTCTGCCCTGCCTTTCTCTAACAATAAGTGCTTCAGGTGCTTCGGGAGTAATTGATTGGACAAATTTCTCCATTGTATTACGAGGCACATTCCGTAACACTCTTTCCAATACTACCGAAATCGATTTTCACTGCACTGAACTGTTCATTTCTCATAAAAAGCGAACACTTCAAGGAACAACTTTCCATTCCACATAAATATTGCAATTAATTCCGAGCACCATCGTGCTGTGCATATTTAAAAAGAAACCGAGGCACAGTACTTATTTTTTATTTGATTAAATCGTGAAAGAAATTAAATTGAATATTTATTACATATATTTTCTTTTAAGTTCTTTAATGAAATAAGTGCAAACTTATTTTTCATTTTATTAAATCGTGAAACACATTAAGTTGAAGGATTATTGCATGCAATATGTTTTAACTTCTTTAATTTAATAAAATAAGTACGGACCTATTTTTTATTTGATTAAATCGAGAAAGAAATTAAATTGAATATTTATTACATATATTTTCTATTAACTTCTTTATTAAAATAAGTGCAAACTTATTTTTCATTTTATTAAATCGTGAAACACATTAAATTGAAAATTGATTACATACATTTTGTTTTAACTTCTTTAATAAAATAAGTACAGACTTATTTTTTATTTGATTAAATCGAGAAAGAAATTAAATTGAAAATTGATTACATACATTTTGTTTTAACTTCTTCAATAAAATAAGTACAGACTTATTCTTTCTATGATTAAATCGTGAAACAAATCAAATTTAAAATTCATTACATACATGTTGCTTCAACTTCTTTGGAACTACGTTTCCTTGCAATTGCTTGAACAGAAGCCGCGTACTTTTTTGAGGAATAAGTTTAACTATAATAGAGGCATTAACTGCAACTAATGAAATACGTGAAATCTGCAGGTACGCCTAGTATTTCTCAGTTTCGAACCACTATGCGAGGAGTGCTTGCACCCAAAGAAAAATTACCTGCCAATCAAAAATCGAACCATTAATTCCTCTAATATCCATCTATGTATAACGTTGGCAAATTATGTCGTTCATTTCCAACAGCGGTAGTTCCGTTCGTCGTACCTCAGCCTGTTCCACACGCAGTAGGGATACCTGTGCCGCAGCCAGTTCCACATCCGGTACCATTCGCAGTTCCGGTGACGAAACACGTGGCTGTACCAGTGCCGGTCGATCGACCGTTCCCAGTCCCGGTGGATCGTCCTGTTCCCGTGCCGGTCGCGGTGCCATTTCCGAAGCCGTATCCTGTACAGGTGGAGAAGGTGGTGCACGTCGATAGGCCGATACACGTGCCGATTGATAGGCCGGTTCACGTCCCAGTAGATCGACCAGTAGCTGTTCCCGTCCCGGTACCAAAACCGTATCCCGTTCCGTTTGAAAAGGTGGTCCACGTGGACAGACCTTATCCTGTACACGTTGCTGTGCCTTATCACGTGCCTAAGCCTTATCCTGTACCGGTCGCCATTCACGCGCACAGGTATCACGGATGGCGAGGCTGGTAAAATTCCAATTGGAAATTCTACCTTGGATTTGTTTAAACGATTGCTGGAATTAACGTTGATTCTTTTTAGTAGATTCTTTTATCGCAAGAGGGGGGGGGGGATAAATAGTTAATTTGGATGTGGATTTAATCCTATTTCGAGATCAGATATTTGTTTTTTCTTACCTTTTTATATAATTTCATTAATATTTGTAATTCTTGATGAAGAAATTATTTTATAATTGCCATTGGAAGCTTCGGGACTATTTTCTTGTTTGCTGTATTTATTTGCTGTGGGGTGATTGAGGAATTTAGCGACGGAGGGAGGTGATAGCGACGAAGGGAAGTTTTGGAAATTAATTTGTTAAATAAATCTGAGGTTTATTTCTTGGTTAATTGTTCTTCGAAGCTCTTGATACTAGTCTGTTTTAAGGGTGAGTTGTTTGTTTTAATTAATTATTGCTGGATTATTATGTATATTTTCGTCTCCGGTTTTTGTTTTGTAATAAAGTTATTATTCTGTTAAACTAAGAAATTCGTACAACTTTACGCATGTGTTTCCATATTTTCGCACGTTTCGTAGGTAGACATACGTCGTGTATCCTACGTCTGTACAATTTGTCCTAGTTTCTGTTATAATAAAGAAAATATAGAAAAAGGATATAGGATATAGAAAAAGAACATTTTACGTGGCTAAATTTATTGTCACCTGCGCAAACCACTGTTACATAAAGGTATGCACTAAAATATAGAATATTAGAAATCAGTAAGGAGTCGTCTATAGCTGACAGTACACGTTTAATTTGTTTAACTTTATCTGAAGTCGCACCTAAAGTGTCGTTATATTATGGAACGCGTTCGTGTACGGATACAATCGACTCACCGGTGTTAAAGGTCAACCCGATTGTACTTCTTAAATTTTTAATCACTAAGCACTTGTTTAACGCAGCAGTCCCAATATGAACCGCTCGTTGGCTAAATCGGTTAACTCCACGAGGAAGGACAATAAGAAAATTTATTTTTCGTATAAGATTTGGAAAAATTCGAACGTTGGAGTTAATCGATTTGAGTGTTTATTGTAAGGTTGATATATCTTTATGATTCTGGCCTTATAATGGAATGGCTTTGGTCGTCACGATATTAAATCGTGAAACAAATTAAATTTAAAATTTGTTACATACATTTTGCTTTAACTTCTTTAATAAAATAGGTACAGATTTATTTTTTATTTTATTAAATCGTGATAGGAATTAAATTTAAAATTGATTACATACATGCTGTTTCAACTTCTTTGAAAGTACGTTTCCTCGCAGTTGTTTGAACAGAGGCCGCGTACTTTTTGGAGAAGTTAGTTTAACAATAATAGAGGCATTAAGCGCAACTAATAAAATAGAAGTTCTCAATTCGAGCATGTTCCACTGGCAGATATCTATAGAATGCTCATATTTAATACATTCTTCTACACCTTCGCGTTCGATAGGCGTTACACTTGACACCAAAGAACAACCCAGTGTCATAGAAATAAATCCATAACCCTTTGAACGTAATAGACCGGGAATGAAATATTTTCTGTCGCAAGGAAATATTTTGAATTATTTTAAAATAATTTCTGTCGCAAGGAATCTGCCGCACGCGACGAGAAATCCAAGTCTTCATAAAATTGCTATGTTCAAAATGCATCAAAACTAATTTTACAAATCTAAACATCGCATCAATTCTCTGCACCGAAAATTCGACCCATTCGAATCCAAAAATTCGATTCCCGGATTTATATAACGGCACGAACATCATTTTCACTGGCATCAAAGTGATAACAAAGAAAAATAATATTTGAACCGTTTATTTTGAAAGTGGTGGAAGTCCATTTTTTAAAAAAACTGAGATATCACATAATTTGCGATAAAAGTGTAAACTTTTCATATGTACTTAGTAAAAGAAACAAAAGAAAATGGACTTACACCATTTTCAAAATAAACAGTCCATATATTAACACTAGAACTACCAAACCAGTAAAAATAACTGGTTTCTGATTTCCTGCTTTAAACTTATTATCATATATGCATTGCTGCAGCAATTTATGATAACTTTGAACAAGGCAAAATGCCAATTACATATCCTTATTTAATATCCATTCAGCCAATTTCCTTGTTCAAAATCTGTCTAACATATACTATCTAAACAGTATCAAAACCTATCGGTAGTTCCAGTGCTAAAATAACAATATTACTATAATAGATAACAATAATTGCTTCAGTCTGTCCAAATAAAAACAACTAAATAACTAAACCACTTAGCTTTCAACTTGCACAATACAATTAAAATAATATTCCCAAATATTGCCTCATAGCCAAACAATTCCAGCGAAATCACGCTAATTACTAATATACACCCCCAAACGTTCCACCTATCCGCAAACGAAAACGCGCGTACAGGTAACACAAAAATCGTTTCATACGTGGTGACGCAGGAGTGGGTGCACCGCTGGCATCATCGTCGGCCAACGTCGACGTTAACAACGGCCAGTTCCTTGGCACCAACACTCCAAGATTGACCGTCCAGGACGAGGGAGCCGGTCACCATCGCGTCTTTTCGTTCCATCGTCCACGACTCTTTCCGCCAGTCGAGAGACCTGAAAGGTGTGACAAGCATCTGCTAACGGGGATACCACGATTATATCTCGGCGAGTTCAAATTTCCGTACAGTGACGACGGTCGGACCTCCCTTTTAATCGGGGTGGAGGAATATCGCGCCATTCGATTGTCGTTCACGGTACATCGAATTAGACGGGCGAAAAGAGCGGGAAAAATTGTCGTCGACGGATTGAGAGCACATGGAGAAGCTCGTTAGGGACGTGGTATTTCGTTTTTCACATCGAGCCGTCAATGTTGCACTGTTCACGTCCGTGTTTGCTGCGATCTCGTTTCTAACGACCGGACGAAATCTTCGGGACGCTCTGCGCACTTCCGCCGGATGCAAGGTCTCGAGAATTTTATCAAGACCTTCGTGCACCGTTTGCCGATAGATTTGCCAAGTGAATCGAGAATTTTCTGTCGTTACGACAATTGGTCACGGAGGAGACGGTTTTTCTTTTTTAAATAGTACGGTTTTATAGATCAGCCAGGTGTGCAATTCATTTCTGCACACGGTTATTTTATCGTTATCTGTGTCTGTGTAATGTAGAGTTACTAGTCATGAATCGTTATCGTGAATATAAGAATGAAAGTTATGTACGTGGCGTTGAAATTATTGTTTGAATACAAGTTCGATTTTTGATTTTTGTTTTTTACCATCGAATATATCGGGGAACGTCGAGTGTTTGTGGCGAAATTAATGTCGATGACTGTGGATTTCTTTTCCAGTTCATCAAGATGAAGCCGAAGAAAATGGGTATCATTGGCGGCTCGATGCTTGCTTTTGGAGTGTTCTTTTGTGCAATATCCTTCCCTCCCATTCTGAGGTCGCAAATTAAGAAGGTGAGTTATGAAAGGGAGAGACAGCAATATATTGTTCCGTAATTTCCTATTTATGATAAATAATGATCAAAATTAACAATGCTGAGATCACAAATTAAGAAGGTGAATTATAAACGAAAGGGTCAGCAATATATTGTTATGTAATTTTCTATTTATGATAAATAGTAATCAAAATTTACAATGCTGACATCACAAATTAAAAGGGTGAGTTGTAAACGAAAGAGTCAGCAATATATTGTTCCGAAATTTCCTATTTACGATAAATAATGATCAAAATTAACAATGCTGAGATTACAAACTAAGAAGGTGAATTATAAACGAAAGGGTCAGCAATATATTGTTATGTAATTTTCTATTTACGATAAATAATAATCCAAATTAACAATGCTAAGATCACAAATTAAGAAGATGAATTATAAACGAAAGAGTCAGCAATATATTGTTCCGTAATTTCCAATTTATGATAAATAATAATCAAAATTAACAATGCTGACATCACAAATTAAAAGGGTCAGTTGTAAACGAAAGAGTCAGAAATATATTGTTCCGAAATTTCCTATTTACGATAATAAATAATCAAAATTAACAATACTAAGATCGCAAATTAAGAAGGTGAATTATAAACGAAAGAGTCAGCAATACATTCTCCCGTAATTTCCAATTTATGATAAATAATGATCAAAATTAACAATGAATATTAGATATAAGTGTGCGACGTGTTAAATAAAAAAATGTTTCATTCATAATACGTCACGCCTAGTCCATTACATTCGGCTTCATGAAACGCAGTTTACGTGACATTACTTCAACGATGTAGTTGCATTTTACCAGCAACAATTATTCTGCATAATTACCTTATAGCGTTACTTTCAACTTTGTATAATAATTGCAGCTGCTTGTTGTGTAATTCTTTTTTCTTTACCAGCGTCACACATCTTCCTTCATCATTCTGTGCACAATGTCTATAGAACGACGTGAAAAACATTTAATTACATTTAAGGATCAACGTGAAAAATGAATATGAGAGCGTTGATGACATGGTGACAAATCGGAAAGAACGATAACGTAGTATTACACCTAAGGACAATTTTATTCCATAATTTCATACCGTTTCACAGATTACATCGAATGACCACTATTTCTATTTTATTTTTCCACTATCCTCATTGCAGCTGCTTGAATTTTTCTCGTAAAAAGCACGTTTAAATGAATGACAAATTAACGATAAAATTAATCGAATTAATGTTTGCTGGCATTCTGAAGTTCGTTAATCAATTTTGAACGGGCGCCCTTAAATAATTCCTTCGATAAACGTGCTTTCATAATTAGTCGAAATTTAAGCCCATTGTTATATTAACAAGTATTACTGTTCCTTTTAATACTTGTTGGAAAATTGTCGGCAGCAAATAGCGTTGAAGGATGGCAGCGAGATGCGGGATCTATGGTCGAATTTGCCAGTTCCCCTGGATTTTAAAGTCTATCTCTTCAACGTGACGAACCCCATGGAGATAACAGCTGGGGCGAAACCAATTCTCCAAGAAGTTGGTCCTTTCTTCTACGAGTGAGTGTGCTTACACCTTAATGCTACATACACACGTCCCTAATTAAACACCAGGTGTCCCACAAACCCCTCTTGTCGCAATATCTAAATGATAACAATCGTCCCATTATTATCACCGGAAAAAAATTAATGCAAAACGGTAAAAACGAAAGCGTGCGAATCGCTCCAATTGTCAGAATTATAATAATTTTTGGAAACAACGAATTCCAGCGAATACAAGCTTAAAGTGAATCTGGTCGATCGGGAGGAGGACGACAGCGTGGAGTACAATATAAAAGCGACTTGGTATTTCAATCCATCTCGTAGCGAGGGTTTAACCGGCGAGGAAGTGTTGGTGTTCCCCCATATACTTATCCTGAGTATGGTTAAAATTACTCTACAGGAGCAACCAGGCGCAATAGGAATCATCAGTGAGTTATCCTCCATACGTATACATATGTAGACACGTTTCTTACGTCGTTCAAGGGTGGTAAATCGAATGCATCCGCGTTTCGATTGGAAAGGAAAGGTCGCCATGGCCTTAGCTTGGAATATCTAAGAATTCTGTGACAGCCAAACGAGAGAGGGAGAAACGTTTTTCTTATAGCTAACAATAAGTTACCCTCGCCTTGGACGAAAGAAACAATTGATTCGTGTAACGCTTCGGTTAATCCATTGCCACGTTCTTATCACTTTGTCTCTTTTCTTTTTATATTACCCCGATTCCTTTTGTTTCGTGCAGAGTTGTGATTCTTCTTTATATTGCACCCTTAGACGCCCGTGTAAATTATATCTTGTTATTATTATTTATTTGTTATTTTTCCCCTCCGTTTAGAAAATGCCTTTTTTCGAATTATATGTACTCTTATTTGCACACTTCACTCAACTTAATTCTAATCTATTGCTCGTATTCTTTGGTTTAGTATTCTCATTCTTCACATTCACTCTCCCTCCACCCCCACATCCGTTCCTTCATTCATCCTGATGTTCATTCATCCGTCCGTATTTATTTTCACGTATTTGTACTTTATTTGTTTGTACTTTATTTATTTGTACTTTATTCCTCGACTCTGCTCACGTATAAATTGTATATTTAAACGACAATGGACATTCATGCTCGCAGACAAAGCGGTGGACAGCATTTTCAAAAAGCCCACCTCCGTTTTCGTGACGGCGAAAGCAAAGGAAATACTTTTCGACGGCCTGCCAGTCGACTGCACGGTGAAGGACTTCGCTGGATCTGCCACTTGCAATGTATTGAAGGAAAAGGCGGACTCGTTAGTACCAGTTGGCGAGGGAAAATATGTATTCTCCCTTTTCGGGCATGTACGTACCTGCATTAATTATTTAAACGTCGTGAGATTTAAATTTGCTGGGCATTTGTTTACTTAGAACTGCGCTGCACTAACGCTATCCTCAGTACACTTTGTTTTACGTATGTGCATGTTATGTTGCGAGACCATTGGTCAACGTTTTTATGAAATCAATTGAAACACATATATACGTATTTAGTAAAGAAGAATTATTAGAACACTTATGTTAGCAACCGGGTACCCATTTCTATATTTTCTTGAATAATTTTTGTATGTCCTTGATAAAATATCGAGGAACCCCTCTAGATCTCGATCCTTTGAACAATTTCACGTCAACTCACGTTTGGTGGAAAGAAATTGATGCAAAATAATTTGAGTAATTAACCTTCGAACTTCTACTTCATTTTGCTTGCTAACATAAGGGTTAATTCGCTATTTTGATCAAAATAAATTGTACCCGTATCATTTTATCAATCACATCCATGTGAAAACCATTCCATGTGAAAACTACACGTTGCACAAATCAGATAGTGGTGCAATGAATACGCAGGGTGCATGCATGAGGCGTGAAGTTTTTCTTCGTGCAACCCTTTCATTTATTCACACGGTTGTACGTATGCTTACGTATATCCGCATGTTCTTTACACACGCTAGAGGCGCGAAACATTAATGCGAAATTAAATCAATCAACCCGCCTGCAATCTTTCAATACAGTCGAACGGATCCGTTGTCCCTGAACGTATACGTGTGCTGCGTGGAATAAAGGATTACCGAGACGTCGGCAGAGTGATCGAGTATGATGGGAAACCGAAGCTGGATATTTGGACGGAGGACCATTGCAACGAGTTCAATGGAACCGATTCCACGATTTTCCCGCCGTTCCTTACGGAAGCGGACGACATCGTCTCGTTCTCACCTGACATTTGCAGGAGTCTGGGCGCCGGGTTCCGTCACAAGAGCAAAGTCAAAGGTAAGACGCAAGAAAGACTGTAAGGAATCCAGTTTTGTGCTCATTATTTATGTCGCTTGCAGCCGTATGTAAGACGTTTATCGAAAGAAAGGGTCAACAAAATTGATCGATTCATTTGCATACATCATTTTTGGAAATGAAATTGAAATTAATTTATATACATCATTTAGGAAAATAAACTTGAAATTAATTTATATAAATCATCTCTGAAAATAAACTTGAAATTAATTTATATACCTGCATCATTTTGGAAAATAAACTTGGAATTAATTTATATACACCATCTTTAATAATGAACTTGAAATTAATTTATATACCTATATCTTTTTGGAAAATAAACTTGAAATTAATTTATATACATCATTTTCCAAAATGGACTTGGAATTCATTTATGTACCTACATCATTTTTTAAAATGAACTTGAAATTGTTTTATATACAACTGTAGTGCCCTCGTTGAACCAATAATCGGGCAGCAATTGAAATTCATATTTCCGTGTTAAATGAATTCTTGTTTTGTGCAATTCGTATCACAGGTGTGAACACGTATCACTACGACGCCAATTTTGGAGACATGAGTACGAATCCCAGGGAGAAATGTTACTGCCCTACACCGGAGACCTGTTTATCGAAAAACTTGATGGACTTGACCAAGTGTTTGGGCGCGCCGCTGATCGGTTCTTCGCCACATTTTTACGGTGCCGAAGAAATGTACGTGCAAGCAGTTGAAGGACTTCATCCAAACCAGGTAGGTGTTCTTCTCTTTTCCTTCCATTTTCGCGGATTTTCAATGGAATACTCGAAAGTTCCGAAATAGAAACGATAACTTGTTTGACAAATGTTTCTCAAGTACAAGCCTGCATTCAAGTACATATGTTATTTAAGAGTGAACGATGAATTGGCATTAATTTTTGTCACAGGAGGAACACGATCTTTCCATGGACTTCGAACCAATGACGGCGACACCATTGAGCGCACATAAAAGGCTGCAATTCAGTATGTTCCTTCACCCCGTAGAGAAATTCAAGATAATGAAGAAATTCCCCGAAGTTCTGTTCCCAATATTCTGGGTCGAAGAGGGCATACTACTCGACGATATGTTCGTGAAGAAAATAAAGCTCGTGTTCATGGCAATAAGCGCCGTCGGGTGAGTACTTGGATTAATAATCAATTTTATAATAAAAGACAATAGGAAGTTATGTATTCTGATTATGAGGTTACTTGGATTAATAATCAATTTTATAATAAACCACAATGGAAAGTTATGTATTCTGATTATGAGATTACTTGGATTAATAATCAATTTTATATTAAACCACAATAGAAAGTTGTATATTCTGATTATGAGATTACTTGGATTAATAATCAATTTTATAATAATAGACCATTGAAAGTTATATGTATATTTTGATTATGAGATTACTTGGATTATGAGTACTTGGATTAACAATCAATTTTATAATAAACCACAATGGAAAGTTATGTATTCTGATTATGAGATTACTTGGATTAATAATCAATTTTATAATAGACCACAATAGAAAGTTATATATATTCTAATTATGAGATTACTTGGATTAATAATCAATTTTATAATAAACCACAATAGAAAGTTATATATGTATATTCTGATTATGAGATCTCCTCGGAACAATCTTAGTACCATTCAACGATCTTTCACATTACACAGATTTCTGAAGTGGTTTACAATAATTGGCGGCACCTGCACCAGTGCGGCTGCCATTGCGTTGCACTACAAGAACAGGAACAAGGGTACCCTGGACGTAACAAAAGTGACGCCACAATCAGAAAATGAGAAAGACGGCGAACAGAAGAAATGGCCTACCCAAATGAACATTAGCACGATACAGAGTGCTGCTGTGCCCCCCAATCTTGACGCGAATTAAATACGTCTCGTCGCAATTTTTATCCCGTTTTAATTCCCGAGGGTATGATATGCTGAATGGTTGACAGACAAGTATTTCGTTGGATTCGGTGGCGCGTCGAACCAGATGTTATTCATAATAACAGGACTGTAATTTGGATTGCTTGTTCAACGAATCATTCGCGTGGCAATACATTCTCCGTTTGAGTTTTTATCGTTTCTTTTGCACACGTTTAACGGCAGAATTGAAATGTATAATAAAAATATATTGGCCCCTGGAGCGTTGTAAATTATTGAAAACTCCGGAATGGTGTTCTGCAAAAGTCAAGAGCATTGAATTCTCATGGGAAAATAGTATATTTAATCTAAATATGGTACGAATATTTAAGCTATATTTAATTATATATTTAATTGACCGTGATATTGAATGTTAACGTTTAATTATAACAATAATTAGTCAATTATACTTTGTGAATGCTTATGGCCACGTCTTACAAATATGTTTGATCGTAAGTACACGTACGATGATTCAACGATGTATTTCACGATAACGTTGTATTTGAAATATCTTTATTAGACAACGTTACAGTCTAACTTTGTATATTATTCCTGTATACATATTGTACGTATGAATAAGTAACTGCTTCGAAGGTATAACTTAGGTGAACACGTTTTCTTATTGTTTAGAAAAAGTTAATACTCTGTCAATTATTGTAGCGTCAATACTCAAGTATGAAACATTGTCGTTCTGTTCGTATTGCCGGCTTATTATTTGATTCACGTACTCATACGTTTATTATAATTCTATTTATTTAAATTTCATATGCAATATTATCGTAGCAATATGTAAGCTTAATCGACAACAAAAATCATTCACATTTTTTGGAGTTTGTGACACGATGATAGCTTATTTATATAGATAGATATTTACATTCTGAAGATCCCTTGCGTTTATATACATTATATGTATACTGTTAAGCAATTATTATTTGTCGTAAGTGTTACGAGATTAGGAAGTCGTAATTAGATTGTGAATGAAATTGTAATAACAAATAAAGAATATTTTATAATGAAATATTCCTTCACAAGAAACTATTAGCAAATGGCCACAAATCATCTAAAAGGCAAAGGTCATTTGCAAAAGGCATTTGCAGAAACAATTTTTGTAAGATTTAATAAACACTGTCGACTATTCCCTTTGAAATTCAAGATAGAAACAGCACCGTGTCCTTTTTCGAGATCACCAACCAAAACATTATTTCAATCACTAATCAACACAATTGTTTCATTTCTAACTAATATAAATATACAAAGGTACATAGTTACGTCAAATTGCCTTTCCATAGTAACAATTTTTAAAGGGAAAAAAGAAGAATAATTTATATATATACCTGACCTCATCCCTGAGGTTTCCTAATCGCCCTCCTCATCTCAAAATCACTTCTACAAAGCAACAAGTTTTTGTAGGCGCTCCTGTACTCGGAGCTCATCACCACGTACACCACAGGATTGATGCACGTGGTCAGGTAAATCAAAATATATCCAGCGATGTTCAATCCCCTCCAATCAATGGAGCCCTTAAATGTCTTCGTGACGGTGATCGGCAAGTAGCAAAGAAGAAACGACGAGAATATTACCAAAATCATTTTCAACAGCTTCCTGTCCTTACTGCTCATCCTCGGCGGACCATCGAGGCTCCTCAATTTTCCAACACTTTTAAATCTCGACTCCCTACGATACATAGCCGCCCTCCTCTTCGCCTGTCCGTCAGGCGAGTTCGATCGCGAGCTGCCTAATTGATCGCTACCGTTGGACGCCTTCGAGTTCAACCTCTGAACCCAAAATGCCGAATCGATGATGAACGAAGCTCTGCTAGCCATTCTCTCGAATTTATTTCGGCCGTTCGCGGATGGTTTCCCAGAAGATTCCTTGATCCTGGCCTGATCGATGCTCGAGAAAACGGTCTCCGCCGTGTCTAAATCGTCCACGTAAGGTATGTCCTCGTCTATTTGAATACCAACACCGGGCTTTTCTGTATCACAGATTTCGATGATTCTCGGTATCGTTATTCTATGACAATTCGGTCGGTCGATTTGTTCCGCGACGCTCGTGTCAGATTTTCCTAATTTATGGTAATTTGCTTGTGATCTGTTTTCTTCCTCGTATTCTTCGGGATCGTCTTCCTCTTGTTCGGACAAGGACTCCTCGACGGCTGATCTTGAGGGTGTACGCGAATAATTGGCACGATTTGACGAGGCGACGTTCGGGTGTTTGGCGGTGAAATCGGCGCAGAGAACACTTGGTGGACAACTGGAGCCCAGAACTGACAGAGACAGCTCTTCCTCTTGGTTCTTGGGTGATAACGATCGTCCCTGTAATACAGTGTTGGATATCGGGGTTAAACGAAATCGTGTTGAACGATTAATTTTGCAATGAGTTTTAATATAAAAAAATATCGTGTCGAGTGTGAGGGACAGAGTAAGGGTGTGCGTCGCGTCCAAAACTATTCTTCTTATCATTGGTATTCCGGTACTATACAGTGTCCGGCAGAGTATCTGACCATGCTTTTAATGGGAGGTTACTGGGGTGATTCTGAATAATTTTTCCCTTTAGCAAAATGTTGATTGAAGCTTCGTTTTCGACTTATTAACGAAAAACACTGGGCAATCAGGGAGCCCGTAGTTCGCGCGCTCAAGCGCGTGGCTCTCATACGTCCTCGGTCGTGGCGTGAGTAACGCGTTTCTTCGTGACCACGCCCGCGCGCGGTTGAGAGACACTTGCCCGAGCGCTCTGATTGGCCAGTGTTTTTCGTTAATAACTCAAAAACGAAGCTTCAACCAACATTTTGGCAAAGGAAAAAATTGTTCAGAATCACCCCAGTAACCTCCCATTAAAAGGGTGATCATACACACTGCCGGACCTTGTATATATTATGATATTTAGGGGGTGGAAGGCTGACCTTAGCCCTTTTTGTCGTCGCCTTAGCCGACGCGGATTCTGGCCCTTGCCAGTAGTCATATAGCTGACTACTGCCTTTGTGCGTGATATTGACTCTGACTAGGCCACGACCCGCGAGCCTCCAACAACAATATGATTTATTGAATTTTATGCGTTTTACTGTAGAACGATGAGGACGGAAAAATATATTTTGTTTATCTCTCTGATTCTGAAAGACGACATTTTATAATTTATTGTTTTATTTGCTTTCTTGACTTCAACACTCGTCTCTTACCTCTTGACTGATTCCAATTGTGTCGTCGCTGGTAGCTGCATTTCGCCTTCTGCTTTTGCAAGCTGTTCTTCGAACGATGTAATAGATTCTCGCGTAGCAGACGACGATCGCGATGCAGGGGATTAAAAATGCGACGACGAAAAGGAATTCCTTCGGGCTACGGCCGTTCGCATCCGGCAAAATCGAACAGGAACCAATCGCAACGTCCAGGCCGAAGCGTCCCCAACCCTCGAACCATGTGACGACGAGGAAACCAAAACCGAGGATCCATGTACTCAGAATCATTGGTATCAAGTGCTTCGGTTTGTATATCCTGAAAATTGCCAGGTGTTCCATTTTTGCGTTCAGATTAAACTGCCAAGGGATTCGTTCTTTAATGTTGAAATAAATGTTCACTCACTTGGAGTAGAATCTGGGGTGACCAATCATAACAAAACGGTTAATCGTAATCGCCAGCACCGTGAACAGGCTCACGGCAACCAAACCGTATCTTAACAGAGGAAACAGGCGACACAAAAGTTCACCGTGGTGCCAGGAACTATGCCAGAACGTGGACGTGGCGAGGGGAAGATTGAAGCAGCAGAACATTAAGTCCGAGACCGAAAGATTTATTATGAAAATCGCGGTGGCGTTTCTCAACTGTAAAATAGTTATATTTAAATAGCACGCCGTTCCAAGGATTAATCTTCGAGACATGGAATTTTCAATTAAACGAAAATACAAAAGATATGAAAAATATACATATGCATATAATATAGGGTATCTCAACTCAACTACAATAAGTACAGGCATTTGTGGTTTCTTTTCTTTTTCCTTCTAATCTTCTCTGTGCTCCTTAAAAATTATATTTTGCGCGACTTTTATACACACGTGTAATTGCGGTTGCCTGATATTAGGCTCGCGCGTAATGTTTTCCACAATGAACGAATTTAATTACGCCTACTTATTATTAATTATAAGTTTTTTTGAAATTCCCCTGTCAAGCAATGTAACCTTCTGAATATACTTGCAAAAAGGAACATTCGTAAACGACGAAAAATGATCGTAGTAATTAAAAAAAGAAAAATTAAAAATGGAAATGAATTACAGTAGAAATTCGATAACTCGAACCTCGATAACTCGAACCTCGATAGCTCGAACCTCGATAGCTCGAACCTCGATAACTCGAACCTCGATAACTCAAACCTCGATAACTCGAACCTCGATAACTCGAACCTCGATAACTCGAACCTCGATAACTCGAACCTCGATAACTCGACCCTCGATAACTCGAACCTCGATAACTCGAAACTCGATAACTCGAACCTCGATAGCTCGAACCTCGATAACTCGAACCCCCATAACTCGAACCCTCGATAATACGAATCCTCTATAACTCGAAGTTTTCTTGTCTTCCCCTGAGATTCGAGTTATCGAGAATAATTCTAACAAATAAGTTCCACGGAATTATTTAGAAACTTATTATTTACAGAATTGACAATAAAGAAAAAACAAAATGACTCATGTTTGACATTTTCGTCTGCTGTCCGTTTCGACAAGAAATTATACATACACAGATCTCGGATAATAAATTATCCAGGTAATAACGAGACCGGCAGGAAAGCTTTCATCGTCGTTTCAAGGCTTGCCAAAAAGGCTGAAAGTAAATCAGGTATGCATCACGGGTTGTAAAATCGTCTCCTACATAAATCCATGGAACCGAAGATAGGAATACGTTCATATGCGTGGCGCGAAGTTATCGTGGAGCAGATACGTCTTATCTGACGATCGACGCAGCTCGGTAAATACACTTTCTCAACAGATAAATATCCGCGTGTTTGCAAATCGGGTGTGACTCCTGCGAATATCCAATAAATTCGAAAAGTTTCGCCTCTGGAAGAAATATCGAGTTCTTGTGATTAATTTCGTGAAGTATTATACATATAAGAAGTCTACTCACGATTCAGCAAACTTTCGGAGAGGCTTCATAAATTTCATTATATACATTTCATTTTTAAAATCAAACATACTACATATGCAACATGTATGGAATAATTGAACCGTTTATTTCTAAAGTAGTGTAACTCAATTTTTTTAAAAAAAATGAGATATAACATAATTTGTGATACATTTAGTGTAACCTTTTTATTTATAACTAGTAAAAAAACAAACAAAAAATGGATTTACACCTCTTTCAAAATAAACTGTCCAATTAATAATTCTTAATTATTGGAAATATCAAATTGCCTATAGCGAAAGAACTGAATTGTGCAATAATAACTGGAATAAACTAATAATTAATTCTTTTCACATATACGACACGATATTTTTGTATTTAATTAAGAATTGCATAAAGCACGTCTAGAATTCGTCTGTACCAGCTTTCAATGAAATTCTATATACCACCCTATTGTCTTAGAATGAGACCCGAGGTGAACCACTTATTAATGCAACTGGTCTAGGATTGAATACCATCAAACAGAGCGTACACAGTAGAAACTCGAGGCACGTATTTCAAAACGTGCTATTCCACTATATCCGAGCTAGAAATTCGTCAATATAGAATTTACAGCTTTATCGTAGCCTCGGTTACTGCCATTTTATCGTACACAATTTTTATTGCCCATAAAAATGAAAGGATATCAGCGTCTCTGTATAAATGTTTGCCGATTCGGCAGTAATTATCAATATATAAAAGTGAAATGACGTCAGATGATAAATATATACGTTATTTTATGCTATTTATCATTCGAGTGCAATAATAATAGTGTACTATCGGCGAACAAGATGCACATATTACCATTATTACTATGATCAATAAACTAAGTACAATAAAATTTGCTACAGAGATTAATCCATTAATTGCCTTACATAAGGCAATAGGCATATATAACATTAACATATATTAATAATAATATACACAATTATCAATAATACAATTAATATATATTAATTGGCATATGTAACCACGATTGCAAATAAAGTATCTGTATAGATTGAAATACATAATCGTGCATTCGTCACATTTCCAGTGCAAACAAAATATAAATAAATGCATAAGTAACAAATTGAACGAATGGACAAGTAAATAAACGAAACCAAGGAAATAAAATTAAGTACAAAAGTTAAGTCACCACCGAATACCGACCTTTCTAGTCCGAATCAGAGCGACAATGGTGAACAGATTCCCTGGAATGCCCACGAGCATGAATATTATACAGCAGCTGGCGGCAAAGTGTAAAATCCATCGCGGATAGCCGACAAAAAGGACCGCAGATCCTGGATCCCTAAGGACCTCCTGGATCGCCTCTTCTCTGCCACTGTTGTCGGTCTCGTTGCTCGCCATCCAGTACTCCATCTGCGAACAGCATGTTGGACAGGTGTCGTTTTGCACAGGAGCGTAAAAAGTGGAGGCTTGCTTCTATCCAGCAGCGGACGGAAATTAAATGTTCAATTAATCAGACCACGTGTACGAATACGTGTATTAAGTGGATATTTATTTATACTGTTCGCAAGAATGACTATTGTAATATTGATGTTAAATATTTCTCGTATGCATTCTACTTATCTGACTTTGCTACGAGTATCGTTAGGGATGGACATGAGTGTACAGTTGCACGTGGTATTAATTGATACGCGATGGCAATTAGCAAAAGGTGAGGCACTCCAAACACCTCGGTATGTTCACGACGAAGTACATACGTGTACCGTGTATACGTTATTTGACAAACGTTCCTATTTGTCGTTGCACCCTCATTTTTATTAATACACCTTCAATGATAAATCGAAATAATATGTCAAGTATAGCAGGCATGTCAAACTCATATGATACTGAGGGCCAAAATGATCTATTTTGTATTAAGTTGGTTGCCGCATGTTTTCAATGTTCAAAAAATTAATGAAATACGATTTTTAGAATGATTTTAATATGTATTTATTAGACTCAATGTGGAGCTCAATGTATTGTATATTATACATACATAGTCGTTTTATATTTCATGTTGTTTTTCAAACTTAAACTATAAATATTTTATGTTCTTTCATAAAAAATAAAAAAAACGTTATAATAAGAACTAAACAAAATTACAGTTTAACCCTGCAACTACCAAGCCAGTCAAATTGACTGGTTTCAGATTTCTTGCTTTACAATTATTAACATATAGGTATTGCTGCAGCAATTCATGATGACTTTCAATAAGACAAAATGACAATTATATATCTCTATTTGATATCCATACAGCCACTTTCGTGTTCATAATCTATCCACCGTGTACCGTCTAAAATTTAGTTAAAAAACGATGTCCAATACCTTCTAAATAGTAATATTAACACTAGAACTACCGATAGGTTTGCGTACTACTTAGAATCTAAATAGTAATATTAACACTAGAACTACCAATAGATTTGCGTACTATTTAGAGTCTAACTAAATAAACCTATCGGTAGTTCTAGTGTTAATATTACTTTAATAGTAACATTACTAGTAATATTAACACTAGAACTAGTACGCAAACCTATCGGTAGTTCTACTGTTAATATTACGTTTTAAAAGATATTTGACATCGATTTTCGCAAAGGAAGTCTTCGAAATTTGGTCGAATATATTGAGCTGATGCAGTTTTTAAAATTGATGATAAATGTTGATCGGTTAATCTTCACCGTCAAGCGAAGAATTGCTGTATTCAAAATTTGTTAAAAAGCCTTGGCATGCCTGTGTATAGCGTCCAAATAAAATGATTCAGTAAAATATAATTGGTCGTATCGTTGCTCTATTTCGTTTCTCCTTCTTCTATTTGTTCGTTTATCTTTCACCCTTCCATCGACAGGTTGCCATTCTTTACTTCACACGCGTCGGGATAACGCAACGAAAACTCTTTTCTCTCTCACAGCGGGGCGTTGAAGAGGAAAAGGGAGAGATCTATTTTCGCCACTCGAGACGATAAACTCTTTCAACTGAGAGTAAACTTCACCGGCCAATGCTATCCCCCGTTGAAATCGCGTTCCTAAGGTATCGCGAAGTCCGCGCGAATTTCTGCAAAACTTGCTAGCGATAATTCGTGTAAAAAGGCCGGACAGTTTCGGCTAAGACTCATCTAACATAAAGGGGGGATTTTATTTTTAGACACAAGATGAAAATGGGAATACCGAGGAATTAGGTTTGCGTCGTTAATAAATATCCCAGAGTTTATTAATATTCTCCATTCTATGTTTCAGCTTTTATGTGCAGCGATCGATATTGTAATTTTTACGTTAACGTGAAATCTTGTTTACTGTTTATTGTTCAAGTGAACGCACGGATCCGCGTTTTACCAGCGGTTCTGAACATAATCCGTTCCCGTCAGCCCAGCCTATCCATTCACCTGAATCCTTTCGCGGAAGCGAAATGAAAAGCGCTCACCTTCGCAGAAAGTGGACGCTGTCGTGTCTAACAGCCGTTCCACATTAGAGGGGAAAAGTGGCGCAAAAATGTGCACGTTAAACTTCTCATGAACTGTTAATCGTCTGCACTCGAGGCCACATAGCAGTTTCGGTATTTCAACATACACCGCTACGTCGAATTTCACGAAAACGTCAACGTCCCAGCAGGACATGTTTCCTCGTAAGTTCATCGATGCCCAATCACGTGTGCCACTCGCGAAAAATAGCAGAAATTGTCGTTTGTCTTCGTATCATGTTCTTCAACCCCTTCGCAAGAGGTTTTCGATAAAGAAAAAGGGAAATAACGTTGCACCTTTAGCACGACGATTTAAATTGAAATGAAATTAAAGTGGAATTAAAGAACAATGTCAAAAGGCAGCACACAATTCCATTTGTTTAACACTAGACCTACCAGGGGGGACAAAATGACTTGTTTCAGATTGTTTGCTTTAGAATTGTTAATATATAGGTATCGTTGAGGCAATTTATGATGAGTTTTAATAAGACAGAATGACAATTATACATATATCTCTATTTAATGCCCATTCAACGAATTTCGTGTTTATAATCGGTCTATCGTATGCTATCTGAATAATACCAAAATGTATCGGTAGTTCTAGTGTTAATAAAAATTGTATTCAGTCTTATTTTTCGACGAGAAGGTTTAACTTCGCGAATTGTCCAATTGAAACTACACGACAATGCGATACAATGAGTCGGATAAAAGAGAAAACGATATCTGGATCGACAGCGATCTCGCGAATGCCGCGATGCGACTAAACCGATCCGCTGGACTGGATCGCCGAATTCTCGTTTCTGCAGATCCGTTTTCTGGATCCTAGTACAGCGCAGGCGTGGGGTTAGCGTCCTTCGTGAGCAAGAAAACCTGAACGAAAATCTATTTTATCGTCAGATTTCAAGAGGACTTCGTTGCTTTATGTAGTGGAGCACACGCGAAGTTAACTACTCTTGACGAGTGATCGGGCACAATGTATTGGAGAGTTCACTGTGTTCTCTATTACCTGAAACTATTTAACAGTAACGAGGCTTCTTGAAGATAATAATCGGCTGAAATTCAACTGATTAAATTGATATCGTACGATGAGTTAAGGGGGTGAAAGAAAATTGGATTCAAATAAATAAATAGACACGTGATTAAAATTAATCGTAGTATTATTTGTGCTTAATTGATTGCCCTCAAAACTTGCCCACAATGTTTCATAAATTCATAAATATACCAATTACAAATACTAAACCGGGTATAGAAATATAAATATGTAAAAACATTTAATTCCTTTAATTTGAATATTGCCGCGCTCTCTCGGGCGCTGATAAAGTTATCACTTATACAAATGACCTCAGGATAGAAACAAAAGAGAAGTGCACCTGGTAACTCACGCAGATTAATTATAAACCAAATGTATTAACAAAACATGTAATCACTGATGAAGCACATTAACTGTCGTTTCTCTATTACAAGCAGAAACTTTGTAAATAATATCGTAATAGTAACCAGGACGTAAATAACAAAATATAAATACTTTATTACAGAGAAACACAGTTTTGTTATTCAATCAATCATAGTCAATTACCCCGAACAAATAATAACGCATTACAAATATACATGTTAACATATAATACTTACGTGCATATCACATTTAACTACCCCTAAGGAAAATCTAAAGCCTCAATCAGCAAATGGCACCTATTAGCGACATTTCCTCTCGAATTACAGCGGTCTCTTTCAATCTCGGATCGTCGTTAACAAACCGAGGGCGGTAAGGCATCAACATTGAAATCAGTGAACTCGTTGAACAAACGACGTTTAACGTGCCACGCTGCGGAGGCGTCGATGCTTAAATAGAATACTTCATGAGCCTCTCGCCGATTGCAATTATACCACGGTAAAGTATCCGCAGACTCCAAGTCCTCCTCAGCTTCGCAAATCGCACGCGTACGTAACGGCAGACATAGCAAATTTTCTGCGGGTCTTCGTCGGTTTATCTGTACCGAAAATAGATCTATCATCGGGCCTCCGGTTTATACGTCGAATAACCGTGCGTTGTACACAAGAAGCTGCGAAAAATACCGATTTGAGACGAGGATAAAGTGATTTACAGTATGAATCGTTTCACGGTTTATTTATCGGGCTTTTCGGCCCGAATTGTGTACGACGATGAAGTTTGGAACACGGTCGTTGTACGCGGAACTTTGCTTAATGATAGTTTTATATAATTCGATGCAACAGTTATTATATGAAAGGAAAATACTGAAGATACTGCATTTCTCTTAACACTTATGTCGGCAACCATTCCTAGATTTGCTTGAATAATTTTTGCCCGTTCTTGATAAAATATCGCAAGGCAGCTCTAGAGCTCGACTCTTTGAACTATTTCACGTCGGCTCAGCTTTTGTGGAAACAAAGTGGTGGGAAATAATTTGGCTAAATAAGGTACGAACTTGTACTCCATTTTGGTTGCTAATAGAAGGGTCAATGAATCGATTGGAAATTGGAAATTGGAAATTTCGATTTTCCAAAGAACATTTAATACTAATTTTACAATACTTTGACACTATAATTACTTTAAAGCCGGAAATGAAACTGACTACGTGCATGAAATGAAAACTTGTGGAAATAGATGATCTTGCGAACATTATTCATTAACATTTATTTCGAGATGCGTACACAAGCATGCGCCGAAGAATGTTTTATTAACCCTTCGACCAGCGAGAGGGTTAATGTATTAAATTTTGCATTGCAATAAAATCGGCCCCGTACACAATATATTACATATACAGGGTGGTTGGTAACTGGTGGTACAAGCGGAAAGGGGGTGATTCTACGCGAAAAAAGAAGTCGAAAATATAGAATAAAATTTTTTCGTTTGAGCCTTTGTTTTCGAGAAAATCGACTTTGAATTTTCGCTCGGTACGCGTGCTGTATTCCCGATTGCTGTATGTAGACATGATGGTAGACCTAATATATTAGTCTCTAATATATTAGTCTACCATCACTTATACAAATTTTCTTTTTCTCTGATGGTAGACTAATATATTAGTCTCTAATATATTAGTCTACCTTTATATATTATATCTACCTTTACATATTACGTCTACCTTTATATATTATCTACCTTAATATATTAGTCTATTTTCTGCGAAAATTCAAAGTCGATTTTCTCGAAAACAAAGGCTCAAACGAAAAATTTTTATTCTATATTTTCGACTTCTTTTTTCGCGTAGAATCACCCCCTTTCCGCTTGTACCACCAGTTACCAACCACCCTGTATAATATTACAGATATAATATGCACATCGTTTCTAAAATTCCACACGGATCCCGGCAGTTCCAAGTCGCTTCCGGTTCGAGTGACATTGAAATAGACGCGATCCTTATTCCAAAGGGAGCTTCTGGATGTATGATACATACATCCATACACGCATACGTATACAGATATACACACCGTGATTACGTGCGGCGAATGATTAATATACAAATGTCACACTACGTGCCATCCACGGTGCTTACTCTTGGGCCACCTACGCTTGATTCGAACCACGCGCTCCGTCCGCTGAAAAACACGACGGGTCCCTACATCCTTTTTAAAAATAATTACATTTCGTTACCGGGCCATGGTGCACCGTGCGAAGGGGGAGAAAGCAGCCGGGTTACGAGCGCCCGCAAACGGAAGAGCGTGCACCGCGCCCCTAATAAATCGGAAGTGCGACACCGTTCTCCTCTTTTTATTTTTCCTTTCTTCGCCCGACTGCTCCGTCGCGAGGAGGAAACGCGCCATTTACCCGGTCACTCGATCGTCCAGCGGGTAAATAAAATTAATTAAAACGGATGGCCGCCGAACGGGACGACAAGTGATTTCAGGAGGGGGTTGATTTAAATCGTCTAATCTGTCGCGTCTTTTCGTATTAGCTTGGCTGGTCACGTTCTATTGCGCCGGGGCGATCGTACTAATGGATCTTCGGCAGCCGAGGATCGTTGGTATACCGGTGACAACGACGCGTCGAATTTGTCCATTTTAATTGTAAAATGATAGACGAATTAATTCAGACAATTGCTTGTCACCAAAAATTACGCGAAATGAATGAAAAGTGAGAAAGTAAATTCCTTTCAAAATTTTTCGTTTACACACTTTCTGCTAAATAAGCAACAGTGATATTTCCACATTTATTTTCCGGTTAATTATTCATCGTTCGAGAATTGTTCAAAAAGTTAGTACACGTTCCAAGCTTTCAATTATTGTAACCGAGGAATTTGTCCAGCTTAATTATAAAATGATAGACGAACGAATTCAGACAATTGCTTGTCACCAAAAATTACGCGAAATGAATGTAAAGTGGGAAAGTAAATTCCTTTCAAGATTCTTCGTTTACACACTTTCTGCTAAGTAAGCAACGGTGATAATTGCGCGAGCATTAATTACCGCGGAACCGAAACCAATTAGTCATTTTTCGTGATAAGCAATTGTCTCAATTCGTTTGCCCATCATTTTATAATTAAGCTGGACAAATTCCTCGGTTACAATAATTGAAAGCTCTTTGAACAATTCTGGAACGATGAATAATTAACCGGAAAATAAATGCGGAAATATCATTGTTGCTTATTGAGCAGAAAGTGTATATAAAAAGAATCTTGAGAGAAATTTAGTTTCTCACTTTTCATTCATTTTGAGTAATTTTTGGTGATTCGTAATTGTCTTAATTCGTTTGTCCATAATTTTATAATTAAGCTCAACAAATTCCTCGGTTACAATAATTGAAAGTTTAGAACGTGTACTTACTCTTTGAACAATTCTGAAACGATAAATAAATAACAGGCAAATAAAAGAGTGCCTCTGCAACTTTACGCCCCCTCTGTGAATTAGAAAACGTTGTTTTCTCATCAAACAAGAGTTCCTTCGAATCAGGCGTTCCTAGAAATTATGATTCAAATCGATGATGGCTTGAAGCACCGTCATCGCTGAAGTGTTGTCGGTTACTACTCGTTCGTTGCACGCATATTGCCCCAGATTAAGCCTAGAGTTACACCCCCATCTCTAATAAAAACCAAACGTTTGACAATTTATCGTGAAGGGACCGGGATCGTTCAGTCCCCTTTCTATAAAAACTTCGACCTGAATCAGTTTAACTTTACGCCGGACACAATGCGCGCATTAAACCTTAATAAATTCAATGGGTCGATATCTGTGCGCGATCGCAAACATTTTTATTGACGTCGAGTAAAATTCGTCAGCATGATTAATTATACGCCATGTGCTATTATGAGTACGAGAACGTAACCTTTGCTCGTGGTACCCGGATGCGGGTTTTATGGAATCTTGCGTTACCTATAGATTCATTGTAGGGTAGAAGGAAGATAGGGTGTCTGTAGTCTACGACCTACGAAACGCAAACTGTTTTTATAAGAAAGAAGACAAATTGTTTTTTTGAAATCCCCACAGGTTAGTTTAGCATAACTTGCTGAATATGTACCTACGTGCAATTTGAAAATTAATTATTTATTTATTAGCGGGTATTAACCCATTAGTGAAAAGGTAGTTACATATAGAGTAGAAAAAACGGAGTACATATTAGAAAAAGTATTTTAAGTATCTAAGGTCCGAATATGTGAATCAAAGTATTGTGCATCAAAGACCAGACTAATGATCCATATTCTAGAATTGGTCTGACAATGCTACCTTACAATAGCCTAAAGCTTCCAGTATCCTTTGACTCGCTCATGATGAAAGTTACACGAAAAAGAAAGACTTATAGATGTATACGCGTATGTGTATGTGCAAGGGGTCCCGAAAATTCCGCTTTGGGCCCTCCAACTTACCCGTAAATCTATCCGTGCAATTGCACAGGCTTGCAGACACGCTAGCTTCGTCGTCACTCGTCTAAGTCCGGGCCCCCCACTACTTAACACGATGGGCCCGTATCTAGCGCGGCAAGCAGTCCATCAACAGTGACGGTGTGGGACGGACCTCGTGCGCCTCGACGCTCCTCTTTATGTACTTTCGTTCGTGACAATTCATTTGAAAAGCGTCGTAACACTCGGTGTCACGAACTTTCAAAAGTCGTAAATTGATCCTCGATTAAACTCCTTGCATCGAACCGTGCGTCCGCTTGATATTCCATCGAAGCAAGATTATAAATAAGTGAAACAAGTAAGGTACATCGGGTCGCTGTGAAACGCGCGACGCGGTATGCAATTCAGTGGAAATTCTGTGGAAAGTATCGGACTACAAGAATCGGTGTGCGCATTATCGCGTTACCTATGAATCAGGGGTAACCACGAGTTTTCCTGGTGTCGTCGCGGATGTCCTGTCGACCACGGGTACGCTATGACGGATGATTCGTGAAAGGAATTAATGCGGTGAGTCAGAGTAAGGGATTCCTTGGTGTTCCCACGAAGTCTATCTTGCCCACCTCGGATTCCCTTTTCTTTCTTCTTATTAAAGAAAAGCACGTACTGTGTACGGGGGCAACAGTCAGTCGAGTGCAATTATACAAGTGTCGTTCAAGTGTCCGGTACGATAAACCGGGAATGGTAGTTTTGAACGGAACGAGGGGTAATTGTTGGTTCCCCAGGCATGTGCGTCGTTTTAAGGACCAATGCCGAGATCGGGGCAGAAAAAAGGAACGCGCACGTATGGGGCTCGTATAACTTTATTCGTGGGAGGACGAACATTTCTGAAACAGAAAAAGGCTGCTGCAATACGCGACACCCGTGACGTGCGTGTGTGTATTTTTTTTGTCCTCTTTTTCCTGCCTCCTCTTCTTTGTCAACGTCTCTCTGTTGGAGTATCCTGTAGGTGCGGAGCTGTACAGCACGTGGCGTACAGTGGGCGGGATTTGAATGTGCCATGACGTGATCGTTTTTTAAGTTCGCTGATAATCGCGTATCAGAGCGCGCTTGAATCACGTCGAATCTTTGTAATCATTAATGGGCTTCAGTAAATGTTAACGCGTTTCCATATCGGCGTGATCACAAAGGTACAAAAATCACAATGAAACATTGTCAAATTTGCTTCACAGTGTGCAGCGAAAATGTAGCATAGGTGTACTCGCACTTTTAAACGGTAATTAATGGATTTTAGTAAATCTTAATGCGTTTCCATATCAGCGTGATCACAAAGGTACAAAAATCACGATAAAACACTGTAAAATTTGCTTCACAGTGTTGCAGCGCAAATGTAGCATAGGTGTACTCGCACTTTTAAACGGTAATTAATGGATTTTAGTAAATCTTAATGCGTTTCCATATCAGCGTGACCACAAAGGTACAAAAATCACGATAAAACACTGTAAAATTTGCATCACAGTGTTGCAGCGCAAATGTAGCATAGGTGTACTCGCACTTTTAAACCGTAGTGTACATTAAAAGTCACAACTTATTTATTCTTCGTCCGTTCATTAACATAAGCCTGTTTTGCTCTGGTATATCTATACCTAACATTCGTACATAAGTACGTATCGAATGTGCCATCGTGCAGGCAAACAAAGTAAACATATTCGCACCGTCCATTTAGTAGGTGCCCGGGCACTCAATTGGTAGCGGCAATTGTGAACACGAACACGAGAGTTTTCGTCAACACCCGGCAACGAATAGTGCCTTATTAAAGGCAATCTAGGATTCTCGGAAACTGGCGTAAATTCTCAATTGTTACAGATGTCTGTGTCACATTAGAAACCGCGCGTTATTGACTCGATGCATTAACCCTTTGCACTACGACGTCGTTGTCGTCATCAGGTTTGGTAGCTTGATACAGTAAAAATGAAATGGTGAACGTGTGCAGGGATAAACCGACTTAAAAACACTGTCTTAGGTGGTTCAATTTCCAAGACAGTAATTCAACACCTCTCTTCTTGACTGACTACGTGTATTCTGTTGTCGCAGCTATTTTTCCATAATTTAATATTAACTCGCAGTAATTTAAATCTGTTTTGATAATAAGGACTACATACTGAGGACTTATTATCGGGGTCGTTCATGGCTTGGTGGCCGCCCAAGGGATTTAAGAAAATTTTCGTCGTATAGAGGTTTTCGAGTTATCGAGGTTCTACTGTACTAAACTACTAAACAGTGTGCGGCCGCCTCTGGGTTTGGCCTCCCAGGTGCATGGGCACCTTTTGCACCCCCGTCAGGAACGGCTCTGCTTATTGTACTTAATGAAGCGAAGGAGAATTTGGCAAATTGGTTTCAGATGCTAATGCTACCAAACATTCCACAAATCGTTATCGTTGTGCACCGTAAAGCATTGAAAACTTTACCTGCATTTACGACAGGGTACATCGTTATTGTCAGGTCCCATTTTTGCATGTCGGGTGAAAAATTGTCTACCTGCCTGTTTCTATCTTTCCATCGCTGTCACGAAATTGCCTGATGAGCTTCGAAGTGAACATGTGCCAGTGAATCACTGCTCGTAACTTTCTACACTTACAATGGAAACGGATGACCAATCAGCTGTGCATTTTCGAAGTTTAGAAAAACTCCATTAAATTAATAAAAATGCAAGGAACGACGAAAGTAAAGTTGAACCTACTTTCTTCGATTTAATTTGCGAATGCAATTTCGACGTTACTTCTTTGCACAGAGCGTAATCGATCGATCAAATTGCAGAGAAACAAGAACACAGGCTCTAAGTATGTAACATAGGATGTGTAGGTAATTTAAACAATTTCCTTGTTCGAATTCCTAGAAAGTCTTAGAAAATAGTTACCACTTAAGATACATTAATAACCAGGCGAGGAACATTTCATTCAGAGTTTCTATAATGTGTACAACGATTTCTAGAGCGTTTGTAAATAAACAACGCAACGCTTCTTACGGTTTAAAATAAAAATTCTTGAAAACAATATCGTCTCTGTTGGACATAAAATAGTTTTGAAATAAAACAGTTGAATTCTAGAATTAATACAATTTTAATTAACGAGTCTTTGCTGTCCCAATATCCAGGTGATTACGTTTATAATCATTGCAGCCTGAGCTCAGTGAAAGTTAGATACTAAAAGACAATTGGTTTGTACGTGAAACGAGGCGTATAATATATTGCACAAAAGAAATTCGCAATTCACACGTGAGACTCGGCCATTCCTCGCATAAATTCTGCGGAAGGGAATTATAATTGAGCCACAAAAATATATAAAATGCCCACGTCACCTCATTGCACTGCTCTGTCGAAGGAGCAATCGCACCACCGTACAATAATCACCATCGAGGGGAACGATTACGAAAGTTAAACGATTCAATTGATATTGGACGGCAACGTGCATTGCGAAACAATTTCGCATTGCCGGAATAAATTGACACTATTTACACGGAAGGATAATCACATAAATCTGTTGGATTCCGAGGTTTAGTATTTTAAGACAATAACACTTTCTTACTATTCAAACTAAACTTTAATAAACGAAATCTCACAATGTACTTTAAAACACTAGGACGACGATATTTCTATTCTTCTTAGAAACTCTTCTTAAGGGGGGACCTCTATGTAGGAAGCCGAAATTAAGCCGATTTTCAAGAATTATTTTGAATGATAAGGAATGAATAAATATTTTCAAGGTTTTGAGAACTATTTAGTTAATACTTCAAATTCATTTTACCATTTCTTTGTTTAAATAAAATGAATTTTGGCGCGGCACGGTTTATTACCGTCGTCGCAGTTAGGGGGCAACAAATATCAATGTGTTTCGTATTCTACAGGGTTTAAAGTAACTTTTTAAGCAATAAAAAAAAAATTACTTTTTTGACCACTCCTACATAGAGGTCCCTCCTTAATGCGTGACTCTTCCGAGGACGTTGGACGTCAGAAAGCTTCTCAAAAACATTCGCATGTCCTTTTCAAGGAGTTTTAAATAAAGGATTTTGACCTAGTTCAAATGAAAAAGTCTCCGATAGGAAACTTAGAGTTCTGACGTATGTCTAAATGAGGTTCGTCTGTATAAATAAAAAATGGGAGAAATGTTTCGATCTGAAACGTTGTGCACCACAATCACATCAGAATCACTGCACCTATTCGCGTGTACTAACTAAAGGGTTAACCGACCACGCGTTATCGTCTCACTGTTAAACAAATTACTCGCTGCAGATTCGTCACGTCGTTACCCATCGTGAATGGAAGCAGCAGGTGCGCCGGTTGTTCAATAAGACAGGTACATCTCCAACAAACGATGCAATCGGCTGAATTGGCATAAGTATGTGTAGCACGCGTGTATCGATGGTCACTCGGGTACCCGTTCAGCTTAGGCACTTTCACCGTGAGTCAAGTTGACTCATTCATTGCCGTTCGCCGCGTGATTAACTCGGAAATCATTTGATGACGTCAGGCGTTCACCAGGGACTCTGTGAAAGACGACGTGACGTTTCTTCGAGACCCTGCCACGCGCCGTGGTATGCATATCACTGAAACAAGAGAAACATCATTGACACCGGTAGCCAATGAACTGTAGATACATACATGTAAACATTATTGGACGTACAGATGTTCCCAGGACCGATTAATCAGCTTCAATTGAAAGTTTGGGAATATATTCGACAGATTCATTCTTATCAGCGTGCACGATATGTAGTAATTTCGAATGAATGAATCGTTGATAAGACGTTCGGGGTTTGGTATTTTAAAAAAACAACAGATTCTTAGTTTTTAAATTAAACTTTTATAAACGAAATCTTGCAAATTACTTCGAAACACTTGGACGATGATATTTCTGTTATTGATTCGAAATTCTTCCGTAGACGTTGGAAGTCAAAAAGCCTCTCACAAACCTTCGCATGTCCTTTTTAAGTAGTTTTGGAAATAGGGGTGCGAGGTAATGTAAAATGGAAAAGGCTTCTATGGGAAAGTTAGGATTTTGACGTATGACTTGGCAGATGAAAAATAGTAGGTAGGACGGTTTGCTATTGCCCATCGTAATCCTTGTGTACTATTGCAGAGTCAAAAATATTTGCTCTCCTAGAGCGGTATCCGACAAAATATGGACCGTTTATTTTGAAAGTGGTGTAAGTCCAGTTTTTAAAAAAAATGAGGTATCACATAATTTGCAATAAATTTAGTGTAATCTTTTCATTTATAACTAGTAAAAAGAACAACCAAAAAAAATGGACTCACACCACTTTCTAAATACATGTGTCATATATTAATAAAAAATAAAATGAGTCGAGATAATTTCCCGGCAAACGTCGTGAAGATATCGTCGACGTTACCCAGCTCGACAAAAATGATCCACAAGGGGATACATGTACATCGTGTACATCTGTCGTATGTATGCTCGCGTAGAATCGATGTCATAGAGCCAGTTACACGAGATAACTCTACAAAAGGGTTAGTGTCGAAGAGGAGATACGCGGCCGACGAAACGAAGGGGACACCGCGTCGCCCCGTTGGTTCCCATGTCTTCCATCACTTTTCACGAGTTTTTTGTCACAGGGGACGAGTAGTACCGGGTGTCCGTTAATTTCTCTTAATTAAGCTCAATCGAGGTTAATGCACCGCAGCTTGACCCTAGTTTACCAAATCCAGCATAGCCAGAAGTTGTTCCATGCTTTCTTCATCGATATCACTCTGCTGTCCGATAGCTTTCCTCGATATTTCTTCGATTAATCTGATTCGGCGAGGATTGAAATTTGCGCCGCGAGGTAGTAGACGAAATTACTATACGACTATTTTAGAGATTCGAAGGGAAAGTAGGGAACACCGTATTTACTAAACGTAACGAAATTTTATTAAAATTATATTGCAATTATAATGATATTATGATAAGACAATCCGCTGGTGAGGATGTTACAAATGAAAAAGCCTCGACTGCTGTTTTGGTAGCCCTCTTCTATCGTGCGTTATCTGGCCCCACTAACGCCACGTTGGGGGGCCCCCTTTTCAAGGGGGAACCCCTTGGAAATTTCGAACTAGTGCTCCTTGGTCCTGGTGACACAAGGAACACCAACGCGTCAGTGGACTTTTCCAAGTTTATGCTTGTGCATTACTCGTTTAATCTATTTTTCTATTACGCATTTCTAGGTCTCTGTAACAACGTCTCCACGTTTTCCGTTTCACTATAATTACTAATTACTGCTTCACTCGTATATATAATACATACTTACGTGTATATGGATACCTGTATCGAACTACAAGCGTGATACAGAAATTGCTGGGGGACCATAAATAATTCATAATTCTCTTGTAATTAGCTATGCATCCTCCCCTTTTTCAAAATTAATTTCAGAGAGGAGGAAATTAGTTAGGATAATACATATTCACCACAAGCTTCTTATACCAGCCTTCGTAGATCCGTAGCATGGTCTACTTCCGTCGAATAAAAGCACCCTTCCATTGACCCCATAAATAATAATGAACTCCTTCAGTCAATTTCTTTTTTATGATGGATGTCTTCTTCCAATTTGCATTGTACAATAATTCGAGCGGCCCTACTTGAGTGGCGACAGTATCGCAAGTATGTAATAATGAAAACGTATAATAAATAAGCGGACGATCTAAAAATATTCTATTAACCGAAGTTTGTTTGTTCATTTACTTTCGATTTTATACGTCACGAATATGTTAATTTTCCAGATTTTTCCTTTTCCTCGGCCAGAAATTTTCCAACACACCAGCGAGTAGCTGATGTTCGAATTAAACCATTTTATCGAGCAGATCTCAAATCGATTCAGGAAATTGTTATGAAATAACGGCATGACTTCCGTTTGACGTCATGCATGGCCAGCATTTAAGCGAGAATTTTAGATCGTGGTTTCCTCTCCGTGGCAATTCGTGTCCCCCCGTTTTTATAGCATTCATACGAATTGATGGAAATAACCAACGAGATGTTTTGTTCCCGCGTTCCATAGAATCAGTCGTGGCACACCTGTTACCAGATACAGGTAATGAAATTCATAGCGGCGGGGAAATCGTATAGAAAGATCCTACTGGACAAGTGTTAATGTAATGCATTACGATATTTTACTTTCTAGCATTCATTAATATAAAACAGTGGCGAGCAAGCTTTGGCTCCCAGTGGGCCAAAAGTTGAATTTTACTACTTAACGCGTGTCGCGATATTAAATACTCAAATATGAACCGTTTATTTTGAAAGTGGTGTAAGTCCCTTTTTACGAAAAAATGAGATATCACATAATTTGTGATAAATGCAGTGTAAACTGTTCATTTATGACTAGTTAAAAAGAAACAGAAAAAATGGACTTTCGGCCACTTTCAAAATAAACGGTCCATATATTAATCAAATAATTTAATTTAATTTCTTATTTGATTTATTGGAAAACTCTCTTCTGTCTTTTTTAAAATATATATACATACATACTGATATACAATACCTACATGTTATAGTGTAAATGGGTATACGTTTACATATTTAAATAATTATTGAAATTTTATTAATGAGATAATATCCTTGATGTTGCTCGCGTTGTCAATATTAGGTGTTTACATTATTAGCAAGTTTTATTTAATATTAAAGAGAAACGTATACATAATTTGCTGTGCTGCTACTTGTTGCAGGCCTCGGAGGTGTTGGAAATCGTATATGAGTCACAAGAAGCAAACCGAAGTTCGTCATCTTCGAAATGGATAACATAGCCACGTGGTTATTACGTGCTTCTGTGAACAACACAGAAAGCCCAACAATCGATAGCGAGATATCGAGGTGAATATCAATTTTTCTTCCTTTTGTAAGCTACATATAAGTATGTGCGATCTGGAGAATAAGCAACGTGTACAATCTCATAGTTTATAGTATAAACTATTATTATATTATACTATTATTCGATTTTAAGTTATCTCTCGAAAGTTTATACTATAATAGTATAATATAATAATAATATACTAATAATATACTATTATAATAATAGTATAGACTTTATACTATTATTTGATTTTAAATTTTCTTTCGAAAGTTTATACTATAGTTTATACTATAATAGTATAATATATTAATAATATACTATTACAATAATAGTATAAACTTTATATTATTATTCGATTTTAAATTGCCTTTCGAAAGTTTATACTATAGTTTATACTATACTAGTATAATACCAATAATAATAGAAATAGTTTATACTATAAACTGTGAGATATAATATACTAATAATATACTATTACAATAATAGTATAACCTTTATACTATTATTCGATTTTAAATTGCCTTTCGAAAATTTTAAATTACGCAACAATTTTTCCCCAGGTTCCCGAGACCATTGAAAACATTTGCAGCTGTGGTTGCAATATTAATAATGATCACCGGCCTCGCCGGCAATTTACTGACGATCATCGCGCTCTGTAAATATCCAAAAGTTCGTAACGTAGCGGCAGCTTTCATTATAAGGTATTACCAGTGCACACAGTCTCAGTTATTGAAGATAATGCGATCACAAATAGATCCGTATATGCACTTTTCATTGCTCAAGCTGATAAGGATAAGAATTTCATTAATTTATTGTTCGCAGCCTCTGCGTGGCAGATTTCGTTTTCTGCCTCATTGTGCTGCCGTTCGATTCCATCCGATTCGTCGACACAACTTGGACGGATGTGCGATTTCTTTGCGTCCTTGTACCTTTCCTAAGGTACGGAAACGTTGGCGTAAGCCTCCTCTCAGTTGCAGCTATTACTATTAACAGGTATGCATCACATCTTCGTCGACTGACATTTAAGTCCGTTTTGTAATCGCGTGTCGAGAAACAATTGTTTCTTCGATGTTGTCCGACTAAATCGATTTGAACGAAGAAAATTTACGAACAATATTACGTACATAAATATCTCCAAAAATGAAACTTACTCGATTCGTCTGATTTTTAGGTATATCATGATTGCCCACCATGGTCTGTACAGTAAGGTTTACAAGAAGTATTGGATTGCATTTATGATCGTGTTCTGTTGGCTTTTCTCCTACGGCATGCAAGTGCCCACCCTATTAGGCATTTGGGGTGAGTTGTGACACGCAGCAGCTCGCATGAAATTAGAAGATTTCGAAACACAGCATTCATCGTTTGACGTTCGTCGCGTTTCAGGTAAATTTGATTTCGATTCGAATCTGGGAACTTGCTCGATCGTGAAAGACAGCAGAGGCCACACATCGAAAACCTTCCTCTTCGTCGTGGGCTTCGTCATACCCTGCTTAATAATAGTCGGGTGCTACACGAAAATATTCTGGGTAGTGCACAGGTACGTTCCATTTCTTTTCTATTCGAAATTTACCGACCCTTTAAGGGGGTATAATTAGAATATAATTAGAATCATAAAAAAATCGATAATTTTGTTTCTTCTGTAAAACGATAGTTTAACACTAGAACTACCAAGCCAGTCAAAATGACTGGTTACAGATTTCCTGCTTTAAAGTTATTAACATATAAGTATTGCTGCAGCAATTTATGATGACTTTCAATAAAGCAAAATGACAATTACATATCTTTATTTAATGTCCTTTCAACCATTTTCGTGTTCATAATCTGTCTAAGAAGTCCCGAAACTCCGGCATTTTTAAATTTTTCCAAGAGACAAAAATATTTCGGCGACACGTAAATATATAATAAACATGCCTCTAGGTTACAAAAAGATTGAACGATTGGTATTCTCTAAAAAAAAACTTTAAAAATCTGCCAAATTTCATGCTTGTAATTGACTGTCCTTAATGAGACTATTTTTCCATTCCCACGATTAACAGGTCAGAGACGAGAATGCGAAAGCACGCAGCCCCAGCAATAAAATCCCCCCATACACCAGGCAGAGACACGAGGGAAATTAAACAGAGACGCAGCGAATGGCGGATAACAAAAATGGTCCTCGCTATTTTCTTGAGCTTCGTCGCCTGTTATCTTCCGATCACTATTGTCAAAGTCGCCGACGTGGACGTTCGATATCCAGGTAAAAGAGTGATAACAAAGCCAGACTAGTCATAAATGTATGTACAACGTCCAAACGTTTTTCTTATCCTGCTTACAGAATTCCACGTGCTGGGCTACCTTCTGCTCTACTTCGCGTCCTGCGTGAATCCGATCATTTACGTGATCATGAACAAGCAATACAGGCAAGCGTACGCGGGTGTGATTGGCTGTTCGAGGATAAGGGCAGGGCTGACACCCTACGGCAGCAGCGCACCTGGTCATCATCATCCTCAGGACTACGGCCAAGGTAACTTCGAGCACCGTCGCGTGGTAACGCTCACCAAGCTCTGAGCGAACGCGAGCTAAGCGACCACACTTCGCTCACTTCGTAAGTCAAGGGCACAAATTCGCTGCTTTCTAAGATTGCACCTGGTGCCGCGAGCATGGCATTACTTTTTCTTCTTTTTTTTCTTTTTTTTCTGTCTTTGTGTCCCCGTGTGTACGTTTTGTGCTTCGCCAGAAACGCGGTTAATTCGCTTCTTGGTAAAGGCTGTTAACAAGGAAAGAAGTTCTACTCTGCTGAATCCTTAATGATTCTACCCTTTTGACCCGCAATGATTGTATGGGTACGCAGGTACGCGTGCATCGTAATAAGCGACGGGATATTAACGAGTCGACCTTCTGTCTGTTGTAGAAGTTATTTTTGGTAAACTTCGTTGTCGATGAAAACAGAGACTTCGATTTCTTTCAACCATTAACAACTTTGTTACCAGTAATCAACCATTAATAACTCTCTGGACAATAATTCTCACACGACTCTATACTACTCTCTCATAAATCTACGCTTCTCTCTATTCCGATTACCAAATTGTTCTTCTTCACCTGCCCAACTATTCTGCTTCTCAAACTCTTCTATTCTGCTTCACCTCTCCGACTATTCATTACCACCACCAACCATTCACTCTTTCCTCGAGCTAAACATTCGCTCGATCCACATTCGACGTTTCTACTAATACTCTTCATGCACACCATGCTTACCTTGCAACTGTACTATAAACTCTAAGGCGCCAACGAACCTGGCCCTATCCGCTAATTTATTCTAAAATATCCTCCAATACCACACTACCTAATATCTACCTGATGTGCTGAACAGGGCGATAATCGAGGTGTAGAACGTCCAATTAAAGTATTAGTATTCTGGACGTAATCGTTTTCGCGTTTAGTCGATTTTTTGATGCATGTATTGTTTTGCTTTCTCGCCTGATTAATTCGCACGCTAAATGGGAAAGTGAAATGGCTGGGAAAGTGAAAAACGCGTTCAACGAATACACACACACTATGTATGAGCGAGCAAAGCGCATGAATCATCTTGCTTCGCCAAATTCTCCCAATTAACAATTCTCCACGTGTCACCATGCGAATCCATCGATTGTTTAAAAGCACGCGTTCGAAGGATCAACCGTCTCGAGCACTTGCCTGCATTCACACGATTTTCTTTGCAGACTATTCGAAGGACTTCAGTAAGACCATGGTGTCGACTGTCTCTATCGCTATGAATCCAGTTAGGAATTCTGCCTTTGATGGAGGACCCTAACGTTGGGGTTAAACTATTGAAAAAAGACATGTGAAGAATAGAATCAACCATCGAAGACGAGAGGCAGCATATTTTTTCTACATCGATGGGATAATTGAGTTGTGCATAGAAAAAGGCAACATTTGAACTGCGTTATGTGGGAGGGGTAAATGAGAATGTAAATAGAAAGGGGAATGATAATAATCGACGTCAATTGTTAGGAATTTAAGGATAGAACGAGAAGGAGTGAATTTAGAATTGTTGAATCTATCTAGATCTTCCAATTAGTAGATAGAATCGTTGCCAGTATTGTATAGTAAACGCTAAAATAAGTTATTTATAAATCATCGAACGCGGCATTAATAGATGCGGTGAAAAAGAAACGTTGTAAATTAAATATTCGACGTGCCTCGAGATGCAATTGTCGGATCTTTGCCAAAGGTTGCGAGTAAATGCAATATTATATGTACATACACGAAGAAGGACGGAGATTAATGTTTAATACCGCAATGCGCAAATAAAGTAATGATTGAAACGAATTTTCAGAACGATGGTATACGAAATTATGAAATCACCTCGCAATTTATTTAATATTCACCTGGGATCGATTTACAAAATGCGATGTTACAAATCGTCGAAGCACAAATTAAATACATTTCCTATGTCTATCGCGTTAACGACAGAAACGCATAAAGTCACTACGTATTACGAGAACTTTTTGTAAGAAAATGTAATTACTAATCGCAACGTATAAGCGACAAGATAAACTGTAAATAGTGTCCACCAATTATTGTATAGTAAACGCTAATTATTATGAATTATTATTATCAAACATTTGTCGAACGAATCGTGACGACTAAGCGATGAACATACTAATGGATAATTTTGAGTGGTATAAATTCTGAAGCTGTGAAAGATTCATTGTAATAACGTAATAACATAAGTGACTTGACTCGTTGGAACGGAATCACGATTTGCAACACTTATTCTTTTCTTCTATCGTAGCATTGTCCCGCAGTCGGACAGAATCACGTATACCCGCGTCGATTTTAGTTCTGAGCACGTTCTCTACTAAATATCGCATTGCCACCTCTGCAACATCGATACGAAATGAAATTTATTTCATCGGAAAGAACGCTGGGGAAAAAATCAATTCTGCTCGAAAACTGAGCCTCGGTTAAAAAGAAACACATTGCCCTATATAATATTATACATATGCATGTACATATATACTCACCGACATTTGTGTTTTCTTTTGCGGACGTGATGTACCAAGCCCCAATATTATTCTCTTTGCAAAACTTGGCGATTTGTTCTGTCGGCACTACTGGAAACGGAATATCACACTTGTTTGCTAAGAGGACTACAGGTATGTTCGAACCATCCGGAAGTGTAACCTTTTCCCTCAAGTCGCATAGCCATTTCTTGACCGACTGAAACGTTGCTATTCGCGATATATCGAATACCAAAGCAGCAGCCACTCTTCAAAAATTTAGTGATATTTAATAGTACTCTAAACGAAGCGTAACATAAATCGAACTTTTATTATTACAATAATACTTACGCGTATTTGTAATACACTCTGGTCATGTAACCGAATCTTTCATGCCCTGCAACATCCCTACAAATTAAAAATTAATCTACACTACGTTCATTAAATTTGGTTAATTAAAAATAAAAATCAGGAACACACCATACCATAATTGCAAGTTTATTTTGGTGAATGGATCCCAATCCAGCGTCTTTAAAGCGAAATCCGCTCCTATGGTTATCTTGTAATTCGACGTGAATTTCCCTGCAATTAAAAAGTGGTGAAAGATTAAATTAATCGTCTATTAAGGCAGAAATACAGCAAACTATATTTTCTATGCTATTTAATATATTCGAAAATACGTGTCGCAATAAGAAATAGTACAGAAGCAACAAAAGAATCGGGAATTATATACAGAAATAAATTTATTCCTGCATTCTTCTCTTTATAGTTATAGATTAATGAAAAAAACAAGATTAACCGAATTATGTCAAAAGTCAGACTAAAGAAGCCACAGGTGCAACATGTGGTGACACGTTTAAAATGGAAAAAACAGCTTGCACATTTATTTTACTATACATATTTTCTATTATGCTACTTTATATTCCTATAAATTATTTATTTATTCTACATCAAAATATACATTCTCATAAATGTACGTAGTTTAATAATAGTACTAATAATAATGTACAGTGAAGGACAAAATCTCACACAATGATATCACTGATAACATAAGACCAGCTTTAATGTATATGTATACAACTACACGAATGCATACATACTTATACATATCTTTATCCCTCGCTGTATTAATACAATGCTACTCATGAAATTTCTTCCATACTTTCAGCAGCTGTATCAAGCAATTCCTACCAAGAACTCTAATAAAAATACAACAAATTTTCAAAAATTTCTCTCAAACAAATCTTCTATCAATACAAATCTCATTACCTTCTGTGTATCTTCTCACTAAAGCAGTTTTCCCTGAAAATCACACAAATTGATTATCCTTTGCCCCTCTACATCCCCCAGGCGCGTCTGAACTACAATGATCCGCGGTGCAAACAATCAATCACGTATACCTGTACCCACTTTTCCATTCAAAAAAGAAAATCATCGTAAAACGAATTGCCCGCCAAGAAATGAATCTACACCGAATCGATCTGAATCACCAACGAACCCGGGCAAGCGCAACCTTCCCCAACGAGAACAAAAATTAAAACAGCCTCGACCCACCGACACCATAATCCCCGATTATGAGCAACTTGAATAGCAACTCCTTGTGGCCATACTTAGACAGCAGAGCATCCGAGTCTCTCCTCGGTTTTCGCGAGTTCATTTCCCACTGGCTACACGCGATTCGACAGTGCAAGACACTTAATCTTGTCTTCGTCTGACGTTAGCCCCCTGGCAAACCGACGAACAGAGGAAGACGAGCGGCTCGACCTCAGAGGTCGCGTTTGCACGTCTCTCGTCCCTCGATCCTATCATCCTCGCGCGTTATTATCGCCTCCCTCTGGTATTCGTAGTAAACACTGGCGTTGAAATTGTTTGGCGTACCAACGAGTTACATATATGTGAATATAAAACACGTAAAGGGAGCGCGGGAACGTGTGTCGCGATGTTCCATGTTTTTAATAACGTGAGACACACTTGCGCGCCAGATGACAGATTAAGCGTCGACGAATGGAACGTCGCGTCAGCAGGAAACGATAAACGCCACGGGAAGCGTGGAAGGCGTTTGGAAATAAAACGGGCTCTGGCGTCAAACAAATTATAATTCAAATTATTCGTCAGATCCGTGGAGAATTGTTTTAATTAATTTCTAATGTAGGGAATTGTATCTCGCACGAGTTCAGTTTGAGTATGCATGTAAGTATGTACGTGTGTGAACAGGAATGGGAATATGTACCAAGGTTACCGATAATAATAAACGCATATTATGTGGAAAAATATGTATTTGTTCTAATGGCAGATTAAAGGGAACGTTTGCCACAGATATTTGTGTGCCGTGTGTCCGGGTTAAGTGAGGACAGGTAAAAATCTTGAAGAATGTAAAAGACGCGCGGATGTATTTCCGGCAGAGGTTGCAGCATGTCAGGGGTTACATACATAAGCGAGTGTAATATCAGTCCCGAGATATGAAACAATAAAGTTTCCGTGATGTCGGCATTAACGTTATCCCATGGGTGCATGTTAAAGCTTGCATTTTATTTTATATTTATTTATTTTAGTTGATTTTTATAAACAGGCTGAGTATTCGTTTGAGAATTATGAATAACTTTATTGGCGGGCTGTTCTAAACTAGAAAGAGATTGTTCTTTGAATAACCAGATATAGTTACAGCAACGGGATATTTTTTTCTGTGTAGCTTATTCTCTCCCCTTTCATTTGACCCCTAATTTTTTAAAAAATAACCATCAGGAGCCGAGATAACAATTTTTAAAAAGTTTGTCGGTAACGAAATGTCGATAACCGGGCATGTGGCGCCATCTCGCGTTTGGGGGCATTTTCGCAGTTTGCCGCACCGGGAAAACCGAATTTCTGGATTACATCGTTAATTTAAACAATTACGTTTTTCTCGGCTTCTAGTGCGTATTTTTTAACCGGACTTGTTTTAAATTAAAGCTACGGACCATAGCTATATTCTCCAATAGTTGCAACAATTAGACATTTGTGGTTTAAAAGTTATTAACAATTGAGAAATCGGTGAAATTGCACTCCGGGTCACTGCAATTATCTCGGCTTCTGGAGACGCTAGATTAATGATCGGGTGCTTAAAATAAAGGTAAAGGATGCAGCTACACGGCAATAAATGATTTACAATTGTTGCATGCGCCATTTATTTTTTATAAACAATTGAAGTATATTGCATATGGAGTATTTCACACAGTTTTAAAAAAAATTGTACAGGACATTTTTCCAGATCTTTTCGATATGTTTCGTAGAAAATTATAATTAAGACGTCAACCAAGTCTTTGGATTATCAACAGTCAGTGTATCAATTTCTTCGCGTGTGAATCCTTTCACTAACATTTGTGGCACAACGTTGTTCAAAATATGAGAATATCCGTGCCCGCCGAAACTCATCTGTTTGGGAAACAAAAAATAATTATAACTTCTAAATAAACTCATACTAATAAAAACAAAACTATAGCGTTCCTATGATTTTGAAAAAAAAAGGATACAATATTCCACAGAATAATTTTCATTCTAAAAGTTGACTAAAAAGTAGTCTTCTCGTTAGAAAATCAACAAATGTGTATCTTATCAAAATTATGAAGATAGACTAATCTATACGATATAATGCATACCAATCTATGCTTGGTGTGAATATCGTGACTCAACAGCACGCGATTCAATTTCTTGTCCGCACGAAGAAGTTTCACACGATTGATGCGTTCTGCATCGGACATCATATCAACCGATGGATTTAGCTGATAAAACGAGCACTCAATGCCAAACAGATCGAACTGGCAGTAACATTTCGTCTCATCGGCAAACTCCATAAGTTTGTCATGCTGTGGTAAAGTTCCTGTTGAATTGTGTTCGCGAAAAATAATTATCAATCTATCTATTAATAATTATTAATATATTAAAATTAATCTATCATATTAGGAATGAATTCATTCTTGTTTCTTTTTAAAATTCCTTCTGAAATTGATCTGAGCAGCCGAATTATATTGTTCACATTTGAAAACATTAAATTGACTTGTGAACCATAAAAGAATACTGACAAAATAAATAAACATACGATCGAGATGAGAAAGTATTGCCTTGCTCGTGTCACCGCCAGCTTCTTGATACAGTCTCATTATTTCAAAGGGTGCAGCAGGATTTCTTCCAGGATGAAAGCTAACAGGACACTTTAATTGCTCCTGAACTTCTCCGGTTGCTTGAATCGCACGTTTCTCAAACTCTTTAATTCAAACAGAAACTAGCTATAAAATAATCTATCACTTGTTAAACATTTTTAAATCGTCAATACATTACGAATTAAATTGCATGACCGAAATAAATAAAAAATAGCAAACAACAAAAAATCGGTAAAATTAAATGTAAACAAAATTTTAAAAACTGTCATTACATATTAATGTCTGTACATAGGAATAAAGAAACGTAGCGTAAGGCAGATAAAGGAGAACGTAATGTAAGGTAGAATTAAGAATGTAAAGCAAGTTTCTTCTCATGGCTGTGTGGCCGAAAAGCAAATGAAAATTCTATTCTATTAACGTCTGTAGAAATTGAATTATAAATTATTATTAATATCGGAAAATAAAACAGCAGTGTATAGAAATTATTTCTGTAACTTTTCGACTACTATAATTTTACGTAATACTAGTACAATATAAAATACATACCTTCGATTGGCCAAGTACTTCCTACTTCTCCGATGAAACCTGATTTCACATCGGAACATTCCGTGCAGCCAGTGGTCATTTCTTTTAACATAACGTCGTACATTTCTTCTTTGGACAAGTTCAGCACACTCGCGTTTTGAGTCGCGGCGACATAATAGCCTTTCGTTTTTTAACGACGAAGAAAGAAGAACAAGAAATGATAAGTGAAATAAATATATGTAAAATAAACATTGGAAAAATTTTTGAAACACTGTACCAGTTCCGGCAATGATGTTAACTCCAGTCTCTTTGCTGACCTTTTTCATCAATGGAATGTTTCGATCTAAACCGTAATTACTATTTTCCACTATGGTACCACCGCCGAATTGTTGGTACAATTTTACATCTTCCAAAACGGCGTCCATGGAGTCCGCATCGTTAAATGTTAAGTTATACGCGCTGCTGTAACTGTAAACGAGATTCTCTCTCATTGTTCTTGTTTATTTATATATGATAACAATAGTAAAATTGTTTTAAAGTGCATACACATTTTTGATTATCAATGAAGTCGACTGAACGTCATTTTGTTCAAGTGCCAATAGAAACTAAAAGAAGATTCGTAAACGAGAATCTCTCTCATTGTTCCCGATTGTTTATATATGATAACAATAGTAAAAATCTATTAAAGTGTATAGTACACATTTTTGATTATTATTGCATTCGACTGAACGTCATTTTGTTCAAGTATCAATAGAAACTAAAAGAAATACGTATGCATATAGTGGTTCCTTTATTGTGCTTACGGATATTGCTTCAGGACGCCGACATTTTTAAGTTCAATCTTGCCATCGAGGAATCGCTTCAACTGGTTCGGTGGTTGAACGTAAAAAGTGTTAAAACACAGGGACAAATGTTCATGTGTCAGCGTTCTGCCAAGGGTGTCAGGATCCTTCTCACCGAGTACTTGAAAAAGATTGGGTTGAAAAACAAGTATGCTACCACGACACCAAATAACAGAGTACAAAAATTAAATTGATAAAGTTCAGATAGCCTATTGTTTTTAACTTAATTTTTCTATCAATTTAATTTAATTTTTTGCTCGGTTTAATTTGATTTATTTCTTTATCAATTTAATTTCTGTGAAGTTGTGAAGTAGTTGAAGTTCTAGTAGCCTATTGTTTTTAATTTAATTTCTTGCTCAGTTTAATTTTATTTATTTCTTTACCAATTTAATTTATCTTAAGTTGTGAAGTTGTTGAAGTTCAGGTAGCCTATTGTTTTCAATTTAATTTTTCTGACAATTTAATTTAATGTTTTGCTCAGCTTAATTTTATTTATTTTTGTATTAATTTAAATTTTGTGAAGTTGTGAAGTTCTTAAAATTCAGGTAGCCTATTGTATTCCATTTAATTTTTCTGTCAATTTAATTTAATGTTTTGCTCAGCTTAATTTTATTTATCTTTTTATCAGTTTTACTTTTGTGAAGTTCTTAAAATTCAGGCAGCCCTTGTTTTCAATTTAATATTTCTGTCAATTTAATTGAATTTCTTGCTAATTTTAATTTTATTGCTTTCGTTAACTTCTCGATAAATCGACCCACCTGTTTGCACGCGGCTAATTGCGCTCGCCATGTTCACTAAAATGTACAGAAATACACGTTCACTTATAAATCGTAAAAAAAATCGTCGGAAGAAGTACAGACGGACGAGAAATGAATTGCGTATAGTACCGGCCTACCGTCTTTCGCGCGATGATGTGACGGGAAAAAGAAGCACCGAGTAATCTAATAAGCTAATGCGTGCTCGTAAACAATGATAAAGTGTACGCACAAACGGCTCGCCTCTAATTTTGTTCATTACAGATAAAGCCCCGCGATTGCCGGTTAAAAGAATAACGTTGAACAACGCCTATCTTCTTGCCCCACCCGTTCACTGTACGTGTAATGACATTTTAAACTGATATGCATTGTCTGTTACGTAATGAAAATGAGACTCGTGAGACGGATGCAAGATAAAGAAGTGCAAGATCTTCATCTTGCTTATGACTCGACAATTCGCCCGACCGTGTAAATAAAGTGAACAATGTAAAATACGGACGGTGATAAGTTATTCCAATGCTTCTCCAATATGTATCCTTCTCCTTCCACTTTCTCGAGATATAGGTAAAATTTACCTGGTAAATGATTGACATATTAGACAGAGAATTTGGAAACTATAGGATTGTCTATTTTAGTTTATTCTTAACAAAAATATACAAAGGAGTAGTAAAAATTTAAGATAGCTAATAATGGTGGCAATATATTACTTATACATACGTACATATAATAAATGCAATCATCGAGACTTTAACAAAATCTCTCGAATAAGATAATGTTCGAAACTGATTTTCTCACCTGTCGGAGAAATGCGCTTAAAATAATATTTGTTAAAATATTTGAAAGTAAGCCTTGCAGAGATACAGATTTCAAATTATTAAATACAAATTGGCATTCGTGTGAAATATCTGCGATACAGATGGATCCATTCCAGCCACCACTAATAATCATGCATTTATTTTTAATAAATTATCAGTCTTAACGAAGATATATAGGAAAGCATGCCTCAGCCCCAGAGATATCAGAGTTTACCGTAAGACCGCTTAAAAGTAACTAAATTAATTTCCACGGTATTTTATACAAAATTTGTATTGTTAAAATATCATACATGCATTGATCTTAAACTATAATATATAATATATTAGTCGATATTAAAAATCGATATCAGATACTGCACATATCAATCATTGGTTTGGAAATTAAACGCTTCGTAATAACCAAAATTAAAATCACCCTCAACACGTAGGCCTCCCACACGAGCACATATATATTTCAACTTTTAATAACGCCAACGTAATAAAAAATTGCGAGTGGTATAAATAATGCATCATACAAAGTGCAGGCCTTTATTGTTCGCAAACCAGTAACACGACAATATTCCTCAAAGCTGCCCGACACTCCCGAATCTATTGATTTCTGTTACAAGAACCGGGGAACAAAACGGAGCAGAAAATAACAGGGGAAGAAAATGTTTTTCATATCATCTATTATATTTATACAATATTCCCGCCACACGCCATATAGAATATATATATATATATGTATATATATTGTTGCACTGTGATGGTATTGTTCTTGCTTCGTAATTTCTTCCTCGTCTGTTGTCGGTCGTTACAACTAAAAAAGAACTCATTGGAAAATTGTAAAGAATAGCTTGCAGGTGAATCGAAGCCGAAAGGAACTCCGATTTGTTGCTCCATCGGACAGTCGTGTTACTTTCGTTTCGAAACGGGGTGCGAAAGAGGAACAAAAAAATCGAATATAAAACATGGTTGTGCGATAAACGAATAAATAGATAAAGCTAAACGAAGAAAGAACCTTGCGTCGTTAAGCATCGTGACTAAAACAGAGACAACAAAAAAATCAACATAAATCGAAAGCCGCATCTCAATCCCAAAACCGCAGAATTGTCGAAATAGCTTTTACCAATGCCGCCAATTGTCCGCGTTAAAAATTACACGATCTCTTTGGTTGACTCGCATTACGGTTAGCCCATTGCAAATTTCATTCTGATCATTACGTATTACATAACGAAACAAACGAGCGTAGAGTATCATAGAAAATTAAAATAATAGCTTAGCTCTCCCCTCCCCGCGTACAATGTTATCGAGCATTGCGAACTCGTTGTTCCCGAACGTTCTACGAAACAAGATGCATCCATAAACGAAGAGATAAATAGTTAATATTATGCCCAGCGTTGTTGCGAGGAAAAAAATGCGACGAATGGATCCCATGTTTAATTATAAACAGGATCAACGTTCACGCGATACAATCTGCAGGATCTCAGAAATTGGGATACGCTTAAATTGAAACGGATAAAAGGGACGAGATGCCGTATCACATATACGTATGCTTATATATTATATATATACAGATTTCAGTCGGCAATTCGTCTATTCTTTTCCAATATCTCTCTTTCTCCTTTCTCTCCATCGCACACACGATGCGATGCACGCAAACACTCTCTCTCTCTATTTCTCTCTTTCACTCGTACACATACGACACAACACAACACAACACACAAATATACTTTCTCCCCACCCCTGTTTCATCCACCCCTTCGAATGTATACAATATAAAATGCTACCTGTTCGAACAAATTGTCCATGCAGCACATATGCGTAATTCGCTCCATCATTAGAATGTACACCTTTACGTAGAATCTGGTAACACAGTAAACGCATCGTTAGCGCGCCTAATACACGACAGGTGTATTATCTTCTTTGAACACGGTCACCGTAGTATGTCGCGGGGCGTATCATGCGGCGATAAAGAGATTCTTGTCGCGTACATATTAAATAATTATCCGACAGAGCTTGAATAAATCTCGGGGTGCACGAACAGTCTGCGACAGAAATTCATCGGCATTGGCCCCAGCCGGTTTGAACCGAATAAAACGATAATTGAAATACATTACAATGTTGTTACAATGTGTTTGCAATGCGCAGCAAAAAAGTATAAGAATGAATAGGAGAGCTTTTTTGTCTTGCTTTGTATTCGTCCTTTTCTTTTCTGTAGTCGAGACACGGTAGAAGGAAATCAGTTGCATCGTTTAAGGCACGCCAGAATTGAAAGCGATCGTCAATTATTGTACAGCGAAACTCGGGCAGCTTTATTCGGTACAATTAAGCTGGGGTTTCTGTCCGTCGATAAATATGTGCAATAGAGACGTTCGAGACACTCTGTTAAACGCAAGCGAGTACGGATTTAGAACATTGACCCCGTCTACCAGTCACCGAAATCGTTTTTACTTATATGTATATATTGTGTATATATACATATATACGTAGATCTTTGCACGCCATTAATTATAGCTTGCAAACAAAAGAGAACACTGTTCGCAGTGAAACAACAGTTTCGAAAAGATTGTACCACCGATGACTATTTCACGACGAGAATTGCACGATCGTCCGATGGCCACTGACATGGCCAAAAATATTCGTTTTGTGTAATTTTTTTGTTTTTTTCCTTTTTTCGTTTCTGTGTGTTGATATCGCTAAATCAGCAACTGTAATTATATGAATCGTAGTACTGACAGCACTAACGGCAATAATAATAATAATAATTATAATAATAATAATAATATTTGATAGTACAGTAATAATAATTTACATTTACACTCCTGATACTTATTTAGCCAGTTAATTAATTATATTTCCTATCTACTGACGGCATGCTTACGTTTACACTCGCTCATACATCAACACAATACAGTCTGTACTCAACCGTAAATCCTTAACGAAAGTGATTAAACACTCGAACATATATATATATGTATAAAAGTAGGACGAATAATTGTAAAAAATATACAGTGAAACGCGTAATGTACAAATCGATGAAATAGATATTGCGGAATTCCTCTTTTTCTCTCCCCCACTCTCACTCTCACCCTTCTTCGAAGAACGCACATACATCATCCAAAAGTATCTTCCCTTCCTTCCGACAGATGCAATAAAAAGAAAAGTGAAACAAAAAGAAGAAAAATAAATAAACCGGCACATTCCAAGAGATCAGAATGACAATATCTTTTGCTCCAATTTTACCGAAATTAATGCAACACCGCTAAGGTAAATGTCGAAGAGTCGAATAATAATAAGCACTGCCCGGACGAGATTGACGAGTGCACGCGGAATTATGAATTCACAGTGATCTAAGTTAAATCGAAAAGATTTGATCGTGTCGATCAATAGAAAAAGATAAATAGTGTCGCGCAATAATGCTTCATTCTATAGCAATCTTGCACACAATAGGATATCTTCATAAACTATCGTCGCTGTCATCGGCGTGAGCTTCAACTGAGACATTTGCAGCAAGGCTCGCGGCAAGACTCACAGCACTTTCTTCTCTACTAACTTCAATCTCCTGTTCCATCGAGCTATTCTGCATCTGCTGTTCTTCTATATGTATATATACATACATACATATCATATATACATACATATGCGTGTATACGCATTAATGTTACGAATAAGAACTTGGGGGATAAATGGTTAATGAAGAGCTTTCATTTGCATCAAGTTCATTTGTAATCTATTCATATTCTGGTCGATTACCTGACTGAGTTGCTGGAGACTCTTCCTCCCCTTGACCTGGGCTTAAAATAGCTTCTTTAATTTGACTGTTGACACCCTTTGGATCTAAATCCGTCGCCCAACTAAAGTACATCAGTGCAAGATCGGTGTTACCCAACTTTTTATGCACCTTTAGAAAGAAAAAGGGAAAATTTGAATGTGTGAGTAAAGGGGTCGTAAAATAATTGTTAAATAAATGGAGTATTGCAACGATGCTCACTTTTCCTATCGAATAATAGACTAGAGACTCTTTGGGTACAATATTTTTCAATTCCTCGAATTCTCGAAGCGCCTCTGCGTGACGACCAATCGAAAAATTGATGCTTGCACGGTGGAACTTGCATAATGTATTATCTGGATCATTTGTGATTGCGGTGTTCAAAGTCTTTAAAGCTTGATCAGTTTTTTTTAATGCATGCTGCACGACACCAATGTGGCACATTATGGCCGAATTGTGTGGATTTATCTGTAAAGCGCGTTGAAAGTGCAATTCCGCCAGGCTATATTGTTCCTGCTTAGAGAATATTGTTCCTAATCCAAACCTATATAAAAATAGACAGAGCAGGGGATATGAAAGTTTATCGTAATTGATATGACGAATCTAATGGAAAGAAGTTTAAAGTCGATCGAACCGAACTTACCACGCATTATAATGCCTGCAATCAAGTCTGATGGCGTTACGAAATGCAGTAATTGCCTTGTCCAATTCTTCGGTCATAACGTATTCATGACCAAGAAGAGTGTAGGCATATGGAAAATTAGGGTCCACCTGCGAATTTTTCAAACACAAACCTTTAACATCAATAAGTAATCGACATAAGAAAAATGTCCAAGCGATTTATTATGCTATTAAAGTTTAAAATTAGAATGATCTTCAATTTCACGACGCGCATACCTGTATAGCTCTTTGAAAGAATTTGATTGCAGTTTCATGCTCTGTTTGCGCAGAAAACAGATTTCCAGTTGCGCACCAAGCAGCTGGAGAATTACGGTCCTCTGAAACAAGTTCTTGCGCCAGCGTAGAGAGTTGTACTTCCGCGTGTAAATGCCACAAAACTGTACTATAAATTTCCATAAGCTCAGTCCTCTGAGGTTCCAGTTGTCTCACTTCGGCAAAATAACTGTGAAGGAATATATTGAGTTTAATCTTTAACAATAATTCCAGTTTTATACGTTCATTAGTTACCATGTTTATTAAACGTTTACCTGGCAGACTTCTTGTAATCTATCATTTCGAAGTGCGCCCGTGCCAGCATAGATATAACCCATCCTGTATTATAATGTTGCGCTGGTAGAGCACTTAATATTTCAACCGCTTGAGTGCAATTAAATTGACTTAAATGTTGATATGCCATTCCCAATTCTTGTAGCAGCGACATTAAACCCTCTGAAAGTGTGCATGTGATCAATAGATCGCATCTAAATGTACATATCGTTTTTTTCAAATAAACATTACAGTATTAATATCATACCAGCACACTGTTTCTGGAGTGTTACTGCACAAACATTAGTACTACTTTGATTGTTCAATGCATTTACACTAGCTACAGCCTTTTCTGATGTAATCGTTTCGGTTTTTTCTTTCTCGCTTCGCTTCCTCTCATTTAGCTCGTTAAAATTAGCTTTATTTAAGTTAGTTTTCGAAAGTCTTGCTTTCGTTTTCCGTGACGGAGATTTCGGGGTATTAAATTTATTTCTATTCGGAGATTTATTATTTTCCTAATAAATAACAAAAAAAACATTTCAACCGTATTTAGAACATCTATACACATAGGAATCAAATTTTGTTCAAACATAAAATCTACCTTGACTGAATAGCTATGGCTGAAGAGTCTGGATGAACGTCTAACATTGGTGCCTTGCAGCGTTGGTGATGCAGGCGCAGGTGTGGTAGGTGTAACCGTTACAATATTGGCTGTGTTACTCGTATTTCCCGACTGCGAAAATACTGGTTTCCCTTGCTGCAACGGGGTTTCCTTTCGCGACATCAATTGCTGTAAATTGAAAGGCATTTCTCATGTTTCAATACGTTGCACGCGATACGTACGAACATTTCCAGAATCACTATTTGACTCTTACCCCTACATGAGCCCTTAAACTACTAACACGTTTCGCTAAACCTTTCTGATCATTGGCTTCTGTAAGCGTGGTATGCGAAGGTAAAACTGTTGGTTCAGGTGTATTAGAGTCCAATGGTAAAATACCAAAGCTTGGAGTAAGAGGGCTCATTGTGTTATTGAACATACTACGGTATCGCGGAAGTTTAGCTCTTGGTGATATTGAAGAACAATTGCTATAATGTGTGGGTAAACTTTGCGGGCTTTCGTCTACAGATGAATATAACCGTATACCAGGTCCCACGCCGTTAATTATAGTCGACGCTGTTGTCATTTGTGCAGGAGTACTACGATATAAAAAATAAAGTATTAAGATAACATGTAGAGATTTATATACTTGAATAATTATATACTTACACGCTAGTGCCATTCGTAGTGGGCGTACCGTTTGTATTATTGGCAGGTACAATGAAATCGGATTCATTAGAATAAGTGGAAGGCGGGTTATTACCATGGCACATTGCAAAATTATCTAACTTGTCTAGCTGAAATATTTTCGTGGGGTCAACAACTTCACCAACGTTGCATAATTCTTCGAACGAGTGCCAAAGAAATGGATTCAACTTCAGAGCCAATTTATGGGCATCGTTCCCCTTAGCTGTACGCATCATTTTGTAATAAATCTTTGCCACAATTTGAAGTGAGAAGCATGCGTGTTCCCCGAACTGTGTGGCTACTTCTTCTAAATTTTTCAACTGTTTGTAATATCCCCCGATCACCGCTGCCTCCGCTTCTGCGTATCTAAAGATGCGAGCATGGAATTGCAATATTAATCGGGATAAATAAACGAAACAACCCTATACTTACTTTTCTAAATCGTAGCAACATTTGGCCAGCAGGAATCTACATTGAGGCGAGCTCGGGGCTTTTTTCGATAGTAAAGCGTACGCCTGCCTTACACGACCTGATCGATAATAACATGTTGCCAAAAGGAATAATGTTTCTTCGGTGTCAACTAAAAAGATAATACACTTTAAATAACAATCAAATATTGTAACAGTCACAATGAAAGGGTAAACGACAAAATTACAACGGCTGTATCCAAGTAAATTATTAGAAACTTGCCTTCTGCGCACAACCTTTCCGCTAAAAATATTGCATCTGGATAAGCATAATGATTTAAACAATGCCATATGGCCGCCTGTAATTACATACATCATAATATATATAAACAAAACATCTGTAAGTGCTTAACAATAAAAAACGTTTAATCAAATTTTTACAGATGCTAAGAAAAAAAAAAAACATCGCATTTATTTAATTACTAATATATGCAAAACAGCATCAACAATTTCACGATAATACGTGGATTTACACAGAAACTAATAGTAACTCGTAAACGCCGTAAACGTTCGTACTTATTTATAGTTATATCCCCTCCCATTTACGTCCATTTCGCAAAAGCAAACAACCCTAAAGAAATTCACCCTCGCATAAGAACGTACATTTCGTCGAGTTTCGAGGGAAATTCTGATAGCACGACGAAAGCTATAATATCACGGAGGGAATGAAACATCGTAAAATGTGTCCCGTGACAACTAAAATCAATTTTCCGTTCGGCAAAAGACGTACGCGTAAACGGTTTCATTTTCTCATGTCAGTATCAATAAGTGTGGATGCGCCCCGATAGAAATTCGCACGTCACTGGTAGCCTTTTATCAAACTCTATTAACATTACCTGCACTGGTTCCTGTACAATCATCGTTCACACGGCAGGCTTGGTCATATAAGACTAATCTGGAACGTTTCAAGGAAATTTAACGAAGAAAATCCAAAGTCGAGTGACTGCTGTGTATAAAAATTTCTTAGGAGTCCATCTTTGCTCGGATTCTTTTGAAGTGAACAACTGACTTCAGAACAAAGGTTCGCCAACATTAGAGATACGACAGTCTTACCTAACTTGAGGAACTAAATTACCAATTCTAGTGGGCAAGCGTTTACGAAGTGCATTTGATTTTTGACGATTTTTGTATACAATAGAATTGAAGAAACATAATCTTTTATTGATAACACTGTACTTGTTTAAATATAAACTTTGTTAAGTAACTTAGTATAAATATAAACATAGTGCAGGATATATCTGACGAACGTTGAACAAAATAACAAAAAATAGTAAGAAAAACAATAATAATAATTTCTTGACACAGTTAGTGCAATTGAAATAAGGATTTTAATACTTAATATCTGCTGGTATCGTATTTCAAGCGGAAATAGTCATTTTTATTTGAATACCACTTTTGAGTGTAGGTAAGGCAGGAACACGAGCAGTTTCAAGCGCTTCGTTATAGATGGCGGTGCCGAATATCAAAGAAGGCGCGTAATTTGAAATACAAGGATTAATTTTGTCCTTACTCATTTACTGTAATTAATTGTAAAATCAATTTAATAATGGAAATCATTAAATTTTAGAATACTATTAATAATGTATTCTATAAAATATTGACAGAAGTTTGAAGGTCGCGCGTCGCGTCTGTCGCGACATGGAGGATACTACATCATGTGTGTTTTGCTTTCGGTGTGTAGCAAATAGTCGAAATTTTAATCATATTTTTAATATATTTGCAGTCCACGATGGATGAAAATACTTTGCTCACGCATTGTTGGTGTTATGTACTATATACTGGCAAAAAATCAGGATAGCTTCGGACCTGTCAGGTTTCGACACTTTCCTTGTAAGAAGAATTTACAACTTTATTCTTAATCGAATTAATTACTTAAATTACGGAATGTCCGTAAGGAAATACATTGCAGATGCATCATTATTGAAGAATAGTATCAATTGAATTAATATATTTGTCAATTATCCAAATTCTAATTATGTAAGTATATATTTACTTTCGTTGTAATGTCAGAGAGGTTAGATTAGGTTAACTTTTAGTATATGCGAAGACACAATATACATATAAATACTATGTTACAGATGCGGATAATAATAAAGCGAAAAATTATGTGAAATTCTACAGCACGAAGATGTATTGCTTGTTACGTCCGTGTCTTCAAAGTACTTTTCATTTGGCATCGAAGTTCAGGTTTAAATATGTTTGCCTCTGCGCTGGCCTCGTTATGGTGCTCGATTTTTTTGGCGTATTTACACACGTTTTCGAAATTACATACAACACAAATTTCGTTTATCCATACGAAGGTGATGTACATGAATTCGTAAATGCGTTGAGGCATAATGAGAAACCAGCCGTCGCGCCCATAAACGAATACAAATATCCCTTTCTAATCGAGAATCAGCAGAAATGCGTGGACCCGGCATATAGGACTTTTCGTGTTGTATATATAGTAAAATCTGCGATAGAAAATTTTGAGAGAAGATCCGCAATTCGACGTTCCTGGGGCTTCGAAAAAAGATTCTTCGATGTACCTTCAAGAACAATTTTCATATTAGGCGTGCCTCAGCATGACGATGAACTTCAGGCGAAAGTAAAAATTGAAGCTGCAAAATACAAGGATATTGTGCAGGCTGATTTTATAGACAGCTATTACAATAACACTATTAAGACTATGATGGGTTTTAAATGGCTAGTGAAGCACTGCTCCAATTCGAAATTTTATATGTTCGTCGACGACGATATATATGTTTCTGTGAAAAATGTTTTAAGATTCATAAGAAACCCAGCCAATTATCCTGATTATCTGAAGGAGCCGAAAAAATTTGAAGCTCACAAAAGAGAGATCAAAGAAACCGATAAAACTGAAGAATCGTACGATAAGGTAATTCTACAAGAAAATATCCGTGCGTTTGGCGTAAACTTAGAAGACAAATTACCTATGTACAAAAGCATTCACGGATTAAAACAGGATCTTCATAATAAGATTCCTAATGTAACTTACTCAATGAACAACTTCGGAAAAAATAATATTACAACATTAAAATCCACACAGATGGAAACTGTACAAAATGAACTTATATTGAATAGAACGAAGAGACAAATATTTGATTATGAACTGCCAGAAGATGTTCGATTATTTGCAGGATTTGTTTTTGTATCTTCGCCTCACCGACACAGATCTTCGAAATGGTATGTCTCCCTTGGTGAATATCCATATCATTTATGGCCTCCATACATTACAGCTGGTGCATACATTATGTCTAAAGAAACTCTTTTGGATATGTATTATACTAGTCTTTATACGAAACATTTCAAATTCGATGATATTTTCTTAGGCTTAGTTGCGAAAAAAGCAGACATAGAACCATTCCATTGCGAGGAATTTCATTTTTATAAAAAGGATTACACAAAATTCAATTACAAGTATGTAATAACTTCTCATGGATATGGAAATCCAAGTGAGTTATTGAATGTATGGAATGAACAAAAAGCTATTGGAAATGCTTAAATATTTCATTTCAGTCCAATAGCTTTCTAGTCGAAAAGTTCCTGCATATGCAAAGTAATGTATGATTCCATTAACTTGATCGTATTATTAATTAATAGACAAATGGCATAACAAGACGATTACGTTAGAATTGTAATAGATTAAATGTAAATTATTAGTATGATGGGTAATGAAGCATCACGTGATATTATTTCGAATATTTTATTACAAAATTAATCTATTATAAAATATATTTAAAAATAGTGTTGAGAGAGAGAGCATAGATATATATATATAATTATGTACTTAAAAAGTATTTATGGCAAGTCCAATTTATTGTAAAACTTTTATCTAACAAGTAGCATAAAATTTCTCTCTGTAAATGTTGGTGTTCCGTGTAATGCAGATGACCGAAAAATTATTTCGTAATAAGACTTACTAAAGTGGAACAACTGTTTGATAATGCGATTCTTTTGTGCAAAAAAACAAAGGAAAGTATAAAATACATTATTCGAAAAAAGACATAAATCCGAAAAGATAATGCAATGAAGTAGAAAGATAATGTGATTAGAATCTTAAGAACTAGGCGGCAAATGTAAAAAATATTTCAATTTTGTATTAACTGAATTGTTAATAACAGTTTCATCCCTTTGCATTCAAGAGAATAATAAATATATTTTATAAATTTCATTATTTTTGCTTTTATTCAGCTTTTAGTTGGTATTCATTGCTGATACTGTTGTTTATCCATATTTGCCTTAACCAATGTTTGATCTAAATTTGTTGCCTCCCTCTTAATCATGTTTAATAAAAGTTGTGAGCTTTCCAATATCTGCAATTAAAATAAGCTCAATTATTGAATAATGTTTTAACAGGGACATTGTACATACAACATATTACATTACAAGCTCAGCTTTAATTCTAAAGATATATTAAACAATTAATCTATAAACTGGATTGACTCCCAATCATGTGTTTCTATGAACAGTAGAGTTACAAAATAAATAAAGTTAAGGAATCATTTTGCTTGAAGCTTCTAATATTTTCATTTTAAAATTACAACTTCAATTATCTTTCCCAGTTAACAGATTAAATTTACGACCACCAAACACACCTTTATATATGCTGTTTCTGTATCAGCAATAGTTCTATCATATTCATTCCTAACTGCTATTCTTTTAGATAAACTATCGTTTATATGTGTCAGTTTGTAAGACAACTTCTCTATTTCTCTTTGCAAGTGATTCTTCTCGTCCTCTTGCGATTTAATTTCAGCTTCCAATTCCGTTCGCCTCAATTTCATTTCTTCTAAACCTAAACGAAATTAAAAGTTAAACGAAGTATGTGATATGGGAAATTGCTATACATTCATGTATAACCTATAAATTTGTAAATATCAACGAAATCATTTTACGAAGAGTACGCTGTTAGATATTTCTCAATTAATAAACGATTCCAACAATTCGATATAAATGATGAATATAAATTTTAGATTGTATACAGATTTATTTACACTTCACTAGCTCTTGATTATATGTTTGCAAAGCAGCACCGTGCTGAGACATTTCAAACCCTCCATACACGAATAATAAAATCGCGATATTGCTGGAATTAAAAAAGAAATGTGTGTTCTTCAAACCAACGATTTCACTAACAATTTATCGCAAACATTTCAGCCGTCTAATTACGTCTGAACGTAAACAGAGATTTCACTTTTGCCGCGAATATCATATGCAATTATATTTGCAACGCATGCGCGATTTTTAAAACGAAGTTACTCGTCGTAATTTAATAATCAACATTGAAGTTTGTTTAACAAATTTTGAAAAGTGATCGTAATATTGGAATACCTAGATTTATATGAAATACTTCGAAGCACCAAAATTTATATCATGTCGCATAGACATTTGTAAAAAATATTTATTAAATAACCATATCATTTCGTAAGATAATATTATACATATATATATTTGCATGAGAGAAAAATATATACAACTCTCATTTATTAATCAAAATTTGTAATGGACACGCAACTATTTTAACAAAAATTCAGTAATAATATTGTACATATACAATCATCTATATTTATCTATAATTATGATCATTATTTAATATGCGCATATATCTGAAATAGTTAGTAGCGAAACAATAATATTTCTTACATGGTATTGCAAATTATATTACAAATATATTTGAAAAATGGGTCGTATTGAAATATCGTTTTGTACTAACATAAATAAAAAAAATCTTTCGCAATAATCAAACGTTCTATTGGAGAAGCACAATGAGGCTTTTCGCCTTGCCTTTTAAAGGCGTCACGAGGTGTTTTTGTCTAGCAAGGTGCAATAAATGCACCTTTCGCTCAGGATCTTCGCACTAACGTGAAAGCGTCAGAAATGTGTTCAGTCGAACTCTACCTACACCCGTCGATCGAATGTGGATAGATCAGTGTCTTTTGGGCTGCTTTTTTTCGATCATTTCGCTTATATGTTACAAAATATAAATGTTACATTAGTGGCCTGTTACAGTGCGCAACGTAGCAAGTGGTACCGTTAACATTAATACCTCAAGAATCAAACGTACGTTATGTATCAGTTTTGTTTTACATCTGGTCACTATTTTGTAACGAGAATCGGGCATTTTGGTACATGAAGAAGAATATTAAACAACCGAAGGAACAATATTCATGTGGAACCTCCAGCATAAGGCAGTAGACAAAATTTATACACGATCGACGCAAGCCTTCCCAACATGAGCCCAACAGGTATGACGTTTAGAAAGATCAACCTTACTACGTGTACTGTCTGTTCATGCTCGTATAAATACATATATTTACAAGTCATATGTTACTTTTTCCTCTATGCATATTTCAATCAAGTGGAAATTTCGATTTTCGTCAAGTATCAAAGGAGTCAGTGATGATTAAACGCGAATTAAAAAGCAATAATGTGTTTGCTCCTAACAATAAGTGACACGATTTATGGCGCTTGCGCAGGTGAACTTTTCAATGTTATCCTTTGAACTTTTCGTATTTGTAAAGGGACACGTTTTCAAACAAATAATCTATCGAAAGAAATGTCAGAATCAGAAAAATGGTATTGGTGAATGTAATAAAGATGAAATAATATACTTAGTTACTTGTTTCTGAATTTTTGTATACATCGTCGATTTCATTAGCGATTGTACATATAATATGCGTAAAATACATTTTCTATTGCGAAATAAAATTTAAATGTTTCATTGTAAAATGTGTGAAACACGTATCGGTGGAATTGGTAAATTAAAGAATAAAAGTCATCGAAAGGAAAAACGATACTATCGAAAGGTACACGCGACCTTGTTAAATGACATCACGTTACTAAATTAGGACTTCTCTACCGGCATGCGTGTGTTGTCACTTAGAAGATGCGATGGAAGGATAATTACGCGATTTCCAATTCATTTGCAAATAAGGCCACTCCTACTACTATATTGCCCCCGCATCTTTTTAAAAATGCAATACATTCATTGCATCGTATCACAATTATATTGTACATGACAGAATAATTGCGTTTGTTCGATGTATTAACATTAATAACTGAATAGCAATAAATTCGTGATGCATGTAAAAGTAGCGTGATGATTTTGCATTGCTAGAAACATAATTCGTGTAAGTTATTATTGATAATATTGCACTATGAATTTTGCAGGTGATGCCAGAAATAATATTTAACAACAGAGCCAAGATTATTTGATATCCTTTTATATCGTTCTCTATTTATTAAGTAAGTATTGTTTAATATTCTATAAATATTCAATATAAATTTGATGCCACTCAAAACTATTGTTTAAATATTGTACAATTATTTAAGATCTAACTCACCTAGTCCTTTTTTATTTTATTATTATCTTTCTTCACATCGATATAACTATATTTATTTACATATGTACATATATATTGTTAAGACACCCATTTCATTTTCAGACAAAGTGCGCAAACAGGAATCACCATGACAAACTCTTCACGATACTTAGGATATAATAGCAACATAAGTAGGGAATATTTAACGGATGGAAATGAAAGCCATCGTGCTCCATCAGATCGTACAATATCTGAGTATATTGTACCTATTGATAATACCACAACGGTATAAATTGCAATATGCATCACCTGTCTTTACGATCATAATACAATATTCCATTCGTAGTATATCAATTTCTGTGTACTCGACAGGTAAAATCAACGAAGAAAGATCATCCAGAAAAATATGAAAAAGACGAAGGAAGACAATCACGAAATATACACAACAGCCGTGGTTCTGTATTATCTGGTTCTTCGAGACACAGTCTTCATCCTCTTAGTAAAAGTACTTCGCACGGCAGCATATGCGACAATGGATCCGATATATACGTTACTAGCGCTGCATATAGAACGACGTCCGATATAAGGTTGTACAATATTCAGAATATAATAGTCATCGTTTGCGCGCGTATGACTCTAAGCAGCACTATTTCTTTTCTCTTAATAGTCACCCGTCGCATCACAGTTTAACGCCAAGCTCAAGATTAGGTCATCGAGCGCCTAGCCACTGTAGTTATGGTTCAGCTAAATCGGTAAAATCTCACACGTCTAGGAAGGACGGAATTGTTATAGAAACAATGTCGACGCCTAATCCATTTTGCCCAAATACCAAGGGAGTTTGCTGCCTTATGTTACTCCTGAACCTTGGGTTAATTCTTGTTACGTTAGGATTTGTTATAGTAATACAATTTTTTCAACCATTAATAGTCTGGTGAGTGTTGCGTTAATGAAAAAAGAAGCTCATTATGATTATGATGATAATTATGCAAATTCATTACGATTGTACAATATATATTATCATGTTTCTTTTTATTAGGATTTTGGGAATAGTGTTTCTCGTGTTTGGATTCTTGACATTAATAGGAAGTCTCTTATACTGTGTTCATGTATTTCGAAACGCAAAACATCCACACGATATTAATCCCGAAGATCTTTATTGGACTAGATATTGGCAAGGACACGTAGGCTCGGCACCTGAAGTTTATTATAAAGCGGAAGATAAATATCAGGATGATGGTTACAGTGATCGTTTGAGCAAATATTCGCACAAATATTACGATAGACAAAGATACTAAAAAAATCGGCGCATACTTTATGTGAAATGTGAACATACTTGATATCTTTGCAATGATTTTTATACATAATTCATGTATGTATCAGTGTTTTGCGGAGCAAACAAGGTATACATATATCTAATACATTAGCAGTACTAACATATTTGCAATAGAGTTTATACCACTATATTTTGTATAAAATGCTAACTGTTATTTATTTTATACATTCGTTATAGACTGTAATATGTATAACACATTATATTATTTTTACAATAATACTTCAACAGCAATTCAATTTTGCGCAATGGTAATTAAAAGTGAGGGGAAAAAAAACGTATTGTACTTTCTTGTCTTTTCTTTCGTACTTTATTTATAGTAATTAATAAATTACAAAACATTTTTACCAACGCTTTGCTACACCTACTGTATAATCAAATAAATATCTATTTACAAACACTCCATGGCTGTCAACAAGAAAAAAGAATTTATGGTCTTTAAATTTCAGTGGTAAATAATTTTTCATATTATCTCTTGCCATAGTAGTTTTTACCTTAAAACATAATAAATACACGATATGAGAAACGTATTACTTAAAACAAAAACTTTCTTGAACATATATTTATAGAATAATAATAAAAAATATTCTTGAGTAAGTTACAATAATACTAAAGTATTTATATAAAGATATATACCTTACTAATAGGCATTGTATACGTATTGTTGCTTTTATATAAATGATTGGTAATTATAGATACCTCTTTACCACCTTTATGTAAAATTATATATCTTACGAACCTTTGGTTCAAAAAATATAAAAGCAAGGTGAACATTGGCCCTGAATGAATAGATACATATGTAATATATTAATTGTTAATTGAAACACATATATTACATAGTCAAATATTTAATAAATTAATTATAATTTGTATAATGTTACCTAGGGTTACCGCGTACGTAAAATACAAAAGATTTGATCCATTTTTCTTCCAATACTCCACCCAACTAGCATATTTAGACCACGACAAAATATACTCTGGGTTATAGGTACCGTACGCTAATGCGGTATTACAACAGAACCATCCAAAGAAAAGTATTTTCAGCACAAGGAAATCGCGTGTCTGTTCATTTTTGTATAATATTACATTATTCTGTATGTTCACATTTATCTTGTTAATGTATGGGTTGAGATCCTTGTCAATAGTGCTATATATACGAAAAATATAATAAGCAAAATCATGAAATAATGTTTGAAAATAAATATTAATGTTGGTGCTGCATTACCACGAATTTTTTGTTTTCAATCCACTACTCAGCGAAGAATGAGACGATTGACGTAACACAGATTTGTTACAATTAACATTTCTGCCCAACGACTGATAAATAAATCGTAACTTATTTTTAATCCTTCCTGAATTACAAGATACAAAATTCAAAAGCATTTTTGTCGTATGCTCGCTCGTTTTTACCGTATGGCTGCTTATTTCATATAAAATCTATATAACTATAATTCTACTGTACAATACAGTGTATTATATGTACATTCTAAAAATCATTTTATTAAAAGCAATCAATTTTGTCTACCAGATAAAATAGATTTCACAATTTATTCTTTAGGTTATATTATTGTACCACACATGCATAACAGGCCGAGTGAACACATACAACTACACTAATTACGCATATACGTATATGTGTACATACTACGGAGGGAAAAGAGATATCCGCGTATAAAAATCAAACCACGCTTGATATTTAATAAAAAAAAGTACATCCTCTGGTTAGCTATACTTGAAATTTTACATAAATTTCATAGCTTGTTTCGTGGTCTGTATTAAAAATTTTCTAAACCCGCTCAGTGTATTTATATTATTGTCATACGTATGGTAAAATGTTAAACAAAATTTACAACCGCGTTTGAGAGCCACGCGCCTGAGCGCGCGCTTTGCCGGCGCTCTGATTGGCCGTTGTCTATCGTTATCAATTCAAAAACGAAGCTCAACCAAGATTTTGGTGAAAGAAAAAATTGTTCAGAGTCATCCCAGCGATCTCTTCTTTCCTGGAAGTCCCATAGTTACGGGACACCTTGTAGAACGTTGTGTATCGGTCCTCTCACGTCACGATCTTGACGTTTGACGGGGATGCAATGTGTCTGAGTTATATCAGCTGGTGTTATTAAATTAAATCGATGCGAAATGGGTGATTTCCTGGCAAGCAATAATATTTGCGGGCAAAATTTATTGAGATTGGTATCTCGCGGAAATGCTATTATTGCAGAATTGATGAGATTAAAAGACTATATACCACCAGTTTTCAGGTTATTTATACTGTTGATAGATGTTATTAAGAATTAATATATTGTTGTACGAGTTATTTTATTTCTAACGAACATATACATGTATATAAATGTTCGTTTAATTTACAGCTTGGGCACGAAACAAATTGTACAGAAATATGGATCAATTATCATTGACTTCGCTTATTTTAAGTGCGTCAGTAGCTACGAACAGAAAATTGAGAACGATGTGGTAAGTAAATGAGCAAAGTAATAAAGTTATACTAATTAAACTAGGTAAATGTGTGACAAATATTTCTCATTTAATATTGAACTATTTGTTTCGCACAGGCGCTTCAAGAAACGGATGAGGAACTGCGAAATAATTTCTCGGACATAATCTCCAGGTTCTACTTGGCTTTCGAAAGTATACATAAATATGTCACGGACTTAAACGTTTATGTAGACGAACTGGGAGACGGAATGTATATTCATCAATCCATAGATACTATTCTGCTCAATGAAGAAGGGAGACAATTAATGGTATTCATATGGAAAATTTAGTCACCTCTTTGCAGTATTATCATCAGTTATTTCAACGATTGTTTCCTATTTCATTTATACAGCGTCGAAGACAAATGATAGTCCTCTTTTATGTTAACAGTGCGAGGCAGTGTATCTGTACGGTGTTATGCTACTTTTGGTAGATTATCATTTGGAAGGATGCATAAGAGAACGGTTACTCGTGTCGTATTATCGATACAATGCTCAACGTTCATCGTCCACAACAGTAGACGATATATGTATGTTATTACGTTCGACAGGATTTTCTAAAAGTACACATAAACGACCCACAAATTACCCGGAGGAATATTTTAAGTATGATTTTCTGCAATACCTTGTTTGCTGCATAATATTGTGAATGTTCATTTGCACGGAATTCATTTTACAGAAGGGTACCGTTAAGTGATTATTTAATAGAGCATATTATTGGACGTTTACGTTCTGATGAAATATATAATCAAAGTCTTGCTTTCCCGCATCCAGAGCACCGTAGTACTGCTCTGTCGACGCAAGCATCGATGTTGGCGATCATTTTATCGTTTAAACCAACCATATTGCATACACAGACAGCAATGATGAGGGAGATAGTAGATCGATTTTTCCCTGATAATTGGGTGATTAGCATTTACATGGGTATCGTGTTGAATTTATGCGACTGGTGGTCACCGTACAAAGCAGCGAGGACCGCACTTAATAATACCCTTGAATCATCAAATGTTAAGTTGGTTGCACAAAAATATGGTCAAAAGCTGAAGGTGACTATATTTTTTTACTTTGAGAATTAATTAATAATATACTCGCGCGAGATTCTTATTTTTAATACACGAGCTGTGCCACGAAAATTTTATTTTAGAAACTGATTTCTGAAACGGATGAAGTACAGCTGGCAGTGACCTTAGACGAGAATGCAGTAAGTTCTTTGGTAAAATTAGTAAGGGAATGTAATGTAACGTTACATTGGATACTGTTACATACTGCAACATCAACTATATCGTTAGAAGATTCGAAACGTTCGCGTATGCTTAAACAGTTGGTGGTGACTGAAAGCAAGTACGTTACGATTGACTGCCTCCAATTATTATTAAGCACTGCTCAGATTGAGCAAGGTGTTAAACAGCTATACAGAGACGTATGATTAATAATATTTCCTACATTCTGTATTTACATGGATAATCAAAATGGCTTTGTTAAAAATCGTTTCTAATTTTTAGCTATTATTCGGCAAGGAAACTAAATGGCTTCGAGCTAAAGGAACGTGCGCTGACCGTGTAACGGATCTTGCCCAAATATTTGGCGGAAGTAAATCGCTCGATGGTATTGAGAGGAATCCAAATCTGTATACTTGGTTTACAGATATAAGGAAACATATTGAGTCGTTGCAACAAGAGGATGGAAGGAAAATAGTACAACTGCTACAAGCATTAGAGGAGGTGCAAGGTAATTATGGTGTAATTCATTATAAGTGATAGAAATTATATTATTGCACTGACGTAATCAATAATATTAATGAAATTGCAATTATTTCAGAATTTCATCAATTAGAAAATAATCTACATATTTCACAATATTTGGCCGATACACGTGAAATATTGCATAATATGTTGCGTACAGGAAACATAACGGAAGATACGATGATTAGTTTAAATATAGTGACAGATTGTTGTTATGCGTGGAATATAATGGAATCGTTTATCGATACGATGCAGACTAGTATAAAAGAGAGTCCACCTACCGTGATAAAGTTGAAAGCGCTTTTTTTAAAAGTAAATTTTAGTGCAACTTTATTTAAGCTAGGTACATCTCGTTAAATTGTGCGTTCTTCTTTATCATTGAAACATATATTTCTTTTCAGATGGCTTCAGCTTTAGAAACACCTTTGTTAAGAGTGAATCAAGCGCGCAGCGCAGATTTATCATCAGTATCGCAATATTATAGCAGAGAATTGGAAAAGTATGCTAGACGTGTACTGCAAATAATACCCGAAACTGTATTTGGTTTGCTGGCACAAATAGTATATCTTGAAACCAATACTTTTAAAGAAATTCCTACTAAACTACCAAAAGATAAATTAAAAGATTATGCACATACAGAGGATAGACTGAAGGTATGTATCATTTTCTTTATTCTTTGAAAATGATTCTAATAATTTTATATTACAGATGGCCAAATTAACGTATGCTGTGTCAGTCTTTACGGAGGGTGTTTTGTCTTTAAAAAGTGTACCATTAGGTGTATTGAGAGTTGATTCCCATCGTCTGTTGGAGGACGGTATAAGACAAGAACTTGTGAAAAAAGTAACACTAGCTTTAGATAGTGGCCTGATTTTTGAGCCAAAATCAAAAGTAAGTTTCGGAATGAACTTCATTTATTGTCGAAGATATATTATTTGTTAATAGTATGGCATTTTAGACATCGTTGTTACAAAAGCTACAAAACTTAGTGGCAATTATGGATGGATATCGCAAGTCATTTCAATATATACAGGACTATATAAATATTAATAGTTTAAAGATATGGCACGAGGAAGTAAGTAAATTTGTTAACTTTCCAAACCTTTTTACTGATTCGAGGTAATATATGTAATGGTTCATATAATTTCTTTCTTTATATTTCCAGGTAACATATATTATAAATAACGCAGTGGAAGAGGAATGTACAGGTTCTTCCTGGACGTCGGAGAGAACGTGGAGATATTTTCAGGAAGAAAAGCAGGTTTCTAGCTTGAATAATAATTCTGTTCCTTTTATTGGCAGACTTGCTCGTGAATTAATACGTATCACTGATCCCAGGTAAATCATCCTTTATTAATATTATTGAATTTAATGTGCGCATGTAACATGCTACTAATATCATACTATTTCATATAATACTTTTCTTTCCGTATTGTTAAGTTATTGTTAATAAGAAACACATCAATATTTGCAGAACAACTATCTATATTGAGCATTCTCTTGCTTGGTATGATACTAAGACACAAGTAGAAGTTTTAAATTATAACATTTTCTCGAGGATATTGGAAGCAATTGGCACCCCCGGCTTAACAGGACTCGATAAACTTATTTCATTTTATATCATTACTGAATTAAACGGTATGGTACATTATATAGAAAAGTGTAGTAAAACGTGGACGTCCACGCTTGATCATTTCGATATAATATTAAATTCTTCAGATACTTCTAAAGGTAGTGATATCTTGGAACATATTCTCTTTATATTATATATCTATTTAAAGAATGTCTAAGAATGTATTCTTTTAATATGCGTTCAGGTAATATATCAAGACTTCACAGCTCCATGGTTACACAGACTAATAAATTTTGTCCTCAATTACTTGAATGGGTACTGAAAATTGGGCATTATCAGTTGCTTAAAAAGAAAATAGCGTATGAATTAAACACGGCTTGCAAATTCGAGGCAAAGCACATGGAAGCCGCTCTACAGACATTGAACACGTACGTTATAATATAATAGTTAAACATACTTGCATTAGTATGCAAATATTCTTATACTTCTTACGCGATTAATTTCACAATTTTTAGCGCTGTTTTATTTGAAATGGATAAAGAAAGCAGTAATGATCAAAATGAAACGGACAAAAATGAATTACTACGCGAGCTCGGTATCAGATTGGATTGGGCTGGTATTAGTAATCCTCACAATAATGTATATATTAAATCGCCAAACATAAATAATATTGCACTTATTATGTTTTTGCTTACTGTGTTGCAATTACCGAAATTATATTACTGTAAACATACAGGTAATTTAAATATATCCAACATTTACCTAATCCGATAGCAATGCCTAGTATACAGGAAAATCATTTTATAATGACGATGAAACAATTATAGGTAGCCTTTTGAGTAAAAAACCTCAAGATTGCCTCGATGGTATAGTCTTTGTTATTGGAGTGCAAACTATATTACGCCAGTGTACCTTTTCTGCGATGACACGCTACGTTAAATATCTCTGCACATATGCCCTGTCGTGTGTTACCCCAGACAGGTACGTACACCTTGAATAGTATAAATATAAAAAAGAAATATTTGTATCTACGTAAAAGGGCAATAATATTATAACGTTTGCAGTATAAAAACGGGAAATGATGGAGAATCCGATGGAACTAACACAATACATATTCTGGAATTATTTACAAAATATTCTGGTATATCACGATCAATTATACTTAAAGAAATTCCTGTAATTATCATGGATCACTTTCAAGCGAAGGTTGCGAAATAAAGTGATAAGCGTAATGAAACTTCTGAAGCCGAAACTTATTTATATTTCATCCCGATATAAAGACAATGTACATTCTACGTACATTTTCGTACATTTTCAAAAATCCTATTATTATTTCAAAAATGTTACACGAGACTTCTTGCAAAATATGTTCCTGTATTTTTTAAAATGGGAAACAATCTTTCGTAGCATTATTTATGAAATTTTATCTATCAGGGAGGGACTTAATATTTTAACGCGCGTAGAATTTTCACATTAAACTAATACATGACTTGTCACGCGATTGCGTAAGTATGGATTCTCTTTGGCCATACCTATAGTGGGAATTTATGTACGCATCGGCGGCAAAACGCGCTATTCGCCGCGAACGGCGGCGTTTCGGCGCTTCTCCGACGCTCTTTTCAGAGTTCTAGCAATAAAGCAAGAATATTATTACACTTCCTAGTAGAATATAAGCGCTACCATGTTCGCATAGGTTTTCGACAAATTTTCAATTATACCATGCCCTTATATTTCGCCTAATATAATGAGATAAATCGTTTGTACGCCTTCGTCGGCAACTACGGCCGCTATAACGCTGTGCGAACGCCGGCGGCCGCATCTGTTGTTTACAAAATTAGCAGAAAGCAATAGTAAAATACATAATGGGGCATCGGAGTAAAATTTTAGTTAATTCTGAGGACAGGGTATTTCCAATACATTATTCTCTCAGTTATGGTGGGCTATAAATAATGGATTAAATAAAAGGTATCGTTGTTGGTTTTGGTGGGCGGCTGGAACGTCATTGACGGCAACGGCGGCTGCAACGGCGATGCCGGCGGTCTACTACAAAAGAGACTGCATGAATTCACAGCTCGCAGTCCTTCTTCTTCGCTCGTAGTATACGTGCATTGTTTAAACATTGAATTGCAATATTTCAAAGTTTACATAATATCATGTCGTTAAAATGTGCATTAAACGTATCCATTATTATTTCGAGTAATATCAAAGACACGTATCTGTTATATGATACACATTTGCGTTACGTATTTTTTTAATAATGAGATTCTGAAATACATATTTCTTTCTATTTTAATGTATATTTGTGGGAAGTATTTTAATGCTCCTAATTTGCATTTCGCTCAGTGTGGTTAATTAATTAAGAATGCATTATATATTCCGTTTAATATAAAAATATTTTCTTTCCTACGTAAGTATAATATACTTTTATTTGTTTATATCGCATCGTTTTTGTTGCGCTCATGAGTCATAAGTTATGGCTTAAGTCTCTATGTGGTATGTATAAAATTGAATCTTATGTGTATATAGTTTCGTAAGAAGTTCATCTTATTCGCAATAGCATAATTATATATTATAAGGGGTATTATATAATGTAAGAAATTGTCCAATGTTAGTACACGGATAATGGGAAAGGAGCTTGCGGAGAATATTTACTACATAAAATCAACATTATTTGTACAAGTCTGATTGATATAGAATGATGTACATATTTTTGTTTTAATATTAGAAAATCATGAGAGGAAGCATCATCATTGTTTTGGCATTCGCTATTGGAATTGCTGTGGAGGCATCTAGAAATCACAACTATTCCCATTTTATAAAACATCATGCTAGACCACGAGTAATTCGGGGTTTTAAACCAGAACAGATGTCTACGGCATATGGTTTCGGGAAGAGACAAAGTATTACCGATGTCCCAAAGGATTCTAAACAAGAACGAATTTTATCAATACTCTTGCGTTATTTTCCACAAGGGTACATATATATATATATATATGGCATTGTTACTATTTGCTAATACTCGATTATTTAAATATTTAACAATCGAAGACAGAAATATAGGTACAGGTGGAAATAATAATGTTCATTATTATTTTAGGATCCCTGTGGAATGGTTACTACGGCAAATGAAAACAAATCCATCCTTTGCTACAAAATTAACGCAGCTATTAATGGATGGACGTACTGATTTGATGTCAATGATTGATCGCACTAATCCCGAAAGAATAACTTGGCTATTTTAAATTTCCGATCGTATGATCGCGTGATGTACACAATTTCTAGCTATTCTAGTTTAATAAATCTACGATATTCAATCCCTTATTCTCCGGTTATTAATATATATGTAGATAATACTTCTGTCTTTGAAATAGTTAAGAAATAAAAATTTGAAAATTCAAAAGTGATAATTGGTCCGCCTACTGCAGCGCCATTCAATTCTAATCGATTATCGAAACATCGATATTTCCACTAACCATGTTCACCATCGCCCGATTGAACTCTACTCAATAGATATTGCGAAAACGTATTACTAATTGTATAGTTGACTTTCGTTGTGCACATGCAAAGAACTAATAACTTTGTGTATTATAAAAAAGAAATGATATTTATTTGGCATTTATACTGCTACATATACTACATATAATTGACCGGGTTTGTACAGAATGGGCGCTACATACATGTCTTTTACAATCATCGCATACAGTAGAATATTTATTATTACTGCCTATACAGAAACAACACCTGGCACGTTTTTGACCTGAAAGCCTTAAATTTTTTACAATTTTTCTACCCGTCGCTTCTATCGCGGTTAGAACATTTTTGTGCAACCCTATCTCTTGATTCTCAAATTCCGTGGCCCGTCGGTCTATATTTTCTGCAGTTAGCTTTCTTGACAGTTCCTCTAAAAATGTTTTCCTCTTTTTTTGCAAAGAACTTCCATTGTTCCATGTGGGGTATTTGGTATGCCATATGACGAACGCGTTGTACGCAGCGACATCTATATAATGCATAAACAACGCTAATGCCCAACGGCGGGTAGATCGTCTACATGAATGTTCTTTTAATATTTTATCTAAATCATCCACCGTGCCTCGCGTGGAATTATAATAATTAAATATATCTGGTTTAAAATTGTCCGCTGCCGTTGATACATTGCGCTTGTGGTGCAACGTCGAAAGTAATGTAACAGATTTTCGCGGTTCCGGTACGTAAGAGACCAGCGTCAATTTTTCTGTGAATAAAAATTCGGAGGAGTATTGCAACCGGTTTCGCGTCTCTACAAGTGTCTTTGGTATGTCTTGTTTATTTTTCCATATAATCCCAACCAAATAAATATTATTCTCTAACAATTCTTCACCCAAACTGAGGTCCGTGAAACAATTATTTGCCGTTACGCATCGGCCAGAACCTTTCCAATAATCTGTCAATCGTTTCACGGCCCGTTGTTCTTGTTGCACTTCCGGAGTATTTCCATGTTTCCCTAGATATACCTCCGTGTTGCAACAATAAAATGTTTTGGCATCGCAAAGCGTCCACAGCTTAATACCGCACTTGCCTGGCTTATGCGACATGGACACTTTAAATGAACAACGGCCGCGAAACGCGACTAATTGCTCGTCGATGCATCCAATGCCCGACGCCTCGTACGAATCTTGACAGTTCTGTACAAAAATATTCGTAATGTGCCTCAATGGTGCTAATTTATCATTCGACTTTCTCTCTACGCGTGTGGCGGTATCGTCGAAGCGAAGATATTTCAAAATATCGGTGAATCGGTCACGTGACATTACTGCAGTGTAAAAGCGGCGAGAAAGCGCTTCGTTTTTCTCCCACAAATCGTTTTTGCATTCACGTGACTCCCTAAACCGCCCCATAAGCAACAGAAGTCCGAAAAACGCATTCATCTCTATATTGTCCACTAGTTTCCATTTTTTATTCGCTGGCATGCTCTCTATCGCCTTCATGTTTGTATAAAAAATAATATTATGAATGATTTCCTCGTCGATGAAGAGATGAAAACATTCGTCTAACGTTTGCACGTGTTCACTTTTCCGTGTTAGTGAACACGTTTCTGAAAGGTTTTTAACTGTTTCGTTATTATTGCCAGTAGGCGCAACACACTGCCATTCACGTTCAGATATAATTCGATTGTCTTGTACTGCAGCTTCGTTAACAGACTCGTCAGAATCAGAATCCTGCACCTCCGGCTCGGCATCGCTGTTGGATGCACTGCCACCGTCTGACGATTGTTCGCAATTGTGCACAACTTCCGCAAAATAGGCAAAAAAGCATTGTTCGTCTGCTGGTAATACAGACATCTTGTACATAAAACTAAACAATAAAAAAATCAAAACAATAAAAAATAGACTTTTTAAATAGAACGCTTCCAATTCTCGCAAAGATCTTTCTCTCTCGGAGCGCTATAAGATACTAAATTCGTGTCGTCTGTTTCTAGTTTCTACGCTTTCCGTTGTGAACTGCACTCCGCGTGGCGTTGTGGGCGTGATTTCAAGGAGGAATCGTTCTGCACCAACCCTAACGACCATTTGGTTCCCCATAAGCGAGGACCAATGCCAACAGTTGCCGCTGATATACGTCCCTAGAGTGAGAATACTGGGGAAAGGAAAGTGCGTTTTAGACAATAAATTATAGACGGTATTTCGTTTTCATATTTAAAATTCATTCGTTTTCCTATGTCAATTCATTCTGCATGAAATAGTTTAGCAAAAAACTTAAAACACATTTTTATTCCCAATGAATAAATTTCAATGCCAAACATTGCTACTACACCGATAAGTTAGATAAGAAAAGGATTGAATCGTATTCAGATTAACACCATCTATTGAGTGCATTATTTTCGATTGATAATGATTAGAAGTTAGAGGGATTATAGAATGTGTTAGGAGGTCTGCTTTCAAAAGATAGACAAGGAGGTCAAACATTAAGAGTAGGACAGCGCTAGAGAGTTAAGTCACGCCTCCTAGATACAGCGTAGAAAAGGAGAGCTTGCGAGTGGACAAAGAGGGATAGGGTACTAGATGTACACTCCGCCTACTTGAAATAATTTCATTGGCCAAATAATAATCATTAATTGCTCATTACCCACGATTAATTCATGAACTTTTAGAATGACATCGTACAGCAGAAGTCCCGGGCGACGTTATTCTATAAATTGTTGATGAAGTTTTTGCCTCAATTAATAGTAATTAGCAATTATTTTCATGACTATGTCTATCCTTGTTCGAAAGCGTGGTTTCCTTACCTACAGTGTCCCCTGGGAGGCGTGGCTTATCGTAAACGTCTGTCCTTACTCCAATATCTCTTTTGCGCCATTTCTATCTGTTTACAATAGCTCCTCAGACGTTCTATATTCTTGTTACTTTCTGATCACTTCTTTAATCAAAATTATCTAATAAAAATTGTGGAACTTCAAATGTATATAATATTTCATTACAACGAATATTATTTTTCCTCCTCCTATGAACCGAACCTAATTCGTAACATGTGGCCTTCTATACACGTGGTTGATGCTAGTCACTAGCCGCTAGTGTATACACAGTAGTGCACAGTTATGAAAAGTTCTTTGCAGAAGAAATACTTTCTCGCATATCAATTAATACCTAACAGTACATTTTAACGTAAGTGTCCTTTTTACTAATTATTTCGATTAATCATACCCTACGTACGTGAAAATAGTATTACACTAACAATGGATACCGACGAGGTTATAATAGAGAAAGTAATAATAAGTGCGAAATCAGATAGCGAATGTATAGAGCCTATGTGTAACAATAGCAATGTGGAAAATCTTTCGTCGACGTGTATGGAAAGTATAGAAAATAATGGTAACGATGGTAATCAACCCATAAATGAATGCGAGATGATTGTAATTGATAACAATGAAACACAACAAAGTTGCAACGAGAAAAGCAGCGAATGCGAAGATCACCAGGAACCAGTTGAAACCATAAATAGTAACCAAAGCGATATACTTATTGTCAATATCAATAAAAATCAAAGCGAGACTAATATACCGTGCAACGAAGCAACACAGCAAAATGATGACGTTTGTATCGTAGAGGAAAAGATTGCAGTAGCATCTGTTCAAAGTAAGGATACAGAATGTTTATTTATTATACTAAACAAAGTCTGTACTGTTTTTGTTAAAAAAGAATGAATTTTAATTAATATTATTTATTGCTTGTTTCACAGATAATGACAAAGTATCCTCTCTTGTTAGTATCGCTGTTGAGTATGGTAATACAGATTCCGAAACCGAAGATTCTGGGCAGAGTAAAGATACAAGTAATCAAAATGAACCTTTAACTGATGTTCACATGCAACCTTATAGACAAAATATAGAGGAATCGTCGAGCGAAGAAAGCGATAGCGAAGAAGATTCTACGTCCAGCAGCGATTCTTCTGTGCTGGTTGAATCGAGTGGCTCGGAGAGTGATGATAATTCAAAGAAGTAAGCTACACATATTTATGGAATATTTCACATGCGAAAGTAAATTACCATTGTCACAAAGCATTGTTTAACTAACTGTCCATTCAAGTCATATAAAACAACGTACTTTTATCATACTCGTAGAAAAGGCAGAGGAAATAATACAAGAGGACAAAAGAACAATGAAATGAAAAATGAGTTAGATGATTTACCACCGATTGAAGATTTAAAAATCAGTGTACCTGAAGTATTATGTGATCCACTAGGCGAGGTATACACATATATGTATTTGAAATTGAGACATAGGTAATGTAAAATATCAAATAATTTAATGAATGGAATATAATTGAAAGGTTGCGTGGATGGTGGAACAATTGGTAGTGGTGAAACCAAAACCTGGCAAACCAACTTTAAATTTGGATACAGTTTTATTTATTGAAAAAGGACAAAGGGCATTAGGTAAAATATTCGATGTTTTTGGGCAAGTCAATGAGCCACATTATTGCGTGCGATTCAATAGCTCTGAGCACATAAAAGAGTGTGATGTTAAAGTTGGAATGATCGTCTATTATTGTCCAAACACACAATACACATCCTTAGTATTTCTACATGAATTAATGAAGTAAGTTTAAATAATATAATCATTGTGACATTCACAAGTTGCTTGTTAATCCATATATGTATTAACTAATATACAACTGTTACAGGATGAAAGGTATCGACGCAACTGCAGACGAGCCCCCAGAATTTTCTGATGACGAAGAAGAACGTGCTTATTATGAACAACTAAAAGCAAAAAAATCAAATACCACTAACGACGCAGATATTCCATTTAAAAGAAAACGTTCTGCAAGTAAGTTTCTCGTGTAATATCTTTGTTTAATCAAATTCATTTAACGTTAATATTTTTAGAACCTGCCGCTGGTTGGCAATCGAATCACCCATGGAATAGAAATCCACAGAAGAATAGAAGGGGACATTATCCACGAACAGATAGACAATCATATGGTGAAAATCAATCTCAGAATTTATGGTCACAGTCTTATCCGAAAAATAATGAACCGTATGGATACGGGGCCTATTCAATGCAGCCAATGCCGTATATGAATCATAATGTTAACAGTGTTAATCATAACTTTTATACCTCACACAATTATTACAGCGAAACTGGTACCACCACCCAGTTAAATCCTAGGATTCCTTTCAATGCTTGCCCTAGAGCTCCCGCTTATCCACCGTTTCAAAATCCCAACAGAACTACAAATGTAAGGTTTCAAAATACAAACGTGCCTTGGCAATCACAAATACCACAAATTCCTATGAGAATGAAAATGCCATGGGTATCTTTACCGCCACCACCACCACCGCCACCATCTCCGCCAGCAAATTCATCACCAGGTACAACTTAACTATTGAAAATACGATAATTTATTTTGTACAAAGATCGTTCATAAAAATACGTTTATTTGGACTATACTTTTGTGGTCTAGTCCTTCATATACAAAATATTATATTTTATAGTACAATATAAATAAGTGTATGCATATTAAAGTCAACGCAAGTAATAATGTATATAAGAATGGAACTTGATATTTTGAAATTTCGTATGCATATTTATATTGTCATAAACATTACGCCCTTTAATACTGTAATGTTATCTAATCGGGAGAGTATAAATTAATGTTATTTCTGTATGCAATGTATAGATTTTTAACTATGTATAAAATATGAATATCTATTGTAAATCGTATACAAATAGCGGTATATAAACGTGACTGTTAGTGTTTAACACAAAACGATCATAATATTGGCGTTAACATTTCACGGGTAATACACTATCCGATAAAAAATGTATTATTTTTGTAGGCGACCATATTTGGTAGTTGCAATTGTTCTTCTGCAAATGCAATGTCGCTTTTGATTGCTTTAATTAATTCCCCTGCAACGATGGAAAATATAATTTAATGAAAAGGTATATAGTAATTTTGGAATGCACAATTCTTTTGTACCTTCTGAGGTAAAATCTTTTTCGGCCCGTATATAGCCCGTGAAAATCGCTTTGATCTCTTTCCCGTAGAAATCATTCTCAAATTTGTGGAGCAGGTGTATTTCCTACAATAATAAAGGATATTAGATTTGCACTAATTATTAGCAACGTAGAATAGTCGTATATCATTAAACAATAAATGAATATTCATACTATCGTCTTCTTCTCATTCTTATAAAATGGATTCCAACCGATGCTTGCAACCATTTTATAAATTTCACCGTCTACCGAAGTCCAGCCGTAATAAATTCCAGTATTTACGTCATTAGGCAAACTATCTACCACCGTATCGTCAAGATTTGCTACAAAAAAACAAAATATTGCAGTTACAAGTAACGTGAAAACAAAATTGTTTTTTTAAACGATAACACGCTTTTATTTAATATCGTGCTCTTTATTTGCGAGGCAAACTTTCTGATATTTTGTATTCGCGACCTTTTTTTCGTTCAAAGCAATTTAAAATAATTAATTGCAATAAAATTCTCGATACAACAACTACGTAATAAAAGTACTTTTTTTCGTATATTTCATATATTCCCGCCAATGAATATCCTGTAGAACAGAACAATTCTATGTTTTCAACACATGCATATGTGTATACATGTATAAAACTCACTGCCCTTTTAGGATGTTAGAACAATTTTGAAATGCATTTTCTTAAAATCAACATAATATTAATTTACCATGGAAATCTTAGTTAAAAGAAAAATTATACCTGTAGGTACTCCTAAAGCCTTGGAGCCTCTGCCAAAACCCCGAACCACTAATCCGGACATAAAATAAGGTAAGTTTTTGGTACACATAATGTATCTTATTGTCCCGACAGACTCGTAACTATTGATGCAAGTTCAATGGTTCATAATACAGATATAGTTCTAAAAGAAGATAAACAGTTCTCATTGCATGACGTGGCATATTTGAGGAAGAATTAACGTTACTTCATTCCATGATAATAATATGAAGTAATTATGCTAAAAAGAAATGCGTAGCGTAATACAGATACATATATGCACCTGCACGCCTTTTCAATTATATAGAATACAAATGACGGAAAACACGGTAATAGATTACATGGAAGTTTTAACACGAGGTTCGGGGGACTAGTTTTACTGATAATTATGTGCCCGTGGGCTGTTATAAATTATGTATGCATTATTTTATCCACTTGTACAGTGGCTTCGTTACCTTTCCATATCTCGGTTAGCAACAATCTTTTACAATTTCTATCGAACGAATTTTACGAGTTTTACGTCCCCGTATTTGGTTGTCCTGTCCTTCAACGATCGCAAAATTAATTGACGATTATTATTGATAACTTGTTTATCAGCTTGTTTATTAACACGTTCGTGGCCGTGAATGGTATAACATTCAAATTTATATGCAACATTATCAAGCATTCAGCACGCGTTATTCGTATAGCGTCAATTTTTTGAAATTAAACGAAAGTGATAATAAATTAATAATAAGTCACCTATCTATTTTTGCATCTCGTTAAAATTCTTGCTGGCCGCGAATCTATAAATAACCAAATTTACAAATGCAAGGTTCGGAAGCCAATCAGTGAAACGTGTAAGCCATTAGCATTCTAACAAATGGCAGTGCTAGTACCGTTATCTATTGCTTACCTATAAGAAAATAGCGAATTAATTGATTTATAAGCTGAAAGTTTTAACAATAAAGAGTTTTTTGAACTACGAAACACAAGTCCATGAAAGTTGTACATATACTGATTGGTTTCTGTACCCTCCAAATATAGTACTCACATTTAGGATTGCCCAAAGGATTTTTACGATTGGTTAGATTAGTGTTTATGCAATTGAACAAATTACTCGTTTTTATTTATAAACATTACATATTTCATAATTTTTTTCATATGAAACATTATCGCGATCGGAATGTATTGACATAAATATTTCATACATCATTCTTGATGTAATAAAGATTACAAAAACATTAAAATACTGTCCGCCGTATGGAATGCAGTTTAACGAGGGCACATCATATGTCGTCCTCCATCTATAGACAGAGATACTCCTGTGACAAAGCTAGCGTCATCGCTTGCCAAATACGCAATTGCCTTCGCAACCTCCATGGCAGTTCCTGGCCTACCAAGTGCATGCGTTTCCTTGGATCGCTCATGGAATGCTCGAACTTGATCGTCCGTCATCCCACTACGTTTGTGAAGATCCGTTATTATCACACCCGGGTTCACGGAGTTTACTCTCACCTATACATTCCAAACGATAAATCGTACAGTTTATATACCATAGTTTATACCATTGTACGTAGTAATGTTAGAAAAGGGTACATACTTGCTTAGGTGCAAGTTCGAGGCCTATGCACTTGGTGAATTGGTCAAGAGCAGCTTTACTCATGCAATAGGATAAGACGCCCGGAAATGCTCTTAATCCGTTTACGCTCGATACGTTCACAATATTACCTTTAGTTTTTATTATATGCGGAACAGCTAGCATTGTCAGGCCATACACCGATCGTACATTTACATTGAAAATTCTGCAACGAATGCGTGCGTTCTTTTATTTAAATATTCTTTAGAGTGGTAAAGAAGAGTTTTTTGTAATTTAATCTATGAGAAGGGTAAGCTTATACCTATCGTATTGTTCCAACGATGTGTTTTCTATACTACCACTTTCAAGTACCCCTGCGTTATTAACCAGAACATCCAATTTACCATAATGTTTTATGGTAGTCTCAATGATATTCTTCACATCCTCTTCGTTTGTCAACTCTCCGCTTATGGTTAATGGTTTATTAGGTTTACATTCCTCGACAACGCTGTTCAACCTTTCCTTATTACGACCTGTTAATGCTAACGACGCACCAAGTTGCGAAAAATGTATCGCGGTTGCCGCTCCGATACCGGAACTGGCTCCGGTAATTAGTACAACTTTTCCTGCGAATGCCATCTAAAAACGACGTAATTTTTAGTAAACATCGTGCGTACAATTAGTTAAGTTCATAAAGTATACTTTGATGTTTTTATAATTCAAAATCATTTGGAACTAATTACGAGATATTATTTTGAATTATCTGTACTGCAGTATATTTCGCATACCAGAATGTTTAACTTTACCTTATCGATTACTGCACCTTACGTTTCTTCGCTTGGATGCGGTTAAACAGAATTCACTTCGCCTTTGAAAGCCGGCTTTTCGTATCACGATATTTATTCATACCGATAACTATACAACTTCTGCGAACCAACTGTAGGATGTTTACTATCGCGAATATAAGGCGCGAAAAATCAACCCGTTTGAATTTTAAGCAATATGAAACATCAGAGATATGGACCGAAAGCAAATCGCTGAACCTTTTAATATTTTGCCGAATACTAAAGTAAAGGAAAATAAATGAAAGGAGTCGATTTGTAACATACGTAAACCGAATATGGAAATCTTCCCTTTCAAATGTTGTCTTTGAATTCTATAATTTATTCACGATCTAACTCAATTTATATAGGTAATGAATTCATTAATGCATTTTTCAATTAGTTAACTTTATTTGTTCTAATTCATTAATTACAGTACGCAAATGTTCTTCAACTTTTCCTAATAGCACAGAAATTTGTTCATTATTCCGTTCTTGATCTTTAACTTTTTTTACAACACCTTGAAAAGATAATTTTGCGCTTGCCAATAGAGTTCTCTTCTTTTTGAGTTCGCTATTTGTCGCGCAATGTAAATACGTCTCTCCTAATATGCAACACAATTGAAGAACCTTTTCAATTGATTCTTCTTGCTTGAACCACTTAGGATCCGACAAGGCAATACGATGTGCTTGTTGTAAATATTGAATTGCTTTGTCGTTATCAATGTCTGTATTTTTAAGGGCAGTAAGTTGGCCGTACATTCTCGGAATATTAAAATCGTTTGGCATGGAGGAATTGATTCTTCCAAATAGTTCCAAAACTTTTGGAAGTAATCTTTGCGCTGGATTTCCATCCGAATCATTTATATTTTGTAGTACGGCATTGGTTAATATATCTAGAATTTGAACATCCAAGTGATGGTCCTTAAGATCCAAGATACGGTGATAACATCGAATTACCTAAAAACAAATAAATGGTACAAAATTAAATAATTGAATGTTGCTTAGGATAACAATATGTGATCGTACTTCTGAAAAGTGTCCCAAATCAATGCTGACGACCATTAAATTATCCCAAATTTGCCACCGATCGTAATTACATTTAATAGCATCCTGGAGAGATATCCAAGCTTTAGTTTTGTCACCTAGATTTATATATGCTTTCGCCAAATTATTCCATGCCTCGAATGTCTATAAGAAATTTCACAAATTATCAAACACAAAGTACCGTGTAATAAATGAACAATTCCAACGAATTATACAAACCGTTTGGTCCAGAGCACAGTAACGTTTATACGCAGTTGCTGCCAATTTCCAATCCTCAGTTTGTAGTGCGGCAAATCCAAGTCTTATCCACACGTTTTCTTGGATATTATTTAATTCAGCTGATAGCTTTAAGTGTGGTATAGCTTCTTCGTACTAAAAATTTGAAGAATGCTTACGGTCAATGATTGTTTTTAAAACAACGTGAAAAGCTTAGAGGATTCCTTATTGAAATAATTACGTTTTTCTTTGCAAAATAATAGAATCCCCAATGTTTTTGAACTCGACTGCTTTTTTCGTTCGACAATTTCCATGCAGTCTCGTAATGACTAGTATCTTGAGTTGCATCACCCAGCAAACACCACAATCGAATTGTTGGCTTTTTCGCTATTTCTTGACGAATAATTTCCGCCGCCTACAATTATTAACAATATAAATCTGTTTCTTCCCCGTGTGGAAGGATATACAGCACGAGAGAAAAATATTTACTTTATGCTTCAGCTCCAAAATATTATAACACATGATAACTTCTTCCCATAGGCTGATTTTCAAGAAAACGTCCAAGGCACCCTTTACCAATCCAAGACTTAACATCAGCTTTGCCCACATCTCCTCTAAATCCCAAATAGGCTTAAGACCACTAGCAAAAAATAAGTCCATTCTATTTGTCACAGGAACTTTCGTATTTTTCAATTCCTGGATTAAATATTCCATTTGCATCATTGATCTTTCAACTGTCCTTTTGTTACCAGCTTCTAATGAACATCGATAATTAAGCGATGCTACTTTCAAGGACCAGTTGCTCGTATTATCCACGACAGCCTATTAAACAATTGTCTTTAATACTCGGTTGAACAGTGGAAAAAAGTAATAACACTTACAGTTAAATAAGGTTTCACTTCTTCGTCTATTAACTTATCCTTCGGCTGCGATAACTGCAACTGAATACTATCATTGAATTTATAATAAAATGTTTGCATTTTTGTTAGAAACGCGACAAAGTAAAGCCATCGAATTTAATCTTACTATTTCGCTAATACAATAGCTTCCTCTATCGCGCCCAATTGCGGACGTTCTATATCTTCTGTAAACTTTATGCGTTCTAATTGAACTTCGTCGTTTAAGTCTACAGACCTTGGTAAATCGTTGCAACATCTAGAAGGAAACTGATCTTTCTCTACATTCACTCTTAAAAATAATTGCGCCTTGCTTTCTGCCTGATATTTTGTACGTTTACCTAGCGCTCCTTCAAGGTTTAACGTTACGTTTGCTTTCTCCAGAGCAAGCTCTAAATATTTCTCCGAATTCTGCACTCTTCTGTAATTGAAATAAAAGTGTGCAGCTTCGAGGTAAAACAAGATCTCGGAATAATGATTTCCTTTCCATAATTGCGTGTCGCTAATCTTTTGAATTAATCGTTCTGTTTCATCGTATATAATCCCGGAACTCTCATTTACTATGAGTTGATGTAAATGATTCGCCCTAAATAGCCACCAGATAGAACTTTCATAAGTACTTTGCAAAGATTCGCTAGAAAATATTATCATAGACAAATAAAGAAGCTCCGGCATTTTAACATTCGTATTGCATTCATCGTGCAGAGATAAATGTTTGAACGCCTCCTCTTGTCTGTTCTCCAGCCATTCTATACGTTTTTCAACAGCTGGGCCAGTCCAATTGCATTGAATAAAATATAATAACGAGGCTACTCCGGTGTACATCCAATTATCAGGCGAGTCTTCTTTCTCTATACTGTTGTGTATCAACTGAGAAAAATCAGTGGTATCGTGCAACGCTCGTGTTACATTTGAGGACAATTGGTTATTAATGACATGCTCGTATTGCCCATTTAATATATTCTCTATGCTAAGCGGTAATTTGTCAACTGAAATAAACAGAGATGCATATAAATCGGACTGTTATTTACATTAATGCATATGTACATAACAAAATAACCTAATAAGTTGTGTGAATATATATATGCGTATGTTTAATATTCGTCACTTACCATCGCTTTCAACGAAATTTATTAATAATAAGAGCTCCATCTCTTCCATTGTATCTTTCATACCGGAAATATTCCCTGTTACGATGTGTCACTAAGATGCACGTGGTGAAATGTACACCATTCATACGGCAATGCTGATCAACCATATCGACAGTGAAAGTAAAAATCAAAAAGCGAAACTCGCTTCTTTCTCATTTCAATGTGATATTATAATAAATGAAATACTGCCAATCGTTATTTAAAGTATCTTTACATTTTGTAAAATAATTTTATATATAAAGAAAATAGAATCATTTTTGTTAAATAATTAATGCTGCCACCTGTACAGAACTGCTGCAAATTAGTAGTGCCTCTGCCATATCTACACTTAAGGTAATCCGGTGAGTAATCTTTTGAGTGTAGAAAGGCAGAGACACGAGTAGTTTGACGCACTTCTTTATAGATGGCGATAGTAAAGTTCATTGATTTTCAAATATTCTAATATATCTAAAACTTTCATTGTATCTTACTCCTATTTTTCTGTTCTGCCCCTTCTGTTGTATCTCAAGGTCCTTTCTTTTAAAGCTCTCCGTCAATTCATTGCAATGCACTTCATTTGTTATAAACAATTAAGCAATTAAAATAGTTATCACGGCCAACTGCATGTAGGTACAGCTACGGGGTATTTTTTATCGTGTATCTTACTTGTTTCCCTTTCATTTAAACCCCCATTCATTAAAAAACAACCACCAGGAGCCGAGATAAAATTTTTTAAAAATTTCGTCGGTAACGATATGTCGATAACAGTACATGTGGCGCCATCTCGCGTTTGGGGGCATTTTCGCAGCTTTCCACACCGCCAAAACCGAATTCCTGGATTACATCGTTAATTTAAACAATTGCGCTTTTCTCGTCTTCTAGTGAGTATTTCTCAACCGGACTGGTCTTAAATTAAAGCTACGAAACATAGCTATATCCTCCAAGAGTTGCAACAACCTGACATTTGTGGTTTAAAAGTTATTAACAATTGAAAAATCGGTGAAATTGCACTCCGGGTCACTGCAATTATCTCGACTTCTGGAGGCGCTAGATTAATGATCGAGTGCTTAAAATGAAGGTAAAGGATGCTGCTACACGACAATAAACGAATTACAAATGCACCATGCGCTGTTTATTTTTTATAAACAATTAAACAATTCGTTTGAGAATTGGTACCAGCTCATGTACCAGCATGAGATGTGCCCTCTGACATGCTGTGACTTTTGTCTGGAACATTTCTTCGTATCTTTCATATTTTTCAAGATATGTATCCGTTCACACTTAAACCGGGCACACTGTATAATTACACAATAATTTCTCATAATTGTATCTTTATTATTACTATGGGAACAACACTATCACATATGGAAGTAAATCAAATTCAATTGTTCTTTACAATTGTTTAAGTACAATTAATAGGTACATACTTTCGCTTATATGATTTATAATAACTATTACATGCCACATGATGGATAATGGGTATCCTCGGGAATCCTCAGTCATTCACATGTGAGTGTATAATGTAATATAATAGATATATTACAATTAACAAGCGAATATATCTAATACAAGCTTGTGGTACTTAAAAATATTTTGCTTAACTTGCAATAAGGCGAGAGATAATTTTCTTTTCATAATAGCTAGTCCTTTAATACTGAAAGCTTTCGTAGAAAAAGAAAAAGAAAATTAAATACAATATACGATTAATCAGGTAAATCTTTCATTTTTGAATAAATATTTATCGTTATGCTAAATAAATTAGTTCGCAACTCGAATAAATGAATAAAATCGATGATACGTATTAACATGAAATATTATATAATATAATATATGCTTCGAATGTGAAATGCTTGCCCCAGCTCGTTCTTTTTTAATGACTGGCATATCATCCATTGAAATCGTACAAGAACGACCTGACAAGAATAGTAAGTATAAAAACGGAAGGTGCGAACGTTTCAGAAATTCAAATCATTCTCATTGTTATCAGTTGATTCCTTTTTCGCGGCTATCAAATTTTCCCATTGCGCGATGAGAGTGCTTCGACGTCGTGGATTAGGCTGCAAACCATTAAATAAACATTAATAAATTGGTTCAAAACTTGTAACATATACAAAATAGTTTAATTTAACACTTTATCGTAACGACATATGAACGATTGGCAATTGCAATTTCAGATTAGATAAAGTCACGCTACAAGTATACACTTAATTGAGATTACAGTGTGTCATACTTTGTGAAATATTCGAATGGCACCAGTACCTTATGTTTGCCTTTAATTTCTTTTTCTATTTCGTCTTCGTTTAACGTATTTGTCGACGTTCCACTCCTTAACGAGTTAGATCCATCATAGATATCAGAATCATTGTCGTTTCCAATATCTAAGAGATTGGGTTGAGATTTCGCCAACATCTGCGACCGCATTAATCTACACACAAAAAATCCAATTACATATTTATTCGCTTACAGCTTCAAAGTAACAGTGAACGCCGCTATTGCATACAATGATTTACCTCAATGATATAATCGATCCAATAATGTACGATTGAAAATGAAATCGGTTATATTACATGGATCGTGTCGGAATAAAATATTGGCAATCGTACAGCTCATTTTATTTATATTCAATATCATTAAATAAGAACAAGTAATTGTCCACCTTACCTGAGCTCGTTTTCTCGCTCTTTCATATCGTTAAGCTCCTTCTGAATTTTCTCCTCCACAGGTACGTATCCCTTTCGAATTGGTGGTTTCTTCGGTTCATCGTCCGGTTCGAGCTGAATGTCCAGACTCCTGTTGAAAGCTTTAATGCTCAAAGGATTAAGCGTGATTGTTGGGGTTGCAGGTGGTATCAGCGTGTCATCATCAGCGGATTTCTGTTTGTAAATCTTGCCCCGTGTAGCCAGAAACCTGTGCATTAATCCTTTCTGACTAGGCGCCGTAGCAAAACGCAGAGGTGTCGGGGTTGTGCGGCTGGATATCACACCATTCGTCATCTTTGGCGTCAGGGACGGCGTGGACGACGTTAGATTCACTGCTTCCAGGATTTGCGGTGTAGACGTCGTCCTCTTCAGTTTTCCAGAAACCAAAGCTTGCGGCATACGTCGTACCTACCACGAGTAAACAATTTTGTTACGTTGCATATTACTTCTGAATCGAATCTATAGCGAGAAAGAACAAAAGGTAATATAATATTTCTTCCCCTCTTCGCAAAAATCTGACTTAGTGCAAATGATATTTTACGTATGATAAACGAGTATAACAATCGGGACGACATTTGTTATATTATCCACTGTATACAGACTATTTGCGAACGCAAAATTACGCGAGTACTGGATTTGTAACAAAATTATTATCAGCGACGCAATAGCTTCGTCACATACGGCAAACGTAGTATCAGAGAAAATGGCATTGCGTTTACTTTGACGTGCATTAGCAGATAAGATACTTCCATCGAAATCCTGTTGCGTTGCGTGAAACAAGTGGAACCGACTGTTTGCGAAACGTGTACACTTGTGTATAGCTTGTTGCATGTTGCAACAGTTACTTCACACCTGTGCCGATAATTAAATTAACCGAAATTATTATATGTATGTGTATATAAAATCGCGTGATTATCGCGCGTTTATTATTTCATCAATCGCGCGCTGTTTCCTTCACCGATACCGCGCAAAGGTGTTTGGCGAAGGTAAGCTTATCGCCGCAATAACGTTCGTCTATGAAATTCATTAGTTCCGTCCTGTTTGCGAGATATAAAATACGTGTGTCATAAATAGAAGAATGTGCTTGCACGATAATTATTTCAGGCGCAGGCTACATAATTTCTATGCAAAATTAATTAAAAAAGTTACTCGTTTCGTACGCGGAACATGTACAACGTTGTACGTAAACTTAAAATTTAAAAATTAATGTTCCTGCATAAATACGAGTAGTAAACGCTTCATCAATACTAGGATACCTTTTCTCAAAACTGATAAAAATTATATATTAAGAAACAAATTCCGTCATCTCTCACCGGCGAACAAAGTCAGAGTATTATACAATTAATAATTTAATTAATAATTTCAACAAAACTCGATATAAAATAACTGTCAGATATAAAGAATTGAACAAGGCCGTCCTCATTGATTACTTAATTTAGGAATTTGAATTAGAAATTTAATTTCACATTAGGAATTTAATATCTATCTTCACCGAACTGCAACAAGAATTTGAAAGGTAACATCCCACCTATAAGACGCTTTTTCTCTTCCCGCAAAAATAATTCCCATCGCGTATGCCCGTACTCAAAATTGAAACAGTGTTTAATGATCGCGTCGCGATCATTAAATCTCAGCGATGCGTATAATCGTTCTCGTCGCTCACGGACGCCGCAGTTTGCCCGATGCATTTTGTCTCTATAAGGACTACCCCCAGCTATTTTACTCTTTCCTTCTTTCGTTCGACGGCCTTGAGCATGGCCGACACGAGGACATATACCTGTATGTGCATACAGGTAACACGCACACGTAACACATATGTATACATGTATACGTGGTGTTTTAAGAGTATACCTTGGAATCCACCGTCTCGTGGGACGTGGTTTTAATGCTGCCCACGTTTCTGAGCTCGTGCTCCCGCTCCGTGACCTCTTCGATCTCTTTCTGTATTCTGTCCGTAGCCTTCTTCAGCTGCTCCAGCCTGTGCTCCGCCTGTGTATACAACGAAATGGAATCGTGTTAACTACGAGCTATATTTTTCAGGAATAATAGAAAAAAAGATCAACATATAAAGGAGCGATATCAACGTAAAGAAATCGATCTATACAGTTATTGAAATACAAAATTTGGCGAGTTGTTGCTACAGTATAGACGATTTCGTCGTGCATTATTAACAATGGCGTTAATATACAATATAAAATGTAGAAAATGCTCTTATTAGTTCGATCACTCGATTCGATCGATCGAATCGATTTTCTTCGAGTGAACGACCACGGGGTCCCCCACGTTGCCCCAGTCAACCATTCTTTACTACCACCACGGGAGGGTGGCGGGTTGCATATACGCAGGCGCGCGTAATTACAGAAGTCGAGGTTTCAGATTGCTGAATTAATGACCGTGCAATTTGCCCTCCTGAACCACGATTCTAATTTCAATTACCAGCCCGTGTGATCAGTCTAAACACCGAACTCCGACCGTCGCGGTTGAGACATCGTTCGCATAAGAGGAAGAAAATAAGGGAAAATTATATAAAGAATAAGAAAATAAAATTGAAACCGCGAGGCGAATCAAATTCCAGGGTACGCTGCGTCGATCGTCCCGCTAACGGGAAGTGAATTCCACAAAACTAGCTGGACACAACTGCCATACGATTGCTCGTACTGTTCTGCACAATTCAACGATATCATTCATTAAACTTTCTATGGTGCACTGTTAGGGCTAATAATTCGATTTTCTATATAAGAATGAACGTGTACATCACGTACACGCGATTCTTGTGAGTATTATTTACGTTGAAAGGAATTATTTGATCTCTTTTTGCATACGACAAGCAATTTGGAAATGTTATTGTTTCGACGTTGGTTTACGTTTTCACGACGCTACATATAAGTACAAGTACCAACACGAATGCCTTAATAGATTTCCTTTTTCAGTTCGAACTTTTTACAACATCCACTTTACTTTCTCTTGCCAAAAATTAAAACCGCACGGTATAAAACACCGAGAACTCCGTGAGAATCATTTCTTTTTCCTCTTTACTGATCCTCTCGAGCAACGCTTTTATTGCACAGCTGTAACTCAACTACTCTCCCTGTTAAGTTATCTAGCCTAATAAGAGTTTATCAGCTGATAATCACGACCGATAACTAGCTCTTTGACACTTCGATCGCGTCACAGCGAAACAAATCTGTCGTGCAAACCGATTTTAATGGAAACGCCAATTCAATTGAATGTACATGCATATATATTTGACGCTTTAATATTGGGACTCATGAATCGAAGTCAAGGTCGATTTTATTTTCGATTAACAAAGCATCCGATGGCGGTCGTTTAAGTGACTGTATTTTTTCTTGCTCTTTCGACGACTCACAGTCGGGCAATTTTAGTAAAACGACAGAAACAATTGCTTATCTAAAGATCGAACGATTCGGCGACAGGATTGCACGTTTAATTTATCTTACTTAAATGACTAATTCGATAAAACGTTCGATACTTAATGATTAAAGAAAGTTCCGATAGTTAGTCACGGGTAATAAATAATATCCGAAATGTAACAATACTTGTGTCCAACATTTCAATGAGTTCTATCCATCACTTTCACAGAGCATACAAATCTTTTTATCTGAAATATATGCAGCACCGTTTCCAATTATTATCATGCAAATTAGCCGCCCAATAAAAATCCTGTTTCCTCGGTAAAAGAAAGTTCCCGAAATTAGAAAACCAGTTGCCGGTCTATCGTTTTTCTCATTGAAACCAGAACTCTCTTTCATCCACGAGCGATATCACTGAATGGAAAATAGCTGGTCCAAAAAGGAAACACCCCATCGCGAATTAAGAACGGGACAATTAATTGTTAGCTCGATTGAACGTACGGGATTCACAGTTTCATCGTGGCCATCGCAGACAATGAATGCACAGTCGATCGAGACACTGGATCGCGTTGGTCGCGATACCGTTTGCAACGGATCAAACGGGCCACTATTCTCACGTCCCCGACGCGTCCGAAACAAAGAAATCTGCTCGACTTTGCGAAGATCGGCCAGCGAAGGAAGCAAGCTCGCTCAGGTGTTTCGGCCGCACTTCCGCGTAGGAACCGAATATTACTTAAACAAGTTCTCGAAGGGTTTCCAGGTGAGCAGCTGTAACTGGCCGACCGTCTGGAATGCTGCTCATTGAGAACTGAACGGCTGCTAGTACGGCTGCTTAACTGTAACCCGTGCTTGTTTCCTTTCTAAAAAAAAAAAGGGAAAAAAAATGGGCCACCGATCATCTTCCTGTCTCTTCTTCCTTCTCGCGACATTGCCCCACCCCTGTCGACCCTTTTCCCCATATCGACGACCGACTTAAAATTCTGATCCGTTGATGCACGCTCGATTTCGACGAAGAGTAACAAACACGTAGAGATGGATGCTCGTGACGAACGGCCGAATTATGTGGAAACTTTTTACCCGGCGAAAATTATGGACAGCCTGGGGATCGTATTATGCGCTCGGTCAGAGTATATGTAAGTATGTACATACACAGGGTGTTTCGTATGTACGATTGTATCGAATATGGATAAAATTGATTGGCTCGGACCGGCGAATATTACGATTTATCCTTCGTTTGCTACTTTAATATTTTATTCGACTCCCTGTTATATCTTTATGATGGTATTATTATGTTAGCTGATAGAGATTGGATTTCAGATATGTATGGAACATTGAACTTCCGACAACTTCGTGGCTTTTGAGCCAAACAACTTTATACCCGGCTATTCTTTTCTTTAACCATTTTTCAGTTTTTCGTGTACATCGTATACGAAACACGCTGTATGATTACTTGTAATCTCGCACGCGGACGCTGTGAGTTAGGGTCCTTTGATTTAATGCCGTTAACCGACGAGAAACATTCTGTAAAATCGTCTTCAATTACGGCTTAACTCATAAACATCTCATTCCATGGTTCAAATTATCGTAGGCTCTATAATGATTAAAAAAAGAAGAGTTAACACTAGATAATCGCGATGGAATAGGATGGTATCGATTTAATCTATTCGAAATATCATCAGTATTTCTTTGAGTGGACATTATTATTAGCCACGCTGAGAGCGCAACAGCTGTTTCAATTTCTCGTCTACCTGACGTCGAAACATCTGTCGAAGTGTTTCAGAAACGAGACTAATCGTGCTAAGACCAACGTCGACCCACATACCTTATATGTAATTAAATTAAAACACCATCGATGCAACCGAGTAAAGCAATGGAAACCGTGTGTACATGTACCTGTTCTCGAAATTCGGTGCGACAATTATGCCCACGGTATTTAATATACTTTCAGAATGGGCTTAATTCGTTTGTCAACTAAAGGGCCCTACTTAACAAAAACAGGTGTAGAACTTTTGTTCTATTTGTTGTCGACGACGAGCCGTAAAAAAAAATAAGTTTCTTCACCTTCAAAGTACCTGTGCACACGTTGAAAAATGCGCAATACAGATTCCGCTGCAACTACGTGCAAGTGCAATCACGAATTGTGCCAGCTAAACGGGTCTCGTCAGTTTGCGTGGTCAGTTTTACACAGACAAAACCATCGTACATGTTCGTAAAAGTGGGTCCTTTACAGCTTTGCGTTCTCGTTTTATCGAATCGGGAAAATCGTGCTTCCCGCGAGAGATCGTGCGAGTACTCGAGCTTGAAAATTGCGTATACAAGCTGATTTAAATAGTCGTCTGACCAGTCTTTCGAGAGCAACACGCAGACACGTGTGAATTCGCGTATTTTTCACTTGGGTAAGCCGCTTTCGAGTGACGTCGCACGATTTTGTCAAGTAGTCCAGCAGACAAACGAAAGCTTGTATCCATATATCATTCGCCCAGATACTTTCTCAAGCAATTTAATTCATCGCCCCATTTGGAGTATGGACATGGTGCAATTATAATTTATGCAGATCGGTCAAGTGTACATGCGACTGCCCGGCGAAAAGTCTGGAATGTCTTTTTAGTTGAATAAACGTTCAATGGCTTGGTAATGTTTGGATAATTCGTAATTATCATAGACACTGTAGTCCATGACAGTAATTATGTTCTATTTTCGAAGTGAACTTGAGTCTTCGATTTAAACTGATTAAATCTGATATTTGACACCTGTCTAACAGCGTCTCGTAGTAGACGAACTCGCGACGTTTGTTGTCAAGTTTTTCCATTGTACACAATTTCCTGGGAGCATTGGTTTTGCAACAAATCGCGTCACAATGTACTGGTTCCCAATGGAAAATCATGTAAACATTATTCTGCAAGATATTTCGGCAACTATTATAAGTTACTTTAATAATTTAATTTCAGTAAAGAGCGATACAGTATTCACATTACCGATAATAATACGAATGTCAGAATATTTCATACACTAATAATAAGTCAACGTTCTGACCGACAGTGTATATACATATATGTATGCAAGAAAAATGAGAAATCCAGTGGACGTTTCTTCGGTAAATTATTGTTAAAGAGTGTCGCATGCGTCGATCGCATCCGAACGGTAACTTCTAATTAAACGCAAATATTGATACAAAAGCGCACGGGACCATCGGGTGTTAACTCGTTCAAACAAAGATAAAAAAAGCCAGAAAAATAAGGAAAAAGAACGCACGAATTCGCCACACGATGAAGATTTCGCTGTTTCACGCGTGATCTCGTTCGATTTAACAACATCTCCTGCACGTACGAACACTTACCTCCATTTTCATTGTTGCCACCCAATAAGATTCCACACACCCGGGCTACCGAACGGCCGCAACTAGATCTTCCGTCGGACACACCTCTCGTTATAGATCGCCGAAACTCGAGGCACGATTTCGATCCGTTTATCGGATCTTGAACGCCAGTGGTTAATGTTCGTATCTATGATCATGCCGCGTAGTTACGTCACCTCGCCGGATCTTTCCTTACTCTTTTCTTCTTCACTCTACTGACGTTTGCCCACTGTCGAAAGCGGCAACCGTTCCAGAGGAATTTCGCTGGAGCGAAAAATTCGCGTGCTGAAATGATCGTCGCGTGAAACGATCGTGCCCGAGAAACGATCTGGCTTCGACTACGGCCACGCTTCACGGCGCCAATTCCTCTTCGTTACCTGGCGAGCGACGCGGCTCGAGGGCTTCACCGTACTGCGTTCGACTCTCGCCAACTTATTCCTCATGTCCATAGGTCATCCTATAGGACTTTCAGTGATCCAGATGCATACGCTGGACCGCGGTTCATAACTGATACACGCCCGTAGTGTTCTGGCGTAGCAGATGGACCGCGACACACCGGGACGAAATGCCGGTGTTCGTTATTGCGCGACACGAGCACGACAATCCGTGGATCCCGATTTCGAAACGAACTCGCGAACCTCGGAACACACGACCATTCTTCTCCCGGGGCGAGGTTGTTCCTATAATTTTCGTGACCGCGGAGCTTGTAATCGTGACGCGATGGAACTCCCCTCGACGACTGCCATTTTACCTGCGTGACCTTGTTCCACGACCGTTCTCCAAACAAAAGCAACAGAGCCGAAACCGTGTTGCGCCCGACGGAAGGACGGGAAATTTTTAAAAGGCTTATCACGTGTTTGCTGTTGGTCTTCTTCGTAGCATCGATCATTGATCGTATGGTCTCCGTCGTTTGCAATGTACATCCTTGTTTCCCGATTTCGCTCGAGAATTATTTAAACGATGAATCGTACTTCGCGTCCTTGTGCTGCTTCCTTTTCAATCGTACGATTGTTTCTGGGAAATATATATGGGTGCGATTCTCGAGACCGAAATGTCGCGCAATACTCGCCGCGCGTGGTGCTTTGAAGTTTAAATTTATATGCGATACCTGCGTTGCTGGTTTTTTTACTCGCCATATTGCAACATAATAGTATTTATCCACGGGCTGGAAGTTGCGCAAATTGTTTTTAAATTCGATTTTACCGCATAATTGAGCACGTGTTGCGACACGCGCGCCACCTGTATCCTACGTTTGCATATTTTTTAAATGGCATTGTTGTACAATATTTAAAAGGAGAAATGAACAATAATGTCGCACGACGTTTCTTACAGCTGATACCATGAAGTCGATTATTATCGCAAAATAGTATTACAAAATCCTGCCTCGATTTGTAATCTGAGCTTTTTGTAAATGTATAATTAGAAACTCAACGGAAGCAATATTGTCATTGGCTATTTCTCTTTAAACGTACATTAGTTAATATTAATTAACCAACGACATAGATTGTCCAATGTTAACAACGTTGTTATTGAAAATTATACAAATTTTGTGATTGTCTTTTACATTTGACCTGCATTAATATACGTTCATACAATTTTAATAGTAAATCATATTATGTATATATACATGATTCTGCGTCACTGTACGAACTCGTGTACGTGCATCTTATAATAATTACATATTTTCAATTAATCGTTTCTAGGAACCGACAAGTTTGCTGTTGCAATATATTTTTAATCGCGCACTGATATTTGTAAATATATTCTGCATTCAAATGCACAAGTGATGAACGGTCGTCACTTTTGTTTTGTTTTTATTTCTAACAGCGAGACACGTTCCATTGGTATAAATTATTAAACTAATTGTGATGGACAAAGAAGAATGTTTTACGCGAATGACGAGTAAGGAACAGTTCTCTCCCGTTAGTAGTAAGTGATTCAAATTTTCTAATATGCTTATTGCCATTTTTAATAATAATGTATGACTCTTCGCGTAAACATTTGTTCGTTGCTAAATTGTTGATCGATATACATGCAATCACTCACAGTAAAAATATCACAATATTCAAACTTACATATAATAACAAGATTATGCAATATATATATATATGCAGATAAACTCGCAGTAAATATTTAGCAAGAATTCGCATCGCAAGAAATATAGAATACTATAGTATTATTTTTTTTATTAACATAGACTGGTAATTTATGGTTGATCAAATTCCTTATCCTATAATTGAAACAAGACTTACATTGCAGAGCTATCACCCGTGAGACCAACGCAGGGAAGAAACTTAACGGGGCCTGCTCGTCGTATAAGGGATTTAACTGCAGATATCCATGCTGGTATACAGCAGTGGAACACGGTTCATTTGCAAGGAGTAACGTTATTGAAAGCAATAGCGCAAGAGAAACAGAATGAATCCTATTCGCAAGACCTACAAAAACTGTGCGATGAATTGGAAATTGTTTGCGATGGACTGGTAATTTCTCTACCTCAGAAACGTTTTTTGTATTTACCATCGCATTCATAAAAAACGAATGATACAAAATTATACAAATTCTTCTAGGATGACGTTGTAACCAGTCTGGCTGAAATCGCTCGTCAAATGAAAGTAACAGCATCGTTGGATAAAAATACAGATAAACTGTTTACGACTTGGCGTAATGTAAAATTTGGTAAAAAATCTATGATTCCATTCCATTCGTTTTATAAACGTTTGTTCAAGAACTTTACAATATTACGTGTATTGTAATTAATTTTAGGTCAAGTTGCAGAATCGATATACAAATCGTATTGTCGCGAAGCAAAGGTAAAACGCCAAGTTTTGGAAGATGTAGCTCATTATTCTACGGAATCTTGGAAAATGTTGTTTCTTGCAACTTGGGTACATCAACCGTTTCTACCAGAACATCTAACAATACTGCTGGAATCAATGCTAATAGAGACTGGGCATAGATAATTAATTAATGGTATAAATTTTGGTAAGTATTTCTCTATTTCAAAGACAATTCAGTGTTTATAATATTTTTTTGTATTATATCATAACTTACAATTATTGAAATAAAACGCAGATTAACAGAATGATCGTTTATTTGTGGCTTTTCAAATACCATTTGTATAATTTCACAAAAAAAGAAGCAGTATAAGATTGAGATATATAGTCAGAATCTTAAGATGAATTATGAAATTCTGTTTACAATTGGTACCTGAGATCACAAAGCATTAATATGAATATAGTCAAGTAAAAACGTACTACATGTTTGTATGCAAATACAGATTCTACAAAATGTATCTCTGAGATACAAGGAACGAAACCTGACAAAATTAATGCGTTTGACGATTAGTTATAGTTAATCTAATACTACTAGTACCATTAACGTTCAATTATATCAATAACTTCTCATATGTGTATAATACATATTTACAGATAAATACAAAAATTAATCATTTTCGCTGTACATAAATGCTATAACAACGTGGATGGAATTATCTTCTTGGTGTTGAAAGTATTTTTTTTTTCAATTGAAAAAAAAGTATATTCAGTCCATTTCAATTCATTAACTGTTTGCAACTTCTGAAGTTACATGTTCACTTCGTCAATACCCCCCGCCCCACTCACCTTTTCCCTTCTTTTTTGCAAAATTATTGAAATTATTGATACAGAGAAATACAATCATTTTGTTCATCATTTTATCGATCCAGGTATCGACCTGTTAAAAATCTGATCATGACTATAGGATATTAAAATTCAATTGTTAAATAGTTTGTGCACAATTATATCAGTAACGTTATAACTAAAAAAAAAATTATAATAATACATTTGAAACTAACTATATGCCTAATTGTTATGAGAAACCATATTTACAAAAAATTTGAATGCTCGTATCGTATTAGTATTTAATACGCAATTCTGGTAGATTTATTTCTTCATTTCCAGTCTCATCATGTACTACTATGAGACTTTGAAAAGAAACTAAACTTAAATTGAAAGATATTATTTACCCTATGTGTATGATTACAAAGACCGTTTGCGAAAATTAAAAAATATTTATGTATCCCAGTGATAATTCGTTTTAGACTGAAAACAGTATAATAAAGTAAAGCTTCTTTATACATTTCTTTGAAATTTACGATGATATTATCTTTTCGTATACGAAATATATTATACACCATAAATATACGGGAAACAGTCTTATTTACATACACATACCAGAATATGAGATATTATATTACTTTACTATTCGTACCTTTCATTCGATTATGGAAGTTATAGCATATTGATTGTGATATTGTGCCGGAAATTCTATAAAAACATATCTACACTATCATGTAATTATACATATACAATTTCAGCTGCGTAAAGTTTGACATTATTATACACTATACATATTATCTCAATTTTTTTAGGAACATCTTGAACGCGATCACCCAAGAATCAACTTCTGGTATTTCTATTAAATTCTTCGCTTAATGCTTCGAAATCGAGCTCTGTATCCAAATTTGAATTATTCGGCATCAAATTGTTCTCTAAAATATTATCCGGCATGATATTTTTCAATCGTTCTGATACTAATTCATCAACTAAATTTGACTGATCTACAAGATGCAATTGCTCAACTAATTTTTCATCAATTAATAAGTTTTTATCTATCACCCCACTCGTATTTAATATATCTAAATGTGCAATGTGATCGTACTGAGCTATTTTTGACATATCCAAGTTCTCTGTACTGCCAAATATACTACTATCACAATTATTGGAAATGATCGGTACTGTATCTCGAAGCATAGGCAAGTTGTCAGACATTTTGCAACCAGAAGTAGCAGGCATTATCTTGCAAGAACCTACATCTAATGGTGCCGATTGAGTTTTTATGCAATTTATATCTGACGAAGTGATAGGAATTATTTTGGACACCAATTTTTCAAATCCTTTAGCGAAGTTCTGAGAACCATTCGCCATAGTGTTTAATCCGTTGTGTATTTTTCCAAAATTTTCTGTATCGTCTAATTTTATGTAAGATTGTTCCATATGCTCCATTTTAGATTGTACGTAATCATCTTCAACTTTACAAAAGTTCGATGATACCAAACTATTCCCTAACTTTGCGAAGCTTTCCTTATGAGACTCCGTTTTCTGATAATTCGATACCTTTGACGAATTAATGTCCACTTTTTGAAACCCGGGATTATCTGAAATCTGATTCTGTATGTCTGGACTCGAAATTAAAAGCTTCGAAACGTTGTCAGATTTACTGGTCTCTGCATCATTCACAGGACTAGGGTTCCTTCTCATCAGCGTTAAAGCTGATAATACTTCTGGGCACGTGGGATTTGTTACAGGGTCGTTTCTTCTATCGCTTAAAAAGTCAGAAACACTGAGATCTGAGCTTTCAGAAAATCCGCTAGACAATCGTTCTTCCATATTTTCTTTAACGTCCTCGGAATTATCTGTTTTCTGAAGCTTAAGAGGAGGTTCCTCATTTTCATACGTATTGCAAATAGGAATCTCGGCCTTCTTTAGAGCTTCATTGTTTATCTTATATAAACCTGGATTCAGACCTAAAGCATCGCAAAGTGATTCCTCGCTTATATCAATGAAATCTTTGTTGGACTCTTCGTCGCTGTTTGCAATTGTTAACATGCCACCAGCCTTCTCTCGTATTTTATCCATCAACTGCTTTAATTCGTCCAAGAAGTTTCTCACATTATTCTCAGACTTCAGCACTAACAAATCGAACAATGATTGTGCGTTAAGTACAGGCTTAGCGGCTATATTTATTATTTCGGGATCCTCGCAGACAGAAATTGCTTCCCGTAATTTTATTTGACGTCTCTCTGATTTAGCTTCCGGAGTTACGTAGGCCCAAGGACCTCGCTTTTTTCCTTTACGTTTTAAAGGATCTTGCCCGCCGTTCTGTTTTAATTCAGGCTCAGGCGTCGACGGAGGTAGCTGTTCTGGACTACCGTGGTCGGGATGCATCTCAAAATGCCTCGCCATACGAGTACGTCCTAAATATATTTTATTACATGTCGGACACCTGAAGTGATCCGATATCTTCCTTTTTGGTACTTCTAGACCCGTCAATAATTCTTTAGGTGACTCTTCTTCCTCTAATTTATCGTTGTTAGTATTGTAATCGCTGTAACCTCCGTCAGAGTCATCCAAATCGGGTTGCAAGAAATCTAAATGATGTAAATGTTTGTAGTCTCGTACCATGTGTCTCGGAGGTCGAGATAGTCTGCCAGATCGAGTTCTAGCTACAACTTTCTTCCTTTCATCCTAAGGGGAATATGACCGTGTTACAATCATGAAACAATCTACGAACAATCCGTCGAGTAAAAGCGAAATCTACCTTCAACTCCTCCTGTTCTTCATCAGGAATCGGTGGTGGTTTAGGTGGAAGTAAGGAAGGTCTGATTGCGCTCTTTTTTGGCCTACCCCTCTTTCCACCACGATTTTTTAATAAATTACCCGGATTTCTAATACGTAAATCCAATTCTTCGGGAAATACCACCCTGTATATTCAAAGCGTTTAGAAATAAGGTATCATAATACATGTGCGTAGAAAGTGCATATACTGACCTATACACCACTTTTTCGTTGGAGGCAGCAGCCTCTTGGCTGCGCTGTTGCAAAACGTGTGCAATTTGTTTCAATTGTGTTGGCGTCAAACGTTGCATACTAAAATGAACATAATTATTAAAAAACGATGGAAATTTTTAGAAACATATTGCACGTATTAATGTCGTTTATATACCTATGAAACGTTTGGCCCTGCTGTACTATTTGTATGGGATTCTCGCTGGAACCCAGCGGTTTAGATGTGTCCGCCGATTCATTTATTACCGATGTAGGTTTAATCGGAGTACTTTTCGTTTTTTTGTTAACTTTATGATTTGTACCATTTGCTACAAGATTGAGTTTCTGTTTCGCAACATCGTTCTGTTGCAATGATTTTGTAGGCTCGAACGTATTGTTGCTCTGTTGTATTATAGGTATTTTTTGAGAATTATTCGGCGAATTATTTGTAACGTTAACGACGCTCGGCATTGTAATAGTTATATTTTGCTTAGTCGTGTTATTGAATGCGATCTTCGATTGAGGCTTTAAGATAGATATTGGGGTCGAAGAAATTTGGGTCGGCTTTAAGATCGATGTAGAACTTGTTGTTGCTGGTTTGATCTCTTGATTCTTAACGATCGACGCTGTTCGAAGTACAACCGGACTGTTAGAATTAAGTGTAGTTTTTGGCGTTCCAGTAATTCCTGTAGGTTTTTTACTGATAGTGGCCTTTGTTTTTAGTAATTGTGGAGGAATTTGTACCGATTTTAAAAATTGTGCAGGAATAGCTGTAGCTACGCTAGTATTATTCAAAACTTGATTAGTCTTTGGAAGCATGGTTGATGCACCTTTGAGCACTGGAGAAAAAAATTGTTGTACGTTTCCCCTTTGTAGAGGCTGCGATGTTTTTACTATAGGAGATAAACGTATCTGCGAAGTAATAAGATTTTGTGTTGCGCCTGTTGCCGTGTTTATTATAGCATTAGAAAAATGCGGCGTACCAACGGATTGATTCTGTATTTCGCAAGCGCTTGTTATGAGCTGCGAGGTATTCAACACGTGCGCGGATATACCGCTAGTATTGAGTAACTGAGCCGTAATGGGTGTAGCCTTTATTATTTGCTGTGACAAATTATTTAGTATTGTTGCCTTTGAAAGTAATACAGAATTGGTACTTGTACTAGTACTGAGTGAATGAACAGTATTAATTGGATTAACAGACGTAGCTGTAAGTTTATTGGCACTTTGCAGCAACCTAATGCTCTTCGTTGGTTTTAGTATTGTATGTGCCGGCTTTATAATAAACTGTGAAGATGGTAGAATTACAGGCAGTTTCTGTAAGATTTGTGCCTCGGAACCAGTTATCGTATTCAATTGATTTTGTGCTATTCTATCATCGATAGTATATTGTAACTCATTATCGTGAATATTTTTCATGTGGCCGCCGTCTGCTTTCAACGTATGAACTTTAGGCTGCTCTAAGACTATCGTTTGCGCACTGGTGCCTTGTTGAATTATATCGTTTTCATGTTCCATCATCTCCTGCGATTCATGATTCTGATCGTCCATGTGTATATCATCCAAGGACAAACCGTTCTCAACAATTCGATCCGACAGTTGGTCCGAGTGGGAAACCTTTTGCATATGCCATTCTTGAAAATCGATGCACTCCGTTTTAATCAATTCATTATCAGTGGACTTTTGTACTTCGTCAGGTTGATAATTTAATTGATCGATCGTTATAGTATTCGGGGAACATAATGAATTTCGGTCCTGTACGTTAATGGTAACCTTGCCGGAAATATCCTCTTGCACAGTCGAAGTTGAATTATCTTGAACTTGTTGATACATAACCTCCTCGTTTGAGCTCACCTCGAAGGTTAGACCCAAAGCTGCCGCTTGTTCCGGTGTCAGGTGTATAGTTTGCGTGTCATTGTCGTCGCTTTGTAAAAATGCGACGAACTCATTATCGTTATCGTCATCGTCAACAACTTGCTGGAACGCTTGCTGAAGAAGATCGGAAGCACCAGTGGAGGATGCATCGTTTGTAAACACTGTAGTATTCGAAATATCTGCCATATCCTAAACTTTTCTCAGCTCTTTAGCTTATAAAATGTAGTTATACAACAGCGAAAGTCACTTTCATGTTTTACAATATCATTTTATACAATTCTGTGCTCGACAAAAATCTCTACGATTCACATTTACACCATTTCGCTGTACACGTTTTTCGCGCAAACAGAAACACGGAAGATACGTGAACGCTGCCACAGATGCGGGTAATAAAATGGCGACCGCATCGGGTTTAGGGTGTAGGTACAGTTGCACGGTTGGCAATCGGCATTTCACGTCTATTTTCACGACGTCGTTTATTCAATGTCGTAGTAGAGTACCACAAAACAGTTGGATGTAATGAAACAACGAATCACTGTTACGATATAATCCTGTGTACGATCCGTTTTGTTGTTATTATAAAAATATCATTCCATGTAAGATTCGAAAGAAACAATAAATTAGGGGGGGAAGAAAGACCGAGGCCTAAAGGAATCTCTGAATGTTATTCTAATGTGTCGTATAAACTTTGTGTATAGTTCAATGTTTCTGTAATTTAAATGATCAAAAATGAACATTTATTTTTGTTCGTCAACTTGTTCGTATTTTAATCCAATCGTCGCCTATATTTATATCGTATCGAAAACCTACTGTGTATGATTTATTTACGGTTGCTTGCCAGTTGTTTACAAAGATACATTGAATTTTGTATCGATAATTTATAACAATTATCATTAATCGGAATTTCTTACATGTCTAGTGCATGATAATATTGCGAAGCTTAGCGAATACAGTGTCTACGCTAATATAAAAGGAATTTATTAAATAGAATCACATAAACAAAGTACGAATATGGTAAGTGTCATTTTGCGATTAAAGTTACTGTGTTGATAATCTGTATCAGTTCGCCTATAGATAAGTGATTCATTGTCAGTATCAAATGTCTACAGTTTATGTACGTGTTTCAGTCTTTCTGGACTCGACGATTAAATATTTATAACGACATATAATCAATTTTTTTTTCACTGATGTTGTTAAAACAAAAAATTCTTTCGAGCATATTAATTTTTATTTTTGTAACTCTTACCATTAAATATGAAAATTATTCTCAAGTTTATTGATATCGTAAAATACGAATAAAAGTATTATAACTATGAAGGATGTATCTTTGTCTTCAGATGTTATCATATATATCTATACATGTATAAAAATTAGAAATTTTTAATAAACAATATTCTGTATTAGTTTGAAACATGCATTATTTATTATAATATTTATAGTAGTCGGAATATTATTATTCTAGGATGATGATGATCAGTATCAAGCTGGTTATGACGTCGGTTCCTTTCCTAAAGATTTTGGGTATGCTCCGTTCGATGGGGAAACAGAAGGTTCAATGGATCCTTTAACAGGAGAACAGAAACCTAGAATACTTTTAATGGGCCTCCGAAGGTATCTGAAAGCCTTATTTCAATAGTATTATTAATTTGCGCTGTTGTCAATAGTAACTTTTGTGAATCGTATGAATTTTTAGGAGTGGAAAGTCATCAATACAAAAAGTAGTATTTCATAAGATGTCACCGAACGAAACGTTGTTCTTAGAGAGCACAAATAAGATTATTAAAGACGATATAAGTAATTCCAGTTTTGTTCAGTTTCAAATTTGGGACTTTCCAGGGCAAATTGACTTTTTTGATCCAACTTTCGATAGCGACATGATATTTGGTGGTTGCGGAGCATTAGTTTTTGTTATTGACGCTCAGGATGATTATATGGAGGCGCTTAATAAACTTCATCTAACTGTCACAAAAGCTTATAAAGTTAACCAGGCAATAAAGTTTGAAGTTTTCATACACAAAGTTGACGGTTTATCTGATGATTGTAAAATGGAGACGCAAAGGGACATACATACCAGGGCGAACGACGATCTTGCGGATTCTGGTAAACGAACAGTTAATTAAATAACTTTACTATTCATTTAACAGCAATATGTCAATATGTACATGGATGTATTTTAGGATGCGATCAAATACACCTAAGCTTCCATTTAACCTCCATATACGATCATAGTATATTCGAAGCGTTTAGTAAAGTTGTACAAAAGTTGATACCACAGTTACCGACACTAGAAAATTTACTTAATATACTCATATCGGTAAGAAAAAATACAACCCTATAATAAACATTTCGCTTGATTGACACGCTAATAATACATAATACGTATTACAGAATTCTGCAATTGAAAAGGCGTTTCTATTTGATGTAGTATCTAAAATTTATATTGCAACAGACAGCTCTCCTGTAGATATGCAAAGTTATGAACTTTGTTGTGATATGATCGATGTTGTTATTGATGTATCTTGCATATACGGGTAGGTCTAATAAGAATTTTCACGTGAGGATATCATAAATCATAGAATTACATCCCTTTGTACATCAAATAATATATTAATTTTAGCTTGAGAGAGGACTTAGAGGCTGCAGCATTTGATAATCAAAGTTCTAGCTTAATCAAATTGAATAACGGTACAATTTTGTATTTACGTGAAGTTAATAAATTCTTGGCCCTGGTCTGTATTTTACGGGAAGACAATTTTGATAGGCAAGGTAATATAACTCATCAGTAATGTTCATTTAAAATAATATGTACTGGTGTGCAAAATTAAAGTACCAGTGAATTTTCGTTGAAAAATTATTGACCTCTGAATGGCTATAACTTGGTGAAAAAATAACACATTTTTCTTCAAGATTTTTTACATCCTATAGGGGGTGGGAGAGTCAAGGTACATTTTTTTCATAGAGTTTATAAATTCAAACGTTCGTACGGACTTTGAGAAATATTCTCATAACTCTATTCACCATGGATTTAACGAAGTTAGAGCAGTTTTAATATAAACCATTATTCACCGAAAATTCAGTGATCCTTTAATTTTGCCAGTGTTTAATGTTAAAGTTATAATTTGAAAAATTCTCTTTTGTAGGTGTCATAGATTATAACTTTCTTTGTTTTCGTAAAGCAATACAGCAAGTCTTTGAATTGCGTAATAAAGCCTTAACTACAACAAATGTTAATAATCATTCTACACCACCTATCAATTTAAACGAGACTTCAAGCGCTCCTACAGTACCGCAGAGTGGAACAATGGGACAAAATGGTACCGTTGTAATTGCACAGAATTTCGCTCAAAGCAGAATTTATCTTTAAACTGCCTCGTAGAACCAAATTTATTTCATCCTTATCTTATGTTCTGGAAACAATATATCATGATCATGTTATTCGTAACTTAATTTTATAAAATATTACGTAATGCGTACACGTTGCAATTGTTTTGGTTACTTCTCACCAATTTTTTTTAACGGAACTACATTAAGCTGGTAAAATAAATGTATATATATAAATATATAAATATATATATATTAACATGTATTAAAATAAATTATTATTGTCTATGAAAATAATAGTTCCTATACTTATGTATTGAATTATTGCTACGAAAGTCTTTCGCATTCATCATTCTGAAGTAATACAAAACATAAGAATTTTCAATAAATATTTATTTCCAATCTTACGTTTATCATTATGTTTGATTAATTAATAACTTGTATCTGAATTGGCGTCGTCAACGATTAGATCTTCTATTTCGCGGTGTAAAATGTACGGGGACAAATTTACTGTAACAACATTTTCTTCTAATTGATACCAACGGATGTATGAAAATGTTTGTTCATACTCGTTTAAAGTAATGTCACTTGGCAATGAATTCTCAGAATTTAAGCTGAAAAATTCAGATTTTAGAGATTTAAATATATTCAGTAATGCTATAATTTGTTATAAATGTTTGCCTATAAAAATGATCTGCGGATTACTGATTACATTTAGGAAATTTAGAACTGATTTGTTACAAATTTAAATTACGAATTTTTCATACCTGCTATTGTACCAATCTATTTTATGTATAATCTTTGGAATTGGAATGGCTATTCCGGATGGCGGTAAATATTGATAGGCCACTTCGATTAATAAGCTGCGACTGAGATTATTAAGCGGGCATACAATAGCGTTATTCTCTAAGTACATATTTCTCGTACCAATTTGATATTGTAGCATTAATTCATCTAAAAGGAATAGACAGGGATAGGAAGTTTTATGGAATGTTGGATTGAACAGAAAATATATTTATCACATATCCGTAAAAAAATACTTCAACTTTATTCTACAGTTATAACATATGTACTTTCAAATTTTCATAGAAATTAATGTACATATTATTCCAAGGAACGTTGTAGCACTACACCATTTATAATTGTTCGAATAATCTTATGTAACTCATAATAATGTGCATCTCGAAAATTTGCTGAAACCCCATTGTGTATGTACATGATTCATTAAAGGGAATCATAGCATTGTTAATTAGAAAGCAATTAGTGTGGACGACACTCGACTGTTACTCTTGTTAGCGAGTAGTTTTATATTTTTATTTGGCATAAGAATTTAGTTTAATTGAAACAGAACAGAAAAATGTTTAGTAGTAATACAATTTGTTATTACATTATTTTCTGTGGACCTGGTGTTATTATTGGGTCTAATGACTTTTTTTACATGTATCAAAGTTAAACGAATGCGATACTGCAGTTAAATGCAGAGCTTAAGCCAGTCACTGTGAACAAAGCAATTAAAAAAAACCAACATTAAATGGCAATATAAATTAGCATGCGAGTGTATAGATTCTTAGATTTGTTAGTAACAATTATGAAAATTGTATATAAGGTACTGTAATGAAACATTTACAGTAATTTCACGATTTATTTGTCTATCGGCAAAATAGTTGCGGCGAATTTGAAATCGTTGTGAAATGTATCGTATAATGCTCTCAGTAGAACTTCAGACTTACAGTAATTTGCATCCTTATTCTGAACTGCATTGTGCAAAGCTAATGCAAGATATGTATGGTATTTATTATAACTGCTTTCTAACACATCTAACTCTTCAGTAGGAAATATTAATTTTCTATAATTCCATCGAGTTCGAATATGACTGCACATTTCAATCAACTGTAATAAGTGTACATATATAAATGAATGATGCACCTCACGGAACCATGTGTTAAATAACAATTGTTATACAATATGTATACATACATTATTTATAGTTGCCATCAAGTCCTCATATTCGCTTGTTAACAAACAATGTTCGTGAACCTTTTTTAAATATTCATTATGAACTGCAAATTGTAATGATCGAAGAGAGATTATGTTTGTATGCGTATGAATATGTATTACTGTTAACAATAGGACTCGTTGCATCAGATACGAAACATATACATACCTGATACGATCGCGTCGAGACTGTCGGCTTGTGTCAAAGCTTTTTCTAACACAATACTCAAATTTTGTAATACCTGACCAGACAGGTACGTGTGTATCGAAGTAATTGCATGCAGCAAGCAAAATCGTAAGCTCTCGATACGTCGTATGTGAAACTGTTCTAATTTATTTCGTTTGCGCGTTACCTCCTTACCCTCTAAATCTGCAAAAAAAAAGGGGGCATCACCATTTATAACAATCTATGACAAATAAAAATACTGATAAATTGCTTTACGCGTATTCCATTACCGCTAAACCTTAAATTATTTAATGTCCATAAGGCCCATTTTAGCTTTAATTGAAACCTGAATATTTCATTGTATTTTACGAAAGTTTTCTCATTCAAAACGATATTTATAGGCCAGCCTATTGCATAATATAGTGTTATATTATCTGCAGCAATTAATACTTTATCGGTATGAATGTTAGAAACTGTAATTGACCAGCGGGAACTTGAATCTGGCCACCATTGCGATAGGATTTCCTCCAATATGCATGATAAAAAGTATGCATTGTTCCACATTTGATTAGTCTCAATCTAAAGAAGAATCAGATGGTAAAATGGTATATTTGCAAGAAACAGCGACGTAACGATAATTAATATTGGTAACATTGTACCTCGTGAAACAATCTTTGATAAAATTTACTCATAATGTGACCCGCTTCCATCATGAAAACTGATCTCATTAATCTTAAATGCGATTCCAATTTATATTCTTCTGACATAATATTTTTTACTAATCTGCTAGCTCCATTATACCGCGAATTTAGAATTTCTGATAAAATATGTTCCAATATTTTTCTGAACGGTAATACGTAATTTGGTATTGTTTCAAGCCTAAAATTACATTATTATGTACATAGAAGTTTGCTTTAACATAAATGTTATTTATAATACGTATAATAAAAGTACCTTTCGAATATATTACTAATATCTGTTTTACTATTTTCAACTGTAACATCGCCAGGATTAGAATTACTTCGTTTTAAAAGCTCAGGAGGAAGATATTCTTCAAAAGCTTTCAATAAAAACGGATTATTAAACTCAGTTAATTGTTGTATAATAGTTCTGTCTATATTTTCATCATACTCATTTTCCGTAACATCATCTTGAAGAGATGAAGATACCTCTCCTTCTTCGTCCTGACATGCACTATATTTCACAATTTCTAATTCCAATTTTGTATAAAATTCATCAACCAATGATTTTTTCAACCCTAGAAAAATTAGTGCATTTAATACCTTCAATAAAATTGTAATAATACGATAGATAGATAATTAAGAACGTTATCTACCAATATCTCCAATATTAATAGTCCATATATCTGTAATTCGATCTAGAGATACTAACAACTCAATACTTTGCCCTATATGTTGCATTTTTTTTATTAAGAATTGCATTATTGGATCTGTTAAACATATATCATCCAAAGGTCTCAATGAAAATGTTTCGAATTGTTCACTGCTTTCTAAAATCGTATTATTTAGTAATCTAGGGTGGAAAAATAATTATTACTTGTGGGCTATTACAATTTCTCAATTTAAATGTATTTACCTGGAAATGATGAACTCCTCCCGCCAATCTTCAAACCGACCCTCGCTTAACCATGTATCCATAATATTTAAATAAACAGTAAGACTAGATAAATATAGGCTAATACAAATATTTGTTCTCCTCTGATTATGTGACTTCTGCATTTCAAGATATAAAGACGACAACAGCCTCGATGCACATTTCCAATTGGAATATGCTTTCCAATTAGACACCACTTTCTTATGAACTTCGTGTAAAACTTTTACACTGTACAAATTTTCTTTCAGTGTCGATGACAAGGACAAAAGCGTAATGACGCTGTCTGAAAGTAAATATTAAAACCATATATCGGAAAAATGATATTTTCACGGAAATTAAAAGTTTCATTGTATGTACCTTGTTTCATCAGATTTCTTTCTACGGTAATTATTTCACTTTTAAACTTCATCAAGTGTTGTTGTAAAGTTGCATTGTACGTTTCATAAGTTAGAGGTGGTTTTTTAGGGAAATCATCCTGTTCGGAATATAATTTAATTCCAAATTGTTCTATTTCATGTATCATAGAAAAATAGTCACAGAATGGTAAAAGAATACTATTGAAGGCCACCTGAAATATTTCAATACTAATACTCTTAAATAAACAAAACCTTCTTGCTTGCGTTAAATACATGTTACGATGCGTTATCCTTTATTAATACTCACAGTAGTTAAACTGGGTATAGATATGCCTGGTCGAATAGAAAATTTTGTTTCACTGCTTTGCTCAAATACTACCATATGCTTAGGAGCATACAACATCCATAGTAGTTCTCTGCATACTAAATATTCGCTAAGGGTTCCAAGCGTATAATAATCTCCGCCAGTTGCCATATGCCTATTTAATATCGATACGTTCAAAAATTTGCAGAGAACGTGTTTTCATAAAAATGAATAATTACCAAATTTCGCAAAGATGTGCATCGCAAAATCTACTCTTAACCGAATGTTTTCGCCATTCTAATTCGTTCCACCATGTATTTTGAACATTCAATTGCAACCAATTTTTAGATTCAAGTTCCTCGTTAAACGCTAAGGACAATTGATTTAACTCTTTATCAATAATCGATACGCATATTGCTTTATCCGAATCGGAAACTTTCCCCGGCACTTCTAGATATCCATTTCTATCTATATCTTCTTCCGTATCGTCTGACCATTCCTATTATAAATATCGCACCAAGTTTAGATTACACACGAACATGTTATATAAATTGAAGCTTTACAATCCAAGGGTAGAGACAAATATTTACACTTTCAGTGTCGCTTTTATAATCGTCAAAAAAGTTCTCGTGACCTTCCTTTAAATATTCAGCCCAATCAAATTCCTTAGCAGCTCCATTGTCATTTTCGCTTGTCGCGTTTAAAGTACATTCCCCGTACGCCAGCCTCAATGATTCCAAATCGGATCTACACGTTTCGTTGGCTAATTCCAACAGCAGTGTCAATAGATACCATTGCAAATCGTACTGCGGATGCTGTTCAAAATTGAAGCTAGAAAGGAATGTATTGACCAGTTCATCAAATTTCTTTGAGACATCGTATTTCCCATGAATTGCAAACTTTGTCACGAGTGCTTTAATAGCTTCCTTTGTACCGTTACTATTGACGGATAGGAAACGATGATGCTTAATATTAGTCATACAGTAACGTTCACAAATTTTAAATCCCTCTTCATTTTCCTAAACATTATACAGATAATGATGTGGATACCATACAGCTCATATCGATCATGTTCGCGAAATATAATAAAATAAATAGTACCTCGTACGAAGTTATCGCCCTTATTAATTGTTTTATATCGTTGTGTATATCATTTAACACTTTCGTAGCCATCCTTGTTTAAAACATCGAAGGAAGTAATTTATGAATCGAATTTATTACAATACTAAAAGCTGAAATCATTTGAGAAAACAGTCATTTAAAGCACGAAGAATAATAGTGCTGGAGATAAAATAGAAAAATTCTAACCTTTCTTTAATTCAGCCTTCATTTACGTCTTTGCATTAACCATTGAAGTATTATGTTATTTTTTCGTAAACTTTCGCATAAAGTAATAATGGTTTATAATCGATGAGACTCGTTTAATTCAAATAAAGTTGGTTTCAAAGTTATCTTGAAGGCAAATAAACAAAGATTGAATGACATGCGCAAAGCATTCGGAACATTAAGCGCCATTTTTAAATATACGCCGGTAGATACATTTTCGCAAACAAATAATTTACTTTCCCCTGTTTTGATAAGCACGTTATCAAGCTGTACAAAAGTTAAATACAACGTAGAAAACAGTATAAACTTTTGTAGTTTTTTAGCGAAATTTATTCCATAAAAACATAAACTAGGACTACACTTAGTTAAGTATAAACGAGATAGTAATGTACCCAAGTTAATATATATAAACATATTACAATATTACAATTTTATATAACAATATAAAGTTTGTTTATACACGATATAATATAATCACGATGGAAGACGTGACATACATAACTCAGTCAAATAATGAGATTTGTATAAACTAAAAGGATGCGGTAAATGCTATAAATATACATTTTATGATTTGAATTATTTTGGTCCCATTTTCGGGAGAACCAAAAATATTTCACGGAATGCACAACATCTGTATTATTATTATACGCAATTGCTTTGGGTTTATAATATTTCCATGATAAAGTTTAAGCTTCAATAGAATTGAAAGACAAAATACACGTTTCACTTTTCTCATGAAATTTTATAATTTCGTATATCCTATTATTTCAAAAACAACTGTTGAAATGATTATTTAAAAAATATCCACGCTTGCCTCGGATATTATAAAACATTTTTTTTATTTTTGTACAGTAGACAGAAGAAAATTTGTAAGTTTGATTTATCGAAAATACATCGTGCATGATTTCATTGGAGACAATAAAAATTAACATTCATAAAATTGGCTTCGGTGGAAGAGGCGATAGATAGATGATCGATGGCTTTATCATGTTTAAACTTTCTATGGATTGATTTATGACGAAGAAAATAATATATGTATAGTTCAATTAAAACGTAAAAAATATTCCTGACATCAAAATAACAATGCCATATTATTATTGTACATTAACATGTTATTATAATTAACCAAGAATAATGGATATTATATATAAAAATAAGTATCGAGTTATGTTAATAATACGTGCATATGAGGGTGCATACGTTTCTATGAATGATGGGGAATTATGATTACAGCTCATCTTTTTCATCGAGATCTATATCACTAAGATCGATTTCTTCTGCTTGCGGCAGTTCAGCGTCTTTGCCATCCCAGGGCGTAGACTTTGAAATTTCGGGCAGCTGAGATCCTTTCAAAGGTGCTGTGCCTCCCCGCCCGTAACTTAAGTCTCGTAGGAATTCATTTATCCCATCGTAAGAGAAACTGCCCTTTAACAACGAGTATTTCATTTTCTTCACATTTACGGCCGCTAACGCTGGATATCCAAAACCTCCGATTTCTAATGCTTCTTCTATATTAGGCTGTGCACCAGCTTCAGCCCAAACCCATCTAAAGAAGTACATAGATATACATTTTAGAGTTCCAAATATGAATTGTTCATTAATTTCAATACTAGAAATTGAATAGAATTTCCACGTACCCCCACATTTTCTGTTTATACTTTTCTCCGAGTTCGTTCAAGGTTTTAAGGTACTGATTTCTACAATCGGACTGACAATCCAAGATATGTGGTAAAACGGAGACGACGCACAACGGCTTGTCCTCGCAAGCATCTCTCAAACTCTTTTCGTTTACAATTTGAGTGACTTCTGGTGCTGGAACATTTTCGGCCAGTTTCTCGAGGGCCCAGCTTACAATATCGTTACTTGTTCGACCACCATCGTATTCTTGCACAGAATCGACGGATCTTTTGCCTGGCGCGAAGTACTTGATAGTCGGGTATCCTTTTATTTCGTATTGACTAGCCTGTAATACGAATGTTTAATTATTATAATATAGAAATCTGAGTAGAGCTTAGACACCATTGTTTTTAGGGGAAAGTACAACTTACTTTAACTCTATTTACAGTAGCATCGAGAGCTCCTAATTTCACTTTGCCTTTAAGTTCTGTTGCTGCAGATGCCCAGATGGGTGCCAAATTTTTACAGTGACCGCACCATGGTGCATAAAATTCAACTAACCACATATCTTCCGAATTCATCACCAATTTATCAAAGTTATCATCTGTTAGTTCGATCACATCCTTGGAATCTTTAGACTGTAATAACATGAAAATTTTCTTTATTACCAGATATTCCTCTTATTATATATTTGAATACTTATATTTCGCAAATTATGGTATCCACCTTAGAATCACCGCCACTTCTCTTGCCACCTAAAGTTCTACGTGCTTTCTGTCCGGCTGCGTTTAAAGCCGCGTCGACAATTCCGGCTGCAGTCCTAGCTCCATTATAATCTTCAGGTTTAGTGTCGACGCCAAAGATTTTAATTGTTGGGAAACCTTGAATATTGTATTTCGTACCAAGGGATTTATGTTCATCGGCGTTCACTGCGCCTACTTTCACAGTACCCTATAATAATTGGCATATTTATGTAGACAATAAATTACAATAACAATATTAGAAAACCAAAGTTCATTTAATGAAATTCGAATTACTTTTAGGGCGGACGCTGCCTTATCATATTCAGGTGTTAACTGCTGACAATGACCGCACCATGGGGCGTAGAATTCTACGATCCAAATACTATCGCTGTTTAATACTAAACTATCAAAGTTGCTTGATTGTAGTTCTATAACATCGGAGTTAGAGGAGTACAAACAATGGGCTCCAGCAATTAATAACAAGATACCTGAAAGAAACGAATATAAAATTGTAATCTTACAACGTAAAAGTATAAACTATAAATTTCTACAAAATCAGATAGACATAAGTGTTAATAATGGAAATATACACACAAAAAACGCATAGTAACGTTGTACATCTGCCGGCAAAATTGGGTGCAAGAAAGCGCGAAATAAATTATATACAACACACACGTATACATATGTACATTGGATGACTTACCAAAAAAAACTTGCATTTTGCTTAGCAAACTAACGATTGACTTAGAATCTCTTTCGACTAATCATTCACCGATGAAGTTTCGAATTTACGACTGAAATGCATACAACGTCTTCTCGTAAAGTTCAATCGTCCTGTGTGTTTCCCCCCTCTATATAACCACATATATCTTTTCGTGGATTGTTCTGATTGGTCGTCTATAATCAGTAATCCCACGTAACTCAAAAAATGACCGAAGAAAGTGCTGCGTGGGATGATACGAAATCTTTTGGAACAATACATATCCTAGAAGTTCAATAATTACTCTACGTAATAAATAATTTAGAAAGCGATATTTCTTTTTAATGAAAAAGTACATCAAACAACTTTAAATTCATGTATTTCGAAGTTCCATGCGCGTGTGTGTATACATGTATAGATAGAATCATGCATATTTATTAGATTCGTACAGCAACTATATCATAGTAGTCACATTATTTAAAATGATGTAAGAATGGATGAAATAATTTCACGCATTTAGGATACCTATTTGATTGTAAAACGAATCTGAAATTTAATTTTTATTAGTAACATCAATTTAGAATGCGATTAGCCGTAATGTTGCATCTACTGTTGCTGATTTCATTAATCAAGTTACATATTTAAAATTGGAACTTGTTGTTTATTTATTTCATTATTCGATGTTAAATTACACCATGGTGTAGCGTAAGAAATGTATTTGGGCATTGCTGTGATATCAGGCGTTTTGAAATCATTAAATATCACGTGTGAACTCCATACATATTTACTTTCATCCTTGCAGTATGCACATACAAGGGGAAAGTAAATACAAATGTGAAAGCTAATCAAACACTGATTTATTGCACATTGCATAATTGGCGCCATGGTTCAGTATGATTCGGTATGCTCCGTGTAACGTTAATCGTTATCGATAAGGTGCGGTCTCTCTGAGATACTTTTAATAAAATAAATTACGAATCTAACAACACTACTGTTCCGCTGTATAAAGCGATAATAATTACCCGAGTTATTCACATACATATTTATTGAAAAAATGTCGCAAAATCAATACAAAAACGTTACCCATTGTATTTTTGATATGGATGGATTGTTGCTCAGTAAGTGAGATTTGTATCATATTTTATGAATTTATTGATCGCTTGAAATTGTATTACTTTACGTTAATTTAAAACATCGCTCTGAATAGTACACGAAAGATTACTTCGTTGATATGCAAATATATAATGCTGTAACAAATGTAGTTAATTTTCTTTTGTCTATGCACGTGTAGTAATGAATAAGATCTCAATGGCAATTATTAAGAAATATGATGGATATAAATTAATATACACCATGCATCTGTATGAAAGGATTCTACTGCCAATGAAAGGGTTAAAATAGCATTCACCATGTACGTACAATAGCATTTGCACGTACAGTATTTCGAAATATTCTGGGAAACTGTGTGTTCAAATTTTGTACATACATTACTTGCGAACGAATGAACGAAAGTATCATATTTTTAATTCATAATTTTAATCGCTTTTTCTTTGTCAATCTTTCAGCAATTTTTCTATCTTCGACACAGTTTCTGCAAAATTAATGTAAAAGTCCAAATCCTAATTAAATATCGCTGAATTAAATGAATGATGAATTTTTTATATTACACTCGAATAGCGTGAACAATTTCTTATTGAATTTTCTACAGATACGGAGCAACTTTATACAGAAGCGTTTAATCGTATTACGAATCGCTATGGAAAAGAATTTACATGGGAGCATAAGGCAATTACTATGGGATTTAAAACAACGGCCTGCGCGCGAGCTGTAGTCGATTTATTATCCTTGCCAATAACAGCGGAAGCGTTTGAGAATGAGATTGTTCAAATATACCAAGAGTTATTCCCCTCTGCTGATCTTATGCCAGGTAATAAGTTTGTAAGTTATCAGTATAATAGAAATCGATTTTGAAGGTAACTCTATGTTTAATATTTTATTGGGAATACAGGCGCTGAACGATTATTGAAACACTTGAAACAAAACAACATTCCGATTGCACTAGCCACAAGTTCAAATAATGTGAATTTTGAATTAAAAACTCGAAGGTGGATAAACATATTCAATTTGTTCGATCATAAAGTTCTTGGTGGCTCTGATCCTGAGGTTGTTAATGGTAAACCAGACCCAGACGTCTTTTTGGTCGCTGCGAAACGTTTCTCCGACAATCCTGATCCCTCAAAGGTTTGTCAAGACATACATTATTACTTCCTCGACGTTCCTTTTACAGTTATTGTTAAATAAAATGTAATACATTTCAGTGCCTTGTATTTGAGGATGCTCCTAATGGCGTAAAAGCTGCACTTAATGCTGGTATGCAGGTTGTTATGGTTCCTGATCCAATGTTACCAAAGAGGCATATTCAAAATCCAACATTAATAGTAAACAGTCTTGAAGTATTTCAACCAGAATTATTTGGTTTGCCGCCGTATAGTATATAATGTACAAAGAATAATAATTGCTGACATTATAGATAAATTGAATATACCATCAGTTTGTACAAAGTGTACCACAGCAGTAATTTAAGTACATAGAAAAGTATAATTTAGTATTCTTACTAGGAAAAAAAACGCGTAAAAAACTTACGTCTACAGGGCGAGGAAAATACTAAACAATATAGTTGACAGATTATTTTAATACATCTTTACAAAAATAAATAACTGTTAAGTTTTCTTTCCTATGTATAAAAGACTGTTCAAATTAAATATGTATATTTAAGGGCTGTTATCTGAATTTGTTTTAATAGCATATGTACTACATATTTTTAAACAACAGTTACACAAGTAATAAAATTTTCCAAAATTAATTGTGTGTAAACGATTGTTCTGCTCTTATTAACATTGCTTGGCAAATATAAAACATGGTTCTTATTAAAAAAGATGATAAAACGATAGTAGTACATTTAAGGTTGAAACATTAATAGTCCGAACAATTTTTTTTGTATCTAATATAATGTTAAAAATATCTGAAAATATAATGATAATTTTTATAAGTACAGACAAATGAAATTGTATTAAAATGATACAAGAAATATAAGAGACTAATTTAGGCAAGACAAACTTACGTGGCCAATTATCAGCTTTTTTGTTTTATCACTTTTACTGAAAATAAAGTACCGAAATATGTTACTTATGTTTTTCCTAATATATTGAATACTTCTTATTAATTAATAGTTGCAAACGCGATGTAATTATAAACGCACGTTATACAAAACACTCTGCGAGTGTTACTATATATATACATATAATGTTTTTATTCTAGTATACTATACTCACCAATTCATCGTCCGATCCATCTGATATTTCTATGAGGCCTATATGTACATCTGACGTTTCAGGTTGTACTATCGATTTCGAGAAGAGTGTATCCAAACATACAACAGAATATGCGTTTCTTCTCAACATTTTCTCCATCGCCTCCTTTAAGGAATCATACGCATCTCTCATACCTTGCGGGTGTGGAGATAACAGATCTAAAAGCGTCGTCTACGATTAGTCATTCGTCACTTTTGTTTTGTCATGATATTTTGTCCACCAAAGAAAAACATAGATACTTACTTTTGTACTTTGACTGACTTACATCGAAAAGATGAAGATAAAAACACATTTGATTATACAGACTCATATCTGAAACCTTTAAGTAATATTTTAGCTTCCAATGTGCTTCAAATCGACGAAAGCGATAACAAACATTTGCTTACTACTTTATGTAATTCACCCTCTCCGCATGATCTACAGGTGGGATACTTTTTATCACATCCTAATGGGAGTTCTTGCGTTCTTTCTCCACATACTGGACTTTCACATTCTAACCATCCCTTATAATATTCAGAAATTGCTTCCCGTACGGCAAGTGTCATTACATTTTGTATAACATTAGCATACGTCCAAGGCTGTACTTTGCATTCGGGATTCGAACAAGTGGCAAGTGATAACTGCTTACCAGTAGGCTGTGAAATAATATTTCTTCTTCGTTATATAGCACGCGAAGAAAAAGCAAAGAAAAACGTTGTTTCTACGATCTCTTACCGTCTCGACTATCACATTTTTAATTATAATTTCTATTTGGCACTTTTCGTCCCTACAATTGAATTTCAAAGGAAGACAATATCTAAATCTCTCATCGTTCATTATCAGCGGTATACTATTAATATCTTGATCGTGTATTACTCTTTTAGATTTATAAATTTTCTCCAAACCTGTGATGAATTTTAAAGATTTCATAGACAAATATTTGCTAGTTTTCATATAGTATAACCATGTGACTGATGTCGATTAAAATTTTACCAAGATTCGTAGCTAATAAAACATCATCGATTCCCTCAATTGGTTCACAGATTCGCAAAGCAATAGGAAATACTTGGCTCAGTAAATAGTAATTGACGTCCACTTTTAAGGAATCACTCTTCTTGTATTCATCAATATGATATGCTCTTTCGGTTGCGGATCTGCCTGTTCCATCCTAGCAAATAACAATAATAATTATACAATCGATAGTATTCATAAAAATACTACAGAAATGTTATTGATCAATGAAATTACTAAATACAAACATCGCATATAATGTAGGGGACGGTATCTCCGGCTTTCCACATTCTACCACCCTCTTTATTTAATCTTAAAGCTACTTGTACGTGAGATTGTTTAGCATCTGGATATTCGTTAGGATTTTTTGATAACTGTTTTGTAATAACCATCGAGGATAAGGAAACTTGATTTTCTCGAACGCTTTTTGCAACGTCTTGTAGCATGCCAAAAATTTCGCCCAACCGATTATCGTTCGATTGATTAGACAGTAATTGATCCAGTATTTTCCTAAAAATAATTAGTAATATTATTACATACAGGGTAACATATCCCTAAAAAATACGAGTAGCTATAAGTTTTATTTACTTTCCAACATCACACGCCAATTGGGACCAATCTCGTCTCACGATATCTAAACCTTTATGTTCCTGTGTCAATTCTATTTGTCCATTAGGCAATTTTGTCATTATAACTGCGGCATACTTCTTCTTTTGTAGTAGCAATAAATAACGAAAGACCCCATCGATATCTAATTCTACTTGTTTGTATAATTTGTTCACCTCTTGTTTGATCTACATATCATTTTTTTGATTATAAATTTTTGGTATTTTATTATAAAATAAGTAACATGTATATACACATTATTTACACAACGCTTACCTTTCTTCCGACAGCGAAAACTTCCTCGTACTCTAATAAATTCGTATTTATCATTATAGAATCTGTATCTCCGTAAATAACATCATAATTCAATTTTTCGACCAGGCCTTTTGTTCGCTGCAATATTTCACGTCCTTTCGCTGCAAATATAATCGGTGTCTAATTTTTTTACACATCATTTTACAAGTGGGTATTATTAATTTTGCTATCGTATTGTACCAGTAACTAAGGCAGCAAGTCCTTTAGCATAAAATCTACAATGCGATGCACCCAAACAACCATACATAGAATTTGCTGTAAGCTTTAAAGCTAGCTGCCTGATATTATATTGCGTCTTCAGTTCAGGTGACACGTTGGGCGTTTTCATTAACTTTTTCACTTGTCGTCTACTTTCAACCAATTTACGAATTTCCGTTGGAATTACTCCAGGTTCCAAATGTGACTCCGGAATAGATAAATCCTATGTATAATTTGAATGAAAAGGTAGATGCAAATACATTGTTCGGTCAATAATAATATATAAATTTACCGCACTCTCGGCATACGCAGCGCCGGGAACCGTAGTAAAACATAAATTATACTCCTGTATGATACTCGGATATAAAGAATTAAAATCCATCAACAAAATAAGCTTATCGTAAAATCCCTTTTTCGGCTCAAGAACTAAACCGCCAGCGTAAGCTGCTTTCTTTCTGCCAGAAACCTCTAAGGTATAAAATGATATTAATTATACGTGGATTATAAATTAAGAATAATTTGTATATATTTAAAAAATGATGCCATTACCGTCGTTGTTTTTCCCCTTCCTCGTAAATCGTTTATCCGGCGTTATGTAGTGTTTTAAATGAAACGCATGCAACAATAAATACTCATTTCTTTCGGCACGACCTGCTGTTAAGGTTCTTGATATAACATTTCCTATAAAAAAAAATACGTATATACATTTTTTAAGTCCGTAAATCATCTATATTATTTCATTTGTAGTCAACTATTTACCAGCAATACATGTAATTTGCAGAGCAAGTGGCAGAATATTCAATTCGAAAACGATAGACAAAATGTACAATGCCTCGGTCAATGTTATTTTAATCAAACTATCTATTTGAGTTGTTGTATTATAAAACGATGCACATTCTCCAGGCTTGATTTCTTTGCATTCATTTTCTTTCTTCTTCAATACCTACACGATAAAAATAATTACAATGTAGTACATCCCCTAATGTTAATTAATATTTCGGAGATATTTATAAAGAATTATATAAATAACTATTAAATATTTACCGCTGTACAAAGAGACTGCAAATCGTAGCTTCTAACTTTGAGATTCAATTCTTTAGCCGACACTTGTATGTCACACATAGGACGACCAGCTAATGCTTGATTTAAGATCATCTTTCCCTGAAATATATTTTTACAATTGTATTCTGTCGCATTGCGCTTATTATTATTATATGCATCAAAAATACACTGATGTACGTAATTAAAGGAGCACTAAGAATTGCCGATTTTGAACTGCTGTAGGAATTTTTGTAGAAAGTTACAGCAAGTCTAATTTTGTACGCCAGTTTCAATAAATATATTCTATACCTTTATAACGGGGGGTGCAGAACGTCTTAATCTGCTGATTCGACTCCAATTGGAAACTTTCAATGCAACCATTCTATGCAGTAAAATATCGAATTGGAAGCCGCAGTCGTACCCAATTAATAAATCTGGTTCTGCTGTATTCATTATATTTAATAATTCTTCAAGCAACTCTGTTTCTGTTTCAAATCTCATTACTTTAGTATATGAAATGCTTGAAAGCATTTCACGTGCTTGCCTTGGCCAAGGAGTATCGCGTGGATGTGTGATTACTGTATGAAATAAAAAGGGGTGTATTACACAATTAAATATACATATTTTTAATATTAAGCTTAACAAATACGTACAACAAATATGTTGTTGAAATGGCGGTTTCGGTGGTTCTTTATCAATATGATATTTCCGATGTATAAGTATTGCGACCATCACAACTTCGTTCTGTTGCGATTTAGAATTTAAGGACGTGCGTATATTTAATGTTGATATTACTAGGGGTGGTAATGCTTGAGACTCAGTGACCACAGATATATTCTCCATCTTCATGCAATTCGCCTATACAATTGTAGAATTATTCATGAGTGGCTCATGATTTTCCGATAATAAGTTTTGTTACAAAATTCAAGTACTATACCTTTATTTTGCACCAACTGGTTTGCACACCAGTGGGCAATGGATTTTTAATATCTAACCAGCATGGCCCTTTAATGTTTCTTTCTATTAAACACAATTCTAAAGCATTTACTGTAGTTCCGAACACACGTTCTATCGATGGTCCAGAATAATCAGACGGCATAGGTGGATAGTGCGCGGAATACCTTACTTCTAAGTATTCACACTTTGCCGGTGTACCCTCCTGTTCAAAAGCGTAATGTTTCATAACTTTACTCGAGCGAAATTCTTTGATTCCCAACTTGTTTGCATACTGATTAAATTCTTTGTACACATCTTCCATTGTGTTTAATTGCATTTCTTCTTCTTTACTTTCCTTGGAAGACGTTTTTATCTAAAATTTGTCAACTATAATAGTCCCTCCAAAATACATTTTATATTTCGATTCAGGCATACATTAAGATCTATACACGAATATACGTACATATACTCTAGGAAGAAGATAAATTCTTCGAGGAATATTTTTTATCGTCAAACAACAAGAATAGTGTTCTTTTACAGAGGGTACAAAAACTTTCCCAAACATGTACACAATTCCGGGTTGCTTATACAGATCTTCATACGCATCCCACCAATAAAATCTAAATACCTCCTCCTTATTCGCATTAGTTATGAGTGGTAAAGATAGCTCTGTAGTATCAACAGATACTTCAACATTTGTTTGCGAATCGAATTCGACATCGAACTGTTTATTAAAATTTTCTAAATTAAAGTTTTCTTCTTCTATATCTTTATTCTTTGCTTGAATTTCTGATGTGTTTTTTTCTGCTTCTTTATCGATAGATGGTGCTGATTTTTTATTACAATCGACACTATCATTTTCAAAATCTGCGCTAGAAAACTGTAATAAATACACAACAGTTATAAATACTCGTATATATTAAGATCTTTCTAAATCATAGGTACCTACATCTTCCATAAACTGACTGAGATCTTCACTTTCAGTTTCAATTACTTGGCTGTTACTTATTTCTTTGATACTTTGTTCAGACTGTATATTTGACGCTGTAGCTTGTGAAGTGCCCGGAATCTCATCATCTATAATCATCTGACTATCGCTTTCATTTGCTGTAGTACTATTTCCAATCTGAGATATTGCTTTTGTCTGTGTATCTGTCTTTAATTTCTTTGGCTTGTCGAACATCACCAAATCATTGTCATCATGTTGTTCCACTTTTTCATGCTCAACAACTGACTGTACACTAAAATTATAATTCGTTAAAGACAATAATGCTACATAAACTAAAAGTATTGGGCGGTAAATTATATTATAATCTATAATATGTGTTTTCTAAACCTTTCATTCGATTGAGGTGTAGTACAGAATTTATTTTTAACAGTTCTTGTTGATGCCGGCTTTTTCGGCGTGCTATCCTTTTTCAATTCGGACATCAAGTCACCCAAAATATTGTCATCGTCTAATCCAACATCAGCCGTTTGCTTGGAAGGCATTTTCATTAGCATATTTTGAATATTCCCTTTCTTTTTAGTAACATCTTTCTTGCTTTTTCTAGGCCCCGATATTTTCTGTTTCCTTGCCTCCTGTATGCTTTGATCATCCAAATCATCATCGAAAATTTCCCTACCATCTTCGATGTAACCGCTTTCCCCTGTTCCGAGAAATAACAAGTTTAAAACAATCTTGCTTCTTCATGTTTAATAAATGTGTAGAATTATGTGGCCTATATTTCTTCTAAGGAAACTTCATTGTAAATGTGCTGGATTTGCTGGGCTAATAGCGTAGAAAAATCTTTGGATAATACAGGGGGATTAATAAAGAAATATTAAAGTTGTTACCGTCGTCAACGATCCAATCATCGGTTTGCCTTTCTATCACAGTTTTGCTATATTCTTTCTCGTCAACTTCTTCGTAAACATTTTCCAAATCGTCGACCTCGTATTTATGTTTACTACCTTTTAACTGTTTCAACTTTTCCAAAGCCGAAAGCCTTCCTGTTTTATCAATTTTCTGCCGTTTGCTTCTTCCTGCTAAATTGATTAATAACGCGATCGATAAAATTGTTTATCAATTCACTGCGGAGAAAAGCTGTCATTCGAGAGTACTTGTCGCAAATTAAGTACAGAATATAAATATTGCGAGCACTTACATGGTGTGTCACTCATTGTCTCGAAAGATAGAAATTGCGACGTTGAAGCAAGATGCAGTTATTACAGGCGATGTTCTTTAAATATCTCAAATAATTCTTATAAGGAAGAAAACAAAAACATTTGTTTGAGGTTTTTCAGTGGCACATGCATTTAGTAGTTTTGGCGGGAATTTTGCCGTGACCGATATATATCTAGACATCGATTATTCTCGGTTGGCATAATTGTGCCAACTTTTATACATAACATACATTGCTAACTTCGCGCGAAGGGTTTGTGTTCAACGATCGAAAAAGTGCAAGAAAGGGAATTGCTCTGATTCGAAGAACAGTTTTTTTTTACGTAAGCATTTCTTTGTTGCAATAGACATTATTAATAAACGCAATGTACGACACAATTCTCTTTTTTTCGTCATGCTGATGTACAAAGATTAAATCGTGTATTTTCGTATTGTCGTCATTGTATGTCTCTCCTTATAGTGAATTTGCAAATTATTCAACTGATTTTAAATGTCTTTGTATCGAAATATTAAATGAATGTTATTATTTATTGCACCGTTCTATATATATAAACTTGAACATAATATTTCGTGAAGTAATAAAACGTTATTTATATTATTATTTATGGTATTACCAGAAATTTGGCAAAAAAGGAGATAGGAAAGGAATTACGTTCCTGAATTTCGTTTTTTTTATTATTTTAGTTATAATGTCAAAAGCACATAGTCCTAGTGTTTTTAATGGGGAAGCCGATAATTTTTATGACCCAAATTTTACTTTGGATATTAATAAAAGGATGCGTGTACCAAAGAGTATTCGTGTGAGCGGTGACTATACAGATGACGAAGTAGCTGGTACAAATGGTTCCAGTTGGAATCAGGTGGTAGCTGCAGAAAAATTTGATATGCACGTGCCGGACAGAATTTTAGTTGTCGGTAAATAACATAATCCTGCAGTTTTTCTTTAGAAACTAATGCATTCATGTTTTGATGTAATTAGATCATCTTATGACTTAAGTTAAATAAAAATTATATGCCTGTCGTAAGAACCGTATTAAATTGGAATAAATACATACAGGACAAGAACAACATCTTGGAACGAAAGCCCCAATAAGAGAAATTACATTAGAAAATGCTGTATTACCAGTTGAACCAGGCATGGTACGTGTACAGGTAAATATTTGTATGTTATATAATATGCAAATAATCGTACAGTTATTTGTAGTAGTAGTCAAATTGAGTAGATACGTCAAATTTGTACATTCTCTTCTAGACACCACCGAGGATCTTAACATTGGATAATCACTATTTTCCTGCAGTTGACGAGGACGAATATAACGGAGATTCGTATTTGAGAGAGACTAAGGATTCGGTATCCTCAAAAAATCCTGGACAATACTCTACAGAGACACAAATAGTTAGGCACGCTAGGTAATAATTTTCTTTTCTTCCGATTGTAAAGAGATTGTATAAAATTATGTATTTTTCTTCGCAGAGAGCCAACTCCTTCATATAATGCGCTAAATGTCTCCCTTCCACCTACCGAAGAGATACAGCATTTACGACGCCAAGTAGGAAAATTGAATCGCCGTGTAATGGCTATTGAACTTGAGATGTTGCAACGTCAACAAAGAGACAAGATTTTATATGCATTAACGTTGACGTATTTAATCCTTAAAGCTTTTTCCTGGTTAACAAGGAACTAAGTTTGTGTTGCGATAATTTAAGAGGTATGCATCTTGTTGTGAGATGATGGTGCTCTTAGTTCCATATAAATACTAGATGTTCTGTCGAGAGTCTACCTTCTCCATAGAGACGATTTGCAATCGAAGACCTTGCATCTAGATTATGTGAAATTATGAGAAATCCAAAATGAATGTATCGTATATATTCAAAATGTAATATTTACAGGAGAGTACTACAAAACAAATTTTCAAATGGCTATCTTATAAATCTCCAACATTCGTTGTTGTGATTTTTCCCGTTCAACGTGTTCAATCAATTGATATTCTTCCCTATTTCATGTGTATAAATTTGGAATATATACGATACTGATTTTTTTTAAACAATCGAATTGAAACACTTGGATATGAATGTTAGGTATAATTTGCATTAGGAATGTAGCAGAACATGATTTTCTCGACACTTAAGTTAACGATCTATTTTACACTAGAATCGATTTTACATCTATGTAATTGTTTAGAGAAAACGGAAAAGTATTAGACACAATTAAACTATAAATAATTGTAAATTTTTAAGGGTGAGAGGCATGTTTTGAAATTGTAGATGTGCTATCCATTGAAATTGAAGTTAATTTTATCTTTTCCTTGATTTACTGTTTTCCAATTATGTTGTAAGAGAAAATATTACATTGTAGTGATATACGGTGACGAAATTATGAATGTCGACTATTATCAATATTTAAACCACTATTAGGTTTGTCACATTTTTCGTGGCTCTGATGTGCATTGTACATTTATATATATAAATATAACTAATCTTAAGAAAAATAAAAAATAATTGTATGACCATTGTTTTAATTAATATATAAATAAAATTTCCTTAGAATTGTTATTAGCTAGGCCATAGATTTTTGGTATTTTAATTATATAGAGATTTTATGAAAACTTTGACATCACATATACCTAAGAAAGAAGCTAAGTCCTATTGTGTCACCAAATAATTAAAAAGGTATTATTACTAATAACTACGAAAAATCGTTTGAGATTATGTCTCTAAATGTAAATGAAATCAGATTTATCTATGTGAAATGCATCCCATAACATTATATTGAAATAACCATCTTATAAATCTAAATTTCATCGTAACAGATCAGTAATTTGTTAATTTTGTTACGATATATGCGGAATGAAAAATAAAACATTGTATTTTATTGTTTTCGATGAGATTTACAATACTGCGTCAATAAATACGCATGTAACAATAAAATACAACTTTTATAGACATTGATGAACACTTTAATGCCCACATTATTGCATAGTCGTACAAAATGTGAAGATCATAGGAATAAAGGGTGGAATTTGGCTCTATAAAATTTGTCCCTATACAATTCGTGCAAACATTACTATTGTTATACCCATTTTTCACATGTGTCTATTAACCATTTAAATAACGCGTGTATAATACGTACGACATGAATTAACAATGCATTGCGTAATATCTGTAAGCTGCATTCGTTAATAAATAGATCTCTATCCCTAATCTTCGCATAGAGTAACGTGAATCTAGTGAGTATTAAACTAAAAAGACGTCCCGTATTATATGTATAGTGATAACCGGTTAAAAAAGACCGCGACAGTATCGAATCTAAATTACTTATCGCACGGGGGAATCGCAGAAAACCATTGTAATCTAATTAACAACAGCAATCTTACTAAATCGTGGAAAAATCTTGCGTTTCAACGAATTGGTCGTACATACATATACAGGGTCCGGCGGAGTATATGACCACCCTCTTAATGGGGGGTTACTGGGGTGATTCTGAACAACTTTTTCCTTTACCAAAATGTTGGTTAAAGCTTCGTTTTCGAGTTATTAACGAAAAACACTGGCCAATCAGAGCGCTCGGTCGCGTGATTCCCAACGGATCTCAACCTCGGTCCGTGGTCGTGAACGAACGCGCAGGGACAGTTATGTTACCTCGTCTTAAATTAAGAATAATGTGGAATTATTCGTTATTCGTGAATAACAAATAAACTAATAAGTGTTCGATACGTTTATTCGTTATCCGAAAAAACAAAGTATTTTATTACTTATGAATTATTATTTGTTTAACAGCACGTTTTCAGGTGGATAAATTGTGTTTTAAGAAAAACGGTTTGGATAAATAATGTTAGAAAAAGGCTAGTTAAACTTACCAATTCGTCCACAAATTAACCTGCTCCGAAGGAGGGGGGTCCTTGACACTGGGTCATTGCGTCGATCCTGACCTTCCACAACAGCTGATGTTACAGCCGTGTCGATGCACTGTCAATTTTCTTGCACAGTCACTTCACTTAACGGTCACTTTCACTTTTTGGAACGATTATCGTTCCTACGTTTAAAAAATTGTTGCTATCCAGTCGAATACAACCGTGGCGCGAATGAACGAAATGTTTCAGCGCAAGGTGTTTGATCGCCGGGATGCAAGTCGAGGTACCGAGAAGCGGCAGCATTATTATTAAAATCGCACTGCACAAATAAAACAAACATTTGATTGTACTCCTGATTTTAAAGATACATGTTGCTCGTTCGAATAGACGAATGACTCTGCCAGCTAAAGCGTTTCCTTGGTCCTAGATGAACATTCGTTAAAGAAGGGATATTGTTATAATAGAATGCAGAAGAAATGTTTCTTACTGGAACGCTTAAGTGGCTAGCAGTTTTGGCGTCAACCTCCACTACACGAAAGAATACCCCTGCGCTCTAGGGGGTGGCATGGTTTTCGTAACTACGGACCCCGATTGCGAAGCGAGACCACACACACCAGACAGTGTGGGATTACACTGTTCGAGAAATTTCAATAGAAGCGAAATAGTTTTCAAAACACATGGCGGCGGCAATGGTATATGGAAAACGAAATTATTTTATAACTTTCGTTAATGGTTTCCTTAGCAGAAAGATCTGCTCTATCGCGTGAACTTCGTTAATTTCAATATTTTATATTGAATACATCCATTTCAATTTTTTTTATTGAATTTTATTTGATTGAAATTTGTATTGAAATTAACGAAGTTCACGCGATAGGGCAGATCTTTCAATAAATTAGAAATTAGAATACGATACGCTTTCCGAATAGATTTCTGCTAAGGAAAGCATTAACGAAAGTTATAAAATAATTTCGTTTCCAATATACCATTGCCACCGCCATGTGTTTTGAAAACTATTTCGCTTCTATTGAAATTTCTCGAACAGTGTAATCCCACACTGTCTGGTGTGTGTGGTCTCGCTTCGCAATCGGGGTCCGTAGTTACGAAAACCATGCCACCCCCTAGAGCGCAGGGGTATTCTTTCGTGTAGTGGAGGTTGACGCCAAAACTGCTAGCCACTTAAGCGTTCCAGTAAGAAACATTTCTTCTGCATTCTATTATAACAATATCCCTTCTTTAACGAATGTTCATCTAGGACCAAGGAAACGCTTTAGCTGGCAGAGTCATTCGTCTATTCGAACGAGCAACATGTATCTTTAAAATCAGGAGTACAATCAAATGTTTGTTTTATTTGTGCAGTGCGATTTTAATAATAATGCTGCCGCTTCTCGGTACCTCGACTTGCATCCCGGCGATCAAACACCTTGCGCTGAAACATTTCGTTCATTCGCGCCACGGTTGTATTCGACTGGATAGCAACAATTTTTTAAACGTAGGAACGATAATCGTTCCAAAAAGTGAAAGTGACCGTTAAGTGAAGTGACTGTGCAAGAAAATTGACAGTGCATCGACACGGCTGTAACATCAGCTGTTGTGGAAGGTCAGGATCGACGCAATGACCCAGTGTCAAGGACCCCCCTCCTTCGGAGCAGGTTAATTTGTGGACGAATTGGTAAGTTTAACTAGCCTTTTTCTAACATTATTTATCCAAACCGTTTTTCTTAAAACACAATTTATCCACCTGAAAACGTGCTGTTAAACAAATAATAATTCATAAGTAATAAAATACTTTGTTTTTTCGGATAACGAATAAACGTATCGAACACTTATTAGTTTATTTGTTATTCACGAATAACGAATAATTCCACATTATTCTTAATTTAAGACGAGGTAACATAACTGTCCCTGCGCGTTCGTTCACGACCAAGACCGAGGTTGAGATCCGTTGGGAATCACGCGACCGAGCGCTCTGATTGGCCAGTGTTTTTCGTTAATAACTCGAAAACGAAGCTTTAACCAACATTTTGGTAAAGGAAAAAGTTGTTCAGAATCACCCCAGTAACCCCCCATTAAGAGGGTGGTCATATACTCCGCCGGACCCTGTATATATAAAATATATATATATACACATATATATAGGGACCTTATCGTCGTAAATGTTAGACAAGCTGTTAATACATACGAGAGGTCAGTGCACGTCACGTATTTATTATTCGGAGTGGCGAATTTTGTGCAAATTTATCTGTTTCGAAGTGTAATAGGAAAGGGTTCCTGAGACTCTCTCGCGGCGAGACTTTACGGGAAAATTACGCGGAGGTCTCAGGTTCAGCGGGTATCGAAGTTGAGGACACCCCGTCAGAAAGAAAGTGTCTTGTCGCGTACTTGTGCGGTATAACGCTGTTGTATGTAATCGTGGTATAGCATTTGAAAACTTTATTTTATTGAGGCACAGCCGTCTATTTGGCGTCTGTGAAGGGCAGACAGAAAGTGTGTGACAGGTTATGTCAACTGGATTGGCAGGTGCTGTTTCAAATCAGGTCAGTGTGTTGACTTGCTACCACACCGCTATACTGCAGATACCTTTCACTGAAGACAGCCATTCTAAATTTTGTATATTTTTCCATGCAACGGAATGCAGCGGATGAAAGGACAAACCAACAGTCAAGGTGAGACTTCCTATTCGCACACAATCCTTTTTTTTCCCCCATTTTCACTTCCTCTACAATAATGTGGTTATTGTATTTGTGATCGTATGCGCGATATTCGTCACAATAATCACTATACGAGTGCATAGATTTTTTTTTTGTTCTCCAAAGTATATAATTATTTGACATTTATTTATTGTATGCAATCTTATCAATGCATCGTGATATCGGTTGATTGTTGATCTGTGTATTTTTCCTTTTTCATTGAATATTCTTGTCTATGTTCTGATCGTGTATCTATATACATATATGTATACATAGTGCATTAACCTATCGGTATACCTTAATATATTTTTGTCATAATAAATTATCAATAATATCTTGTTGATATTGCTTTTTCGGATAAATTTAAAAGTTATGTTTACTTGTACGCTGTGATCAATATTGCGTATATAAAACGATCTCACGAGAATATAGTTATTACATCGTTTACGATACACACATCCAGTGAAATTATTAAAAATATTACATAATTTCTTGAGAAAAATCAAACTGCCTGCTCTTTCTAAACAGATATATTTACTTGTTATGCGGACTATAATTTTTACATTGACATGACGTTGTCTCGTGCACAACGTTTATAATAATTATTTATTTAAAAATTTGCATAAATTGAGAAATAAAAATATTACATGTTTTAATAATAAAATATTATTCAGTATTACAACTTTATTATTTGTATTATTTATTATTTATTTGCTAAACAAGAATTGACATTATTTAGTGTACATAGTTTATAGACACATTGTAATACATCCTATACATATAATATTTGAACATAGAAAATTGAATATCTGACATTTTATTATTGTTACAAACATTTGTTTACGCTCTAGTATCGAAGGATTAATTTTAGATTACATTAATAAACAAATTTACATTTAGTTCATTAATTAGATAAAATTCCATCCTGATAGTGAGCAATGGTCCTAAAGAACACCAGCAACAGCCGCAGACAGAACATGGTGGTGCAGAAGATACTGGGTTTGATTCATGGAGAGGAGGCAACAGCACGCATCATTCAAGTTATACAATTGGAACTGGTGACCCATATACTCCTTATTATGCAAGTACTTCATTCCCTTATCAAACGTTCGGTGCCGGTGATGGCACTTGGTCAAACGGAACAGATCCTGTTGCATTCCTATCGGGGTATGGAGGTCAAATAGGTCACGATGCATACGGCATGGACGGAATGTTCTCCGCTAGTGCAGGAGGTGGTTTTAGTACATTTGGTCAACCTGCGTTCAATTATTTTCATGGAAATGGTGATTTTAGTGCTTGGGGCACACCGAGAAAGACGCGCTATGAAGATTATTATCAGGCACCGCGTGGAAATGAAAATTATCCAACCCCTAGTAACACAGAAATTAAGACTATTGAACAGAGTGTGCAAGGATTGTCGCTAGGAAGCGGAGAAGTTCCTAGACAAGATCAGCAAACTTCGTCTAACCAATCGATTAAGCCAGAGGCAAAGGAACCCAGAAAGATAACATGGGCCAGTGTTGCGAGTCAACCTGCAAAGCCTGTACCGCCACTTTCATCCTCTCAAGGTATGAAAAAAAAGGCTGGTATGCCACCACCCCCTATTGTGCCGGGAAAGCATAATATGGACATTGGAACATGGGGCGAAGGTAAATCTTCTGCTCCACCTCCAACGGCACCACCACCTCCACAGGTGCAGCCTCCTGTTCCACCGCCCCCACCGTTGACCCAGAGACAGAGACCACCTCCTCCCCCACCATGTTGGAACAGACAACCTACAACACCTCCGTCACCCCCTCAAACACAGATTCATATGCCTCCGCAACAACAACAACATCCGCATCAACATCCACAGCATCAGCATCAACAACATCCTCATCCGCATCAACATCATCAGCAGCAGCAGCAGCATCAGCAGCATCAGCAGCAGCAGCAGCAGCATCATCAACAGCAGCATCAACAGCAGCAGCAGCAGCAGCATCAACAGCAGCAGCAGCATCAACAGCAGCAGCAGCAGCAACAGCAGCAGCAGCAACAACAACAACAGCAACAGCAGCAACAACAACAACAACAATTGCAACCTCAGCAACCACAAATTACCCAATCACATCCTGTTTTAGATGAGCTGAAAGTGAAAAATGATTATAATCCTGTAGAATTTGATCAAACTGCTCCTGGAGCTAGGTTTTTTGTAATTAAGTCTTACTCTGAAGATGATATTCATCGATCCATCAAATATGAGATTTGGTGTAGCACTGAACACGGTAATAAAAGATTGGATCAAGCATACAGAGAAGCAAGCCGTGAAGGTGCACCATTGTACTTGTTCTTTTCTGTGAACGGATCTGGCCATTTCTGCGGTATGGCACAGATGGTGTCACCTGTTGATCATAAGAGCAATAGCTCTGTGTGGTCCCAAGATAAATGGAAGGGCCAATTTCGTGTACGTTGGATTTATGTCAAGGATGTTCCTAATGTGCAACTACGTCACATTAAATTAGAAAACAATGAGAATAAGCCAGTGACTAATTCAAGGGATGCTCAAGAGGTCCCTCATGCAAAAGGTGTAACAGTGTTGCGTATATTACATACTTATCGGCATTCAACAAGTATCTTTGACGATTTCGGACATTATGAACGTAAACAAGCGGAGGAAGATCAACGCAAAACGCCGTCAAATGCTATACAGCATCATCATTCTTCCAATCAGAGAAATAGAGGGGGACACACAGATATATCCAGAGAGCATCATCCTCATCCGACGCATTTACATCATCAGCGTAAAGTAAGTAATGATCATTCTAATGATGTAAATAGATACTACTTCGATATTAATTATAAGATAAAATTCATTTCAATTAAGTAATACGTTTTATCAATGCAGGAGCGGGATGGTGGTGGTCGCGGCCGAGGTAGAGGCGGATCACGCCAGTAGCGGTGGATACCAGAAGAATATAATACTATTCATAATAGTAATCAACATAAAGGGAGCACGCTACGACTAATTATCGTCTTACTACTTACCTTTGCTTTCTTGGATACACAAAGGGCTTCTAATTCTTGTGACAAAACTATCATCGTTGAGACTATTTCCTTCAGTTAAATAATCAACATATATGATAATTAGCGTCGCGTCGGCAGCATAAATATTATCAATCGTAACTACTATGAAGAGGAACATAATTACAATTTCAAGGGATATTGGGGTAACCTTGCGGACAGTTGTATGCATACAGTGTGGTGTTGCGTGCTATTCATCGAAAGGTGTTTCTTAAACGTACAAATTAAAAATGAAAGAAAAAAAAAGAGCGATATGGAACAGAAGAAAAAACTGTAACATGTGGACTAACCCTTGTAAAATGCTTAAACTTTTGTTGATAATGAGAAAAATCTATGCGAGAACAATATTGTAAGCAAGTGTCATTTAAATCAATTACCATTTTAAACTTTGATGGACATGTAACCTGGTGCCTGTGGCTGAAAGGACTCACCTTTCTTTGTTATAAAGGTGCAAGGGGCTTATTACGACATTTTAAGTTTATTTGTAACAATTATGCTTGATCATCGGATAATAATAGAAATTATTGTCAACTGATTATTTTATGCATATTCTATATCTATTGCAAATTATATATATACATATATATATATTTATGTATATACATATATGTGTATGTATATGTACATATATATACATATATATATATTATTATATTATTCATGGCTGCAAAAATGATCTAAAATATTATACGACAAAAAAAGAAAATAATATTGCAGTTACTATAGTAACGTATATGATGATTATTATTATAGTATTTGATGAACATTTCACGACATATGATACTTGATTGTTAAAACTGTTATTTTCCTTTTCTTTTAATGTTTGATGCATTCTTAGTCATGGTTTCATTATTTTATAAATTCAAGTTGTTTTTGAAAGATATAATAAGTATACTTTCTCATGCCAGCTGAAAACAACACGAAAGAATCGTTTTAAAACAGTAATATCACTAAACTTAAACAATTTTTCACGAATTACATGTAGGAAATCGAACATTTATTATGAGAAAAGCTGCTTAAATATTGAGGATTTAGCGAACTAAAACATATAAAATAATGGATTTTATTTTAGATCTTTTTCTTTTAATAGTTGTATGTACACGTTTATACGTAGAGTTGCAGATGGAAATTAATTTCTAGAAAATTACAAAGCGAACATTAAAATAATGAAATTTTCTTTCATGAATTTTATAAAAAATGAAATTGTATTTCATTGAATATTAACAGTATTTTAACAGTTATCAGATTTCATACTAATTAATCATGAAGTAGCAATGACATTGACATTTTCAGTTTATTCAAAAAAAAATCTATATAAAGTGCATCAATGAACGTGATGCAAACTTTTAAATCCAGGCATGCTTACTATGATATTTGATTTTGCGTACGCAATAATAAGTATCATAATCTAAATCATGTGCAGTAGAGATGTCTCTTTCGTTATTTCAAAACATTGTCAATGTTGATAAAACAGATGCATCTTATTAAAGTAATATATTAATGTTAAAAATGTATGACTAATGTTTTTGGAATCGAATCATCTTATTTGTAGCTCATGATGGAATAAGTTGTTCAAAACAATAATAGACATGTAATAATGTCTGAATAATTAAAGACAACTGAACATACAAATTATTAACGTTCTGTATTTCAGTTAAACAACGATTAAAAATTTTGTTGATCAATTTATTAATTACTATTCAATGGCAAAAAATAATTATTCTCATCAATCGTATTTTAGACTTTTGTTTAAAAATGTTTGCATCCCAAAGATTTATCTAAACTTTATTTTATGGTTAATACAATATATATGCTATACGTATACAAACTGCATCTCTGTATATTATCATTGTATTATAATATGCAGGCATACGAATAGTATACTCGTGATGTACTACACTGTTTAGTATTTACATTGTATAATCATGTTTGATTAAATGTTGAATCGAACGATGAATTTAATATTCAAATTTAACTATTACAAAATACCATTTGTGCAGGCAATGAATTTTCTAGGGAATACGAAATACTTGATTCAGTTTTAATTCCAAGTCCCGTAATTGACCGAACGATCAAAGGAATCGTACTATAATTGCTACTCAATATAATGTTCACGTTTCATAGTCATATGTTTATAAATAATTAACTAATTTACGTGGAACATTATTTAATTTGAAACAAATATTCTACATTGTGACAAACTAATGTATATTTGAAATATCGTTAAAAGTATTGCGTTAAACGTGATTATTAATGAGGAAATAATACCTCTCTTTGTTAATATTATTCTACCTGGTCACGCCACTTTACTTCCTTGTTCTGTCCAAATGTCTTTGGATCTTGAAGTTGACGAGACAAAGGTATTGGATCACCTTTCTGTAAACCTGGGCATAGTTCTTCCGGTGGTGGAGTACGTGGTCTTAATTCACCATGTTCCCCTTCGTATCTGCATTTAGCTTGAGCTTCAAAATGTTCTACACATTGCGCAATCTCATTGTCCCTGCCACTAGCTTTTTCCACAGGTTCAATTGCCTGAAGCTCTGCTTCCCCTGTACCTTGAATCTTTTTTGCTTCTACTCTTATATCATCAGAAAGTAAATTCTGTTGTACCAAATGGTCACGAATATTGTCTCGTACTTCCAACGGGAATTTCTCTGGATTCGCTTCAATGTAACGATAAACGAAAAGATCAACGTTGTTTATGATAAAATAATGATTAAAGATATTAATCATTGCGCCGACATAAAAGTCTCTCGGGGTGTAATACTCTGGATTATCTCTTCCCGTCTTTGGTTTTGGTATTAGTGTAGGTTTTAAAAAGCATCCCTCGCGGCGTCCCGAATTATGTTTGAACAGCTCTTGCACTGTTATCGTACCGTCGAATAAATTGTATTCCAAAAGGAAATCGCGGTCTCTGTCCTCTGGATGAACAGCGTCCATTCGCATTGCGTAACGTAATTTTTTAGGAAAATTAAGAAGTTGTCTAACGACATCCTTTTTAGGCGGTTTAGGCATAAATGATAAGCACGAGGCGTAAGTATCTTCCGGTGTGCCGAAAGTTATATGCGGCGGTGGTTTATATTTCAACGACGGCTTCGTTTCTTTCGACGGTATTGGAATTCCTTCTGGTTGAATTATTCCCAACATATCTGTATAGTATTTTCGTGTAAAACGATCGCAATCGTGTAGAAAGAATCGCCGGCTGAATATAAAAATCGTTCCACCAATCTACAATTAAAAGTGAACCTGTATAAATCTAAAAAGATAGAAACATAAGCCCTCTGTTACTTGGGAGCCTGCGAATAGACTCACTATAAAATCTTTTGGTGTGTAATACTCGGAGATCTCCGGATCGCTATACTCCATATATACGGCAGGATAATTCGATGGTAAATTCTTCCAATCTTTTGGCACTTTCATTCTCTTTAATAACATCGCTACCGGATCCTTACCGCTGTTTTGCTTTTGTATTTCACGAATAGCAATCGTGTTGTCCGTCAGAAAATACATTATCCTATAATTATCGTCATTCCAAGTTGCAGTGAATGATAATACCATTTTATCGTATTCTAAAAATCGTCGCCTAGCATCGTCCGGAATTCGTGTAACACACACCGGTGTCTTTTGCTTATTCGAACGTAGCTCAGTGTAAGGATCTACAGGAGCTTCTTCTTTGTCCCCTACATCTATACCTTGACTTTCTAAAAACTCTCTGGTAAATAGATCGCAATCGATAGTATGATACACTACGCCATAAATACCTGAAAATCATGAAACTGAGTAATAAAAACGATACAAACGAAGAATATTGTCAATACGCAAACGAAATCCGTGCAAATAGATATAATCGCATAGACAAAGTTTCCTCATTAAACTTACATACGTCAATCCCAACATTAAAGTCCTTCCAGTGAAATGTATCGCCGTTTACATTTTTCTCGATTTTGTTACGACTAACAAGCTTCCCTTGACTGAAGCCAGCATTCCTTGTCGTGGGTTCAATTACGCATACGGTATCATCCTCCAAGAAATATACTATATTCACGTGGCGTATACGAAAATGTTCATCAAGGGAGTTGAACACTCCCTGACGGAAAAATGCTTTGAAGCAAAGGCTTTTTTGGGCGAATAACGCATAATGTGGTATAACTTGTCTATATGCATATCCTTTAACGCGACCATACGTTAATGATGGATCATAGCTGAATGTTAATTAATATTTTAACATTAGAAATACTAGTTTAGAGCTTGAAATATTTAATGGTACAAAAATTGGATTTTACCCGAGCTAATATTTATATGTTCGATTGATGATTACTCACAATGCAGTATCTTCTTCTCTCAAATATGCTGCAGATGCGGCATCAACCGGCCTTCCTCCGATACCAATTTTGCTATCACGTACTACGCGATAACCATTTAAAAAACGAAATTTTTGTAATAATCTATAATCTTTGATCTTTGAAAAAAAAACAATTTGTTCTCACTTAATTTTATTAATTCAAGAGCGTCACTAAGTAATTCGATTCTCTTTTCTAACTTACACTAGGGTCCTGAAATTTGTAGCCTGGTAAAAGCGGTAGGTTCTCCATATCAAATTATAAAAATATTTGAGAAAATATATTTTCAAAAGGCATATTTCTATAGAGTTGCTAATAAAACCATATATGTAGGTACTAGAACATTGTTTTCGCTGGTTTCTATAACAACACACTAGCATCTATTGATGTAACAGAACTTTTATCAATATGTTACCTTTTTCACTAAAACAAATACTTAGCATCCTATATTTACGAATAAAGAATAACTAAGTCAAATTATATTTGATCATTTATTTTTGCATAAATTATTGACAACAGTAGCATTGGATGGTTTTCTCTAAAATGTGTTAGTTGCCCTGACAGTGAAATCACAAACTAATTATTTCCTTAAAAATAGCCATACACCCGGCAGATAAGCAGCCAGCCACCGGCACTGTAATTAACCATGCAAATGCGATATTGCGAAATAATTTCCATGAAACTCCCTCACCGCCGCGTGAAGCCCATCCCACGCAAACAACGGATCCCACTTTGCAATGAGTTGTTGACACAGGTAATCCAGCCTTACTAGCCAACAAAACTGTTACTGCTGCTCCTACCTACAATTCGTGCGCAACAATATATACTTAAACAATAAAACTTAACAGATGATATCAATATGTGTCCTGCGATTGATATTCTTAAATACCTCTATAGTAAACCCAGTAGTTGGTGTGATACGTGCCAGATCTTGCCCCAGAGTTTGTATGACTCTACGTCCCCACACCCACAGGCCGGTTGATATTCCTAAACCACCGTAAAGCAATATCAGCAGTGGAGTGTCTGCTTCTTGCCTAGCTGAACCCTCTGCGTACACAGCCCAAAGAGCAATAAGTGGTCCAATCGCGTTGCTGACATCGTTGCCACCGTGCGCAAAACTGCCAAACGCTGCAGTTAGTACTTGCAAAAAAGCAAACAGCTTCGATATTTCGGGTGGTTCTTCGTTCTTTCGTTCAGCTTCGATTTGAGGACCCTCAGTGTCCGATCCTGCCACCATTAAAAGAGGACTCGCACTGCTATTACCGCGCAATTTTGGTGCTGCTTCTTTTGCATTGCCGTTGCTACTACTACTACTACTACACGGGGCCTCAGATATAACGGACAATGCTGTAGTTTCCTTTTTATCACAGGTACCAAAATTTGTTGTTGCTTTTTCGTTGCTACTTAGAGAAAGTAATATTCTCTTTCTTTGCCATGGTACTACAAATAAATAGACAATAACAGCTGAAAATAAACCGCAACCCAACGAAGCTAGCAAACTACCCCACCATGGCAGGTGATCCAACATCAAAACTGAAAGTGATGTAAATAGGATGGCATTAAGTTTAACTTGCATTACGATTTAACAGATTTATTAAGGCAGAGGTTTACTTACGTTTAGGTCCGTCGTGTACAACTGATATTACATTGATAGCAACTGTAAGACCGTACGCTAATGGGAGAATGTGAAGACCTTGTTCTAGAGGCTTACTAGATTGAAGTACCGATTTCCTTAGAAGCCAAAATATAGCACCTGATACAATTCCACTAAGTACAGGACTTGCGAACCAAGACGCTGCTATATTTGCCAGAGCTATCCATTTCACCTAAAAAATATATATTCTTAGATTGCGTTACGATCTCCATTTATCTTCAATATGATAAACGTGATATTACTAACCCCTGCAGTACCTCTGCAGACAAGTGAAAAACCGACTGTAGCACCAACAATAGAATGCGTTCCGGATATAGGTAACCGTAATGCTGTTGCTAGTAGTAGCCAAATACCAGATCCGGCTAAACTAGATAATGCACCGATCATTAATTCCTTTTCATGACCTTCGTATAATGTAACATCTAGGATACCCTTCCTCATAGTATCAGAAACCTAAAAGGTACATCGATTAGTTATATTTCCCACGATATAGCATAGGATGTTTATTAAATACCTTATAGCCAATGAGTACAGCCCCAGCAATTTCGAATATAGTTGCCAAGATGCATGCTTGAAATATAGTAAGTACACCCGCGCCGACACTCGTTCCAAAACTATTAGCAACATCATTGGCTCCGATTCCGAATGCCAAAACAAAGGCCACTAGAAATCCAACCACTACTATCCATACCAAATTCTCATCGTACGGGACATTCATTTTTACTTAGTTAACTTTCGCTTGAGCTATTGGTATAGACCTTTTTATCTTTACACATTTGTCAGTAGATCATTATGTTCGAATGCGTTCTCTTATCGTATTATTTGCTGGCGTTACATTACCGAACAAGAGAACGTACGCTTCAGGAAGAACTTTCAGTTTTATAAGTTATGCATTTACATATAAATATCTGTAGGTCAGAATATATTTCTCCATTCATATTTAAATTCCTATACGCGTGTACATATCTATATATATATATTCAATACTTTTTTCACTTCTAAAACAATCAAACTTGTAATTTTGTACACATAGCAGAGGTAGTATTTTGGTGTAGCACCTAGTATATTCAGCATAATGCTTTTTTCCATACAACGACGTACATAATTGGAATGCTCGATGGCATTAATAGTGGTATACCGTAAACACCTTCTCAAATTATTTTTTTACTTTATGTTAAGTATAAAATATTGTGTTCAACTTTGTAAGCATTCATTGTCACTGTCTTCTTTCCTTGAAAACACCCTGAACGCTGCTCTTCCGGCATCTGTAATTAACCGAAATGTATCCCTTCGCGTAATACACATATAGTATATATGCGTATATATTTTATAATATTCGATATTAAAATAGAAATGAATTCTCGAAAGCAATGCACCAATGCTCCTATTATTTTTAATTACCATCGCACATGCATCGTAAACGTCTTAAAATTAAGTTTAAAGAATAAGGTACTTCGATATTCACGAAGAATATTCAATTAATAGATTGCAACGGTTTGCCAATTTTCTCACGCTCGATTCTCGAAGGGGGTGGAGTCACCCTTTCGCATATCATGCAGCAACACTTGGAATCTTCGATGAACTTCACGATTCTAATAAAATTGTTTTATATGAAAATTTCGACCCCTCTTGGACGTACAACGACGGGGAGGGAACCATCTGAACCCGTGACAACAGGGGGTTGCTCGCACGAAACACGACGAAAATTTAACGATTGCAATATACAATTCACGGATTGTATCGAGAAAAATATGTATGGAAAGAAAGAAAGGAGAAATGATTGATTGATATAAACGAAGCTTTCAAGCGTGTCACATCGAATTGCTGTACGAAATTCTGAAAAGTTGCAGTTTTATATTACCACTATTTGCATCGTTCTTTGCCGATCTTGTGTGTCCCCACTTTGAATTCTTCCTTTTAAGAACTATGTAAGAAGATATATGTATATTATATGTCACAGAAACGGAAAGATGCGATCGAAAGTTTACCGAGAGAAAAAAAAGAAAAGGCAAGCTGTATATTTTCACTCACGAAACTGAATTTACTTTGTGTAAATCTTTGGCAATTAGGGATGCCGCTCCGGTCCGCGTGGGGGTAAAATATTGATCCGCAATTTGCCCGCGAAACTCTCATAGGGTATAACGCGAAAATGTGGTTTGTCGCACCATAAATATAACGTGTTCCTTATATGTATAATTAAATGAACAATTAATTGTCTGTTATCTGGTTTGAAAACGTGGGGGGACTTCTTTTTCATATTGTCACGGTTATTTACAATGTATTGCGCACTAACAATGAATCGAATTTTCGTCGGGGATTAACGAAGAAGTCATTGCATAAAGGGTGTTAAACGAGGTACAAATTGATGCGAACATAATTACCGATAATCGAATCCTGTTATATCATTGAACAGGAAAAAGACTATCTAGACGAATATTCGACCGTTCTATATTTAATACTCGCATACGTACTTGCATATTGATTTAGTGAATTTGAACAGACGAATGAAGTAATGCAAAAGAGTGCCACAAAACAAGATGCTCTGTATATACATATATATTACTGAAATTTAATAATCCAATGGGTATAATAACATCTGTAGGAATTTATGGAATGTGTTGCTGCCTTAAATTAATTAAGAAATCGACGGGAAATACTTGAACAGATATAATATTTATTTAATGTATCATATGTACAATCTGGTACTTAGAAGTTACAATTTAAATACGGGATAAGTTTAATATTCACTACAAAGTTGTTATTTTATTCAGAATTCCATGCTTCTTTTTCTTCTCGTTCCCTTATGACTTCTTGTAAGTAAGGTAGAAGATAATGCACGTCCTGTTTAACAGTAAAAATTACATTCATAAAATATTTGCACCCAAGGTAAAGACTAATGGTGCAGAATAATCAAAATTCTATAATTTATTTGTATTCAATTACATCTTCCAATTTGGTCCACTGTTCCTTCGGTAAAACCTTCTTCTGACACTCTAGTTGCATAGCTCTGATAATACGAAAATTGCGTTCTTCCAATAAATATGGGGGTATTCGCCTCAACGCTTCTTCCACGTCTGGTGTCTCACTAATGAGATCATCCCGACATAAACCTGTACATTCGGGTAAATTAAAAGATTTAGAATACATAAATACATGTATGTGTGTAGGTATATATTTCTTCAAATAATTTCTATCAATTCCTCTACTTAATATTATTAACGTTACATATATATATGCGTATGAGAAATGTATTTATAGTAGTATATAAATATTATTTTACCGTACTGATTAAATCCAGAAAGCTCGTATGCCCATTTCTGTAAGTTTGCTGAAAAATATGTAATATGCGTATAATTATATAAGACGATTATCCATTGATATGTTAGGATGAATTCTGCAAAATGCAAATTTACTCACGAAATGTACGCTTCAAGTAAGCTATCATTTTTATTCGACTGTGTATTCCTTAAGTGATTAACAATAAATTGATAACACTTGCTGTTCGGAACTACTATATCGTCTGTAGTTCTACTAGTCTCGACTGACCGAGATATAGGAACTAGCATTGTAATGTTAACATAATGTATCCCTAGCGCGCGATTCCAGGGTGACTAGACTGTGCAACGCGACGCAGTTATCCACCATTTTAATTCCGAATAATTGTAAAGGATTAATTTGTTTCGACAAAATTATTGTCACAATTAAGGGAAATTTTAGTTACAACCTTTGCAATATATAGAAATATATTTATTATTGCACAGTAACTTATATGCGAAATAACATTGAAAACCTGTAGTACGTTTCAGTTTTAAAATGTTCCTAAGATTCAATATAAAATTTCTTGGTGTACGTTAACGTTCAATATTATTCATTATGTTCCAGCATTATTTTCATCCGAATTATACTATCAGGATTATCATAAAAACTTGTGTAATTCGTAAAGCTCGAATATTGTTATTCGAAGTATCATGAAACTATTTGAAAAATACCCTAGATACGTAGCAGATGGCGCTTCGCGACTTGAGAAAGGAGGACTACTTGTTCGGAGTGTAGTTAGTTCATTGGTTGGTATATAAGCCCGAAGGGAACTACTTTTAGTGCCTCTTCCTCATTAAGAGTAGAGTTGTGTTCACGTGTGGTTGTGTCTCCTTTTTCCACAAAATAGGTCACACAACCCACTTCCATTCGTGAAATAACTCTTCTATAAAAAAAAACAAAAAAAATATAAAAATTATAAAAACTATAAACAAAAAAATCGAAAAACCGTAGCTGAAAACCGCGAAACGTAAGTAAAGTGTGGAAAAAAATAGTAATCATTGTGTTACGAAGTGCAACGTGGTCGGAAGAGCGCAAGCCATATTGAAGGAACGGTGAAACCAAAAAACCAGAGAATTTTGAATTTTAACCGCTGCACGACGCGAGAATAATACTAAAATGAATCCGGGAGCTCCAAATTATCCTATGGCCTCACTTTATGTGGGTGACTTGCATGGTGATATCACCGAGGCGATGCTATTCGAGAAGTTTTCATCGGCTGGGCCCGTACTCTCGATACGCGTCTGTCGTGATATGATTACTCGACGTTCGCTCGGCTATGCTTATGTCAACTTTCAACAGCCTGCTGATGGTAAATATACATTTCCTATTTAATATTTCTTTCCTACGGGTGCGTCGAGGCTTTTGGCAGGAAAAAAAAAATCCTGTTACATCATTTATCCGTGGTTGACACGTGTTTCGGATCATACAATGCCACCATATTGAAACCTACTTCGAACAAAGTAGATGGTCGTTGACGGTTGGTTGAGTCATGCTTTATTTTTTCCTCACTCTTCCCCTCATCATTTTACGGACGATACGCAATTAAATAATGTGCGATTAATGCTTTAAAATAAAACATTGATTAATTACAGAAACGCATACGATGTTAATACGAAATCTATTTACTTGCGTTTGTGTACGATTTACGTTTTAGGAAATATAACGGAAAACAATGAAAACAGATTTCGTAATATATATATATTTACGTGAAATTAACTGTTCGCCGATATAAATTTTCAGTAGAAATCGCATAAATATATATATTTATACAAATATATATATATGTATTCATGCGATTTATATGCATTTTCTTTGGAGATTGTTTTGAATTTCGACGAATTAATTGGGAATATTAAACGATTTTTCATTTCGCCGAAAACGGTATTTATTTGTAAGCCGATGTTTTTCTATTATCAAACAATTTTAACTTGTTGTATTTATTTACAAAAAAAATGAATTGTCGTTCTGGAACTAACTGATCTTAGTAATGTATATGTTATATACATATGTATATAGAGGTATCTTTCTTTGTTTATTTCAGCCGAACGAGCTCTTGACACTATGAACTTCGACATGATAAAGGGGCGGCCTATTCGTATTATGTGGTCTCAGCGTGATCCTTCTCTTCGAAAATCTGGTGTCGGAAATGTATTTATAAAAAATTTAGATAAAAACATAGACAATAAAGCAATGTACGATACGTTCTCTGCTTTTGGTAATATACTTAGTTGCAAAGTAGCTCAAGATGAATCTGGCGTTTCAAAAGGTTATGGTTTTGTTCATTTTGAAACTGAGGAAGCAGCAAATAAATCTATCGATAAAGTAAATGGCATGCTACTCAACGGAAAAAAGGTAATGCTTCGATTTTTTTTTTGATTAATTCTGTTGCCTGTTTACTTATCTCTTCATACGACCAATTCTTATCTATCATACTTTTATCATACACATTTATAGGTGTACGTTGGGAAATTTATACCCCGCAAGGAACGCGAAAAGGAATTGGGAGAGAAAGCTAAGCTTTTTACCAACGTTTATGTGAAGAACTTTGGGGAAGATATGACGGATGATAAACTTAAGGAAATGTTTGAAAAATATGGGACCATCACCAGTCATAAAGTAATGATTAAAGATGACGGAAAATCTCGAGGTTTTGGTTTTGTAGCTTTTGAAGATCCTGACGCTGCTGAACAAGCAGTACTCGATTTGAATGGGAAAGAGGTTGCTGAAGGAAAGTGTATGTATGTTGGTCGGGCGCAGAAGAAGGCAGAACGTCAGCAAGAGCTTAAGCGGAAATTCGAGCAGCTTAAATTGGAGCGTTTGAATCGTTATCAAGGTGTAAATCTTTATGTAAAGAATCTGGACGACAGTATAGATGACGAACGGCTACGGAAAGAGTTTGCACCGTTCGGAACAATCACCTCTGCAAAGGTCATGATGGAAGATGGGCGCAGCAAAGGTTTTGGATTTGTCTGTTTCTCAGCTCCCGAGGAAGCGACTAAAGCCGTGACAGAAATGAATGGACGTATAATAGTAACAAAACCGTTGTATGTTGCACTTGCGCAACGCAAGGAAGATCGTAAAGCGCATCTTGCTTCTCAGTACATGCAACGTTTGGCCAATATGCGAATGCAACAAATGGGCCAAATGTTCCAGCCCGGTGGTACTGGAAATTTCTTCGTTCCCACTATTCCTCAACCACAAAGATTTTATGGGCCCGCGATGGCCCAGATACGTACAACACCACGTTGGCCGGCGCAACCAAATCAAGTACGACCGAATGCGCAAACCGGAAGTTCCGGTTTCGCTGCGATGCAAGGTCCATTTAGAGCTACGCCACGTGCTCCTACTGCACAAGCTGGCACCATGCGAAGCACTCTATCTGCTAGACCTATTACAGGCAAGACAATTTTTCATTTCGCTGGGGAGGAACTGTCGATAAGTCGAACTAGTAAGACATTGTATTAATTCTATTTATTATTTCAGGTCAACAAGCGGTTGGCGGCGCAAATATGCAAGGCCGCTCTATGCCTGGTCCAGCAGTTGGAGTTTCAGCTCAAAACCGTCCGCCAAATTACAAATACACTTCGAACATGCGTAATCCACCACAAGCAATGGCAATCCCCGCTCCTACTCCTGTTCAGCAAGCTGTGCATATTCAAGGCCAAGAACCATTAACTGCCTCAATGTTGGCAGCTGCTCCGCCGCAAGAGCAGAAACAAATGTTGGGAGAGCGTCTCTTCCCATTAATTCAATGTATGTATCCGCAACTGACTGGGAAAATTACTGGAATGTTGTTAGAGATCGACAATTCAGAGCTCCTACACATGTTGGAACATAATGAATCGCTGAAAGCCAAGGTCGAGGAGGCCGTAGCTGTATTGCAAGCTCATCAGGCCAAGCAGGCTGTGGCTTCTAAAAAAGAGTAAAACATCTTAATTAGGATATTATTTTTATTCTTCCTTAATTGTTCGTAATATTGTTCAGTTTTTTTTCCTCATTCTGCGATTATCCTCGGTTTAAAAAGAAACATTTTTTTCTAAAAGCTTATACGGTGGCTTAAGCGATTACTACATGCAAGAATGACAGGAAGAAATTGTTATTCAAAACTAATAATTGATCGTGAAAGGGTTTTTCATCAAGTTTTATGATAATAAATTTTCCTTTAAAAATACGAGAATGAGTTTCTTTTCATTCCCTGATCCTTAATTTTGTTCTGATTTTTATTTTTAACATATCGATATATGCTAAGTTTGTATTATTACTATTGCGCAATGCGATGAGAAATGTAATGAAAGTTTAGAGAATAAACTATTTGAAGTGTTTAAACTGCAATTCGGCGTTCATTGAGTAGATTAGAAATCACTTGTTGAACTTTGCCTCCCCATTTTATTTCTGTTATAAAATGTATGAGCATTGTTCCTTCATCGTTTATTCTATATGCTTTAATAATGTTTTACATAAGTTACATTGTTGGTTCAACATTATTTTGTATGTACGGAAATGTTCCGATTTTGGATAAAAACGATTTACTTCGGCGGTAAATATAAGTTTGGGTTGATCAATAATTTACAATTCTTTATATAAGTAAATGAATCTGTATAAATTATGAATAAAGAAAATGAAATGAAAATTGTTTTATTATGCATATGATTTGTACATGCGATGTCCGGCTTATGCGTATACGTTCTATTGTTCCTTTAAATTCTAAGAATGCAAAAGAACTGTTGATGTGAAAGTTATTTGACTTAATATGGTAAATTTAATAGAATATTTGAATTTGAATTGTTATTTACGGAGATTTTAATTAGCAACATAGTTATTTTAAATGGGACAATACGTTTTTATTATTGTCGTTTCATTTGATAATTTCAAAACGAGTTGAACAATATGTATCAAGTATATATTTAAACTATAATTTATTGGATATCTTTTTATGAAGATTGAGGTCCCCACTTTTCATCACATTGTCGACAAAACACGTGACTTGAAAGTGGCGGCAACGATAGATGGTACATGTGTTAGTGACACTGATGAAAGCGCCCCACGTGAAAAGAACAATGGAAGGGGTTGCTTACGCGTGAGGAATCTCACCCTTATACATATCGTATATCGCTGCGTTAATTAAACATGGCATTTTGCTCCAATACACTCATAAAGATATGCGATAAATTATTGTTCAATATTGTTTAACGAATCTTGACAGGCATAGCAATGTGATAATAATAAAAGTATATCGTATATATGCAGTTCTATATTAACATAACATTCCAATTTTGATTAAATTTATTTCATCAAGTCCAATAGTCTTTGTAGAAAAAATTTCTTAGCAACTAAAGAAATCATAGCCTGCAAGAATATGGTACTCGTGGTTTAAAAGTTATAAACAATTAAATAATTGGCGAAAATGAACTCCCCGGGTCACTGCTAGTGTCCCGGCTCGTGGTGATTGTTTTTTAATCTACGGGGTCTCAAATGACAGGGAAGAGAACAAGCTATACGAGAAAAAGTGCCCCGTTGCTGTAATTATATGCAGTTGGCCGTAATGATTTTAATTGTTTATAACAAATGAACTTGTTGAACCTGTTGGGGAGATTGGTCTGGTTCGTAGCTTTAATTTAAGACCAGTCCGGTTAAAAAATATACATTAGAAGCTGAGAAAAACGTAATTGTTTAAATTAACGATGTAATCCAGAAATTCGGTTTTGACGGTGTAGAAAAGTGCTAAAAAGGCCGCAAACGCGAGATGGCGCCACATGTCTGATTATCGAATGTTTGTGGGGCAGTAGACCCCTTACCATTTCCATGTCACAAACAACGTTACCGACGAACTTTTAAAAAATTGTTATCTCGGGTCCTGGTGGTCATTTTTTAATAAATGGGGTGTCAAAAGAAAGGGAAATGAATAAGCTACACGAGAAAAAATACCCCATTGCTATAATTTCATCCCGTTGGTCGTGGTAATAATTTAAATTGTTTAATTGTTTATAACAAACCAACCACCCCTGGAATATTTGTGACACCCATTAGAGACTGTAGCTTGGACTTCTAGCTATAATTTATGTTATTTGATAATTAACGTTGCTCACCTACAACTCGAAATAACCCATTTGTTTATAATTTCTTTAAACAAATTCAATTATCTCGCGTTATGCTGGGCGAATTTTAATCAGCGACATCTAAAATTGAAGCTCTCGATTTAAGGGAACAATATGTTCCACGTTATAGAGCCCTACAACTGTTAATTGAACTTTTTGTATCTTATATAGTTTATAATATATAGTTTTATAAATATTCACGATGATGTAAAAAGTCAAGATTTCTTCGGGTGGGTGTTTTCACCCCTTGGGCCATTTTTCCGCAGGAAAAGAAAATTATATCATTGTTAGAATAACTTGAACTACATTTATGCCCAGTTTCAAATGTTTAATTTTCATGTTCCCGAACTTCCCCATCAGTAATAATCAACCGGTGTGCCGCGCGAGGACCGCAGGTATGCCCTGTTGGATGACCAACCCCTTGAGTCACCGATAAGATGTAAGGACCCCACGGATTCAGCCCTAGTCACAATAAACATCACTCACTAAGGTAGTAGTCATCGACATCAATATGTATACTTTATGAACAATAATAATCAATTGAACTCATAAATTATAAGTTTATTTCGCTGCCTTTTATATTTAAATTTATTTTTCATAATAACAATCTTTGCGCATTACAGAATTAACAAGCTTTTAAAAATGTTAATCTTTTAAATAAAATGACTATTAATGCCCAAGTAATTAATCAATATGGAACGGAATGAATGTTTAATATTTACACGAGCAACAATGTTCAAGTATTTTATGATTCTTATATTTTACTAACGTTACCGGTATGCTAATGTATTTACTAAAATTCCTTCCAAAGTCAAACAATAAAATGCAATGCCATCCAAATGTTCAACACGTGAAGCATCAGGTGATTAATTTTTATTCCTTCCGTATGGCAATTGGGACATAAAAAATGTGTTCTGTTTATTGTGTCTATCCCGTGCTAATAAATTCTTTGGAAGTGTCTAAGCGGTCACAATGCCGGACGGGTGTTAAATTTTCCAGACTTTTTATGGGGATTTAGAATAAGCATTTGCTGCCCCTAATAAGAATAAGAATGCAGCCAAAAGTTTTCCATAGTTCTATGTGTGTACACCGATTGACTTTTACTACATGCACAACATAAGGAACAGACAACGGGGAAAGTATCCTTTCTCCTATTTTAGGTCAACTAGGAATACCAGGCGATATCTGTTTTTCTTTAAGAGCCATCTGTTTTCATTGACATCCATGGTGTTTGCCATGTGGCAGATTTCTTTAACAGCCCTTTGCAAGAGTTGTAAAGTGTCATCTGGTTTGTAAGTAACAGTTTTGGCAGCTATTGTATACCTGCTGCCCATGCATCGCTGTGTTACATTTATGTACAGCTTTTCTTTACGAACGATTCTGTATTAAAAATTGCTACGATAATTATATTTTCTACGTCTTTCTTTCTTTATTTAATAATGATAAAAATATGAGATATCATTTATGTTACATCCATGCAAAATAATTTTGTGGCAGAGCCTGTTTTCATTTACATTTATTGAAAATTTTATTCGTCAATGTTTATCGAATAATAAATAACGTATTTAAATTATATACATATATTGCTTAACGTTTAGCTGCAATTTTTTCGGGAAATTAGTATATACTAATATCCCGAAAAAATATTATTATTAGCTAATTCTATTAGCTTTCATGTAATCTGCAACGCTATAACGATATAACTAAGGCATGGTAAATAACAGTGGATAATTACAATCAGAATTCAGTAGGTGTAAAGTAAGTAAGATTAAAATGTACGTACGCCTGTACGTAGTAAATATATTAGATTTATCAACTTAAGAAAACAATAATAGTTAATGTTGTCGACAAATATACAGAAATATCTTTCGAATAAAATATTTAAGTAAATTCTTCGACAATTCAAAGACTTTAAATCGATTTTCAAGCATCTTATCATCGTTAATAATATATGAGTTTTTTCTATAATTTATTATTTACAAATTCATGTTCAGATCAATTGTCCGAAATAATCGTGTACGTATAATAAATCATTTCAGTCCTTCGAATATACCGCAACTTTGGTTTGGTCGCCTATTGGCTCATCGTTAGCGGCTGGGAGGGGTAAAGGCAGAATCTGATTGGACAGTCGAGGTATACGTTTCAGCTGAGTACGCGATAGGTCAGTACCCTGGAGAGGTGCAATGGTGTTTAGAAACAGGTCTATGGGAAGAATAAACAGGAGGGAATGTTAGAATTCAGTGAGTTGTTGCCAAATAGTGGTCGATTTTCACAGGAAGTGGTGAAGTTTAAAAGGAGCCGCCAGAGAAGTTTCTAATTCTTTATACATATACATATTACGTATAAGGACTAAAAGGTGTGTTCAACTTTTTTTACATACATAACGGTGGCCTAAATTTTTTTGTTGTTTAAGGTGTTCGATCTCTTTTCACATTGTTCGGAGGTTTCGTTATGTTATAAATTACATTTTTCTTCCCCACGAATACTTGGTTTTCTCGTCTATCGGGAATCAATTAATTAACTGCATTTGGCACGCAGCTGTTGCCATTATCTTTTTGTACTCGACTTTCTGTATTTCGTTGCATCCGCAACTGTACACAATTGTGTTTATCAATTGATGTAACGTTAACCTAATAATACAGTGATATTTGTTAAATAAGGATCATTAATATTTACATCGTTCGTTTAACCTACTTTTTTGATATAACATTATTGCACACAATTCAGTTGTCGTGTTCCCATTATACAATTATGGTTTGACGTTGCATTAATCGTTGTGAATAATTACACGCCCAAGTTAAAGATGTATATGTACATACATTGTGGGGAATAATTGTTTGAGCATAAATGTAGTGTATATCGGTGGAAGAAAACATTCCACAATGAAATTTGACAGGTATAAAAACACAGGTTTGAAGTCACCTTGGTGCGTAAACTTGATAACAAATAAACGTAAATGTCTTTGCCTCCTGCAATGTTCTCAGCAATGAAATGTGTATTTACTTGTGGCAAATTTGCATAAAACGGGAATGTTAATTCTCATTGGTTTAAAACAGTTAACCTTGCTTTTCTCAACATTTGACAATTCACCTATTTTATAACTTTCTGCTATACCGATTTCATCGCCATTTGCCGGCGTTGCCCCGAGTTCCGATAGTTTGCAATTATAAATCGGAAATACCAATTTATTGTGTATTTGTTGCCACTCCTTTTATTGTTGTTATTACCGTATCGTTTCACAACATACTTTTATTATTATCAAATCGTCTGCAAGACGCGATTGTCATATGCCGCGAAACATGGCAATATTTTCCGACGGACATTTCTTTATGACCATATCGTAAGAGCACAAAGAAATATTCGTTTTATCGCCCGCGGCAACGAGAAAATGCAGTGATATTATAACACTGCTTCGAACTCTTATTCTACGAACTTCTATCTATTAATTTATTCATTTCGTCTGTTTATCGTTGTTGTATCATAGGGGGTACTAGAATCCTAATATTTTAAACTATATGTACATGTTTCTACCTAACTCTATTTATTTGCTTTTAGGATTTTAAGTGACAAGTATAATTTACATATACTTTTATTGAGTTTTTTTAAAGTATAGAAATATATAGTAATAATGGAGAGGGAAGAAGTAATTAAAAATATACGCGCATGTCTTATGACTTCGAAGCATGGACTCGATATAAAAAGCCTGAGCAGTAAGTTGTTCATATGAATGTTTTATTAATGAAAACTTATGATATTGTAACTATAGTTCGTTTACATTTATACCACTCGTCATTTTGAAATACAAATATGTATTTCAAAACTCTGTAATTATTTCTAACTACTAAAGTTGACAAATCTAATGTAAATGTTCGTCAAAGTACGTACTGTCCTTTTTATTATAAACTAAACAAATTATAAATAGTATATTATCATAAGCACAGCCAGTTTTTATAGATCATGCATAAATTAATATTGTAACACGTTTGTAGGCGATTATAAAATGCTCATCGATGAAAGTATACCATTCAAAAAGCTTGGTTTCCCTTCCTTGGTAGCCTTTTTACGCACTGTTCCTAGTATTACACTTACTGAGACAGGATGCGATTGCTTTGTAAGGGCTATACCTAGCGAAGAATCTGCGCATATTACAAGACTAATTGCACGACAAAAGGTAGCACCAAAGAAGCATAAAAAATATGTATGTTTGATCATTATTTTGTATTGGTTACTACGTATACATTTATACTTGAGATGATAATAATAATAATGTTGCATTATTGTAGCTACACGCACGGAAGCCAACTCCATTCCGTCAGCCTATGATGACAAGAACAGCTGTTCGCAATACAAGAAGCAGTAATGGTAATATGCACTCGTCAACGACTGGACGGTAAATACATATGTGTACAAATCTCTTTAATTTAAATATATACATTATTGTCTAATACGGAATTGAGTTTTACTTTGATTCTGTAAAACCATGCCAGTGTATATAGTATTTTAAGTTATTTCAACTGAATTGTACGTAATGCACGACCGTTTGCTATTTTAGACCAAACATATCCACGAAAATTACTATCCACCAGAATAACGAGAAACCCAGATATGTACAATCCTATTACGGAGTAATGCCAATTTCTCCTAGCAAAGTAAGTACCTTTAATACATATATTTACATTATACATATGCTATCTATATTAATGCTAAATAAGCGAAACTTATTTACCTCGATATTGTAGAGACTGAAAGAGAAACAAATGAATCCTGTTTCAATCTCTAACCAAAATGCTAATAAGCCTAGAGACGATTCACAAGTGAAGAGCAATATAAAGCCACTAATGTCGACTATAAGTCAGAAACCAAAGACTGCTAATAACAATGCGGAGGTGCTTCCTAAAAAAAGTCTAAGTGAGAGACTGAGAGTACACCCTAATATACCTCCGTTAATGAGTTCCCATAATAATTTTTCAATACCGTCGAAGATGTCTGAAGTACTATCACCCCTTTCACCTGGTCAAGTTTTAGCAGATGGTAAAACTCGAAACTCGCATTTACCACAACCACCAATAAATTTGCCTGTGCGTATCTATGTTCACTGTAGTTCTATTATATTTAATTGAAAGTTACTTGCTGTATAATAACGCATTATTCTTACAGCCTCCGCCAAGTAATCTTAGAAAATTTGTGCCAAATGTGCAACCTACTGATCCGCGGGAGGAGTTGAAAAGAAAAGCTATTGTTTTAAATCTTCCAGAACCGATATATCACATTTGCCCTACGACCATTAAAAATACTAAAGAACCATCCGTGTTTGCGCAAGTTAAGGTTTGTAAATATGTCCCGAGAATTTTCTTCGGAATTGTAATTCGCAATTGAAGAAATATCCTTGTAAACCAGCTGTAGCTATAAAATCTGTATTCTTAGATTGGTCATCATGGTTACTCAAGCTATCCAGAAGAAACACGTACAGAGGAGGAGGCGCAAAAGCTCGCGGCAAAATTGGCTCTATTTGACCTTACTGAGAAATATGGCTCACCTTTCTGTTTAGACGAAACTAGGGACGAAAATGTCATAAAAGAGCGAGTTCTGTCCATAGTAGACGCGCATTCGAATGGCATTTTTATGCATCAGGTGCCCATATATTATAAACAACAATACAAAGAAATTTTACCAGCAAATTGGGAAAAGGCCGTCGAAACGAGTCCATCGATAATTCTAGAAAAGGGTGTTGATAATTCTATAATTGTGCGCCGATTTGTTTCGCCTGTTGGAAAGGTAAAATGAAGCACATTTATCACATTACAAACTATTCTAATCTGGCATATAGGATGTTTCGGAAATAACTCGTTGATTATACAATTGACGGAAAGATACGCTACTCTAATGTCGCATGATTTTCATTTCAGGTGCGAAGCAAGACTCCAGAAAAAGCGGACATAGTACAGTTAAATCCAATTGGACCACCAGCGCTTGGACAATTAAAATTACCCGAAAACGATGTTTGGATAGTATCTGTTACGTACGTTATGAGTGCTATTGAAATATGGGTTAGAATAGTGGAAGATGCGTACAGTGTAAGTTGAAAAGAATTTTCCATTTACAATATCTCTTATGCCTATATTTTTGTTATATCTGCTTACTGTGATGATCTGTTATTAGGATAAATTTGACATGATGACGACCCAAATGGCTCGATATTATAATAAAATTCAACAACCTATTAAATCGTCCACGATAGAAAATGGAAATTATTACGTCGTGTTCGAAGATGAGGCGTATCATAGAGTACGTTGCATAGATTACGATACTAGAAATGGAATGGTCTCTGTTTCATTCATCGATCATGGCGACGAAGATACTTTCCATCACAGCAGGTTACAAGAACTGGATAAAAGGTTTTGCGTCCTTCCTGCTCAGGTAAAATAATGTTATTGTTTATTAATCGAATTCCACTGTACGTGGAATTCGTACCACTTAAAATTATTTTTAATTTTGATATTCTTTTTTTCTGTGATATTAGGCATTGAGGCTGAGCCTCTCTGGTTTAGAAGACTTCGGTGACTGTGAAAGTATCGTGAACCAAATTGAAAAACTTCTGCTTGATCGTGTGTTGTATGTCGAAGTAATAAGTCGCAATAAAGATCAGAACGGACCGGCAGCATCAGTTATGTTCTATGATACACATGGGCCAGATGATATTAATTTAAATTCAGAATTGTCCAAACAAATATTACAGAATACAGTGATTGCTCCCAAATTAGATGTTGTAAGTATTTCATTTTCTTCTTGTTTGTCAAAATATACACGCAGACGAGTTCTAAAAATTAGCGATATTTTTGATTGTATTATAGGTGGGACAAGTATGCGAGGTATTCATTTCTCACGTGGAACAGGATGGTGACGTTTATATACAAGTTCAGTCTGAAAGTATGAAACTTCTTGTCAGTCTGTTAAATCGATTAATATGCACTGGATTGAACACAGAAGATCTAGAAAGTTGCATTGTGACGAGTGTAGATCCCAAGAAAACGTATTTTGTATCTTTCAATAATAACTGGTACAGAGGAAAAATTGTAGAAAATAGGTTCTCTAATCAATTAAAAGTCTTTTTAATTGATTTTGGCAAGACTGTGATCACGACGAAAAGCAATCTACTTTCTCTGGAGCGATTATCCGAAATATTGGCTAAATTTCCAGCCCAGGTAATGTTTTGTCTACGATGTTGATCAAATTGTACCGCACTTTATACGAGGGGCAGGCTTTAAATATATATCTTTGTATGTAATAGGCATTGAAGGTACATCTTCATAACATTGATAAATCAATGTTCAACGAAGAGATGGTTGCAAAACTTACAGAACTTGCTCCGAAAGGCGAACCACTTGTCACCAAAGTGGTGTCATACGGAAATAGCACACCGGTCGTAGAATTATTTAAACGAATTGAACCAAGCAATATGCTTGTTTCTATCAATAACACGTTGACCCTCGAAGAGGAACTTACAAAGTAATAAATATAAATATGTATACAAATTAAAAAATAGCTGTCTAAAGCAGAAGATAATTAATACTCTTATCGTATTTATAGGGCGCAGGGCGACGGTAATAATAACGTAAAACCAAGAAAGCGTTTAGAACGTATGAATTCGAGACTCTCAGGGTCTGAAGACGATGCAATAAAATCTTTGAAACCACCAAAAATATCGGGTATTGGTGAATATTTTGACGTGCATGTATCAATGGCAGCACACCCTGGACATTTTACCATTCAACCATTCGACGATAAACGTTCGTTAGAGGTAATTAGTAGTCCGTATTTACTGTTTCATAAAACACAATTCCTTTTTCTTTTTTTTTGCTGTAGCACTGCGAGACAATAAATTATTTGTTTATTTACTTTTAGGAAATGATGATATATTTACAAGAGTCTTGTAGAGCATTCAAAGGCCCTGTTCCAACTATAGAATCAGTCAGAGGAGGCAAGCTTTATGCTGCTAAGCATCTTGATGGCCATTGGTATAGGTATAAATGAAGACAGATGACTTAATAAATATATTACGATAATTTCAGTTTAAGCTTATCACACCAAAGGAATTTAATGTTTAATGTTTTATTAATAAGTTTTATTCATTCTCAATCACTTTCAAGGGTATGCATTTCAAGTATAATTAAAGAAAACATGGTTAGTGTTTACTTTTGCGATTTCGGGGACGTGTCAGTACTGCCACTAAATAAATTGCAGCCTTTGAAAAGTCAATTTTTACAACTACCATATCAAGCAATCAGAGCAAGACTTGCTGGTATGTAATTATTTTATTTTCTAGCTCCAATTCATTTTCAGAGAGAAAAATTTGTTTTACATCTTAAATCTTTATTCATAATTTGAACAGGCATACGACCGATTAACGTTGACTGGTCTGTTGAAGATAGTTTAAGGTTTCAAGAATTGGTTGTGGACAAAAGTTTTGTATCAATTGTTGTCGAATCTAAGCCAGACGAACTTTCTCCTGCCGATACTATATTGGGTGTAAAGTTGATAGATGTTAACACACCTGAAGATATTTATATTGATCAACTTTTAGTAAAAGAAGGTCGAGCAACATTCATTGATTAAGAAGCGATTAAGTGCATATATATGTATATATGTATATATATATGTATATGTATATGCACGTCGATGCAGTGATGAAAAAAATAACATAGTCGTAGGGAAACTAACGTTTGCAAAATAGTTTTCGTTCATTGATACGAGACATGTTCCACATGTATGCTAAAAAGAATTCTTTGCGGTTTTACTACCTTACTTCCGAGAACGTAGTTGTTTGTATTCTTATTTAGTGGTATTTGCAAAACACTTCAATAGTTGGTCGAGAACAGAAATATGGACATAATGGAAATTGCATAAATGCATATAGGCGTACACTAAACGGGTTGTGTGTACGTATATGTATAGTATCTGTACTACTTGAGCCTACATTCATTGCAAGTCATTATTTATTTATTATTTTCTCGACAAGTAATAAGTTATTATTCTAACATCTCAAAATTGTATGTATACTCTTGGACACCTAAGATTATAGATATATTTTTAGAATAATTTCTTTACGTGTTACAGAGTAAAGGCGCACATGCTTTTCATATATTTTTGTTAATATATTCTGTTCTTAGATTTTTAATTATTTTTTTTTCCTCCTGTTAAAAGCAGTATCGTTGAATGTAACTGGCTGTGGCGTATGAAAGACTATAGAAATGTTTTGACGAAGATCAACAGCATTCCATTTTTTAATATCTAATACGCTAGTATGAGTGCATCGTTCATTGCGCTTTCTTTTTGTATCCATCATTTTGTGTTAGCATACTAGAAGTTAGTATGTTAGCTTCGAACGACTATGTATAGCTTTTTCGTTCTCTATGTGATAAACGTTTTTTGTTATTCAACTCTCTTCCTACTATGATATTCATTATTACTGTTGATATTGTTATTTTTTAACTTAATCCGTCAAAGTAATTTAATTATACCTAGTTTAAGAATATGTATGTTCTGGCAGTTTTGACTAGCGTAAAAAAGGACTAACTATTTCATTGGTATACAGGATCTATACTATGAGTTTATTTTATCTTAGGTGAACATATATCTTTTCAGTATTTCAATTAGATTAAAAATTTATAATTATGTCCTCGTAAAATACGATAAACATACTTGCAAATTATGCTGTAAACGAGGCATACTTTTATTTTGATAAATTAGTGAAATATATAACTATAACTTAATGTTACGTTACGGTAAAATATTATTTTTGATAATAATAACTTAATAAAAGGTGCCAATAAATACTAACGTTTCCATGAGTATGTTTTATGCATTAATCCACTGAAACATCCTCAAACTTTTACATCCCCTTTAACAGTACCATTGATTTCAAACAGAGTATGTTAATTAAATACGTATAAAAAATGTATAAAATATATAGTTGGTATGTAAAAATATTTACTCATCCAAGACGGCTAAATCTAAATTATGTATACAATGAAGCATGACAATCGATATGATTTTTTAATTGGCGAGTTCTGTGTATCCAACATTTTATGAACGCATAAAGGCAACAAAGGCAACACTTCATTTTTCTACATACTGTTCTGTGTAGCTTTGATTTTTCGGTACAATGAAGAACGCGCCATTTATTTCTACATTACGAATTGTATCTATTTAGTAAGATATTATATTACTAATAATTTATCGATGATTTATAATAAACGATTTTCGTAACAGCGACGTGAATCTATTAATTGACGTACATATACACATTTTGTATTACTTGTGAAAGAATGTAAAAGTAACTTTCTATATACATGTCACGCGTTTAAGTATTTGTTCCAATTTTTTAATGTAATAGGAGCTAACATTTTAATATATAATGTATATCAATTTATGTGAGGAGGGGCCGTTTCCCACGCATTTTTATACACAAATATATTTTCTATACATATACGAAACTACCCTCCATTTACAGTTCCAATGTTCCCACTCGCTGTATTCATTTTGCAGAGTAATAGGCAAAGTGCGTGCATTTTATTAATATCATTACAACGACGGTCAAATTCAGGAACTCGTTAGAAATCGGCTGAATGCCAAGTTCATGTATCCTGTTTTACAAACCTCTATATTACCAATAATTTGCATACACATTGTATCAAACAAGTAATTGCAATAATAGCAAGTTCTCCCTATAGATCTCTATAGATCCACGATAAACATCAGTTTATCAATGTATCAATCATGCGATCGTGATATTGTTGCACACCGATCGTTTTCGACGGCGTTTCCTCGATCATCCCTTCTTTTTCGTTGCAAAAAATAAGGGGGGATGGAGCAACGTATCTGACGTCAAGAGAGCCATCGCGCGGTGACAACTACACCTTATACATGCACTCACTCGTTTGAAGATCAGGTACCGACTCGGTAACCGATTTCGCTCGTAGAAGCGCGGTTTTTATTGCTGGCGGATGCCCCCTCGCGATTTTCGCCAACTGTCACCATATTCGTTCGTCGACGGCAGTCTTGATGCTGGAACGAAGCGACCGCACGGAATTGCGCGCTTATACTTGCCACCCGTAGACAGAAGTCGACAGGTAACGTAAAAACAAAACTCGCAGACAGTCGTTCATCGAGATTTAACCCATTATTTCATTCCAGCGTCGCAAGTGACGTTCTCCCTTCTTAGCTGTGTACCCTTTCTCGGGAACCGCATCGGTAATTCAGACGGAACGCCTTCCGATACGTACATTTTTTAACGTCTACCAAACTTTATCCATCAGACATTTCGAAAGCTCCCACGTATATACGTATCGAGGATTATCGTTTTAGAAATAATGTTAAACGGCCAATCGGTCCGGATTCGACGGAACGTCGATCGTTATTATTACTTTACGTGCAAGTGTATCTTAGTAACTTCAACGTGCTTATTCATCGATGTTTACGTATAAAAATAAGTTCACGATGGAACGATCTTTCTCACGGTGACCGAGAGAGACGTCTAATGTATTTTATTTCAACGCAGCACGGTGTCCCCACGTACGAACACCGTGCCAATTTGAATGCACCGACTTGCATATCGATACGATTTAATCGAAAGAAATGTACGACGCGGCAAGCTGGAAGGGAGAACACTAAACAATTATACATACACACCGTACACGATATTACATTGAAACAAAACAAGACTCGTGACAAAAAGAAATGAGAAAGAAAAAGGCAGAAAAGAAGGAACTAGTATAAATTACGAAATTCTATCAGGGGACGAAATTTTACGAATCTTTCAACCAGGGGCCGTCGTGATGGGCCGTTTCGCAAATCCGTGGCCAAGAATATCCTCCGTTTCCGGCTGCTCTACCGGAAACCGGTTCAGACCAACCGTACGGGATAATTCGAATCCACGGAAGAGAATATATACGTAATGTTACTTCATTCCGGTACATTAATTGATAAAATATCGACAAGCAGGAAATGTTAATGCATCCTGTTCTGGTAGCCGTTGGTTACCGAAAAGGATTGTTCTTCGGTCTGGCGAAAAAGAATTGTTTGAACCGAGCCGGTCGGGACATTAGACAAAATTGGCTTCCTTCCTTAACAAGTTCTGGTTTAAGGTGTGTGAAAATGCCGGATACTAAGGCAATTGCACAGCTGACAATCACAACGTGAGCCGGTTGTACGTTTCGCGGATCATCCGGGGGATAATGATTACAGAACAGACCTGGAGCATGATGCTGGACAGTGATGTCGCGGGCATCAATGAGTAAGTATTCACCTCTGCCACATTGCAATTCAGTTCCTTTTGAACCGCGGTAATGAGAATGAAACGGAATCGAATGATATCCACGCTGGATACGTACAGTGCGAGGGAGGCTTTCAATTGTTTCTTTGTTTAATGCGACACACCATTAACACAATAACACTGTTCGGTAAGTTGCACGTTCTGCAGGTGTATCGGCGAGATTGTTGTGTATCTTTATGAACGGCGTTGAACCACTCGACGTGCTTCACACACGCACACACGACACTATTCACTACGGACACCGTGTTTATTTTCTTTTCGCCGTCTTGCTTTTTGGCGTGTCCTTTCTCAACCGTACGCGATGCTTTTAATGATAGAGTATTAGACGACGATGGATCGAGGCGTACGTGCAGGAACTGTGTCCGGATCGATAGTGTTGCGTATTTAAAGACATGTGTGCACTAATTATTATGTATCGTTTATATGTTAGTCGCGTGATAATTATTCTATCGGTCGTTGGGCGAGTCGCAACGCGTAAATGTTGGCTTGGTGTATTGTTGGATATGGTTGTCTCCGCGATATATTCGGTTCCCGTTGACAGAACGTTACTCTGGTGTCGATATAAGTTCCCTTTCGATATGCTGTTGTTTGAAATTGAACTCCGAATTGTTCCTGTTAAGTATATACGAAAAGTTTGGGATTACTTGATAACAATTGTTTTGCACCCTCTTGTTGAAATAATGATATTCTGCCTTCTGCACTGTACTATACGTTTATTATTTCCGAACGATGCTTCAATGATTTGCAATAAATATATTCGATGTGTTTATTACATTCCGTCGTTGTTACAAATTAATAATTGTTTGTTGTGTGAAGAATGTTGCACTGTCGAAAATTGTATCGGTGTAAAATTGTTTCCGAGAAAATAACTTACATCGGGTTTAAATCGAAGAAAAATTAATTAACGCGTTTCTTTTTTTTTGTTGTATATCTGTGCAAAATTAATTTTTTACATTACACAAGTTGATCATTTTTTAGTCGTTCAGATCTTGACATTGTTTTTGTGAATATTGTTTCCCGAACCATTCGGTTCTTATAAATTTGCTTCTGTATAAAATGGGAAATTAAAAACGTTGGTGATCGTGTTAAAAAAGTTTAACAACGAAAAGTCGTCCACCTACTTATCGTGACCTGCATAAATGTTTTGCAATTACGTTTTATGTACGTGGCCCAAAATAATTGGGGGATCCTTTCTGCCATACTTAATATGTCCTGCAAATCTTCTGCGCACCTAATCAACTTTAAAGCCACAGTACTTGACGTTTATTTTACAAAATCTTTCACAGTACAATTAATATCAAATTTAACAGGGCGTTCAGTTGATCCAAACTATTATTAACTGTAATCAATTTCTTCTCACATTTTACTCTCTCACTTTCTCGCGATCGATTATCAAGTACTTTAATAACACCTTAATTACTACACACACGTCGAAGCGATCGCAAGACTGCATTAAAGATAATATTTAAAGTCATTCTTTCCTTTATCTTTTTATACGAAATTAATTTCCAACGAAATTTCAATTCGAGATCTTCCATTTATTTTGGGCCGAAGAATATCTATACATATGCATAATCGATGTGCGTACTCGGTATCTATCCGTGTACCGACATCCTCGATGTTTTAGATGTCCCTCTTCTTGCAGTCCAGCTTCCTTCGTACACAATTAATAACTGTACGCCCTTTGACGTCGATAGGTTGAGTATTTCCCCGAGGAAACAATTATGGATCAAGGCGGTGAAGAAGCTGACATCCGAGAGGCTTGGGAGGGAAGGATTGGCAGCCTGGGAGGACCGGAAATCCAACAACGATCCGGAAGTTCCAGACGTCAATGAAACGACCGAGGCGACCGAGGATGCAGAAATTTCAGCCGAGCCGGACGCGATTCTTGCTGATCAGCCTGTCGATGCTGAAGCTCAAACGCAGCGAGGTCCGATCATTGTTAAATCGCTCTCCTTTAAATATTCCATCCATCCCTTTTATAAAGAGCACGTTGTCGCTTCGACTGCGCAATATAAATATCAATAGCTGTTCAATCTAACTTGCAATCTTTATCGATACGGTTTTCTTTTGTTTTTTGTAATTCATGGAAATACTGCTATATAATTTAGTTCAATTAAATATGGATTTATTTATTTCTTCATTATGAAAGTTCATTGATTTGTGAATCGCTGTAACGAATAATCTACGGTATTCTACATTGGTGTATTTTCTTAGTGAAGTAATTGATAATTATATGGGATATATCACGTGTATTTCATTGAATGCGCCGCGTTTCGTTCGTGCAACGAATGTTCTAAAACACCGTATCGTTGCGGGCGTTATTAATTTATTCTGCCCGCACAGCCTTCGGCTATAAATATTGTTGGATATTTTCAGATGTTTTCAAGAAAGGCGTGCTCTATAAGGGAATATTTTGTCCGTCGCTTTCGAACAGCTTTCACAGCAAACAACTGGAATTGTCGTACCTCCATTACTCGAATCGTCAAAGGCAGAAGTCATTGATCATGCTCAACATCGTTGATTTGAGTTTAAAGGTACATTGAGCAACGATTGGCAGTAATATTAATAACAGTAATAATAATCGTCGTCAAAGAATCACCGGAAACAATACGTCCGATAAATGCACGTTCTCGATTTCTGTTCCATGGAATGAAACCAACGTCTACCAGATTATTCTCACGGCGATATGGCTGTGGCAAAGGGACGAGAACAGCAGCGGCCTCATCGAGTCTTTATCATGGGCGTTCTGTTGCATGGCGGCGAATCTGATTGTTTGCATTCTCGGATGGTGGCGGTGTTTTTCCAATAACTATTTGTACTGGGCTTCCATATTCACTTGGTTACTGATCAATTCCCAAGGTGATGACACCGCACGAACGCATATGCATACGCGTATAGATACATTTACGTACATGTAACACTTTATTTCGGGACGGGCAATCCTTTTCGCGGGTCGAACGTATCGAAAAGAGGAAAAAAGAAAAGAGAAAGAAGTCCTACTGTGTGTCTCCGTCGTCCTACCTGTTCTAATTCATAACTGTACGTATAGATATACCTATATAACGTGCTCTTGGGAAGATTGTATCTTCGTTTACCGAATAGAGTTTTGCTCCACTGGCTCGTGCGTTGGCGGTCCAGCGAATTGCTTGAATGTTCAGCGTACCGTAGACAGGGCGACAGAGAGAGGAGAAGAGAGGGTGAGAAAGAGGATTAGGTTGAAAGAGAGACAGAGAGAGATGCATGGTAGAACGAACTTATACAGGTAGACGGCAGTGTTACTATCGATTGACGATCCTCTGCCACAATTTAACATTAACAGCCATCATATCTCGATTAGACGGGACTTTGAAACGAGAACGTTCTCACGTTACGTGCATGCACGCTATGTAATTGCAGGTTTTATAGGGGCCGGTCTAGATTTCTCTAGTCAGCAACGTCTCATGTGGTACATTTTATTTGTCGTGTACGCACCGTATGCTATGCTGCCCTTACCTTTGAGATGGTGCGTCCTCGCCGGCTACGGGACAGCTTTAACGCACATGGTGATGGCTGGAATAACTTTATTACGCGATTCGACATACGTAAGGATCCCCTGTCTTTATCATCTGGTTCACGTGCTATTAACACTTCGTACACCTGCGCGCACCGCTCACGTCTCACGTATTCTCGACAATTGTACTCTCCATATCTTGTCTTGTTTTCTCACGCAACTTTATTCTACTGCAGAGAATTGATTTGTCTTGCATCATTTGACCATCGCGTATACTAGAGCGACAAGCTTGTTCTTATTTTTTCTCGTACTGGACTACTTGAACGTCTTTCATGCGTGAAAATGAATTAGGATATTTTTCTATGTATTTAATTATTCGTATTGTTTCGTTAACGCGATACTTCGTGCTTCTCCGTGTAAAATTCTTTGCGCGCCACCGTTGCACCATCGTTTCCCTGCTGTACACCGTTCCCTTTCGTTAAAGTGCGTTCAATTTTGCAATTGCAGCTGTATGATGTTACGTGCATAGTTCGAATGCTAACGACCAACGTCCTTCTTTATCTTGCTATGAATCTAGCTGGCATGTACACCAAGTATTTGACAGACAGGGGCCAGAGACAGGCCTTCCTAGAGACGCACAGGTCTCTGGAGACCCGGCAGCGTACACAGAACGAGAACAATCGACAGGAGAAGTTGCTTCTTTCCGGTGAGATGTATTTCGATCATTCAACCAACTTCGAATTCATGTGTGCACCTCGTTCTCCCTGTTGCCTTTTTTCAATTCCACGTAAAACTCAATGACGAGTTGTTTCTAATCTTTTCTAACCTTTATTTCTACAGTAATGTGATTGATTCAATTCGAAAGCATCGTTCCTCGCCGATCTACAGGTGTACATTCATTTCGGTCGTTCAATCCGGTACACTTGCTGGAGGGTTCAAATGTTTCAAGTCGAATTTTATTATCGAACAGTTGCTCACGGAATCGACCGGGCACGCGCATTACACGTGTATATGGTACACCTGTAAATCTCGCACGGAGTGTTTTAATTACGTACCGATGTAGATACGCACGCGACACGTTTTTAGTGTACACGCGTGTATTTATACATACATACGTTCATACGTATGTCGAGTATGTTGAGCATGCTGTACGTAATATATAAAGACGCATGGGGTTGCGCTGCAAGCACGGGGTTCGCCAGGGCGTGTAACTTGCTCAGCCGAGTGTCAAAAAGGGTCAGTAGACACTTTCACTCGATTGCGCCAGATATGTTTTACCGATAGCCTGGCGGTACTTTGCTTTTACGTATTATCGATCTTTCGCCGATGATTTGTTTAGGAAGCGTACGTAAAATACGTACAACGAATTGAAACAAAACAGAGGAGGAACGTTTCATCTGTTCATACGGGCTCACATTTTTTCACAAACACTTTGGATAATAGAATGCTAGACGATTCATTGATTAGCTCTTTATTGTTCTTCATGATGATTTGCTCTTGTCAAGTGTACACAGGGCGGTGACAAAATTGGGGTGCAATCCGAGAAGGGAGGGACGCGATGTTTTTTTAATAATTTCCGAACATTTCGGGTTCGGTTTCCAGGCATAATTTTGCGAGAAATAATATCTGAGGCGCGTAAAGTTTGTTCTACCACGTTTGATTTATTTTTGTACGGGGTACGTTGCTTGTCCGCGTTGTATTAGAATTTTGTCTCGGCCCTTGTCCATGTGGCGTTCATATATTATTATTATTATTAATTATGAGTTCATTTTAAGGTGGTCCCATTAACAATAGAGTGACCACCACCAAAAGTACATCAATTTACATTACATGTTTGGAAAATTTGATGTTATCGTAAATTACAATGTATCAAGTTGGTTTTCATACATTATTGTGCTTCATGATCCATGGGTTTTATTGTAGTTTTACCAGATTTCGTGGCGAAGGAAATGATTAGCGATATCGCCCGTGAAACTGCACGGGGTGGGACAATATCCTTCACACCTAATCAATTTCATAGGATATACATCCACCGCTACGAAAACGTTAGCATTCTGTTCGCTGATATTAAAGGTTTCACCGGTATGTAATTATCCGTTTTCTATCTGTGTTAAGTAACCTGCACTAATTTCGTCTTTCTAATCCACGCTGAAAATCTTGCTAACGATTTCCACCTTTAATTGAACTGCACACAGTATTCTACTAAACAACGTTATTCGGCGCACCATTGATTTTAAGCGCAACAAAATTTTGCGATGCAAACAATTTACATTTATACAGCGCTATGTATTTGTTTTAAACATTACTAATGTTTAACACATCTAACCTTCTGTTTTCAATTGTTACGTTTCGAAGAGATTAAAGAAAGCACACGGTCAAAAATATAAATCTTTCGACCGGTACACAAAGTATATTTTTATAGAAACATTCTTTCCATTGAATATTATAGCACTGGTGCTTAAGGGGAGAGGGTCGTATAACACGAACTTTTCTTTTTGCTTAGAATATTATTTTACTATCTGGAGAATGTGCTCTGAAAATTTCATATAGAAATTCGAAGTCTAAGTGTACCTGCAACGTCGTTAAAGTGACGCGTAACTTTTCTTAGCTACTCTCATCGTTTCGTATTTTTCACACATGAAGCTCTGGCTAGTCAATGCAGCGCCCAAGAATTGGTGAAGGTGTTGAACGATTTGTTCGCCCGTTTCGACAAGCTCTCTGCGGAAAATCATTGCTTACGTATCAAGCTGCTTGGGGACTGTTACTATTGCGTTTCCGGGCTGCCGACCGCCAGGACCGATCACGCACATTGCTGCGTCGAAATGGGATTGCACATGATTAAAGCAATAAGGGACGTACGGTACACGACGAAGGTAATTGAGATGTTTAATACCTGGCAAGGCCTACCTTTATACCTAACACCTAATGTATACCCAATGTATACCTAATTTTTATCCACTTGAAGCTTAGTATCCACTGTATTATACATATAATAATATGATGCATTCAGTGTTTGGATAAGCCTATTATATTTAACAAGCTGTATTTTTGGGACTAAGGTTTGTTCACGAATAAATTGCTTGGCAAATCGAAATCTGCTCGACAAAAATACGCGACACGTTAATTAAATACGTCAATGCATGCATGCAATGTACAATGTATAATCGAATAAACAATATTGCTTCCATTCAGACTGATCTGAACATGAGAATAGGGATCCACAGTGGTTCGGTACTGTGCGGCGTATTGGGACTTCGAAAATGGCAATTCGACGTCTGGTCCTACGATGTAACGCTGGCCAATCATCTCGAGAGCGGCGGTATACCGGGGTAAAGTATAACATTCGTTGCATACGCACTCACGATTAATCATACATTAACGCTCCCCGCGGTGGAACCCTTGGCAGACCTCCAGATCGCCGTTGAAATTTCATTCAATCTCGTGCGAGCAATTTCAAGGATGACAGAGTTCTCTAACGAGTCAGTAATGCGATCGTTCCGCGTTCTACAAGAATACGGCATCGCGGAATGCGTTAAGATAAGCCTTATCACGGTGTGCAGGTGTGAAACAGAAAGAAATGAATGCTTCTAGGAGGGTGCACATCTCCGAGGACACACTGAACTGTTTAAACGATGTGTACGAAGTGGAACCAGGAAACGGGACTGAAAGGGACAATTACTTGAAGGAGAGGAGCGTGGTGACGTATTTGATTAAACAGGTGGAACCATTAAGATCTAGACGAAGGTATTCCTCGAGGCCGAAGGTATGGTCCGAGGACGACGCGAATAAAAGCAAAAAGAGCTTCAAGTTGAGTAACCCGTTGGCAGCGAACAGCAGTGCCCCGAATACCTCCACGGAGGACGACATTGGCGTGGACTGGACACCGGAGATACCCTTCGAAAACGTTCGTGTCTGATGATGTTAATTCGCTAGAAATAACAGATTGAAAAATGTAATTGTTTCTCGTTGCTTGGGCAGTTGAATACCGCGACGTCCGTTAGCAATTTGGAGTCCGAATACCTGGAGGAGGAGAATGGCACCGCGAAGAACGCTAAATCAGCATCACAGGTGACCGCTGAAAGGCTGAAGGCTGCAGGTCTCGAGACCGCGAGTAACAAACGCATGAGATCGGCGAACATAAATGCCTGGACTTTGCGTTACAATGACGAAAGTTTCGAGTCGAAGGTTCGTTCGAAACTTTACGTTTCGTCGTTTCCTACTTTAGGCGTTATTATTAATTTAATTAATTATTTTATCAATCACTATGGTTCCGTTGGCCTTTAAATACCCACGGACAATTCTTCCTTCCTTGCTCTGTTTCCACGCGTAATCAACAATTTGCAAATAAACTGGTTGTTTCGTGCAAGCTCCAGGTGTTTCGAATATATAAAGAGTATTCTGTATATTTTCAGTTCGGCCAGCTGCGCGAGGATATGTTTAAATCTAACATGATTTGCTGCTATGTCGTGTGGATATTCATTGCGATATGCCAGGCAGTGATATTTACAGAGTAAGTGGTCGTGTTTCCCTTCAATTCGATTATTATTATTATTTCAGACAATAATAAGGCTACTGCATAGACAATTATTAATGAACAATTGCAAATTGAATCACAATGAACGTAACTTCGCGTATTTATCAACAGTTGCATCGTTCTTCTGGGCTCCCTGTTGCTGACCACGCTAATTCTGGTAGCATCCTCGATCCTGGTGATGGCCGAGGAGTTCAAAACCTTCCCGACGTATTTGCAGCACGCCTCATCGATGTTAGTTCACAACAAACAACACCGTACAATATTTATATGCAGCGTGATTAGCTTGATCGCGTTAACGTCGATCGTCGGCGTTCTGGCCTGTCCAACGTCGATCCGACGATACCCTGAAGCCGTAGAACTTCACCAGGAACACCTGTCGAGCCCAACGATCCAACCAGAACGACTGGTAGCGCCGACCGCCGGTTTGGATCAATTTATCCTGACGTTCCTGGAGGCTGCTCTTCGCGACGAATCGTCGGACGAGCAAAAGGACGTTTCTCCCAGAGGAAACCAAACCGCTTACCGTTCCAACAGCATCGAGATGGACTTGACGGGGATCGTCAACGGGAGGGCCAGCCCGGAGAAAGGTCGACGAAGAAAAGAATTCTTCAGGTTTTATAGATTAGAACAGCGCCGTGAACTCGAGTTTGCGAGGCATTACAGAGAACTTCTTCGTGACCGTAGGGGCGAAGATGTCGTCTCGAGGATGATATCGTCGACGCCGGAACCAGGGCCGCAAGCTGGACACCTGTACTCCCTGGACTACGACGAGGATATGCTTCTAGAAACCACCTGTGTGCGACCGGAATACATTGTCTTCACGTGGATCCTATGCCTGATCGCGTTGGCGTCCGCCTTGAAATTGTATTACTTAGTGAAGACTGCTCTGGCCACGATCATCGTGTCCGTTTACGCCGCACTGATCCTAGTGGTCTGCAAGGACTTCTTCTCCATTCCTGACGAGGAGAAGAACTCGTGAGTTCGTGGCGTTTTATCGATCGTTATTTTTCGTAATTATGGCTGTGAATTTTTTTTAGAACGTCCATCCCTCTGTCTGCGCAAATGTTGACGTTCCTGTTGGTGTTCCTGGTGATGGTCACGTATCACGGTAGATTGGTGGAAGTGACGTCCAGATTGGATTTCCTTTGGAAACAACAGGCCGAGAGGGAATTAAGCGATATGATCGAGTCGCGGCACAACAATATGCAACTGTTGAAGAACATTCTACCGGATCACGTGGCTCATCACTTTTTAACACAAGAAAGAGCACCGGAGGTATAAGGGAGATGATTTTTTTGTTTCCGTTCCGACCTATTAATAAATATTTAACGGAACGTTGCGATTTCTATTTTGATTATCTTCGCAGGAATTATATTCCCAGTCACGTGACAAAGTGGGCGTGATGTTCGCCAGCGTGCCAAATTTCACCGAGTTCTATTCGGAGGACGTTAATAAGGGGATGGAATGCATACGTTTATTAAATGAAATCATCGGTAACGTGTCTACACTCTGAGCCAACGACATTTTTTTCCTTCTTCCTACCTTCCCCAAGGATGCTTAAAAATACACGCGGTTTCTAATTTCATTTGAAATTCCGTTCCGCAAGCCGGTGTCTCGAATTATTTTACTTTCAGCCGACTTCGATGAACTCTTGGATGAGAATCGGTTCCACTGTATCGAGAAGATAAAGACGGTCGGGGCAACGTATATGGCGGCTTCTGGTCTCAATCCATGTGAAAATGTAATTTCGTCCTGTCCTTCTTTTTCTATTAGTTCGCCCTACCAAGACGAGAGCAGTTAAATATTGCTAGAAATAAAATGTCATTTGCTTTAGGATAAAAACAAGGACGACATGGAACATCTGTGTAGATTGGTCGACTATGCGGTAGCTATGCGACTTCGCCTCGAGGACGTGAACATACATTCGTTCAATAATTTCGATTTAAGGGTAGGCATCAGTTGTGGACCATTGGTAGGTGGTGTGATCGGTGCACGAAAGCCTGTATTCGATATCTGGGGCAATACTGTGAATCTGGCTTCTCGTATGGACTCCACCGGTGTTATGGGAAAAATACAAGTACCCCAGGAGATTGCTAGGGTAACTACAGAGTACATGAAATTATTATACTTATATTATAATTATTTTGGTATTATATTAACAGTTCTTGGAGTCGAGAGGATATCAGACACAGAAAAGGGGTCTCATCGAAGTTAAGGGAAAAGGAACGATGGAGACTTATTTCGTTTTGGGCAAAGGATCTATGCAACAGGAAGGCTCGACTAAACACACAACAAGATGCCGGAGTCTTGCAGCAGTTGTATATGGTGTTGTTCAAGCACGTCGCAAGCAAATGCGAGAACATAGAAGGACATAAATGGTTTTTTATTCTGGTCAGTTTTTGTTGTTGGGTCGTTGGTGCCTAGTTGTTCGAAAACGATTCACTTCCGACAAGTTAGTACCTAACATGTACAGCACAGAATTAAAATGGACGACTTCCAATAACTCAGCCTGTATGTTTGGACTTTAGAATGTCGCAGTAAAGCTAACTAAACTAGCTGGCCGTCTAAACTGATAGGAAAATAGTTGTTTAATTTATTCGTTTATATTTGTTTCGTAGTTGTTATACAACTACCAATCGTTTATTTATTATCTTGAAATAGCTGTTGCTGTTTTTAGTTTCGTTAAGTATAAGAGTTACGATGGCAATCCATTTTAAGTGCTTCACCTGCTATTTAAGTTCAAAGAATGACAAGCACTCCGAATTAACATACTTTCCAGTATAGAAGGTTACATGTTAATTGACGTGCTCGTACGTAATGTTATTGAACGTAATGGTAATTACGCCATTGTATGAATACAAAGTCGTAAAAACTTAAAAATTGCTTTTTATTCATTTCATTGCGACATGAAGCCGTCTTTTTTATAAATGAAATACCCATGGATATATCTGTTAATTCATAAATAAATTAATATCTGCAAAGATATACTTGAAACTATACGGGTCTCTGCCTTATCTACATTGCCTGCTAGGGTATCGCCATCTATACAGAACTTCTTGAAACTACTCGGGTCTCTACCATATCTACACTTGAGGTAAGTAGGAGGCACGAGTAGTTTCAAGGAGTTCCGTATAGATGGCGATACCGTAGCAGCCGCGGTGAATATGTACAACATGAAAAATAAAATATAATATACTATAAATAAAATATACTATTGTTAATATTTATGTACTTATTAAAAGATAATTTCTTTAAACAAATTTACTTATCTCGCGTTCTACGAAAGACGTTCTACGAAAGACGACATCGTATTATTGGTCCATTCCTACATCCCCTCCATGATGTAATGCATTTATTAATATATGATGCATTAATGTGCATCGTATTTAGTACCAAAAATGATCGTAGCGCGTCGCCACGTAATGGTGCATACCTTGAGCACAGTTTTTTAAAAATCCAAATGTAGACTTAGCTAATGATACTACCAATCAGTTCTTCGTTGATCGAATAAGAAAACGGTACGTTCGTCCCTTATTCTCTCATATTCTCGAAGAAGAACATAAATTGTGTAAGTAACAATCATATTATAATTTTCTAAATGGAATTTACTATTTCTATTATTCGTGGATGTTAATCTCAATCGCTCAAATTTTTCTCGCAAACTTTTGCACGATTTTTCATAATCAATTGAATATCTATCATTTGTGACATAGATGTAATAGAAAGTTTTAATAGCAATGCATTGAACTGTTTGAAATCGTTAAGATCTTAATTTTTCTTTTAACATTGTGGTCAATATATATACAGTGATTATAATCATTGCTGTAAAAGTGACGTACATGAGACTATTTGAATATGTTCATTATATTATTAATATTATAATCAGATCTCTGCGTTATGAACAATCAATTATATTCTTGTATTCAAAGTAAAGAATGTTATATTGGAGTTAGACAATTTTCGGGTGAAGAACATATGAAAATACTATGAAAAATGTAGATCGTTTTCATTCATTGTTTGATTATAAAGAAAATGTATATACATCTTGTTTAATATTAACATGCATGTGACGTTTATCACATGTACGTACGATGCATAAACATTTTCATGCTGATCCACTTTAATCGCTGCGTTTCATACAATTGAGTATGTTGTTCCAAAGGATAATAACCCGGGAAATGTTTTACCCTACTCAATTAAACAATCGAATCGTTCTGAAAATTCACATACATATAGTTTAAAAGAAATGAAATACTGTAACTCATAAAAATATATAAAGTTTAATTTATATGTAAATGATAATTCTATTTATAATACAGTTTATTAATATAACAAGAATTTGAGTTATGCATTTAACTGTAATTCATCTCAGGGTTTAAATAATCATTTATTGAAAGCAACAATAATTTTGGTTTCGCTGCGAAAACAACGCAGCCCGCATTCATCTGTTCAATAACGTGTGCATACAATTGCATTGAAAAAGCCTGTTATGATATTTATAAATATACTAAAAGACGAAAAAGAACAGAATTTGTTACACTCGGAACATATGGCTTTAGATGGACCATATGGCTTCATCAAATGGCACTTGATGTGCATCTGTAGTCTATAAATAGCTAAAATTTGAACTCTCTTTATGAGAGACTGCAGGGAAAACTTGATTTTCGTATGTACGGTACCCAATAAAATATATCTTTCCAAAGTCATTATACGAAGGCATATATAGGACAATTCTTTTTCAATTCTAACGTTGTGTTAAAAAAAATGTTTAAAAGAAAACACAAAGATCTGTGTAGGCATTTCAATCCTTTCTTTTTACCCCCGCAAACATATACGTATATACAATGCCGCGTGCGCGGATGCGATACGCACATGCTTTCACGCGCACACACACGTGCATACACACGTGCACACACGTATACGTTTCAATACATTCTCTGTGTTATAAATTTCTTTTAAACATATAGTTATATACATTGGAAAATGTACATTAATTTGTAATTATTTAGAATAGTCTTCATTCAAATATAACGATCTCATACAGTAACTATGAACGCCTTAATTATTATGATAATTCATTAACTAATAAGATAGTTCCCTCATCCATCAAAGAGTCATCAGTAATGACCCCTTAACTTCTTATCTCAATAGCAGCGTATTCAATTAATTGACCAGAGGAAGCATTTTACTCATCCGAAAGATACACCATCTTCTGTAGTTATAACAATGACATACAAAATTGATAGTTGTATTTAATTTGCTCTAGAAGCACAATAGTAGCTGAGATTAATAGAAAACCACAATATCGATATAGACTCATTGTCTTATGAAATAACGTTTCTTCTGTTTCTCATTACAGATAACTTCCTTTCTACATATTAATAATTGTTAAAAATGAAGTATATCTTCATATTGTGTTTACAATTGCTTTGCGTAAATCTAAACAGCGCCAGAGAGATCACGTAAGTATTTTCCTTATTTTTGCTTTTAAGCAAATGTCTAAATAGAATAGGAGGAAGTAAGATAATAAAATGTTATACAATTTCGAAGCAGTAGTATTCTATGAAATCGGAAAGTTCTTGTATAAGGCTGATTTCAGTTCGATACTTCTTTATTATCCTTTAGAAACCTCCAAGCAAATATTCTGCTACAATGGAGCAATTCGTTTACTTTTTTAGCCACGAAGATATTAAAGATGCGATGCTGAGTTTGGTACACATGATGCGAGAGAATACAGAGAAATTGGAAAGGCACGAGGCTCGGGAGCGTCAGTTAGGTGAACAGTTAAAAAAGACAATTGCTGTATTGACGAAACGTATATCAACCGTTGATGCCGTAAAATTACAATTGACCAAACTTGACGAGAAAGTAATGGGAATTGAGCAGTTAATGGCTCAGGTATTTTATTAATTAGTAATACAGTATTTTAAACGAGGCATGTTCAAGGCGTATTTATCGTATGCAAATAATGTTCTCCAACTTTATTTGCAACATTTATTCTTGTTTAGAGAGATGAAAGAGAAAGAATACAGTTGCAAAAAACTGTAGATACAATAGAGGATTTTGAAAGCCGTTTAGAAGGATGGGTTACAGATATTGAAAACAAAATATCAGAAGTAAACACACGAACGGATACCACATTGCCCGCGGTCGACAGTCACTCTTTTGTTGTCTCAAAATTAAATGATACAGAATTAGCGTTAATGAAGAGAATTTCAGTAGCAGAGTCGGTGTTAACGTCAGAAGCAACCAAATTAAAAGAAGCCACACTCGTTCAGACAGGCAAATCCCAAGCATTGATGACGAAGGTATATAATACGCGTAGATGGGCTTTGAGATTTTTATTAACACTGTTATGGTCTATATAGATTCAGGATATCGGTTCACAACTCGATGGTCTTAAAGCTCAACTGGAAAATGTTAAAGAACAATCTCAAATCATAAGGGAGAACTTACCGAAACCTGAATCCGATGGCATGTCCAATGCAGAACTCTATGAAAGAACATTTCTTCCGATACAAAAAAATTTAGAGCATATGTCCGATCAAATTAAAGAATTACCAAGGTGCATATTATTATTTTCATTCGATAATATCTTATTACTAATAAGATTAATATATAAGATAAATAATATCTTATTGAGTTGCTTAAAACTTACTCCACGGCAGTATATATTGTTTTAAATTGAAAGGTCTTATTATTAGCAAAATCTTTCTTTCAAATTTGATTTTCAAATAGAAATTAATGAATATTGTATTGTGCAATTTAGGATTGATCAAGTAAAGACCTTCCATAATAAAACTCAAAACCTTGTACAAGAAACCAAATATACGTTAAAGGATATCGTTGCCAAAGGAGTTGACGATATTGAAAATAAATTGGCCGAAAGTAGCAATGATACGAAAGATACTATAGGTGCACTAAGGTACTGCTATGCATATAACAAATTACTGTCAGCAGTTTCTAATTTGTTTATTTTAAATCTTATTAAGTATTCTTTGAGATTCTAGGACGGACCTGGCGAATAATGCTGAACACGTCAATCAAGAATTGAACGATCTAGAAAAAGGGCAATCTGTAATGGTTTCAATGGCTGATCATGTCTTAGATACCAAGAAAAGAGTTGAATATGGTGTGCATCAAATTTTATTAGAAGTAGGAGATTTAGTGAAAGCCCAGAGTACAAATATTAATAATACTCTGAATCAGAGATTTGATGGGATATCCAATGATATTATGGACAATCAGAATGGAGCATTGGCGAACTTAACTACGAAAATGGAACAAGAAATGAACCAGGTAATGATCAACGACACGTTTAGAAATGAAACTGTCCTCCAGTACTTATTAAACTCTGTTTTATAAAAGGTATGGAGGCAAATAAATGTAATGTACCAACAAATGACGGAAAGTGCAAAAGCATTAGAGAAATTGCATAAGCAAAATGAAGAATACGTTAATGGTACAACAAACACGATGGGTGGAATGGAAACTAAAGTAAGGAATCTTTACAGATAATGAAAGTCTGGAATCTAACGTTAAATAATTTTGTCCGTCTTTGCATCCCCTTTTGTAGGTGGGCGAAATAACGAAACGCATGAGAGAAGTTGATGAGAACTTAAATTATCTATTGGGACGACTTTCGTTGGTGACGCAAGAATTTAATCAAATCAAGACAGGATTAGGTAGCGCCCTAGATAATATCAAAGCATCGTTCAAGGAAGTTCAAGATAAAGCAAATGACTTGAGACAACCGGGACCACATCCGATACCGAACAATTATAAAGAATTTAATGAGGATGATAACGATAAATCAGATGGTAAGCCTATGCCAGAAATTATTAAACACATTTTTAATCCTCAAATTAACTGAAATGTATACCTCTCAAAGATACATTCTTACGTCCTTCTTTTTTGTTAAACAAATCGAATGTTCAACTCTATACACTGGGCTTTAAAAGCTATATGACAATGTGTATAACAATTATGTTCTTTTTGCTTCGACATCTGCTGTATACTTTGCAAGTACAGTTTACTTTAAATATTTCATTTGTTAATTCACACATGTCCTTGGCGCGATACATTTTATTCTTTTTTGTTTTTCCACGTATTTGATTGAAAAGTGTCTTTCTTTTTTTACTTGAAGCATAGTTGCTTATGTTTACTTTAAAACAATATTTGTTTTAGTTGCGAAAATAAAATAAAGCAATGTCGGTTTCATATCGAGGATGTTTTCATCGTTAATGGCACATGTCAGGTTGCATTCAAGATTGTACTTCCTACATTACTAATATAATAAGATTCATGAAAATAATGTATATCATCTTCATATATTATGTGAACCTTTTTTAAAGTGTATCACCTTCAACTTTGCATAAGATATGAGATTCTTTGACTTTATAAAGATATGAACAGAAGATATTTATCGTTAAATTTGATTTACACATTGAATATTGTAAATCTTACGGTATACGCGTTAAAAAAACTCATTTTAATATATTGGTCCATTGTTATTCTCTCTATGTTTATGAACATTTAGTAATCACTAAACTATAGCTTTATTGTAGTAACTATTAAGATCACAGAAGTTATAATTAAGATTTAGAATGTACCAAAGTATGTAATTAAAATCTAAGAAGCTTGGATCAATATATTTTTATACTGCCATGTTTTATAATTAGTAAACCGTTCGATACATAATAAAACTAATGAAAATTTGTAAAATATCACATTGTAAATATACTATATTCTTATGTTAAAAGCAGTGATAGTATGTATACTTAAATGTATTATTAGATATGTATTTCAAGAATTTTGTAGGATAAAACGACAGATAACATTACATACATATATCCAACATCTTGGAAATGATGGTGAAAGTAAGCTTTTTAACATTAAGTAAATGAAAATCATAATCAACATTTGGATATTTCACACGAGAAATCATTACAAATAGCACTTATATCACAGCTCGAGCAAAACAAATTTCTTTCGAACGTTTAACATTAATGAACTGAAATTAATGTTCTGTATATGATGCTATCTGCTGATATTGTCAATTTTTCAAATGGAATATATTAGACTGTCGCCGAATAGAGCAAATATTAATTTTTCTATTTTTCCGAACAGCAAAATCATTGTATGTAATTTGCCCAATTTAATTGCAATATATAAATAACTTAGTTTAATCTAACATTAACTCTGTGACAAAATGAATAATTAGCGATAACAATAATCAAACGTGCAATCGAACTATAAAAAGAAACGAATAAATGATTTTACTAATTCCAAATAATTCTTTGTGTACAATATTTGGTACCGAAAGTGAGAAAATGTAGTAAAGTCCAGTGTGTTGTGTTGTGTTGTATTTCTTTTGCTTTTATACTGCAATAAAATTTTGTACCAAGCCGCATAGTAAGACATTGCTTTTATTTCATATAAACAATTCTATTTCTACAGTTCTTTGGATAATATACAATTATCATATTTGCATTTAAACTTTATTACACTCATTCATAAATACGGTATCCTCTCTCTAATTTCCATTATTTAAATATAATTTTGTATGTACATTTAATAACATTAAATTTCATGTATAGATTGTGTTCAATTATTTACTGTATATTCCTAACATATTATTTCTTTGCAATTTGTTATGGTAGGTCCACTATATCCAGCTAAAAAAAAACTAATGTCTTATATGTTTCGAAAAAGTAGTAGAGAATTGAAATAATGAATTAGAAACTGTGATTGTATTAAGTGTTATTTATCTCATAATCTGAATATACAAACTTCGTAATTCTTTTTTGCTTAAATATGTAATTACACATAATCTATTATAATTTTTTCAAAGTTTAATTCGGTTTCTGATGTTATTTTTACTGTGTCACAATAACAGAACTTATAATTAAAATTGCTTATAAACTGTCAAATAAATCGCAGAATTTAAATTGTAACTTCGTTTATTAATATTTTCATTACTCCGTCCAATCTGCATGTTATTTAAATGTAATCTTACATTACATATGCGATAAAGCAAATTGGAAAAATTGTGCACAAATAAATACATCATACCACCATTTTCATAATGATACGAAAATATCAAAGAAATTCTAAACTCGACGAGTTGTACATGGGCAATTATATTGAATAAATTTTGTTAAACATTTTCGTTTGTGGTAACACGAAATGCTTCTTTTTAGAGAAAGAAAAAAACCAATCGAACGAAACAAGTTATACATATAAGCAAAGACCAACATTATAAATATTATTTATAACTTACATTTTCCAGAAGCTTAACTTCTTAATACTTATACAAGTCATTAATTTTTTTACAAGACATGTGATAAATATTTGGTTTAAGTTTTTTTTATTCTAAAAGATCACTTAATAAATGAAACATTTATAAGTTTGTTATAATAATAACGATTATGAGATAATCACTGTACATAGTTTTACATAACAATGAAAAATTTCGGTTCCCCATTAAAGAAAAAGTATACATACATGTTTGCTTACAATTGAAAAAATGATTACAATTTGACTAGAAAGATTAAAATTTTAGCAGAAAAAATGAAGTATGTAATTTCTAATTACTGTTACAAGATGATTATAATTATACGCATATATTAGTAAATTGTAAAATGTGTTACTGTTTAGAGTAATTCTTTTTGCAAATATAATTGTTTTCCAATTATTTCATATTTACGAAATGAACTTGGTAAGTGAATTGGTAACCAGCAAAATTCTTTCTTTATTATATGAATTACCAAATATAGTATTAATTTTTTATAAACCTGAATATTATAATCCCGTTCATTATGTTTATAAATTTTACATATACTAACAAGAGTAAGGACTTGTTCTTCGTTGAGCACATTAAAAAAATTAGAATTTAATTCCCAGTGGAATTACAAGATTCCGAATACTATACAGCGAGCTGTACCAAAATTTGATTCATAATATGTTATGAACGTAAACAATGTACGACTTTGCGAAAAAAAATGTTGCTATAACTTTTGATAATGTTATATTTTTGTTGAGCTGATAATATTTAAGCTATATGAACTGCATTGGATACCTTTACATTAAAGCATATTCATTAATCGTAATGGACGACCACTTATACTATATATGAGAAAGATTAACAACTAACATCGACTGCTTGCTGAACAGTACAATAGATACGTCAACAAGCTCCCATGATATAAGCTTTGGTTAATTTAATAACATGATAAGTAATTTTTCTTACAACTCTTTGCGGTGCTAGATCTCTAGATGACACTTTTATGTTTCAGTTAGATTAATTAAGACTTCTATAATATTTTTCTTTTATTAATAAATTACCTAACAATGTAGTAAGTCTAAATCATTATTTGCAATAATTTGATGAGTTTCCTTAACTGTGATCTACTTTCATACTGATTTGCCCATATGTTGATACTATTATTATAACTTATGTAGTTTATATCTAGCAGAAATATATTAGCACAGCAAAGAAGTGTTGATTGTAATGTATATACACCCCCAAATGCATTGGAAACGTCATTAAAAATGCCTACCCTATGATAAGCAGTGAGAAAGTTATAATGTATTGCACATACTCGAGCTGAGATTTTCTTACGTATAATAAAAAAACAAAAATGATGCAGGGTCTCAGCTGAGCAATCTTTAATGCCATCTTCCATATTGATTTTTTTTTGTCTCTTTTTTTTTTACAAAAGGATTGCTTAAATAAAGCTATGTAATTAAATTCGGAGTATTGGACGCATTATATCGGAATGCATTACATTAATTTTATCTAAGAGTAATGAAGAAGAGTGCCGGATACTTGTACAAATTCGTTTATATATTTCTGAATGCATAATATTATACAATCTTCCTGGCAGTTTATAGGTACCGAACAATATTATCTTCAATGAACCATATTTTTCGACACATTGCTAAACTAATTCCACATAATTTCCGTACTCGATCGTCATAAAATTATCAAATCTAAATGAACGTACGTTTGTTCTAACGTAAATGATAAACGTACTATTTTTTTTTTTGGATATAAGTAAAAGGGTATAAAACACAAGATAACCAAACGAATATAAAAACTGCACGATTCTACAAGTTATAGCATTATAAAATATATATATATATATATTATATATATTGTTGGAATTTATAACATAATATTTATAAATATTTTTAAAGTATCCACGCACTCTTTTTAGAATTACACTCTTAGAGTTTGACTAAAATTAAGCAGCTGCTAGCTTGAATCACTTGATGTAGATATGCGCAGCTGACGTTTGCTACGCCTTTGGGGGTGTGATCGGTCCTAGCTGCTAGTAGAAGCGATAGGACTAACAGGGCTCATAGGGCTACGTGCGGGATCCCTGAGACAGCCGGTCAATGTAATAGCTACTTTGCGACTTCCAGCATCGTTACGGTGTTCGCACAACCAAATTCCTTGCCATGTACCCAAAGTCAATTTGCCGTCAGTAATTGGAATACTCAACGAAGAGCCCAGAAAACATGCCTTTACATGTGCTGGCTATAAATAATACAATTATAAGAAACAGAAACTATATAACAGGGTATACTTTTGTAAAGCTGCTATTTATGCTTTGAAAGCGAACAGAAAAAAGATCTTAATTTTCACTTCAACAAGTATTCGTTATTAAAGAACGGAACTTTACAGAGAATTGGCTTTTCCTATAAACAATTCCATTATTATTTTGATTAATTAACATAAAACATTTATTAATAGTGACGAATTTCCTGCTATTTTTTAGAGAAGCGTATAAACGTAAAATGAACTAGAAAGGATTTACAAACATACCATATCGTCTGGTCCTTCGCAACTGTGTCTATATTCCAAACCTTCAGGAACTATTTTATTAAGCATCATTTCTACATCGTCTCTAACATCTGGATCCCAATTTTCATTTAATGCTAAACTTGCTGACGTGTGAAGAACTAAAAATGAATCAACGAGTAACAGTTTAGAGAAAGAAAGTACATCATCAATTACTGCGCCAGTTGCGCACACTTTTACATAGAATGCAATTATTTTACAAATATAAAAATAATATTCTGGATATCTGTTCTGCTCGTCTTTATCTTATCAGCTTCAAACGTACCACCGGGGGCAACATTAGCAACTTGCTAACGAAGTAACATTTCGTTAGCAAGTACACAATATACAATAATAATACAATATTATTTATATATTTCGTTCGAATTATTATTTGTTCTTCCGCATAGATCGCATGTGTTAAAACAGAAGCTAGGTATCCCTTGGAATTGTTAAACAACGATTTAAAATATAAACTTTGCACGAATAATATTACACTTACTTTGTATATGACAAAGCCCGACAGAAAATTCACAAAGTTCGGGAATTCTTCTTAAGATCTCTTCGGTAACGTGATGGATACCACGACGCTGTGGCCTTAGGTTAATTTTTGTTTGAAACCAGGCAGAACCGATTTGAATCCTTCTATTTGACGAGGCCATGATATGATTACGCTGTAGAGATTTATCACGCTTAAACTAGACTCTGAATAAGAAATTTTAGTCGCAAAGCGAAGATACGATAAAATCTACTTCAGGCGGAAAGAGATTACGACAACACGGTCCACTCCATTGGATTATAGTATACGTCTATTATCTTCGCCTCTTGCCGGCTACAAGATGTACGGATTTAACCACATCTTTTAAGATTGTCTAATTGCATCTGCTATATTTCGTATTCATAAAAAGGTTATGAGAAATAATGATTCAACGTGCGCACATACGTATCACGTTTACATACATATACGCTCACCTTCTCACCTACACGGTATATTCATAAGTATCAGGTACGCATACTAATATCGTGGAAACGAGATGATAGAATTAGGCGGAAATAAATCATCGTATCACTAAAAAGATATTCAAATCTTTTGATGTAACATCCAATTGGAGAATATTTCTTTTTAACAATGACAAGCCTCAATGCTCGCCATATCGAATTCCAGAGAATAAATAAATCGAATGGTAATCCAAACAATATGTACTGTAAGTCGCGTTCAGTAATATAGTACGTTTTCTGCTAGAGCCATTTTATTCCCTATTGATTGGTTTTCGTATAAGCGGCAAATTGAAAATTATAAATATATTTACCGATAAATGATCGTTACATTTTATGCATATTAATAATTGTTGAGATAACAGTAGTAGTATTATTGAATGTATTCAATTATATACGTCTAAGAATTTTTGTTTCATACAGCTTATTTGCAGCTTTAAATTTAAACATTTATGTATTAATTGTTGCTGCTCTTTATTATAACTAACTACTGTTATCGGGGATACATCATTTATATACGCAAATTCTCTCACAAAATTTTGTATCGAGAAAATATAATGTAAATGTAAATGAAATAGAGAATTTTGTAGTGATCTTTCTAATTTACTATATTTTATTTAAATAAATTAGTACCCTTTCCATACAGCAGATATTTTTGCAGAATATTACAAAAGGTAGTTGAGAGCCTTGCCTTTTCTTCGTACAAAATTATTTAGTTTCTAGTGCTAACAATGAAAGATACAAGTATATTTTTTGTATTCTTCCTGCAAGCATACTTTAGATTTTTATTATCATTATGTATTTACAATATTGGGCTATCAACAAACATGTTATGAAGATTCTTCAATGTACAATTGCAAATCCGGATAAATTTCCTTAATATTGGCTTCCAATTTTTCAACATTGCAAATAGGATTATCTCTTATGTCAAGCGAATGTAATTTGTGCCTACCTAGCAATTCTATTATTTCTTCTAAATTCCTCAATTTATTATTGTTTAATAACAGAACTTCCAGATTTTCTAACGTAGGGAAGTTTTTCAAGCTATCCAACTGATTACCCGAAAGCGATAACTTTTTACAATTTTGCAATGAAGATAATTCGCATAGACTATCCGATAATAAATTTGCACCGAGATTTATTTCCTCGTAGAAACTAAGGAAACCATTATTACCAAGGGTAGTCAAGTCTAATCCCGAAAGATCGACTTGCGATTTTATTTCATTATTTTCCTCCATGTTCCATAATTCATACAATTTATATTCCACTGTGTATTTACACTCTGTAAATCAAATATTCGTCGTTAATATATACCAAGTGAGCTAAGTATTTCGTACAAATCATTTTCTAAATATACTTACGTAAATCCTTATAATAGTTAGACCTTAGAGAGTCGATATTAACGAGAATCTTTAAATTCATTATAATATCATTATAAAATTTCATCAAATCAATTTCTTTCATTAAAAGAACAGCGGTAAGATAGGACCATTTATTATTCGGTTCCATTTCCGCAAGCTGCTTATAACTTGACAATTGTTCCAATAACTGTTCTTTATTATAAGAAGTTTCATGTTTCCTTCTTCTACATATCCACGTTTTATTAAAGCAAGTTAACGGATAATATATTCCTTCAATCTCAATCTCAATACTCTTTATATCCTTTAATTCTTTCCTGAACTTTCCAAACCATAATTTCGAAAATTTAGTTCTCTGACAAGACTTCCATTCAACATCTTCATTCACGTTGTCTATTTTTAAAACAATTGACTCGGTTGATATATTTTTATCGAACAAAAGTATCACAGTATTGTCTCTTACTAAGGATCGAGTAAGAGTGGCGGTGGATTTATGAGCATCTAATAACCATCTTTGATAGAACCATGCGCTAGAATCACTAGGATCTGTGAAAGTGGCATTCATTACCAATTCCAGTTCTGAAAGATGAAAATTATAAGTTACATCCAATGTGTTCATATCGCTAGTAGTGCCTATAGAAATATTTACCATCTTCTCTTGTTTTATCGATATTCTTCTGATCGTAGCTGTGGAATATTTTTGACAACAATTGACTTCTGTAATGCCAGGAGGAATAATTAGAGAAATTATTCAGAATCTTTGATGTAGAATATTGAAATTCATCTTCGGGCGAAATTCCTGCCCTCTCTACAACGAACGCTCTATAATTCCAACAGTGAACTAAAATAATACCAAGGCAGCATTTGTAACTTTCTATTTTTTTTGGACGGGTGAATAGTATTAGCAGATTAATAACTCACAATTTCTCTCATCCAAATCTAAACATTTACTGCACAGCATTAGTTCCTTTTTCCAGTCACAATTGTCCGAATGATTCATAATCCACATTCGTTGATACCATATCCAATATGATTTGGGATTTTTTTTTAGACAATTTTCAGTGAGTATCAATTCACTTTTATAAAATTCTTTCACTAGGTTTTCATCCCTTTTTTTCAAAATTAAAATATATGTTTTATTGGACATAGTATCAATTCTTACCAGAGTTTATTATTGAAAAACTATTAAAATAAGTATTACTATTGTGTAATTACCAATCGTTATTGGCAAGCGCTTCTCTACGAATATTCCATAATGTATAAATATCCGAGTTTTGTAGCAGCATACGTTCCGTAATAATTAACAGTTCATCGTCATAAATTTTATTCTTTCTCTATAAAACATAAAATGAAAATAAATTAAATTTCATCTTTTTCTTATTCCGAATAGTTTTCTTCATATTTTTCAAAATAGCTTAATATTTCTTTACTCTTTGCTTCTCGATTACTTAATTGATTATATGCATTTCTTACTAATTAACAACAAGATGTATAAAGTGTATACGTTAAATAACTTTACGGTCAAATTACTTTCTCAAACACAATGCCGATGCCAGTTCTATATCGAGCGAGCTTCTCCGCTCTTTCTTCCTTTTTCAATGCTTCCTGTTCTGCAGTTGTTCTAACCTTTACTCTGCCGTGCTGGAATAGTATTGTTATTATGTACATTTTTACTTGCAATGGAAAACGTTAAATAAAAAAAAAAAATACAATTATATGCAACAAATCTTAATAATTACGATCATAGTCATTTTGATTGTATGTCTTGTAATGGATAACATAATATATTGACAATTTTCATGCCATGTCACTATATCACAAAACTAATCGCAAAATATAATATTAATATCTATTACCATTTTATATCTTCTTCAATTTCCTTTTAAAACGGTGTTGTGACAAATTGATTAACTTCGAGGTTACGTTTGTTTATATGCTGCTTTTCTACACATATATTTTATTTAAACCTTGATTGTTTAATGGTAGCTTTGACAATGAAGTATACTTAGTATTTATTTCGTTATTCTCGTTGCAAATTACAATAATTTATCGCAAGGAAAACCTTGTTTTGTGGACCTTGTTTTGCGAGGACAAACTTGCATTTATGTATCTTAAAATCACGCGTTTACGCATGCGTGTAGTCCGTAAGTTACATAACCTTTACATGTAACTTCAAAGTAAAACTAAATAGCGAGATCGTTCAAGAAAAGGAATCGTTCTTTGACAAAAATTGTTCTTCCTGTGCAAATGAAACAATTGTATCAATTGATCATTTTAAAATATAACAGATAATTATCTTAGTGCCTAATACTTGGTAATAACGTCAATTAGAAGGGAAATTAAGTATGAACGATAAGTAAGTTCGAAACTTACTTATGAGATTTATATGTTAGAAGTTTAATGTGTAAGTTACTCTATATACTTTGCTTATTATTAGTGTAAAAGACAATCTGTTTCGAGTGTGATCCATACAAATTAATTTAATTTAAATTATTTAGGATAAGGCTATCAGAATGCCCATATTACACAGGCTAACGAAGTTACCAAGAAATATTTATTCTTACAAAAATGTTATACAAAATTGTTCGAAACGAAATGAAAGTTTCTTATCGACATCTCGTCAATCGTCGACGTTAAAAACTCTATTCAAAGCAAGTTTAGTAGGTATTACTGTTGGGCTTCCTGTTGGCGCAGTTATTACAACTGGTTATACTTGGTACGTAAACAAGGAGGCATCGAAAACGTTTCATCTTCAAGGAAAGGAACAGAAAGTTCAAGTACTTGCGGAGAAGCCGGCAGTACCAATATCTAGAACGGTATAAGAACTTGACATATCAATCTGCTTTCTTGAAAATTCTGTAGTATTATTTTTAACATTTCACTCTTATTGCAGATTGCATCGGCGGTCGATACAACCGATTTAAAATTAACACTTTTTCAATACCAAACTTGTCCCTTCTGTTGTAAGGTAAAAGATACAAGCCAATTATTTATTTACAAAGTATTAAATTTGCATCAAACTATGTGTAAACTTAAATGATTTTTGTTTATCTGATCAATGATCTTGCAATTAGTAACCAGTAACCAGAAGAAGAATTATGAATCAAAATTGTAAATATAAGAACATTTCAGGTCAGAGTGTTTTTAGATTACTATGGAATATCATATGATGTTGTGGAAGTTGATCCAGTATTAAGGAAAGAAATATCATGGTCGATTTACAAGAAAGTACCAATAGTTTTAGCACAAACTGACTCTGGTTATCAACCGCTTAATGATAGCTCGATGATTGTTTCGTTACTGTCGTCGCATTTGAGAGATAGGTCGCAGAAGATTACTGATTTAGTAGAATGTTATCCAAACATAGCAATGCATGATCCAGAGCAGAAGCTTAAATATGAAATCATGAACAAATATTTCTTAATGTATAAACAAGCTTTGCCTCGGGAGATAAATGCAAGTGATGTTATGTGAGTGGTTTTATTTATGTTATTAGCCACACACAAGTATAATCTCGTTTGCTATAATATATTTTCCATTAATATTTATTTCTTGTTACGACAGGGAAGAACGCAAGTGGAGAAAATGGACTGATGATGTACTTGTTCATACGCTTTCGCCAAATGTATATAGAACACTCGATGAAGCCTACGAGACCTTTAATTGGTTTTCTAAGGTGAGTAGTCTGTTAAGCAAAACAAGCGCAATAATGAGTTACGCGAATAAGAAACGTATAATGTAAGGATGTTTCATAAACAGCAATTTCTTTAATCAGGTCGGCAAATGGGAAGAATATTTTCCATCATGGGAAAGATTAATAATGATAAATGTAGGCGCCACGGCTATGTGGATGATATCGAAACGACTAAAGAAGAGACACAACTTGAAAGAGGATGTTCGACAATCGCTGTACGATGAACTTAATACATGGCTACGCTCTATTAACAAGCGTGGCACTACATTTATGGGAGGGGACAAGCCCAATTTAGCAGATCTTGCTGTTTATGGAATTTTGAAAAGTATAGAGGGTTGCGGTGCGTTTAAAGATGCATTGGATAATACAAAACTTAGCACATGGTATGATGCTATGATCAAAGAAGTAGAAACACATTCGGGAAGTAAATATGTGGCAGCTAAATGATTTAAATAAGATTTATTGATTTTAAATTCGTTTGCATTATATATTTCGGATATATTGCGGTATCTAGTTATTCATTTCTACGCTACCTTTGTTCGCTCTGATTAATTTCACTTCATTTATAATTGCAATACCGCCGAAAAATGGTCATATTGGTATTACATTTCGTAGTTTGTTTTAATAATATAGTATGCGACATTAGTGTTTCTAAAAAAAGCTAAAAATAAAACAAATAAAAAAATGCAAGGCGAGTTGTATTATAAATTATACATTTTTAAATTGTTAAATTTAAAATGAAATTGTAAAACTTTAGCACGAGAATTAAAGAATGCATTTACTTTCGCACACTAATTGCATTGCGCTATAATTTTGCATTATATTTTTCATTTAAACTGTACAAGGTATTTGACGATATGTCAATGAGAAACCCTTGTTTTCGATTTCGCCAACTTCATCTCCATCCGTAACGACATACATCACAAACGGCTTAGAATATGCTGAAATCAAAGAAATAATTATGAGCTCATACAATCCGTCGCATTTTACATATGTCCTATGTATTTTAATTGTTGATTTAAATAATAGTAGACACTGTCGAAGAAAAATTCTAAGAATAAAGCAATAAGAAGTAAATGAAAATATAATTCTGTTTGTCGTTATTTATGAAAAAAGAAAATGAAAGCTGAAGAGATATTCGAATGCACTTACATGTCTTCGTTATAAAACCATTCCCACAGAATCGTTCTGTACCAACCGGAATACCACTTTGATATGGATTGGGAACAATAACGAAATCCTTTGTACAGTCTGTACCTGATTCTGCTGCATATTCGGTACCTATTTATAGATTAATAAATAATTATAGTTTATTCCTACCTATTATTATATATCATTAATATATAAATATTAACGATAGAAGAAGAAAATTAAGATACTGTATTTTCTTTTGGAAGATGGGAAGGAATAATTATTTTATTGTACATAAAACTTAAATGTGTAATATATAGATAATAAATTAATATTGAGAGGAGCAAAGTAACTAATTGAAGTTTCATTATACCATATCATACCAATAATAGTAGGGTCAAATGAACCAGTATCTCCCGAAACAGTAAATGAATTTGAACTCGTCTGGGACCACTCGATCGCACAATATCCTTGGGCCATTCTGACACATAAACCGTAATTTGTATTTGCCATTTGTCGTGTCCCCAATTCTGGCGCTGCAACATTTATAAATATATTCAGCGAAATTAATTGGACAGAGTTGGAAACTATGATAAGATGTAATACAGAATTAAAAAGATTTACGTAATTATTTTTATAAATTAATATCAATGGTAGCAGTTAGTACCTCTTGGATTTTGTGTTGTACCATAATTAAAGCTTGTAACAGTGTTTGAAACACTATCGAAATACTGTAAGCATCCGTTTGGAGCTGGAAAAAAATTACGTTGTAAAATTAGGACGCATTAGTATTAAATATTGGAGGTCGAAGAAAAAATGATATACCTTTATATGTAGCATCGCAAGGTATTTGTTGAATTCTTATATTCCAACGACGATCTGCGGTATACTCGGAATTGGTATCAATTGATATCATAATAGGAGTATTTCCATTAAAGTCCATATATACTGACAAATTGAAATCAATAAAATATATATTCAGATTGAATATCGTAAAAAATTAAATACATGATATTGTAGATATTACAACTTATTGCCTCAAAATTCAAGGCTTAAATAGTGTATGATTTTATTCATTACCATGTTGGTTCGCATTTTCTCCACAAATTCGAGGTACTGTTGATCCAGATCCAGAGACCAGGAGAACGTCAAAGTCACAAACTCCACTAGCATTTGGTGAAGCAAGATTAAATTCCAAAAAATCCAAACGTAACTAAACACATCAAATGATGTTTTTAACAAAACACTTTGGTATAAAGACTACTGCTAGCAATTTTATTATTACTGCGATTAATTAATCGATTAAGATTCTATTAATAAAAGTATATAAAGCACAAAACAACTCCTAGTGTCAATTTGCTCGTTTCATTAGCTTACTTGACATATGTTTGAATTACAACGTTGTACAGTTATTGTACACCGACCCTGTCCTTCATAAGTTGTTGGGTATTCTGGATTTGTAAAATATGTATTATTTATATTTGTTGTAGAACTGCATGTCTTTTGAACTGTAAAAATCATATTTGAGTAGTGTGTAAGTCGATTGTACTATGTACAAATTTGTAGCGGTAGTTATCAAATTAAAATTGAAGAAAAGAACAATTTTAAAATGGCTTGAAAATAATATCCAATTTTCTATAAATTACGAATAATAATTTGAATTTCTTTGTTACTTACAAAGGCAACAAATACCATGCCCATTGGCACAGGAGCCGGATGATGTTCCACCGTAATCACGACATTCTCGTCTGGTGAAACATGTACCATTTAAATTGTTGCTAGCCAGACATTGTGAATTAGCAAAACGTATCACACTGAACAGCGGGAAAACTGTAAAAAAAGATTCCATTTAGTAGGTTCCTATTGTTTCACATGTTTATAATAAGATAATCTATTTTATATATAAAATAATTATTTTCAAAATTGTTTACTCTCCCACTACTTACATCTTCCACGAGACACTGAAATTTGATTCTCCATGAAGTTATCATTATCCAGCCTACAATTTGCGAGATTCCCAAAAAGGAATAGTATCGCCAAACAAGCTATTCGTAGCATCTTTCAAACCTGGACTGTTTGAAGCAGATACGATTCTTCCGAACATTTCGTTTAACGGTACTCAGAAAATCAGAACAATTAGCGTGCAGATAAAAGCCACCTTACTATTTACTCAGTTTGTATAACTGGATTGTCAGCTTATCCATTGCGTTCCAAATTCTGCTAAAAGTATGATTGTTAATGTTAACAATATTAGAAATTCTATAAAGATATCATCGATTATATGTTATACAATTATAATCGATCTATACTGATCCTTATGTTTTATAACGTATATTGAATAATAGCTTCTCGATACGATACGTATTTTGCTTACCACTTAGTTACAGCATTTTCTCAGATATAGCTTGTATTAATTCAATTACACTAAATTGCAGTTTAACTTAATTTTCAATAGTAATAATTTATATCGAGAAAAAAATATATACATATATAATATTTACACAAATATATCCAAATTAACCAATTATTCAGAAACTTTATTAATTGTTCTGCAAAATGGACAATGTCCATGTCGCAATAAAGCTAGTTCATAGTCGTCCAAGTGAAATAGCTAAAAATAATAATAAAAAATTATATTTTATACTGATATGTACTATATAGTTCTTCGTTTTCAATTCGTGAGTTAATTCATGTTAATATATTGTAATAAATATAACGATAATCGGTGATAGTATTTAACATACCTTCAAACAAAATTTACAAAATGTTATTTGTAAATCAGGCAAAAGATTTTTGTAATACCTTGTTTTGAATGGTTTTGGCCATTTTACAGTTAACACCGTGCATGGATCCATATTCTTTAAAACATTTCTTCCCACAACTATAGTAGAAGTACTAGATTTTTCCTAAAACAAATACATTATCACACAGTAATCCATGATTTTTTTTTATTAATTATGTTACCAATTTATGATATTTGAAGTACGAAAAAATGTATAAATAACAGGCGATGATACCTCATACTTCATTAAGCGTGCCGTAAAAAGATCTACTTCAGGAGTAACGGAAAATTGATCGTTATCTGTTATATCATCTACTAACGAGAGTGATTCGTTTATCAATTTTTCCGCCTCCTCATCCGAAATATTGTCCTCTAATTCGAACTCAACTAATGGTAGAATTTCTGGAATTTTAACATATATATACTATATCTTTAATATTATTCAAATGTTTTGGTATAAAAATTTATATAACTACAAATAGTATACAATATTTAAAAGTAGAGCTTACCAAACATTACGAAAGAATATTGAAATTTTAAACCACATTGCACGCATTGTCCATGATTATTTGATGCCAATAAAGGATTAAAAGTTGAACATTTATAGCAAAGTGGTAAAAGCTCCTCGGGATCTCTATAGGAGGAAGCTCGGCCAACTAAATTTGAAATTTCCAATTGGGTCAATTGATTTGCTGGAACTTTTGTATTGCGTAGCTTTTCAAGCAATTGCATTGTTAGTTTGTTCGCACCGAGGAGGGAGGCTTGTTTTAATAATGTATATATTATAGTAAATCTTGAGACTCCTTCTATTTGAACATTTTCTGTCCTAGTTGAAAGAAATCGCGCAATATTGAAAAGAGCCTCTGGCATTAACGATGTGAATGGCTCTTCCTAAAACAAATGTACTAACTTATTATTATAATTCTTTTAATTATTATATCATTACAATATTGCAATATTTGATTACAAAAAATGGTTTTTATCGTAAATTTATATACTCACCACATATTTATGCACTTCGTGATATGCATAATAGATTTCAGCGTTTTCATAATACTGAAGATACATTGTTTGTAATTCGTCGGTAGTTTTATTGAGATTTAAGCAAATTTGAGAAAGCAGCCAATAAAAGTATGAGGCGTCGCGAAATCTTCTTTCGGTAACTGCATTTCTCGCCAGCATTGTTAGGACTATTATGGATTCGCTGGACTGCCCAGCTATCTGAAATGCTAAACAACTGCATAAATTCTTTAATGTTATTAATTATCACTATATAACCAACCAATTTAATGTAGACAAATAGACATCATTTTTTCATTCCATTGTAACAATGTGCAACATATCAACTTTATTTCTGCATGATGCATTTGTCTCTGCCTACCTTCTTGCGCTTCTGAAAAGTGACCAGTCTCTGCCAGCCATCTGGCATACGGCCCATATATCCTGCTTTTCAATTTTGGATTTCGTTCAGCCAGTTCGAATGCTTCAGGCCACGCTTGTGCATCCACTAAAACATCAGCTACATCTGGATCATCTCCCAAACGACTAAAGACTTCAGCTGCTCCATGAGTTGCTCCCATTTTCTTTAATTTCTTGGCAATAACAGTTAGATTATCTCTGTCTGCCTTATCGAGTTGTCTACCAACTTTAATTAACATATCGATCCAACCGTATTCCGCGATTATATTAATGGCACGATCAACATCTCCTGCTGAAAGGAACATTTCCGCTGCGGCTCGAGGTTCTCCGAGACTCTTAGCCCATTCCGCTCTTTTACGAAGTAGAATCGTACGATCCTGTGAACATGACACGTAAAAGATTTACAAATAAGGTAACAATTATTAGTAAAAAGTTCGTTTTACTGACCTGATTGTTTCCACTGACAATGAATTCTTGGGCGATATCGAACATACGTAAATCAGAGTACATAGTTAATGCATACTGTTGTAAACCAGCTTTCTGGTATAGTTTTGCAGCATCCTTTAATTTTCCCATAGCAGCTGCGGCAGTAGCCATACATGCTTCTCTTCCCCACTCTCCAGACTTCAGTTTTTCTTCCACTTCAGATAGAACCTCTATATATCGTAAGTTTTTAATTCTGGCGAAGCAAGAATATGCTATGTTTAATTCTAAATTTTCCAAGGCGGACGTTCCTAACCCAAGCCAATCATTATCTGCTACCCCAAGACATGCTATGTTATAAGCATCAGAAAAACGGCCGATATCCAGATATTGGTACATAAACAATGACAACGGCATCTACAAAAAAAGATATCAAAGTTAGTGACTGCAACATTACAAATCAGAAGATCCTTACATTAATTCAGAAAATTCCGTATATTTGTACACGTGTACCTATAAAAAAGCGCAATTTTACCTCCATTGTAACGATAGAAGAACCATTTAAGCAATAAACTTTCGATCCATTGTGACCCATTACTAGACCAGAAAACTTTTGCTTGTATTCCGTAAAATTTCCTACTTTAATTCCTAAATATTCCCCATTAGTGAAACACATTATATCTTCGAAGCTGCTATTAAATGCGACACTGTTTACATTCTTCAACTCTTCGATTATCTCTTCTTTATATAAATCAAAGACATAAAGAACTCCTTGATCAGTAACAGCTGATAGTTTTTCTTTTAACGAGCTAATATCAAGACATCTTATGGCACCTTCAACTTTTGTTAAATATGCTGGGAAAGGATTGTCTAAGTAGATTTTTACTACATAGCCAGTATTTAAACCTAAATAAGGGAGAAGCAAAGTTTTCATTAAGTAGAAATACTTTATGGAATAAGTATTTTCTGAATCATTTCTGTATCACGAACCTGCAATTAGACATTCTTGTCCAATTGGGCCGCCAGCGACTTTTATATAAGTTATAAGTCCGTCGAGTATCCATTCCCTTTCTACTGTTCCATTAAAAGACAGACTCTGTAATCGTCTTTCCGTGCACAAAATTAAATTATTTGCAGTCACGACGAGTAAGTTACAATTCAATGGTTGGTTCAATTTTTCGCATATACGGTAATGCATTCCATCATTGGAATTGGACGGTTCGTAAATTATCACACGTTCTGATAATTGAACTGCCAATCTATTTTTATATACAGCAATGCGATAAATCTGAAAAGAAAATGAAAAATTCTATAAAGTAATCAGTTATTAGTATTATTAGTACAGCGTTATCACTAACAGCGTTGATCGATAAAATGCAATAACAAATTGTCAGGGTTTCCGCATTATTTTTTAAATTTATTAAAGGAGCAAGTGAACAAAATAATGGTAGTTATTAATTTGTCGCACAATATGCTGCTACATTTTTATTGCTTACCAAATCTTTGCATTTAATCCGAACTCTTTGACCAGTTACTAAATTTTGTATTATTACATCGGTCATATTTTCTCTATATGCATATCTGTCTCCATATAATCCGTGTATGACATCCCAAGTTAATTGTAAATACGTGATTGTACCATCTTGACAACCAAGTGCCTAATCAAACGAGTAGAAATTAATATTAATTTCATGATATTTAATGAATACACAATTACGAAACCAGTGTACAGAAAACAGAAAAATATAAATGCATACAACGTGCGTGGAAGATGGATGCACAGCACAGCCCCAAACCCAGGAGGAAAATGTACCGCCGATGTTCATTAATTGTATTCCATCGTATGTCATTAATATACACTGTTTATTACTTCCAGAAACTAATATGTATTGACTTCCTGGAAAGTCACACATTTTAAGAGGGATAAAATTGAGCGTTCTCTCCTTCCCGACTGATTTCCCTGTGATTGAATAGAAGGATATAGTTCCGTTCCATTCAGCAATACAAAGAACATCTGTAGAATCGTCCCTGTGGAAAATTTTAAATTCCATACATCCGTAAAATTCAAAATGTTGAATAAAATTCAAATGGAATGATTTCAGAAAATTTGAATTTTATAACAATGAAATTATATTTTTATTACCATTGACGATTCCACAACAAACTCCAAATGGGTACACCATTTTCTCTCTCAATACGTGTTTGTTCTTCTCCGTTCTAAAAGTTGAAAATAAATTAAGAAAGATTCATATACAACATAATTAAATGATCAAAACAAATTTCGAGTACATGTATAGTTATTAAATAAATGCAGAAAACCTTGTTTCTAATGGATACATATCCAGATGCCAGACCAATAGCTAAATATTGACCATCGCTCGTCCAAGCACAACAATTTACTCTTCCTCTGGATTTATGCTTTACAACTGCTTTTTGTTCCGGAGACCAGAATGCTATATCAGATAAGGAGCAGCTCAACAGTTGATGCGACACCGGATTGAATTGCATAGCTTGGACAGCTTCATTGTGCCTAAAACAAGGAATTCTTGTAACCATATATGACTTAATAAATAACTAATCAGTTACATTACATATGTTGCCACTTAATAAAAATCTTTCTAGTCCAAAGTACGCATAAGACGTGGAATGAAAGACTACGAATGTTAAAAATATTATAAGTTATATTATTAATAACATACGAATATTTAAGAATGCCTTCTAATCTTGATGTCCATATGATAACACTTTTATCTGCACTTCCCGATGCAAACTTCTTACCATCTCTTGCATAACATACGCAATAAACCACATCTTTGTGCCCTGCAAAGTATAAATACAAATATAACCAACAGTTGATTTTCTGGTATTTCCTAATATGTAAATTTTATCACCTTTCAACGGTTGAATTAAAGCACCCTCATTGGTTTCGTAAACAAGTACTTGCTGACCAGCAGCAACTACTAATTGTGTCCCATCTGGATTAAAACATAGGTCGTGTATACTGCAACATTAGAAAAGAAGCAATTGTTCATTTATCTTTATGAACAGTGTTGTAATAACATATGAAGATCTGAGTGCATTTAAACATTAAACGTAACAATACCACTGTAGGCATACAAAGTTATTTGCGTTGGTAATAAATTTCGGTGCGTATTTTTAACGAATTATTAAACGCTACCAGGAAAAAAGTTTAATTGAATTTTTAATTAGTATTACAATACCGAAATTTGTATATCTAAGCTTACCATCGTTCGGGCTTGTCTTGAACTTTGTCAACCCACGTTGGAGAAGCTTTCATTGTTTATACTTTTCTAGAAAAAATAGTTTTCTTCGCTGTAATTTTTTAAAATTACTACAGCATCATTTTTGTATGGCGTTTGTTTCCATGGTTTCCAAGTTGTATATACATGTTGTATACATACGCGCGTGTGTGTATCAAAATGGCGGCATGCATGGTACATCATAGCGCTTTCACTCGATGTTACCTAAAGTTCCAGAAAAGAGATGATAACAAATAATGAGTTAAAAATATGCATTAATAAATAACGGATAGCTACTTTTATAGATAGTACTTTTCCATTTTTAACCAATCTGTAATATTTTTATTTTACTTCGGTGATACGAACAGAAATAATATTTAATATGTTAAAAGAAAAGATTATTATAAAAGCTATATATTACAAACATTGTAAATGGTCACATTATTTTTCGTAATATAATATATAGTCTTATAATTTGAGTTCATTACAAATTTTGACATGAGGGATTCAATAATAATACATGTACATATATGCATAGCTATAGTTTTTTGAACTCCGATAAAATATAGTACAGTGCTTGCACATTCGTTTTACTGTACAATACTTTATGTAATACTGTTAACATTAATAGCCACTTCGAAATAATTATAATTGCTACTGTAGAAAATTTATTTACAAGTATTAAGATTGTACAACACTTTTAGAACACAGAATATTCCAAAATAGAAACCAAATAGGAAGCATCGTGGAAACTGTTACATTATACAACCAGTTTCCATAAATCATTGAATCCATGATACCAAACACAAATGCCTGCTTCGTAGCGCGATATCCACGGAATAAGATTGAGATCCAAGATTCTGTAGAGAAATGTATGTACGTGTAACCCATTATGACCAAACTTGCGATCATAAAAGGATGTACAAGAATCCACAGAAAGGATATCATTTTGTGAAATCTGCAAAATAATTTTGATTCAAAATTTTAATAGTATCGCCGTGCAGTGTTCTAAACGCATTCGAGCAAAACGACATAATATAAACGTAATGAAAAAGAGGGGGAAACAACAGTTTTATGAAATTCATTGTTTGCTAGAAAGAAAAATGTAACTTTTGAAAATAAATGTAGACTAAAAGCAATTCATTCTTGAAATATACTTACTTGCTAGTAGAATTTTCTTGTTTCGGCGTTATTAATAGAAGAAAAGGTACATAAACACTGGCAGCAAGAAGAGCCAGGGAAAAATTGTGCATCGCTATACACATAAATACTGTACCCAGCTCTACTAACGCGATTACGCATATCAGGGCCGCATTTTCATACTTGATTTCCCTGAAAGTATTATTAACGTACAAGATAAATAAAAGTCCCGAAGGATTATCGAGCGAAAACTGAACTTACCTTTTAGCAAAAAATGGCCATATTAATGTTGAAATGGTTATCGTGACAAACCCAAAGTATATAGAATCTTCAGTACGAAAATTGAATTGATTACCGAAGTGGGTAAGTGCGAATGGAGATGTTGCGATTGCGACTCCACAAATATGAGCCCATAATATTTTCGAAGTAATAACACCAATGTCGAATTTGTCATTCTATAAAATATAAATTGTATAAATGTATTTCGTTTCATTTGTTTACGAAAGCAAAAACTTGATAAGACAGTACACTCAATTTTATATCTCAGATTACATTATAATTGTAATTGTTATTACCAAAATTACTTAGTGTTTGATTACTTGAATGGCAAAAGACAAACCTTAGATTGTTTAATAATCGAGTTCTCCTTGTTTTCGGAAGATGAGGATATTTGAAGACGTTGCCACATGGAAAATGCTTTGATAAATACTCCAGCAATAATTAATACTAAAGATCTTATATAAAGTCCTAAAATGTGCGTTATAAAAATAATTTATTATTCATATTTAATCGCTTTTATTTCTTTCTTTTAATGTCAAAATAATAACCCTCCACTCACCAATAGAAATATAGGTATCGGTAGACGGAAGTAGATAAAAAAAGTAAGACTGATGAAAGCGTTCTAATAAATTATTTATCGATCGTATTATGCTTTCAACAATACGACCAACTTGATAGAAGTTTCCATCGAAACTTTGCTGTCCGGTCTTTCCGTAACCTTCCAGTGTGATGGCTTCAATACCAAATCTATAATAATATTTTATAAAAGGTGTTAGGCATGTTAGACTATCAAAAGATCAGTATCGATCAGTTTATGATAAATTTGACTTTTAAAATAATTCTCATTATGCAATAATTGTATGCTTAAATACCTGTGGAATAGCCCATGATTCCCTGTAGGAATTCCAGTCGCCTGTGTAGCAATCATCATAAGAAGCGTATTAAAATGATACCACCAGTTTTTAAACGCATTTTTGTATTTAAAATTAAAACGTTTCTGAACTGATTGCCGAATTCCTTCCTGAGCTATCATATTTTGTGCTAAATTAAAAAGATCTAAATTGGGCAATCGTCCATTTAATCCTTCTATCTGAAGAAAAATGAAAACACGTGTCAATCAAATTTTAAGTCTTCAAATCATAGATTTCTAAATACCGAATTAATCAAATTGTGGAAAATGAAATTAGCACTGCAGCATACTTTGACATCAAGAGACGAAATCTGCATTGAATGCAATTCTAAATTAATAGCAGCTTGAATGGAGCCAGCACGACCAGAAAGATCCCCAGATAGAAGTACACCTTCGTTACCGCTTATTACTCCATGATACGCATCCAGCCATGCCTGTATACCTAACTGTTCGTGCTCTGTTATTAGAAATATGATATCCTTAGCCCAGTATTTTTGACCTATTATAAGAAAGATATATCTTAATGATTTTGTTGATACAATTATATTATAAAAATAAAATAAATAACTTACTTCTACAGAATTTAGCAAATGCAAGAAGAAGTGCAACAGAAGGTGCGGTATCCAAATAAATACTGCTAATTGGTCTAAAAGGTACACTGACTACAATTGCCTCCGTACTGGCTGCTCTTGGAGCCCTTATAATTCCATATATGTTCTGACCTGTAAACTGTAAAAACATACAAAGTTATTAATAAATCTTTATTATTATTCGCATTCTCTTGAAACCGTTTCTTATGTATACATATACCTTCTGATCTTGGAAGGGATACGCTAAAGTAAAATTATGTAAAAAGACATCCAGATGAAGCTGATTGAATTTGGCTGCTAACCAGGCGTACGGCATAACATCGGGATATCGTTTCATTTCATTAAGTAACTCTATATAATACTGTTTCGCGGTCTGCTCCAGGTTACTTTCTTTTGTAACCAATCCTGGCAGTAAAGCATTTTCGGAAAAATAGGTGTCTGCAATAATAGAAGGCACGATTATTTATTGAAATTTTTATACCGATATTGTTGTAAATATTTTCAGCTTGCTCGAAATTTGTAATAAAGGAACAAACTGTACTATTTAATTCCGGAATAAAATTGTTCTTTTACATACATTCCTTTCATATAAAATCGAATTTCTTTCCGGCAAAAAGAAAAACAACCCCATTGTTTCAGGTTAAATAATAAATACGATTTAATACATACTGTCGTTAAATACAGGCAAGGCGAGAAGTAATATCCAAAGAATTCCGCTGATGTATAAAAAGAAGCAGAGTGGCCGTTCCCATTTTAACAATAATTTTATTATTGTTCCAGATCCTGCTCTTGGATCCGTCAACAAACTCATTTTTGACTTTGCCTGTACGCGAATATGCGTTTGATATACACATAGATATATAACAGACACAGAAGCAGCGATAGATATATCAGTGCATACAACATATTACGTCATTTACTTATTGTACGCTACTTCACCGTAAGAAGGGAACTGAAAAGTATTCACTTACTTATGTACATATGACATTCAACATCGAACTCCGAACTATAATGCCCCACCCATTATTTCTTTTGAATAACATTTCATGAATTATAAGTTTGTAAACAGTGTAAGCAGCGTACAGAGAAAATTCCAAGGCCAATTCCAAAATTCCATTACACTTAATCTATCTATTTTCAATGATTGTATTTACTATTTACATATAGTACAGATATCTCATGATGTAGCGCACTGTATTAAATTACGTATAGGAATAAATTATAATAGAAACATTATTTATTATAATTTGTATAAGGGATAACAGGCTCGACACTACTTGAACGTAGTGTAATATTTTTTCTGCGAGTAACAAATAACTGTAAATGTAATAGAGATACTTCAGATTTTATCTGGAATGATGTTGATGCGATATGTATGATGCATACATATGTACTGTAAAAATTGGATGTGATAAATATCGGTCAAAAAGGAATGAACTTTAGTAGAACTTATAATAAATTTTAAATGGTAGAAGAGGCTAGGACATATACATATGTTAAACATATTGTAATACTTATTTCCTTCATACACGCACGTTGAAAGAATACAGTTTCTTAAAATGATAATCTTTCGTTCCGACTTTGGTATTACGGGCATACTATAATATATCATTAAATACAATGCCATATTCTATACAGTCAAAAGAATCTTTTCATATCTTCGACTGTGATAATGTTTTTAATCGAGGCGTTCAATATTTTCCAGCATTCTTAGTAAGGAAGCATTACATTGCTACATATTGTTAGACTCCGACGTTATCAGTGGGAAATTCTGTGTATCTATAAGTAAATCTTCATCTGTATTTGCTTTTTCGCTCGGCTCATATTCGTCTACATCGTTTACATCGTCTACACCGTCTCCGTCAGTTATTAGTTGAGATCCGGTACATTTATATTGGAATGCAGAATGTGATAAATCAACTTCAACGGGAAATAACGTCACCGCGGACAGCAATTCCCGTGTGCTGGAATAATATTTTGCCAAACCGGCTGCAAATTTTTGCAATTGCCATACAACGTCTTGAACATGTTTATTGTCCAATAGTTCAAGTTTCACAAGTACGTCCGACCTAAGTTTGGCAAACTTTATGCGAGCCTCTTGTCGACATCTTAACACTAGTCTATATTCATAATTGCCTGTTTCCACTCGATAAAAGGGTTCTTGGAGTGCCGCGTAACTTTGCTCCTCGTCATCCAATTCTTTTACTTTCAAGCAATAAGAAAGATACTCAAATTTTGCGTCGGCATATTTGCTAATAGTTAATCGCGTATCTGGAATAGCTTTGTGGAGATATGTGCCCAGGTCATTTAATATTGGTTTTAGTGTCTTTAAAATTTGTATTCCAAATTTCTCCATTTGCCTATGCTGTTCGCCAAATTGCCTGAAAGCTTCGCTAGCTCTCGGTTGTGGTTCCCTCACTCCTATTGCAGCAAAGGCATCTCCAAACACTAAAATAATATATAAGACATATAGATATATAGATAAGATAATACGTGTACGATTATAAACGTCACTAGCCGCATTCAATATTGATGGTATCGTTAATACATATAATAAGCAATGAAGAATTTGTAAGCATACCTTTATATATTTGAATTAAATCAAAGAAAGCATGTAAAGTGGATTTAGCATGCGAAACTAAGCCTCTGTACAAATTTTCGGTCCGTTGCAACGCCATTAATCGTTGTACAAGTGCATCATTGCAAAGGATAGCACGAGACAAGCCAAGTGCATCTGCTGTCGCACTTCCCATTCCCTCCACTAATCTATGTTTTACCTAAAGTTTAATCTATCCGTTAGAATAATATTGATATTTACAAAAAGATACATTTATAACACCTACCTTTTTCAAAGCTATGTCAAGAGTTCGACCTTGTTTAGGGTCAGCATGTAGCTTATTATAATTAACGCTGACTTGAGAGTCACAAGATTGTATCATTTTAGCAACTTCTACTTTCGTCTTTCCTCGGACTGATGTCCCATTTACAGCTACCAGTTCATCTCCAGATTGTAAAGTACCGTCGATTGCAGCTGGTGTATTATCAAAAATTTGTACGATATACAAACAAGGGCATGACGGAGCTCCGCCTCCGATGCTTATTCCTATGAGATTACTGCTGTCCTTTTGTATCACAACATTGCCAGAAGTTATGGTCATACCCCTGTGTAAATGAATGAATTGAAAAATATGTCAAAAAATGATATAAGCAGAACATAAATGAACGTACAGTCGTTCACAAATGTATGCGCGTAACACAATTAGCAATTCAACGCCACGAAGAATAATTTTCGTATTGAACATCGCAAGCATAATAAAATTGAATAATGTACATAATACTACGTGCAGAAAAACTTTCGCAATTGATTCAAACATTTTACCGGACAGATAAAGCTTGGTGAAGAAATGATGATAAGAAAATTAAATAAATATACAAGAGGATCTTACCTGGATTGTTTTGATAATAATTAAATGGATGTAAAAATTGCAATTAAAAGTATTAAATCACTTTATTATTTACTATAAAATACAATTGACAAAAATAAGTGATAGCCAGTATAATATTATTATAAAAAAAATCTAACTTACTATAAATAGCAATGATTATAGTAAGCGAATTATTATCAAAACTCACGTCATATTGTTGGGTAGATGATGAAGAGACTGATCTTGATTGACCAGTTCTACATCTGGTCTACATTCCACAATGATCAAAGTGAAAAGAAAGTATGAAATTCATAAGATATTATATATATACATATACATATATACAAAATATTAGACAGTAAAGGATAAAGTTCGAATAAAAAATAAAATAGTGAAACGTAACAATGCATACATGCGATCCTCCATTGCGGTAAGTTGATGCAATTGCACATTAACTGATGGCACGGTGGTTAATAGTGAAACATTTTCTTTAAATTCTTCAATAACGTTTCTCGAAACAATGTTATCTGGGGATAACAATGATTGATCCTCTAGACTATTTCACCGAACCGTGGCATACAGGCATGCATGTTGCAAGAAAAAAAAACAAATATATTTTAAAGTGAAATGTAACGTGTATCGTTAAGTTAAAGAAGCAGTTTTATGAAACCAACATCTTATCTTCTTCAAAGAAGAAATCATCCTCATAATCCATGCTTGTAATCTGCAACATTAGTACGATTTAAGTTAATGTTTAAACTTCACCAGGGAATTAATATTATAGCGTCGTTAACAAGAAAATCGAAGTAAAGGTTATTAACGTTAATTTTCATAAAGTTTTAACAGAATTCAATTTCGTGCGAGATATTAAAATAAAAATCGATAAATGTATCGTACCTGAATATATCACGTATGTATACCAAAATGAGATTAAGGTTATATGTCAAAGAAATGACACAGAGAACTTCACTTCTAAAACCTAACGAATAATTGTAGTAAATTACCCTGAACTGTTCTCATGTATATATCATATATAGCAAAAGATATAATCGCAAAGAAATCAATGTACAAAGTAGATTTTTTTTCAAATATGCAACTATTTTTTTCTTTTGTAAATAATGTATTTACACTTGGTCGGCCAAACATAACATGGAAATGTCAAAGATGATTACGTCCTACGTAACGAATATGTATGCCTATTGGTTACTGCAATACGACGTTTTATTGGTTACTGATATGATTATGCTTCATATGCATTTATCAGATATGCATGCAATTCGCCTAACATTTTATCATTTTTACGCCGCACCTAAATAAAAACAAACTTTTTATAATATAATTAACAGAATATAAATAGATTATAGAGCACATTTACTTTTAACATTGCAACACATCGGCCATAATAATTTATTCAATTATAAATACAATATATTATTTTTTTCGTTATCTCATCCGATGGAATTTTAAAAAACTATTTTCTTCTGTTGGATTGTAAAATGTAAGAGGGGTGCAGCTTTTTTTTAAAGGGACACACGTCTGGTATTAAAATTTGTCACATTGGTGGAACTGAATCGTTCCTGTTCCTTATTTAATGCCAACGTTACGTTGATGTTCCACGTTGTAGAATTGACGATAGCGTTGATGACCTTCCACGTCGCAAGCAGGGATGGTAGCCGGTTATGTTGATCTGAGGCAGCGTAGTTTTGAGTGTTGTTTCTGAAGTGAGTGTTCGGGGTGTGGAATAAATCGATATTCATAACAGAAAAGTTAGTCATATATAGCGGAACAAAATGAAGGGATTTAGCATTTTTTTATTGCTTTTCATTTCAACAATTACTTTTACAATGAATACAGGTAATATAACAATAATGGTTATTGAAATTTTCTTTCCAGTTGTATCATTTCCATTTAATGGTCAACACATATGTAACGTATATTGACAGGGAAAAACATATTATTTTCTATTCCAATTTGGATACACATCTTTTTTCCGAATCATTCACAAATATTATACAATGAATTTAAAATTGAGTATGATTTACTAAATTCAGGAGCGATACTATCGACATGTAATTGATATTTTGTAACGAGTGTTTCCTTGTAATTATCGTCATTGAAATTAATCAAGAAGTTTTCAACTATACGTTAAAAATGTTTGAAGATTCTTTCGGAAAAATAAAATGGTTTTTACATTTTATATTGCACCAGCTTTCAGCATTGCGAAGGCCTTATAAATGATACACATTTTTTAATTTCTGTCGTAGCTTACGCCCAGGAAGATGAAAATATAGACGATATAGTAGATATTGAAGGAGAAGATAATTCTGTTATAACGGAAGAGGAGCCAGAAGATGAAACAACCACGGCTTCTTCCGATGCTGATACAACCATATTATTTATTAAACCTGTCTATAATGGTCTTTCAACATTGGGTACATTATTGAATATCACTCAACTATACAGTTCTTTGCCCATTTATAAGACTGAAATTTAATATTTTATTTATGTTTTTAGAATTACCAGCTGGTAACTTAGTCGAATTACTTGTTGGTTTCGCCAACAAAGGTGAATCTGACTTTGTTCTCGAATCTCTGGATGCCTCCTTCCGCTACGCAATGGATTTCAATTTCTATATTCAAAATTTCTCAACCATTGCCTACAACAAAATTGTGAAACCGAAGCATGAAGCAACATTAGCATATTCCTTCATACCATCAGAAAATCTTGCTGGAAGGCCATTCGGTTTCAATATAAATTTGCATTACAGAGATATCGTATGTAGTACAGTTAATGCTTAAGTACCAATAGAAGTGAATTGCTTCATCATTTTTATAACTGATGCTCATTATATATTTTTACAGAATGGTATTGGCTTCAGTGAAGCTGTTTACAACGAAACAGTACAGATAATAGAACTGGATGACGGTCTAGACGGAGAAACAATTTTCCTATATGTATTTTTGGCAGCATGTGTGATACTGACACTTGTGGGAGGGCAACAGCTTCTTTCATCTTTCGGTCGTAAATCTCGATCCTCCAGTACTCGTAAAGCACCTGTGGAAATGGGTACATCCAATCCTAACAATGTGGATTACGATTGGTTGCCAAAGGAAACATTGAATAGAATTAGTAAGCTCTACACGTTTCTTTTATGTGGAATGTAAAACAATAATTACGTTCGATATTTGATATATATAACATATATGAAATGTTCTTGCAGACAAATCTCCAAGAACTCCAAGACAGAGCCCCAGGCAACGAAAAGTAAAAAAACCAGCTGATGATTAAATTCTATTAATGAGTATGTGTGATATGCGCGCACGTGTGTATATGTACACGCACATGCATGTATATATAAATATTATATATATATTAATTTAAGCAGCTAGATAGATAGAATGATCGATCGTATGTAATAATTGTCTAGCAAAAATTTTCTACATCCCTCAACCAATGATGGATTAAAACAAATTAAACATCACTGTACATTCAAGGTATTAAAACCATGTGCCCTACATTATTCTACATTCACAATGAAACGCATTTTATAAGTCTCGCGTAATATGACGAAATAGTACGCGACGTTGTAAGAGAGAAAGCGGCGTAAACTTATATATAAATCTTTCATTTAATTATTCGAACGTATTCATGCATTGTTAATATATACCGTACGAATGTACATTCTATAACACGATTGTCAATTTCTTTTTATTGACCATAATTTCTGAACTAAATGTTATATCAATAAAGCGTAATTTTATATAAATTATTTTTGTTGTTCCTGGCATCTATATTATAAGTTCGAAATTCGTCCTTGTAACCAATATACTGTTTATAATTATCCAATAATATATTTTTACACAATTCTCGTACAGGAAACAATTATCTTTACATCAGAAATCGTCTAAATTCGTATCCTATTATTTCTTCTCAATTACAATTAGATTATCAGTTTTATATTATAAATATTAACTATTCTAATGCTGGAATATTGCTAATTTGATAAAACTATCGCCAAGCAAACATCTTTTTCTTTATAGTAAAATGCTCCTATAATATCTCAACGTTTGTCACATAATTTAATAATTTGTGCCACGTAGAAGTATCATACGGTGGAAGAAAAATCCACGTAATAGACCCCCATTCATAGAAGGCCCTACATGAGCCGCCATATTTGTTGTCATATAACCTAACCCAAAAACTTGATGATATCGCTGTAGTAGTCACCAAATAATCACACGTCATACATTGTCAGGCTGAGCGCCGCAATTACGTGTATAGTGTGGTGTTAACGATAATTCTCTTAAAATTCACGAAATGTCAGATGTGAGAGATTGGTTTAATTCTCTACCAATATTTACACGATATTGGCTACTATGCACAACCATTTTCACATTACTCGGGAGATTTGGACTAATCAGTCCTCTCTCATTAATACTCATAAGCGATCGTTTCATAAATAATTTTGAAATTTGGAGAGCAGCGACCAGTGTATTTTTCTATCCTCTAAGTCCTGGTACAGGATTTCACTTTCTAATTAATTGTTACTTCTTGTATACGTATTCGTTGCGGTTGGAACGCGGTGAATACGATGGTCGACCAGCAGATTATTGTTTCCTGCTTTTATTCAATTGGATTTGCTGCGTGATCATAGGACTTGTCGGTGACTTCCCATATCTTATGGATCCTATGGTACTCAGCATATTATATGTTGCGTGTCAGTTGAATAAGGATGCGATTGTAAATTTCTGGTTCGGTATGTATATCTTCCGCAGCGATGCTATGAATATTTTATACATTCAATTCGCGAAATATCTTAACCGTACGCTTTCTTCCCTAAACAGGTACACAATTTAAAGCGATGTATTTACCATGGGTGTTATTCGCATTTAATCTGATCATTTCTGGAGGTGGTATGATGGAACTGTTCGGTATCCTAGTCGGACACGTCTATGTATTCTTTAAATTTATATATCCTCAAGAACTTGGCGGGCCAGAATTACTGAATACACCAAAAATCCTTGAATCTTATTTTCCACCACAACGGGGTGGCATCAGATGGTTCGGAGCTGTACCTACCCAAAGACCACAACAGCAACAGCAAAATAGGAATACATTCGGTGGCCACAACTGGGGGCGTGGTCATGTTTTAGGACAATAAATTATTAATATATATTATAAGAGAACAGATATTTTGGTGATGAAATCTTTTCCATTATTATTTTCATCTAGATTCAGTTAAAGTATGTGTACAAAAAGTGATTTTGTCCTTTCTGTACATTTCAAAAGATTCACCAACAATAAATACGCTTTATATTCTACAATCAGCACAGAATATACATAAATTATAAGATTTTTATAAAAGTAATGGAGACATCAAGTTTTGTTCATCAATCTATTTACAATTTTATATCGAAATTTTGTAAATTATACATATATTATTTTCAAAAGGGTGTTTGTCATGGTCGAAGAGACTAACATAACTACTTAATAAGCCCAAAGTTAATTATAACATTCGCGGAAATATGTATTTACTAAGTTAATTAGTAAACATTGCGTTATTGTGGCATTTGATGATTTTGAAAAACCTTATTTTTCCATATATCTAGTGACGTAAAATATTAACAAAAATTATTTCTGTCAATATAGTTTGACTCAAAAATTACTTTACCTTTACAGTCGATCTTGTATAAATGAAAATAAATACGGATTGTTTCTCTTGTAATTATAAAGTACAAAGGTAGTTAATATAATAATTCGTTTATAAGGTGTAAGTAACTGTTGTTATGCAAGTCAAGTTTCAATACATTGAAAATATATATTTAATTGTGTAAAAAGGGATGTAAATTTGAAACTTTCTTTGACAAATGTATTGATTGCAAACAAGATATTCTTTCGTTATTTAATTTATATAACAAACATTATGTGCTACAGCAAAATTGCTGTTCATTTGTAGTAGTAGCATACAGCATTTCAATCGAGTATTTTGCATACTAGATCTCGTTTTATCGAAACAGAACTTGCTTAATATCTGATTCTCTGAACCTCTTCTGCTGATCTACTATCATTTGAATTCGTTTCAAACCATTACTCTAATAATTAGAGTCTAATTGAACGATTGCTTACAATATTAGCCTACTTCATAACTAGCTTATTTTATTTATCAGTAATAGGAGGTGTATTTAAAAGTATAACGCATTGAGTTTAAAAATGTTTTATTTTTTGGTCCTTATGATAAATCTGAAACAATAAAAATGCCAAGATTTTGAAAATAACATATTAAATGCATGTATTGTATTAGGTGATGATTCTTTTATTGAGGTTTTCTCCTCAGTAGCAGGATCCCTGATAGTCAATAGCATCACCATGGTGAGTGCTACAACTAATCAGGTGGATGGGATGCTAACCCCTACCAAGAGCTCGAAGCAAATATTTTTCATTACAGTATCCACTGTCGTAATAGTTTTGATACAACGTTTTCAATTGCAATGTTATATATGAATGCAGGATAATATAATGAAAAGATTGCACAGGAGCTCTAAACATACCATATCACTCGTCGGGAACTGGAAGTTTTCCACCATTGATGTCGTCAATGAGATCTCGTGGTGATCGTCCTTCAACTGTGCAGCCAACGGAGTGACAAGTTCCTAAGATTTCCTTAACGGTACCGCTCAGGTACTTGGACATAGACCTTGGCCTCATCGATCTTGCAATGGCAACAATATCGTCGAACGATAAATTTCCATTGTGTTTAATATTCTTTTGCCTTTTACGATCCCTTGGCGGTTCCTTCAATGCCTTGATGACCAAAGACGCAGCAGATGGAACGACCGTAATCGTAGCTTGCCTGTTCTGAATTGTCAACTGGACAGTAATCTTCAAGCCCTTCCAATCGCTGGTAGCTTTGGCAATATCGTCACCAACTTTTTTCGGAGACTATAAAAGAAGATTTCTACATAAACACTCAGTGGTCGCTTGCTTTAACAATACTTTCCAATTAATGAAATTTTACGAAAAAGGAAATAGGAAAAAAGTCGATTTGGGTACTAACGAATAAACGGTAGCTTCCTTTTTTAATTAAGAATAATTGTGGGTTTTAAATAATAGAATTTAATAAAAGTTTAACTTACCAAACCAAGAGGACCAATTTTTGGAGCGAGAGATGATGTTGCTCCTACTTCACCACCAACGCACCTCAAGTAAACTGCAAAAGCACAATACGTTTGAGATAAATTCTACGTCTCTTTAATGCACGAAAAAAGTTGATAATTGAAAATATACCTTTCTTAATTTCATTGGGATCGAATTTAGGAGGCATTTTGATAACTAGTGTGTAAGAAAAGTTACACGTAAATGCGGATGAAACACGATTTCAGTAGAAAACGTGGAAACGACACGCACACGTGCCACACCGCATACGAAAAGGATAAAAGAGGTTATAGAACTTAAATATGTAGTGCGGACGTACCATGAACTATAAGAATTGTACCCAGTACCAGTGATGGAGAGATATCGATGGTTGCTACTATCGAAAAGTTTAGTATCGATAGTTATCGAAAATGTGAGTTTATATTTTTAATGCCGCGAATTTAAAAATGTTTGGTCATTTAATGATGCCATCAAATACAACAATGCTTATCTAGGCATTTGTTCTATAACTGACGATAGCGATAGTATTTTTCATTGAAGACTGGCTTTCCGTGTGATCTTGCGTACGAAAGTATCTGCAATTTAAAGAAATTTATATCCTTTGTTCAGGATTGAACTGTACTGCATGTACGGCACATGTACAATATCACATTCGATCACTAACCATGCTCCAACTATCGGAAATTATCGATAGTACTCACTATCGATATTTCTCCACCACTATGCTTCGACTAAGTGCTTCGACTAACTTGAATTCTGTTCAATAATTCAGCTTGGTCGATAATGATGCACGTTTACAAATTACATTTATCTGTACATACCTTTATGATTCATTAACACATGAGTAAACTTTCCCATTTAAAATAATAACAATAGTTCAAATATTGCAAAATTTGTTTGATGATTAAATTATGTTACTTGAGGGTGCTATAGAGTTTATGCATGTACATTTTATATGACTAATGACTATCGAACTTCGATAATCGAAGTCATCTGTCATCGTATGAATAAGGCAAATTTTTGCCACGGACACTTTATTTTCCTATTGCCTTTTTATATGTCTATTACAGACAATAAAAATGTTCTTACAAAGAATTGTCCCTTAGAAAATTTAATATAGCATGAAAACATACAATATTGCACGGAGAAACACCCTATTATGTAGTATTCTTTAAACGAAAGATAATGTGTACTAGGTGTTTTAAATTACACTGACGAAATAATGTATACAAATATAAATTTATTTTATGACTCTTATACTGAAATTTTATTATACTTATATACTTATAGAGGTATTCTACAAATGAACTTTTGTAGAATATATCAAATAGAAATTTTAATACGCATTTCTTGTCATTACATAAAATTTATAGCTTTGATGTAGTCTCAGACAGTCAAATTGTTTCCACTTCGCCAGTAAGAGCAATAGCTTCGATTTCAACCAGTGCTCCCTGCAACAATATATAATAAATATTAAATGTTACGTAAATATTGAAATACCCGAGATACATATTAATTCATACCAATGGCAACTTTCCAACTTGAAACGTGGACCGGGCTGGATAATTCTCCTTGAAAACTATAAATATAAAAATTATGTTTGAATATTACTATTAGCTTCGTAACGCACTATGTTAATATTTAGCAAAATGGAAACTTACATTCCTTATATACATTGTTTACATCAGCAAAATCATTGATATTTTGCAAAAAGATTGTTGTCTTAATAACTGTAAATAAATATAAGCGGTGAAAATATTAGTATTTGTAATGTACCAGCATTTTCTGAATTATCTTCGAACAGAACGAAATGTGCATATTTATTTGAATTTGGGAACATCAAATGAATTTTCATGTATTTTATAAATAAATGGGAACCTTTGTTGTAATCGGAATCAGCTTCCTTTAAGATGTGTCCCATATTGATTAAAGCCTGACGTGCTTCTGCGGACGCACCTCCTTCGGCAAGTTTCTCAGTTTTAACATTGATACCAAGAACGCCAGACAAATACAACGTACGATCAGCAAGTATTGCTTGGCTGTTAAAATAAAATTAATGTTAGTCAAATTTGATAGTCCTACTCGTGCACACATTATTGCACAAACTACTGTAGTTCAATTTCTGTTCAATTATATAAAAAATAATCCAGCTTTCGAATATTTGGATATTATTATTACTTACTTGTATGGTCCAACAGGTTTTGGACCCAACGAAGTCGAAATGATTTTTCTTATAATTTTCTTAGATGCCATTATTCTTTCTCCTGCTGCTGTTCAGAATGCACTCTTCACTTGGTTTTAACTTGACTGCTTCAATAGTATCGGTAATAGTGACAACATGAATCATCTCTGTGTGTAGAAAGTTTGCCCCTGATAAACTTTCGACCTCTTATTGGAAGGAATATCTTATCTTGTATTCAACAATATAGTTCTTATTAAGACACAAATTTGAGAATGGACTTATTAGAATATATTTTTTAAAGTAAATACAACTGATTTTTTTTTGTTATTTTTAATGTGTAGGAAATAATAATTATTTCTCTAATGACATTAAAAATTTTAAATGTACTTTGCCATTTGTTTCACGTATAAAATCATAGTATATTTTCATGGAAATATAAATTACAATAACGTTATATCGAAAAGTTAATTTTGAATTAAATAATTACAGTCTTTCAAAATACTGCGAGGCATAAGATACATTACAAAATCGTAAATTGACTAACGGAAATTTGCAACATATCTTCTATGATACAAATAATTTCGTATCAAGTTAAGAATACTTAATAACAAAATGGCTAAGAATCTTGTCTTCTTAAAAAATTGCGCAACTATAAGAGCTGCTGTCCATTCAGCATATGTGTGATTTCTTTTTATACTATTTCCATTCATCATCATTAACGCAATTCGATGATTTTTGTTATATATATTTGTTAATTCTATAGTCCCTAACACGTTCAAATATATATTTCTTTGTAATAACAGTATTAGATTATTCCATGCCTTACTTTAGTTAGCTAGAGATTTTTTATAACATAGTCACGCAACCGTAATCTTATATAGTGGGTGTGTGCAGATTATACGAAATTGTTTTGCATGCAACATTTACAATCTTATTTGTATTAAACGACATTACTTATGACTCATCCCAATAATCAATGAATAAAAGTAGGAAAAGTTTATAGATGGATGGAAAAATAAAAATATTTCAAAAATAAACGAGAGGTCAATAGTAGAAATTAGCGAATATTTGTCATCCTTAGGAAAGAAGCTTCTTTTACGACGAGATTCTATCCTACAGAATCAGAAGCCAAATATTCCTTTTAAAGTATGTTCCTCGTAATAGAATTTTATGAAACATGTCATCCAATTCATTAGCTAAAATGGAATATATTTTGAAATTTCTTTAATTATACAAAAAATTAAACTATAAAAAATGTTATATTTTATTTTTGTCGTTTAATTTTTCCTTCTCTTTTTTTTTACAAAAGTGCATTTTCTTCTTTCCATATTGCAACTTCTACAGTTCGAAAGTTGTTTATTAAGTATATTAAGAATTAAAATTTACTTGCCTAAAAATGTGAAATTAGTTTCATAACAATTAACATTATCTATTATAAATAAAGAAAATTACGTAAAATGAAAAAAGAAATGAACGTAGACACAAATATTTATATATATGTATACTATGTATATATGTATACATATATATACATCATTAATACCTCAATACATATACTACCTTACTTATTTTTATACATCTCGATGGATGTAAAGTTTTACAAAAAAAGCAATAAAATAAAAAAAAAAGAAAACGTTACTTTGTATTAAATTTTACTTGATAAGCCGATGAAAACGAGGTTTTTACAGCAGTCGTACCTATTATTATATATATACACAAATATATATATATATCAATATACATACATATTAATGTATATATATACACATACACGTACGCGCATGGTTTTTATATGAATCCATGTATGCTTGTATAGAGCGTTTACACACTTTCTGCACTCCTTTCTAAGCACAACAAATAATATAATATGCTTTATTAATGATGTCTATGAACCATGATTTGTGACGGGCTTATGAAATTTCAATGAGCTGCGTTATTACGTCGCCCACGTCTCTTGCGGCTTCCACCGGAAGGACGGTTCGAAGAGGCCCATTGTTCATAGAAGCGTTCTGCTTCTAACCATTCCTGATATTTATACCACCATTCTTCCCACTTTATGTAATCGTCTAAAGTAAGGTCTCGAAGATATCCTCTTGCTTTATAATAGTCGTATCTAACGCGAACATCATCCCAACATTCAAGACCTCTTGGTCCTTGTGCTAGAAGCGATTTAGGATAGTGTCCTGGCGGCGGAGAATCGTATCCCAATCTTGCAATTCTTTCTTCACCTTCTATTACAACTTTCATTGCGTTTTCACCGTCCTTTGTGATACGCATGTTTTCCATGTCCCTACGATCAACACTCCACTGTGCCATTTTTCCAAACCTGAAACATATTTATGTACTTATAATATTAATATCTTTAACAAGGCACATGTAGAGAAATATAAAAATGTTAGTAATCTATTATACAAGAATCTGTATTTTGCGCCAGCTGAACATTTTTAATGCAGGTCAAATGTTGAAATATACCGTTCAGATAATGTCATTGTAGGTGGACCAACGTGCGATGTTGTGGAAGAACTGTCGCTGTCTTCACTAGGCGAGGACTCAGGTGGGGGCCTAATCATTGGTGCTGATCCATGACTTGAATGAGTTTTCTCTAACTTCACAGGCTTACGCATCTGTACAAGTTTCATAGTTAAATGTTGCGATATAAAGACAACGTATACAAACAACGGAAAAACGGACGAACTGTAAGTAAGAGAATGCTACTCTGGGGAAACAGAGTACACAAATAAGTATGAACAAAGTATGTTTTACCAATGGAATGGGATCTGGAACCCGTGGATCATCTGGGATACGAGCGTGATGTTTCTCTTTACGTCGTACTTTTGTTTCTTTTTCTTTTATTGCTTTGTAGTCCTTTTGATGGCGCGCTGGAGGTTGCGGCGCGGGTGGAGGTGTACGCGGACGTGGTAATGGAGGTGATCGAGGCCTCGTACGAGATGGTATTACTCGTGAACTTGATGGTACTACTTCTTTTGGATGTGCTCGAACTCGAACTGGCGTAAGAGATCTTGAACGCGAACGGGATGGCTGAGCAACGCGTCGGCGTTCCTTTGGCGAGCATACACTGCAGGATCGGTCAGAGCAAGTACTTCCACTACTTGGACTGCGCGTAGGTCTTCCTCTAGTGTGCGATTTCTCACGAGGAGAACGTGGACTTCTGGTTCTGGGGCTCCGCGGTCTTGGGATATGAGGACTTCGAGGTCTGGGACTTCTTGGGCTTCGGGGATGCCCTCTGCTAGGTTCTCCGCTTCCTGTGCCACCAACGTACAATTCCTTGTATCCGCTGTGCCTCCATCTATTCGGATCTCGCTCCTCTACCTCCAAAAGCTTTTTATTCCAGTAACTTGATTGAGATTCACGAGCTTTCCGCATTACGGTATCTAATTCTCTTCTTTTCCCTGAATTTTCTCCGTGCGGTCTGGGCTGCGATACATTGGTATCCATCCGCAATTTACTGGAACTGCTACCACTGCCACTGCCTCCCCTTCGTCTATCGTAGTCTCGCGACATTCCTACAATATAAAATGTATAGATAAATACGTTAATGCTCCTCAAGATCCCTTCTTCTTAAGCTGTCCTAGTTCTTTCAGAGAATACAACACTCCACGAGCGAAATACATACAATTTGTATGTGTATAGAACTGGAAATCTAATTCCACAATACCGAAATGTTTACCTGACAGAAATGTTAGAACTAAGGATGTAAGAGGAGCGAAATGCTGGCAATCCGTACTCCTGCGAGAGCAGTGAACACGTTAATTTTCAAAACATGATACAACTCCCGTACAGATGATAGTACGCTGAACCAATCGCCATGGGATCGCTAGAAGAACCGGTACCATTCGTTCCTTCGGGTTGACTGGCCTATGTAAAAAATTCTATACGTCATGAATAGATACATATACATGAAACGTTAAGCAGTGGAAAAGTTAGTATCCCGATCAAAAACGTTTTCTCTCATAGATATTTAAATTCGCGAAATCCATATGTGGTACTGGACATCACCCGTCGCGAGACCTTACCATCGCCACTCTCTGCATGTCCAGAATTGTAGTACGCTTCGATCCACGATCCATAAATGTTGGTCGCGTGGACATTCAATGAGTCGAACCAAATTCAGAGATCGCCTTTCGAAAGGCGTCGCGCGCGCGCGCGCGTCAATCGCGAACTCATCAATCGTGTCCAAGTTTTCGCGGTTTACTCATTTTTTTTTTTTTTCATTTTATTACCGAACCGACATACGGACAGGATGTGAAGAGTTTATCTCGGGCATTACCCGGGTAATGCAGTACCGGCGGCACACACGTAGCCGATTACGATCACGATAAGATTGCTCGCGAACGTAACACCGATGGTACACACAGGCGAGTGAATACAGTGAACGTCGCGGCGGTTAATACATTTTTGGTGTTTCTTTGACATCGTTGAATATGTCAACAACACGCGAAACGTCACCTTTCCGGTACGCATCGGTGGATACCTTGTTGCGTACAACTCGCAGCCACACCGGAGCGCGACACGGAATTCGTGGCTCGAGTAACGGGTACGTCAAGGTCACGTAAAGGCCCGAATGCGCGATTTCGCGGCCGGCGGAACTGTATTCTTCGCGACACCATTACAGATATTACCCGGGTAACACCTTTACTGGTGTCGTAACAGAATACTCGAGACGCGCGGAATACCCCAAGAGATCTGTCTTGAGATAATAAGGAGAAAGAAAGAGAGTGTCCGGAACCGGTATGTACGCGTAATAGCCTCCTTCGCTCCTTTCTTTCAATTAAAAGCGAAGGTTGGCTCTTCTGGCTTTTTTCCATTTTGCTGGTACACACCTTTGGCACTAAATATTTCTCTTTTTTTTTTATATATGTATATATATATATTTTTGTTGTTGTTTGTTTAACGTAGCTTCACAAAACTTGTTTACTCGGACAGTATTCGAATAGATCTAACATCGGCAGCGTTGGCTGCTATTCGTACCGAAAAGCGTCAGTGGCGTTCATACGTTCGCACCCGACGGTCACTTTGAAAATCAATTCGCCCACCCAGTGAGCGCTACTCGAGGAATTTCACGACATTCACCGGGGCTCAAGAACCTTTCGATATAACGACACTCACTTTTCTCACCGCGGCAACTCGCAAATTTGCATTTTCTGCCACGAAATATCGGTGAATCACTTCCGCGTGACGTTCTACGAATGAAGATTCTTACGAGGACTTTTCTTGGAGAGCCGCACCAAATGCAGAGGATGCATTCCAAACGAGATAAGTATAGCAGATGTCGCTGCGGTTGCTCGTGTAATGCGTGCAACGCCTCATGCGTATTCGTAAATGATTTTCACTGAAAGTTTACTCACTGTGTATTATATTTACCGAACATTGTATTAAATAAACGATTCATTTTTTCGTTCCATTGCAATTTTTATTCCTTTGTCCCTTTATTACGTATCGTGTAAACATTAGACCGAATGTTAGGTAAATCACGTTGGTACTGCGCATGATATCTAGGCTTCCTATTGGTCGATTAAATTTATCTACATGTCGATGGCTATAGATCGCAGAAATTTGTTTACGATCTTATCGAATTGAATATAGAATATAATAATGGTAATAGCAATTGGATTCGAGGGAAGCGCGAATAAATTGGGCGTTGGAATTATTCAGGATGAAAAGATTTTATCAAATGTAAGACACACTTATATTACGCCACCGGGTGAAGGTAAACCTAACCTTTTACCTTTACGTACAATTACTTATTTTCGCCCGAGACAATAAATGTATACTCGACATTTATTATTATTTAAAATGTTATACATAAAGTCTTTTAAACATTATTTTAAAAAGGATTTTTACCTCGCGAGACGGCCGAGCATCACAGAGAACACATACTCAGTGTTCTGAAAAAGGCATTGGATGATGCGAAGCTGACGTTAAGGGATGTGGATATGATATGTTATACAAAGGGACCGGGGATGGGAGCACCATTAACCGTCGCTGCGTTGGTAGCCAGAACTGTTGCTCAATTATGGAATAAACCAATAGTCGCAGTAAATCATTGTATAGGTCATATAGAAATGGGACGTTTAATCACAAGAAGCACAAATCCTACCGTATTGTACGTTTCTGGTGGAAACACACAGGTTATCGCATATTCCCACCAGAGATATCGAATTTTTGGTGAAACAATAGACATTGCCGTTGGAAACTGCTTAGACCGTTTTGCAAGATTATTGAAGCTTTCGAACGATCCAAGTCCTGGTTATAATATAGAACAGTTGGCAAAGAAGTGGGTGTCTTTGCTATGATAATATTTGTTGGTTTCTGTGTCGTAAATGTATCTTACATATAATAGAATTTCATGTATACAGAGGGAAAAAATTAGCACCGCTACCTTATGTAGTTAAAGGAATGGATGTGTCGTTTTCTGGTATCTTGAGTCACATCGAGGAACATTGTTCTTCTTGGCTCGATACAAAAGAGTTTACCCCAGAGGATTTATGTTTCTCTTTACAAGAAACAGTATTTGCTATGCTCATTGAAATTACAGGTATTCTTGATCGGTTGTCATACAGATTACAAACTATACAAGATAACTATGCGCATAATTAATTCATTATTGTTACAGAACGAGCAATGGCCCATGTGAAATCGTCCGAAGTATTAATTGTTGGGGGTGTAGGGTGTAATGAAAGACTGCAAGACATGATGGGTATTATGTGCAAAGAAAGAAATGCAGTACTTTATGCTACCGACGAACGGTTTTGTATAGATAATGGAGTAATGATTGCAGTAGCTGGGCTACTTCAATATAAAAGTCAGGGGCATACCCCATGGTTAGATACCACTTGTGTACAAAGATATAGAACAGATGATGTACACGTTTCTTGGAGAGAATAAACATACTTTATTACGAGGAGACAATAGAAGTATGGGATTTTGTATAAATTAAATGGCGTAATATTATAAGTTAATCTGGCGTTAATAGATATTTTAATAAACACGTTGAAGTAAATCGATTTATTAGTTATAAAATACTTTCCCCGTATAGTTATTTAAAAGAAAAGGCGCTTTGCATTATCATAAACGAAGGATTAACTAAATTAGCCAAATAAAACAGTTCAGTGGAATTTCGTCAATTGTATCTATTTGTTTTGACTCCCACAACATACATCTTTTATATTCAGTCGTTATTTTTTTTAATACATATTCGACACAGGTAATGCTACAATACTAGATTTTTTAATTATCCCTCGTGAGGGCAATTTAATATTACAAATGTACCGCGCGATTTCCCGAAGGTACATCTACCCTGTGCGCGCGCAGCTGCATAAGTGCGCATGCACAAACATTATACAGGTTCAAAATTGATATCGAGCTATCGGTTGTGAAAAGAGAAAAGCGTGTTAGAGGCGGAGGTCAAATTTTCATGACACGCGCGATAGACACAGGGTAGCGCACAATATTCGTCGACGCAGGCGCACGTCTGGCTTCAGTCCAAACAATATCTCTGTCGGTAGTAGCAGCGGTTATAATATTAGTAGAATCCGTATCGTCATCATTACCGGATATACGATCGACGCTGTTAGTAGTACACTGCAAAAGTTAACAGCTCCGTTTCGGGAAATTTCATTGCACACGCGAAACCCGTATCGCGGTATTATGTGCCTAGTTCCGCTATTCAATGGTTTTAACAGAAAATAGTACATCGATGTTGAAATCTTGATTCCCAATGATTTCATTAGTGAGCATATAATAATAGATTTGTGAATACTCTTCCGGCGATTTTACCTAAAAGAGATTATGTCACATTTGACCATTTTCTAATCGATAGACGCGCGAACATCGATTGCAGCGCTTGGTGTGGAACAAGTGGCAGTACGACACCGTAGTCGCTGCTCATCACTGATCGTCGCTACCCATCACGGTGCATTATTCGTCGTGCTATTCACGACAAGATGTGGTACATCGTGGTGCGCAATGTTTTATCTTTTCGGACGAATGGTGCCTGTGTTTAAGACAGAGGTGAGTCGCAAAAATCAGCGTTGCTTCTGGTCTCATTTATACTACTATCTATTTCCGTATAGTAGCTACTTCATTATAGAATCGCACCGGTACACGTCAAATACTGTCCCCGAATAACACGCGTACAGACCCAGATAACTTGAATCCCTCCACTGTCTCGTCCTTGAATCTATCAAAAATTAAATCCAACTTTTACTTACGCATTTTATTGCCCTACTATAATAGCTCGCGTTCAGGTATTTCGTTGTGACAAAACACGCCCACATTGTGATCAACGAAAACGATCTGCCGTGAATTGTGTCCCGTTACAAAAAGAAAAATAAGAAATAAAGGTTAATGCGTTAACCATTTTTTGGGGCCTGGCGGGGAGGGGGAGAAGCATTCGCCATTTTTCATTTACTATTAAACAATTCTCCATTCCTTCGTGTATCGTTTAGACAGTTCGAGAACATTGTCCGTAACATTATTAATACTAACACGATCATTAGTTAAATGTGCCCAGACGATGCTAGCTTGTACCGTAATAATAATCGAAATCGTATGTTAATCGAAAGTGGAATAGAGTGACGTACTTGTGTTTCGAGTGCGGGCCTACTTATATCGTATGATTATAATAGTGGGATAACAGAACCGTGTAGAACAGTATAGAAAAGTGATCATTACGGTCCGATTAATCGAATATAAAAAAATATGGAAAATGTGTCCCATGTGTATATCGCGGCGCTTGCAATATGTCCAAAGATGCAGGCCGTAAATAGTCGTACTTTACTACTGTCCGGCACCACTCACCATCCGTCTTTACTACTGTTAGCCGGAACGGTACGTCGAACGGGCTTGCGAGCGTGGTTCGTTGCAATATTTTTAATTGCACCACCCAGCTGTAACATACGATTCATTACTTCTTTATACAGAATTTGATCGATAATAGATATCCTCTCTTAGAAACGTTCAATTTCTTATTTGCCGTATCGCGAATTGGAATCCAAAGCGTACGTTATTAAAAGCAAAGAATTCAATACTGCTGAATCTTGCGACACTTTTGTTAGCGAATATTCTTGCTAGCCATACAACATCATATTGACGCGTAGCCAAGATTCAGGTCATGCATTCGAACAATACGCGGGCAACATGCATTTAAATAATACATCCCTGAATAATATACATGTGTATATCGTTGACCGTGGTTCATTACGGTTAATCGAGACTTTTCTTCTGGGAATGAACAGGAATAGCACGTTGGAAAGCAAACGATGTACGAGTGGCGTACGAGTTCATGGTTCATTGGCTAGAACGAAACGTGAGATGTAATAAGTTAATCGATAAAATGGTACCGTCGAGTATATTATAATGAATACGAAGGGACGTGTAGGGTTGTATGAAGAGGACCAAGCTTGTCCGGAATTATGCCACGAATAAATGCCATGTCGTGACATTTGTGCTGACAAGCATACCGGTACGGGGTAATATCACGTGAATGTAACATTTGTATAGTAGGCTCTATGGGGGCTCGATGCTGTTACGGCAAATATGTTAAATCAGACATCCACGTCGATCAAAGTGCAATTGATTTCTTTAATCAGGGGATCTTAGAATATCGAAATGATAATTCCAAGATCGGAGTTAGGCCGTTTCGCGCAGTTGTTTCCGCCCACGCGGATCGATCTGCGCCAAGTAGATACCGGGGTGTCCTACTCGAAAAAAGCCCTTAAAGTGTTGGCATCGAACAATTGGTTACGAAATCGTAGGAACGCTTTATTCACTTAGGCTTAACGACCCCCCTCCAGAGATTTTATGTACCTTGCTAAACGTATTTGTGACGGGATACATCAGCGTGATAGAAAACGATCAATTTACTTTCTATCTTCATCTTTGCACCCCTTCTTAGTTGACTTCCTCTGTTCGTAGGTTCGTTCACTCGTCACCACATAGTTATACGGATGCGTTCACACTAGTACACACTTTGTCATTTTAATGGTTGTCGTTTAATTGATTTCACAAGACAGCACGATGAGGTGAACGTGTATGGCGAGGATAGGGAAATTCATTTGTTGGAAGATGAAATCAATGACACAGGAAGTTAAAAAGTTTCTAGCGGTATATACATACTGTTATTAATAAGCAGTGCGTTGTATTTTTGTACACTAGTGATAAACATCACTATTATTATACTTTTCTTTTGCAAGAGTTGTAACAACAGAAAGAAACGTTTCATTGTTTCCACATGTTCAAGGAAAGAATTGAGAAATGTTTCGAAACGTTATTAGAACATTTTATTTCTGATTATGTCTGAGAGGAGAAACCGTGAGCCATCCGAATAAATAAACAGTAATGTGGATAAAGTAACACGTAAGTTACCCCATATATTCATAAAACAGGAATCAATAAATACTCACGTTAATATGTATTTTATTTGATCATTTCTTATGAAACGTAGGGTTCATCCATGCGAGGTATTATTTCCAGAAATATAATCCAAGGCCAAATGCCGCGCGATTGTACTATTTCGTGACTGAATTAACTTCATCGAATCTAAAATGACTTTTGCTATCATGGATTGTATACGATCTTCTTCTGGTCGTTTTCGAAGATTCGTTTTTAATCGACGAGCCCTTAGACGTTCAATATTAATAGTCAAATACTATCGACGGACTAGTGTTTCACCATATAATTAGATATCGATTGTCACCATTGATTAGACTGTTCGATAAAGACGAAAACAGTCGTTACCTCTGTCTCCTTGAACTTCACTGGGCCTGACCTTAATACTTGACTGAAAAATTATTTTCGGATTTTTCCTCTTCTGTACTTCTCCTTCTGCATCGCTATGAATTAATAGTATTAGCAATACCAGTAGTAGCAATTCCCCTTGCCCGTCTCTGGGCAAACACTAAAAATAGTCCCTTCGAACGAAGTGCTTCTTTCAATTGCAGTCAAATTAGTTACAGTCGAGGTAACGAGTCGCTTGTAAAGTAGAGTACATAGTTCTATTTTCGTCGCAATTAATCGTTCCAATTGAAAAGTCTCATTTTTTATCCAGTTTCAATTGACTTCTTTTTCCAATATCCTGTTAAACTTCTTGGAAAATGCATTCAATGTATTTGAAACATAAATGGACTTGGACTTGCACTTGGGCAAAGGAAATATTTGGAACAGCACGGAAGATTTTCAGGATTTGATTGTGCGAAAATGATAGGGACTTCAGTGTATTATAAATTATAAGTAAAAGTCCTATGCAAGTAGAACAAGTTGCATGGACGTTGCTACACTTATTGTTAGACACTTTAAGGTATTGCCCTATTAAGAGGGTCGCGTGAAGATTTCAAGCATTCGTACATTCATTATCGCGTCCGGTTAATGGCTATTTATTGTAGCCAGCAGCATTTCGTCAAGGTGATCGCTCTAATTACATACTGATCTAGCCTTTGCATGAATGTACGTGCACGATTGAATCAGGACTATCGGGACAGGTGCTTTTCGCCGAGAATCTGGGTCAGGGAGTATTAACCTTGTATATAAATAGTACTAAGCTGTACATAATGTTTGGTAGCAAACACTTTTCACGTTTCTTTTCGAGACGCACCTTTCCCTTTTGCCTTCTGCTCTTCCTGTTACCGTCGGCCCCTTTCGCACTTAAACGTGCTCGCGAATGCTGTGCAATTCGTGCAAGCGATAAAGATGAATTCTCCTACATGCACGAGAATAAATACATAGTGGCGCGGAACAGGGAGATATGATTAGAAATTTCGTACCATTAACAATCTTTTACCGTGCACATCTTTTTCTGTCGCGTCGTTGAGATTCTTCTAAACAGAGTCGAAGATTCGAACACTTCTGAAATAACTTTGAACTTATTTTCGTGCACGTCGAATCGTAGGCGGAGTAGTATTATAGACATAGAGAAGGGACAGGGAAGTGGTTTTCAAAGAGTTTCGGAAGCGTTACGTATCGGTTAATTAAATTCACAGACATTTACATGGATGCACGATTTGCGTGCATGTAAGAAAATGTTGTCAGACAGCGAGTAAACTTTTGTGGTGATAAATTATATCGCGGTCCGTTATTGTGTTCAGTGCGACATAAGTGCATACTTGTTTCCAAGTTTTCCTCGCGTTAATAGAACGTAAGCATAATAAGAAGAGTGTAAAACGAATTGCGACTAATCTCATCGTTATGATTCATCCGCTGCTGTGAAATGCTGCAGCCGAAACATAGTTCTAAGGGATTTTTCCTATCTTATTAGTTTGCTCTATTTTAGCGCGATTCGGGGGAAATTAATTGAGTTAATAGTTGCTTTCCTTGACCAAGCTATCGCCAAGCTTTCGCGTCTTTTCGAATATTTATTGCTCGTGGAAGAAATGATGGAGTAGCGATGGACGTATGAGCAGAACTGTCCTTTTGTGACAGAAAATTTCATTTATTCTACTCGCAGAGTGTATAGGCACGACAGGAATAACACCTGTCGTTATGTTTGAGAAAGTATGCATTACCTAATAGTGTACTTGGCAAGATTTACGGTACAGTTTGATCATAAAGTTGCAATATTCTGTTACTTTGCAATCTAATAACTTATATTATCAGCCAAAGGCTGTAAGTTCTAACCGAGGTCAGGCTTTCTGTAGGGGAAACTAAACTTCTTTAGTGGCCAGTTAAGAAAATGTGTTGAAAGTGTTAAAGATCTATATTTCACCGAGCACGAAAGTTTTTAAATCGAAATGATTAGGCAAATCGATACGCCTAGTTACATTACTTTGCTGGTATAATGCATCACAGCCTGCATACAAATCATTTATTTCAACCAGAAGTCACTCTGTTACAGTGGCACATTGATTCCACGTTTTCCCCTTTAAACGTTAAACAATAAAATTCAACGCGACGAGGCTAAAGAAAAAAAGAAGAAGCTCGAATTGAGAGTTTACGATGAACGACCGAGGTCTATAATATTTTTTCGAAACTACAAAAGCCCCGCGTGCCGATGACTTTACGAGCCGTTGGATTGATCGTGTCCGTTACGACTGCCGGAAAGGTACAATCAATCGTGACATAACAATAAATCACAAACTTATCGTCATCGAGGTAGGGTTAGCAGGGTTCGTTGAAGCTGCGGTGTCGGCAATAAATTCCACGCGAACAAAAATACAGATACCATTGAGATAGGTCGTGCATGTGTCATAAAACATAAAACTGCCTTACAAACAAAAAATTAATTCCCCGAGAAATCAACATCGGATCAAACAGCTCCCGTCGTTCAAAACAAACATACATAAAACGCAATTTTTAACGATTTCATAAAACCATGCTTTACTACCTCTCACCTCCAGATAATGATGTGGCGCGGTATAACCGAGCCAACCCACGAGGACAGACGTAGGTACGGATGAAGCACAAGAAGGGTAACCTGGACGAGGAGGAGGAGGAAGAAGAAGAAGACGAAGAAGAAGACGAAGAAGAAGAGGAGGAAGGGGAAGACGACGGAAACGACGAGAACAAGAAGCAGAAAAAGGCCAGAACGAGATTCGCATCTGCAAGCAACGGAAGCGCAGCTCGGCCAGCAATTATTTCATGCTAAGCGAAAAGAGATTCGAAGACGCGTCAACACTGGCGGACGGGGAGCGCAATGGAGGCGCCGTGGTCACGGGCCCGGTGCTATCGTCGTCGTCATGCACGGTGCCCTACATCGGCACCGATCAGGCTTTCGTGTTCGAGGGTGGCGGCACGACGACGTTGCAGCGGGCCGGTGCGGCGGTCGCCGGATACCCCGGTACCGGCGGAGGATCCTTCGGTATCAGCCTCGGCTCAGGAACCGGCGGGAGCATAATAGTCGGGTCGGGTCTTAGCATGGGCGGCGGGATAACAGGCGGAGGGATCGCCGTCGTCGGTGGAGGAAAGATCGGCGTCGGAGGCGGCGGAGGCAACAAGGAGGTCCGTTACGCTCCGTTCTCGTCGTCCGTGGGGCCGACTGGTTCTGTGGCGCCTGTGACCCTGCCGCCGCCGCCTCTGCCGCCGCCTTTGCCACCGCCGCCGCCGCCACCACCGCCGCCACCACCGCCGCCACCGCCGCCGCCGCCGCCACCCCTCCCGCTGCAGATGCAGCAGCAGCGTGCCTTCTCCAGGTCGATGACGTCCCTGCCGCCTGAGCCGTTTATGATCATGAGGTCGAAGGCCCTTAATAGACGGGTCTCGATAAACGTCGGCGGGGTTAAGCACGAGGTGCTGTGGCGAACCCTCGAGAGGTTGCCGCACACGCGTCTTGGCCGGCTGAAGGACTGCAACACGCACGAGGCGATCACCGAGCTCTGCGACGATTACTCGTTGATCGACAACGAGTACTTCTTCGACCGGCATCCGAAGTCCTTCAGTTCTATACTGAACTTCTATCGCACCGGGAAGCTGCATCTGGTCGACGAGATGTGCGTGCTGGCGTTCAGCGACGACCTGGAGTATTGGGGTGTCGACGAGCTGTACCTCGAGAGCTGCTGCCAGCACAAGTATCATCAGAGGAAGGAGCACGTGCACGAGGAGATGCGCAAGGAAGCGGAGTCGCTGAGGCAGAGGGAGGAGGAGGAGTTCGGGGAAGGGCAGTGCGCGCAGTATCAGAAGTGGCTGTGGGATCTATTGGAGAAGCCGACTACGTCCATCGCTGCAAGGGTAAGTGCTTATAGCCAATGGTTACACGTGCTTCTCGGTATGATACATGTTTAGCGGTGAGGCGGATCGAAATCGTATATATTGGGTTGGGAGGAAAGTAAGTTCGTTTTTTTTTATTTCGGTGGAAATGAAAGACGATTTGTCTTGTAGTGTAGAAATATTCGATTGAATTCGATAAATCTAATCCCTCGACGATTGACGAGTTGTTATTGGACGGTTCGCATCAATCAATGCCTTTAGTTTGCGTTTATCAGCCTCAACTGGCCTTCCAGAACGTGGCGCATCTTCGGCATCGAAATCACTGGGACGAAATTTTGCAAACCGGTTTTGCCACTGCCGTCCTGTCTCCGTACACATCGAAGTATTTTTTTCTCGCTTAACCCTTACGTTAGCAAGCAAAATGGAGTTAAAGTTCGAAGCTTAGTTATTCAAATTATTTTGCATAAATTTGTTTTCATGAAACGTGAGTCGGCGTGAAATTGTTCAACAAAATTATTCAAGGAAATATAGCATTTAACAGCATTTTTACCTTTTCGATAGTAAAAAAGTAAAATATGAGGAAAATGTTGCTTTCGACTTTCCATATCTCATAGGGCATCAAACAAAAACTATTGCGCAGAATCAAGCAAACTTTTTCACAAACAATCTCTGCTATATCAGCTGTGAAAATATATAATGACAATGCAGCTTAAGTGTGAAGAAATGATGTGAAAAAATACAATCAAGTCCCGTGGTGAGAAAAGACGGAGTTACTTTCCGAACAACCTAATATAATATACAATATCGGATTAGGGATGCTTCCGTAATGAGTCGGCGGTAAAATGGAAGGGGATAAAGGAAAATCGAGGGGGCATACCGGGATCGAGTTCTGGGCGGGAGAATTTGGGCTGGGGCCAAAAGCTGCGGCCAAAAGCCGCGGCTTGTCGTAATAAAAATGTGTCATTTGGCATTGCCGAATTCTCGACCTCGAGGGTCGTGATTGTTGATCGTGTTTTAGACTCTAGCGTCGTTTGTGGCAGTAAAGACCTCATTTTAATGGGGCATTCTAAATCTTCGAAATTATCTTCGCCCTTTGTTTGAATGTTTCACGAATGTCCCGTCCAGTCGAGTAAATTGTCGTATCTGCGTCGCGTTCACTGGAAATCGTGAATCTTTTGTTTATCGATCTCACATATTCGTGATAAAAGAACTCGTTACTTCGAACGATCGGGATTGTTTTATTAATTGACATTCTGTTATTATTTATTTATTTATTTATTTATTGATAATGGCGTTATTAATTATGCGAGAATGGCGTTGAATTTTGTTCACTAATCCACTTACACCGTCTCCACGTTTACAGTTTCTGCCGGAGCCTTAATTTGAAAAGAAAGGTATTATTAAGTTGATAATAGAGCATCGATTCGACGTAGCTCTTGTATAGACGAAAGAGTAGTGAGAACGTATTTGCAACGTATGCGATTTCCCACCTAATCACGCCGTAGAATGCCGACTAAGTTAGATGAATCAATTAACGGGGTTTGAATTGTGGCTCTTGCCTCGATGACTGTCGATAATCATTTCGTTTCACCCCGTTTCACATTGTTCGATGATAACGTTCAACGCAGTACGAATGACGAACATCGAATGGACACTTGTAAATTGATGCCCTTATAAAATCAACACGTTGAAATCAGAAATACTTCTGCATGTCTATGTTCTTCATTAACAATTTCATATCATTCCGACTGTACAGTACACGGTATATCGGTATGTACATAATTTTCGGATTATAGTAAAATCAAATGAAGTTCAACGATTGGCAAACGTAATAATAAATACATAATTGATATTACTGTGCAAATCGAAATCATGTGGGTGGCTTAAACATAGATCGATACTCATTGATCAGATACGAATTAGATAAACCTTGCCCTCATCTTATACGTATAGTATCGATGCATTCGTTCACCTTTACTAATCGAGTTTCATTGGTTGCAGTAAAGTGTAAGTATGTGCATATATGTGTATACGTATGTAAATAGAAGTGTATATACACATATATGTATGTAACATGTAAATAAAACGTAGACGTACGTATAAAAAGTACAAATGGGAAATAGATAAGAAGCTCGCTATTTATGTAGTATAGACGAAACTGATCGATTACTCGAGCCCCTTCGTCGATGTATGTAATGTGTATTTTATTTCTAGGTGGTGTTAACAACATCATTACTAATCTCATTATGTAATCCAGCTTCCTTAGCTCTTAATACTTATATGTATATTCCATGTTTGAACAATCATCAAATTTGGTCTGTGATGATAATGGGAGTGTATAATACGCGATTACCAGGTATCACGTAGATTCTTTCTCGACACCGCTCCCTGTGTGATATCACAGTAACTTCGCTACCAGTGAATTCAATTCGATATATGTATAAATGTATATCGATGTATACATCTACATGTATGTATATGCATACACGTGCACACTAATGTGTAAACAATTTGTTACTAAAAGGAAGATATGTATGTGGTTGTCAGCAACGTAAAGTGTCAAACACCATTAACGCAACGAATCCAACGTTGCCCGAAAAGAAATATATTATATGCAATAGAAGCACGTGGCTAGATGGTCCAAGATTGAAAAGACACTGTAATTATAATATAGATACACTCGAGTAGATATCACGCGGATATATTATGCATAATGTATACATATTTTTCCTCGTGTTCACGTTGAATTCGATACAACAGAACTAACTGCAACCGTGCAAGAGAATCGCTGTGACACATTCTTTAGCCATACGAAACATTACGAGTACATTCGAATATAAATAGCATTGCCGTACGCACCACAAACAATACACATTGCACACACTGTTGCTTCGACATGTGACAGTATTACGCGGGGTACTGAAGTAACACCTAATATCCCTCAGTAAGCCACCGACATCCCTTGAGATCGTTATCACACAGCCCTACAATTCCCTCCCTATTTATATACATATACATATATGCGAACGCTCGTTAGCCCACGATCACAATTTTCATTTCGTTTACCTGATACCTGACTTACCGGTTTCGAGCACGACACGTTAACGATTCAATGGAATAAACGGAACGCTTCTTCGTCGAAGATCATTCCCGGTGGAATCGAGCTCTGGGAAGCTCCTCGCCGTACGTCCAAACATTTCGACTCAATGCGGCCATATAATACAGAAACTATTGATTACCCACTACATTTAAACCACGCAAGGGACTGGCGGTCAATAGATGTAGCTTCTCGAAGCATTGTGGGTATAGTCATTGGCAAAGTAGACATTGGATCCCATCGCAGCTCTTTGTTCCTTGTCCGTACAAAATTCTTGAAACCTGAATGATACAATAGTACACTGCATTCAGAGTGTCCATGCACACTTGCATTGCGCAGTAAATGTTTAACCTCGCATATTAACGTAGATCACAAACATGGATTCTAGAGGAATTTTTTACGAGATTCGCATAGTTCTAATCATCGCTGCGTTAAAAGGGCACGTACTAGTTAACGCGAAGTCGAAGGTCATTTTCTGCATGCAACGGAGATAATATCAAACATCGTTGAAGTGTAATTGCTGGGCAATTACTTCATTAGGGCTGTGCTTCTTGATGAAATAAAAATTCAGTATATATATATATACTCCTGTCAGTCCCAAGTTATCTAACATTATTCCAAATTACCCGACTAATCAAATTATTACGCTTCTTAGAATGTTTGTTTTTAAAGAGCTTATTAGACCTTTATCTGTGACAGATTTCTTAAACAGAATTTATTCTTATACGTTGAGCATAAGAACAAATTAAGTATCAGAGAGACGGATCTCCAGTTTTTTCTCAATGAAACGTAAGTTTATCTCTTGCAAAATAATCGCCAAGTAATTATTGTTGTTTTCAACGGAAAATAGTTGGATATAGTATGCGCATAACTATATACTGCGATTTATTGCTTCAGTCAAGTGTTTACATTCAGCTTAATTCCTTGTTGAAATGAAAACATCACAAAAAAAAAGTAGGAAGATATTCGTGTTAATGAGTAATAATATTTTCCACTGTATTCGCTTTGCTTTTAGAAAAAAAATGCTTTTAAGTGTTAACCAGTATGAGTCTAACATTTCTCGCAATTGTGCGTGCGATAATAACTTGTTATTTTCGTTTTATAAAATGCAGTCTCAATTGAATCGTGTTGAATAGATTAAGAGTTGAAGAACAATTACGAAATTTTTCTAACGATGAGAATATTCTTTTATTCACTACAAATTAACTTTCCTTTAGAATCAATGAGATAACTTATATTTAACAACTTAATTTCGTAGCACGATTGCGGGAACGAGTAAAAGCTGTGAGTAATTCAGCATCAATTGATGAAAGAAAAATAAATAAAATCCTTGGAAGAACATAAAGTGACATTGTTAGAACATTGTTAACTGTAGCTTTCTCTTTAATCGAGTCTATCGTTGTTTCTTTCTCGTTTTTTTCTCGTTTCGAATCGTTGTTCGGGGATACTGTTACGAGCTCGCACAAAACAGCTTTCTGTAATGGATCCTATACTATCCTGCACAGATGTTCTGCAGAATCTTGCATTAACGCGAGCCTAATCGATTCTTTCAAAAATTAATCAATCTGAGCGAAATGTCTTAATTCTATGTCATTCACGTTCAACAAAGAACAAATACATATCCAGTATATTCCTGGGGAACATCGCAGTTTATTGCATGAGAGACTGCGAATGCAGCAGCACTTTTTTACCCATCTTCTTTCTCTCTTCCATCTGCTTTAACAATTGCGCCAAAGTCCCACACACTCGGAAGCCAAACAACTCCACTAAACAGAACAATATCCATAGGCATATTGTGTTCATTTATTTCTTATTCCCAACTGAAGCAACTTAACAGAAGTACATACGACATAAAACACATCAACAAAATTCTTAGAAAATCGGAAAGTTCTGATCAGAGCCGTTCCTGACAGTGGTCAGGAAAGGTGCCCCCGCACCTGAGCAGCGAAACCTGGGGGCCGCTGCAGACTGTCTATTAATTTGATATATGCAAAATTTTCGCTAATATTTATTCAATAGGGGGTGGCAGTATTGTTTTTGCATTTGGGCGACCAACAATCCAGGAACGGCCCTGGTTGCGATCGAATTTGAATAACGCGAAAGCAGCATCACTTCCGAGTGTACCACGAGTTGTCTTATCTGCAATACGTATAATAAATATTGCGAAGCGGGCTGTTATTGTTCGTTTCTGTTACACACTACCAAGCAATGTTTTTTTCTGACCATTCGGGAGAGCAACGAATTGATTTCGCTTCGCAGCGATCGCACTAGTGTGGCAAGGGCATAACCTATAAATATAATACATACTTCTTTTTTCTTTCTTTCTTTTTCTTCTACGGTTCAAGCTTGGTTAAGGGTGGACCAAAGGGAGCGGGGTTTTGAAGGGTCTAATAAAACAATGTGTTTTTAATACGCTTGCCGAACAATATACAAAACTTTGTATAAGTCGAGCGACGTCGGGCAGACTGCCTTCAAACGACGAGATATATTACTTGGTGCATATATCCGTGTAACTATACGTTTCTGTAGAGCAGTTCTCGGCGACTCTGTTTACTACGTTCACTCGAGTGCTCAGTTTCGCAGAGGATGCTTTAGAACGTTATAGTAGCCCGCATTACGCCCTCCTTTCCCTTGATTCCCAGCGTCGTTTTCAACGTCGTTCGGAGGTCTTATCGACGAGTGCCCTTCGGTGTCTCGTTTTTGCGCACGGTCGCATAGTACTCCACGATTGCTTACTATGGAATGTTCGCAATTGAATTGACATCGTTGGAACTTCGCATCAATGGTCGAGAGGGTGGCGAGATTCGTACATAGCATTGTTGTTCGTTGTTGCTGTTTACAAGGGCGATACTTTTGGGATAGTACAAAGCTTCTTTACGTACGCAGATTGTTGCTTGCTTCGTATTGTACATTATTTCGTACGTGTAAACCATACAGTATTTACGCTTTCCTTCTATTTTGTCCGTGACGAGTGATATGGGACATGTTGTTATTTGTATTTGGTGTATAATTTTCGAGATATTTTTGTACGCTTCAACGTGCAGCGTGAGCTTTTGGTATTTTACCCTGTTTTGGTAGTCGTTGTTGCTTACGAGTAAGCGCAGGCTAAGTAAGAATTACGTTCCTCCGTACGTCCTGAGGATCACGAGTGAAGGGAGAATCTGTTCACGGTCGACGATTACGATTAATTCAGCCCCTTTGACATTTTGCTTCTCGTCGAGTTCATTCCTCGAATTATCCCGGCGAAAGACGCCACCACAGTTCTATGCGCAATATGTAAAACGACGTTACCAGAGTCAACGTGGGCGTCGTTGACTTTGTTGTCCATTCGTCGTCGGCGAATGTTCTTCACGCCGTTGGCCTTCGATAGAACTTACGTTACATTCCCTTGACTTTCGCCCCCTGGAACCGTGAATACGCGGAGATCCGTCGCGACAAAGAGTTATCTAGTTGAGAGGTGTTTTAATCGCAGCGGTAGCACGTCGTACGATCGATGACCCCGTTTGACCGGTTGATTCGTCGGTTTTCCAGGTGATAGCTGTGATATCAATACTCTTTATTGTGCTTTCGACGATCGCACTAACTCTCAACACCATTCCTAGTATGCAAGTGAATGATGAGAAGGGGAACTTTCAAGACAATCCGCAGCTCGCCATGGTGGAGGCTGTGTGCATCACATGGTTCACACTCGAGTACGTGCTTAGGTTCAGTGCTTCGCCGGACAAATGGAAGTTCTTCAAAGGCGGTCTGAATGTAATCGACCTGCTGGCAATATTGCCGTACTACGTGTCTCTGTTCCTGGTCGAGACGAACAAGAACACGACCGACCAGTTCCAGGACGTGCGCAGGGTAGTGCAAATCTTTCGTATAATGCGGATCCTGAGGATCCTGAAGCTGGCTCGCCACTCGACCGGGCTGCAGAGCCTTGGCTTCACCTTGCGTAACTCGTACAAGGAGCTGGGCCTGCTGATGCTCTTCCTGGCGATGGGCGTCCTTATATTCTCGAGTCTCGCCTACTTCGCTGAGAAGGAGGAACCCGGGACCAAATTCATAAGCATTCCAGAAACCTTTTGGTGGGCGGGCATCACGATGACCACCGTCGGATACGGCGACATCTACCCCACGACCCCGCTCGGCAAGGTGATCGGCAGTGTGTGTTGTATATGTGGTGTCCTGGTAATCGCGTTGCCCATTCCCATTATCGTTAACAATTTCGCCGAGTTCTACAAGAATCAGATGAGACGGGAGAAAGCTCTCAAGAGGCGGGAGGCCCTTGAAAGGGCCAAAAGGGAGGGCAGCATCGTATCGTTTCATCACATCAATCTGAGGGACGCCTTCGCCAAGAGCATGGATCTCATCGACGTGATCGTCGATACTGGTAAGCGTCGGCCCACGTGGAGGATAATACACAACACTTTTCCTATCTCGTGTACGCTTCTCCATTGCGGGATCAACGTTCGTGTGCCGCAACGGGAAACTCGGTTGCGACACGAGCAACCTACCGTTTAACGTTTGTCTAGAGCTTCCTGAGCTTGTCGTACTTTAATAATCACCTGTATATAGTTTTTTTCCCCTCCTATTTTCTGCGTAACACAATCGCTCGGGAAGGACCGTGCTGGAAATTGGTGGATTTTGATAGCGATTGGAGAAGAATTATTTTCCAGCAGCTCGATTTTGTCCGCCCTGACGAAGCTGACGATTATTTGTCTTGGAGATGATGGGAAGTTGTAATGAATGTTAGTAATATGTACAATGATATACCAGATCGTTCTCGATGAAATTGTAAAGTAATTAAAGTCGTTGTGGGGACAATCGTGAGATGTTTTATTATTCACGAACTGTGTGCAACACCGAGAAAATCATTTAGTACGTATTCAATTTCATTCATATCGTTCTGTCTATCTACATTTATTACAACTTTGCAATCACCCATGGGATCAATAATCATTGCTTTCTGTTTCTGTCGAAAACTATTAGAATCACGCTGTTGGAAAAATGTTTCGATCACAATGATATCCAAAATTGATCAATTTTTTTACTATTTATGTTACCCTCTCACTTTTTTATCTGGATTGTTTCGTGCTCTGGTGAAATTTTTTTTTTATTGAAAATTGAATTGAGGAAAATGTTTCAGTGATGTTGGTCCAACTATATTCCAGATAAAAACGTGCAATTGTACTGCAAAGTGGTTTGCCCTCTCACTTCTTTATCTGGATTAATTCGTGCCCTGATGAAAATTTGTTTTCATTGAAAATTGAATTGAGGAAAATGTTTCAGTGATATTGGTTCAACTATATTCCAGATAAAAACGTGCAATTGTACTCCAAAGTGGCCCATATCACTGCCCATTAGCATCCCCTTTCACAGTTATCGCACATCAATTTACCAATAATAACTTTCGCATCGATTTGCAAAATGGAATCGCAATCGAGACTTTCAACGAACGTTAACAATTGATCAACCCTGACGCAAGAATGATAAATTTATCAGTTCTGGCGCAGGAGCAAGGTAAAACGTGACTACACTGCATAGAGAAACACTGTCTCACTTTTCCTCGACTTTCTTGTCTTCACTCATAAATGTAACCGCACCATATTCATAACTACACTTTGAATCAGAATCGTCGTTGCTATAGTCATTCATCGATCGCGTAACTTTCACTCTGTATCACTTTTGACTGGTAGATTTTTCTGATCGGGTCATAGAACACAATCATAACTACAAGGTGTTCACTGACGAGAGAACAAACATTTGTCAGTCGATTATAAAGATGATTCTGAATGAGTATATTCTCTGGAATCTTGTTCTTATTTTATAGGCTTACGAAACATCATCAAAATATGAATATCTTTTGTTAGAAAAATTCGGCATAAAAATATGGGAAAGAAATTAACAGTAGAACGATGAAGCAAGTCGAAATGACTTGTTTCAGATTTCTTGCTTCGAGAATGATTAATGTATAGGTATCGTTGTGGCAATTTATGACGAGTTTTAATATTATTATTTATTGTAATCCTTGACTTTCGGCTTAGGATGGCTTTCATATTTGTACATTTTCTTCCATCTACTCTATACGTAATTTCTTAAATTCTACCCTCTCCCGTTCTTATTGCCCTCCTTCTTTGCTTTCGTTCATCTCTTCCGCCTCCTTACCCCTTTCTCTCTCCCTTTTGATCTTCTTCATTCCTTCTATCACCTCACCTGTTTTGCTTAGCAGTTCCTCCAGGCTCATTTGTCCTCTCGTTGCTTTGCACTTTCCTATTATGTGTGCCAACGTTTCCTCTTCCTCTTTGCAGATCCTGCACACTCTGTCTTCCTTCTCTCTTTAATATTGTTTCCCTTTGGTTTCGTTTCCACATTTAAATCTCGCTATTAGGCATCCTTTTCTTATTTACATTTTTCTCTTTAGATATTCCGGCTTTTTCTTTGTGGCTATTCTGTTATATGCTTCGTTATATCTCGATTCCTCAACCTTTTTCCTTCTTCGGCTTCTTCGATTTTTCCCCTGATTCTTTTCATTAGTCCCTCCATCTTGTCTCCTTCCCTCACTGTTTCCATGTTGAGTTTTAATAAGAATGACAATTATATATCTCTACTTAATGTCCGTTCAACGATTTTCGTGTTCATAATCTGTCTGACGTATGCTATCTATACCAAAAGATAATAGTACCAAATCTATCGGTGGTTCTAGTGTAAAATAATCGACGATAGTTATTTATTACTAACATTTCCCATGTGCGGTTCTCGGCTGTTTTCCACGCACAACGAAATAAATTAACAGCAAAATAAACCCCGCACAAATCGAAATATCATATACGTATATTTACATGATATTTCGATGTCTCCATTGAAACTGGAGTCCTGCACCAAAGAGGCGAAAAACATTCTAAACTTTCCAAGGCGAAGCATCGGACACTTCCCGAATTGACAATTCATCTACCCAAGTACACAGAGATCTATGAAATGATTCCATCGGAGGAAACATTTCTCTTCAGGATCATCCGCCCCGATCGACTGTTAAACATTCGATCGCCTATCAGCGAATATCTTGTACACCGTATCACGCCCGTCTCACGTGCATATCACCGTGCGATCCGTACGTGTTCGAATGAGCCCAACCAATCCTGCGTCAAGGTTGATGAATTGATGGCATAATGAAAAACATAATGGATACCGAGGCTGTTTTCAGGTCACGATATGTCCGGCGTGGATGGTAACAGCAAGGAAGGGGAATCGGTGTACGGACGCAGCCCTGCCCAAACCAGGTCAGGCTGTTATCCTAGCTATGAGCATTACGTACAGTCCCTCGTGGCGTCGAGTCGTTTCGGTGCCTCGTATCCCTGCTGCTTCCTCGGTCTACGCCGAACGATCAGCCTACCACGCCGGACAGACCGAAACTTAACTTCCCGACTTAACGATCTCTCCATACACGGAACCGCATCACGGAACACCTGTGCGAGATTAGGCGGCGTCGATTCTCATGCCAAGGTCGAAGACAGCAAAGCTGTAATTGCACCCTCCTAGCTCACGATATGTCCGACGTGGATGGTAACGAGCAATCTTAAGGCTGTACCCATGCTTCCGCTACTTTCTCGATATACCTGGTGTACATACGATCGCGTATGTATAAGTAAGAAGGCAGCCTACCACGCCGGACCGAATCAGAACACCTTCGCCCCTTTCTGCATACGAAGGATAATCGACTTGGCCCACGTAACAGACACCCTGCACACCAGGGCACGATCGAACATTTCTTGGCACACCTGCGCCATGATTGATAGAGTTATCGCAGAGCGAGGGGGCGCATATACGTATGTAGGTGGGCGCTGGATATCGAGTTGATTTCGTTCTCCAGCGTTTAGATAACGCGATGTCCGGCGTGGGCGGGTAAGCAGAGTCTTTTTTAGATATATCGATATGCAGGGTGTGTATACATACGGGGTGTTTCACGGGAGACCTACTAGTTTCGTCGTGACGATTGGACGGTATTTTAAGGGACGAACGTCGTACGAATCGTGAGTCGATTGTAGCTCTGGTTTCTGTTTCGCGGTGTAGAGACGAATTTTGGAGCTGAATCTATCCATGATTGGTACGACCTTCTTGGTTTTTTATTATTGGCTTGTTCGGAAAGTAATTTCGTTTTTGTTTTGCTGAAATTGAAAGACGATTTTCTTATAGTGTAGAAACATTTGATTCAATACGATAAATTTAATCTCTCGGCGATCTGACGAGTTGTTATTCGGAGGTTTGCATCAATTTTGCCTTTATTTTGTCTTTATCAGCTTCAGCATCAAAATTGCCGGAACGAAATTTTGTAAACCAGTCCACTGGCACTGGCGTCCTGTCAATACATCTTCTCCGTACGCATCGAATAATCTTTTTCTTGCTTAAATAGCATTTCTACCTTTTCGATAGTAAAAAGGTAAAATATTTGCTTTTGAATTTATATATTTGATAGGGCACCAAACAATAACTATTGCGCAGAATCAAACAAACCTTTTCACAAACAAGACTTGCTACATCAGCTGCCAAAATAAATAATGACAATGCGGCTTAAGCCTAAAAAAATGCTGTGAAAAAATACAATCCAGTCCTCTGTTGGGAAAAAACGAAATTACCTTCCGAACAACCAATAGAATACCATCCGGTACTCGCAGGTCGAAATATGTACAATTCGATTACAATTGTACACCTATAGTGCTGATGTTTTAGTAGGTTCCTAAATTACTTGCTCATCTATCTTGTTTCGGGTAAACGAATAACGCATAGTAAATTATTATTCTATTGAATTTATACACCAGCATCCGTCTCGCGGAGGATTCACAAAATTATGACGCAACGGGCAAAATAAGTCGAGCATACAGAATGAATTGTTCCAAAGACCAACTAAAACAAGCCTATCGAATTTATATTGAACCGCGCTGCATAGGCGCCACGTAGAATCGTAGATCCGCCAAGTAGCTGAATATTTGCCCAGAATTTCAGTAGTACGAACCAATAATTACGCCTGCTAGTCCTGCCAACCTCCTCCCGATCCACCTAACGACCAGCCTACCACGCCGGACCAGGCCGGACCAGGCCGAGACACAAATCCCGTCAATCATATTCGTGTGAACCAAACCTGTCGCAGAAACCAGATGTGTGTTTTTTCGCCACGAAAAAAAGAAACAGAAAAATTCGCTGCATGTCTCTTCTTCTATTCTTTCTTTCTTTTCTCTCTCTTCTCTCTCTCTCTCTATTGGAGTACGCCGTTGGTCACGACAGTGTGAAAAGTCGGAGGTCGATCCTCGCCTATTCTTGCGTCAAGGTTGCTACCGTGGCAGCATTATAAAAGACAGAACGGACGCGGCACCTGTTTCCAGGTCACAATATGTCCGGCGTGGATGGTAACAGCACCGAGGGAGAATCCGCGTGTGGACGCGGCCCAGCCCAGACCGGGCCAGGCTGTTATCGTAATTATGAGCATTACAGTCTATCACGGCACCGCCGAAGTGCCTCGTCCTGCTTCCCAAATTTGCCAAACGACCTGCCGACCACACCGGACAGCCCGAACCGCCGCCTCTTGGACTTCGCTCAGAGCGTGCCCGGAACGCAGAACGACGACTACTTTAACGACGACGTGCCGGCGCAGCACGTGAACCAGGGCAACACCACACCTAGCGTAAGTCCCGCCGTCAGATCCCCTACGACAGGCCTCGGATTTAAGTGATCTTTCGGGTCGATTCTCAGTGGCAACGCCCCCTTTACCCCCTCCGCACGTCTGGGCCCCCGCGATCGCCAATCGTCGCGAAGCTCCTCAGGCGCGTGGCATACAAACCGCGCGGTCCATGGGACACGCGACGACGTGGAATCCTATTGATACGATTGTCGTTCAAATGCGATTCGCGCGTTCCTTATGCTACGGGCCTGAGGAGCTTCGAGGCGATTGGCGATCGCTGGGCCAGAACGCGCGGTGGGGGAAAGGGGGCGTTGCCTCTGAAAACCGGCGCGAAAGATCAATTAAATTCGAGGCCCTGCGAAGATTAGACGTATGATTTGCTGCTCGGTGTATTTATTTTGTGTGCGCGCGCCTGGAGACTAGGCATGCGCGGGCATCCGGTGATTCCCCTCACCTGAACGGGCTCGATTTTTCTTGGGTTCAGTGACAGGGTGTCCTTTGATTGGTAAATGTTGGTTACGAACGATTGAACTGGCGGGTATTCCTTTGAATATCGGCGCGACGTGTTGGCGATTGGTATTTGATCGTTTGGTTCTTTTTTTGGGGGTATTTTGTCGTATCGAAATCTGTAGTTTGTTTGTTTAGATCATTGTTTATCGTATGCGTTCCTTCAATGATATTGAAAGTTGAGCCTTACAAGTTGTGCTTCTTGCTTATGTTGAAAGGTATGTCACAAATGGGAAGGAATGGTATATTGTTTTTTTTTTTTAATTGGAGTTTTCGTCTTCTTGTTTTTATTGTGATTCATGGCGAAATGAAAATCGACGGAATTTTAATTCATCATTCATGAATTTACTCTTTGGTAAAGTCAACTTTTTGCCACGCGGTGAAAACTTAAATATCAGTTCTGTCACCTGTGTCAAATCTGATAAAAGAAACTCGAGCCCGCGTGGAAAGATAGAGTCGTTCGAAAATTTCTAATATCCGCACATGGCTACGGGAGGTACGACTACCAGAACGTCAGTGCGGTCACATTGGATGCAAGCTAGTAGTATAGGCTGACTTTGATCAGACAGCCGAAGAATAACGTGTGTAGCTTGTAACTTCGACTTTTATCATTTTATTTGCCATGACGTCTGTTTACAGTCACGAGACTAATCACCGGTGCACCTCTTAGGTAATTGGAAAATGTTATTCCACGTACAAGAGCTATATATGTATATAATTTATCAATTATTAATATAATGTTGTAAGTTGATTTTATTTCTCTAATATTGTTTTCGCAAGTTATAGCTTAGTTGTCATTTATTAACGTTCAAGGCGTTCATCAAGACTGACGCATATCCTTTAAATACGAAAGTCATCCGAAAACTTGATCGAAGTTTCATTTCGAGCACACTTATTATTCCTTTTTCATTCAATACTTGTTTTTGCGTTTACTATTATATACGTTATATATATATACACGTGTATGCATCAAATACAACTGTTGCTTTGTCCTCGATGTAATATCTATTTGACAGAATGTGCATCCAATGATATCGTTCTTGTATGGAATTGATGTAAACTCGTTGGTGTCGACTAGCCACGGCACAAGTTTGTTTCACACAGCGCGCCGTGTCATAGTGAGAATAAATTTTGCAATGATATTACAACAATGCAGAATGACACGATGTACCCAAGCACGCCTAGTGTGAACAATTATCTACTTCCTTTCTATTTTTTTTATCGTTTTCCTTTATTTCGAAAGAAAGCACATCGAGCATTGTCTCCAATTAAGAATTAATAAATCGTTGCTTTATAAGCAACCTTTCGACTTAATTATTTTCAATTGCATTTGAAGCAAATATAGAGAAGTTAAATATTGATTTATCTTCGCGAAATTCGCAATTTTTCAAGGGATTAGTAAGAAATGTTTTATACTTAATAAAAAATGATTATTTGTTATTGGCTTAATGGTAATTACGTAATTTAGCAATAACGATTAGAGGCAACATGAATTTTTTAAATTAATTCACGGTGTGAGCTCAAGAAAGAAAAAGAGCTTGGTCAGATTAGATCTACGAATTTTAAGGGAGGGAAAATTCGCTCGATGTGCAGCTTCTTATCTATGCGTGTCTGCTTGTTTTTACGGGATACCAGTGAAGAAACAAAAAATTGACCGGTATCCCGTAGAGTTGTGTGCAACTTCTTCACCGTATCAGCAATGCCGTTGCCAGATTTCCAAGTCAGATCTGGCACAAACATGAAACGAGTAAATATTTTTCAGAACTAGTTCGATCCTCGTGAATTCCGATGGGAATATATTTTCTTCTGCAACAAACATTTCCCCCATTTTCCGTACAGCTGGGCTTGCGAAAATATTTACTCGACGGTAACACACTGAGACAGTGTCGTGTACTTGCAAATATACGGAGCTGGGTTTTTTTATTTAATGCTCGTAGAATTAAAACATTTTTTAAACGCATTCCTCTTTAAACAAAAATCACCAACTTAAGCGATATTAATCGATTACGAATGAACGTTTCAATCGATAAATGAATGTTTAATCATTTAAAAGTGTCCTGCTCTGTATATTATAATACACCCGATCTAACAGTGATGATAGTATTCCTATACGAGTTTCTTAATGCAAACACATCTATGCCCAGCAGTGTGTGAACTTCTATTTTATCTTTCACTTATGCAAAACGATGTAAATAAATGCAGTACATGTATATTTGTTTTAAATAACGAGGTATAGATGTCACTCAGCACTACGAGGTATAGATGTGACGAATAAAGGTTTGCGCAACGTTCGATTGTAAGTTTGACGTATTTGGTCCTGTGTTTCCCCCACAAATGTTTTCAGAGAGTTTCAAAAATCCCAATACGATCTCTCAGTAGGAGATCTCTGTGCAAATCGATGTTTCTAATTCGAGTGAACCGACGATCTGCGGAGCCCGAAAGAATATTAACTTTCCCTTTTGTCAGCGTTCGATTCCCACTTTTACTCGTCCATGCTATTCGAATTCAATAAACGATCCCCTAACAATATTGCTTATCCTTAATTCGTCGAGTCATCGTTCCTTACTTAATTATTCTTGATTTCTGTCTGCAATGTCGAGGTTCGATATCGTTCTAAATAATAGAATAATTTGTAAGTAACTAACACAAGGAACGTTCGACTCGACGAGTTAGTGATAATAGAGTCTGTTAGGAACACTAATCCTCTCATCATAACACGATTCGTGACATGTCTATTGGCTAACATCCTTCTCTTTCTTATCGATGAAAGACCCCGAGAATCTTTAACAGAATATGTAACACAGACTGCTGTCAATTAACAATTGCATCACGTATGTACGAGATAAGAAACAAGTGTCATAAATGAGAGGATTCGGGGCATCGCGAAGATTCAAACGACAGCGAGGACATCGGGGTCCGTTTCGAAAAAGGAAAAGGCAAAGTTGCTTGCAATAGAAATCGGCGTGTATAACGAAAGTCATCGGTCTGCCGTCCAAATGCTTTTTCGTCCGGGAACGCGTCGTCCTAATGGTCCATGAACATGACTGATAGTCTTCTTTTCGCACATCACTGCGGTCCTGGAATGCTCGCTTATGAACAATGAATGTGCTTTCCTTTTTCTACAGGGAGATACGCGAGGCACAGAAATTTCGGCCGGATGTCTTGAATTCCTATAAATAGAGAGGAGTTGATTATTATTTTCGTGTGTGCATCATGTGTGTGCTGTGCACTGAATATTGAACTCTTGTGTCACGTTGGAAACGCGTGCAGGATAAGCTAGACAGAGAAGTAGTTGTGATCGGTGTTGTTTTGTTCCATTTTGTTTTATTCATACGTTCCTTTCGTAGACTTTCCGATGCTCGATCATTTTTCGCCCTTTGTGCTCGGACTTGTTGATTATCATCGTCGCGCTGTCGTCGTTGATGATTAAATGGATTTTCTTTTATGACTTTTTAATCGATTAATATTAATACCCGTGCCGCGACTATGTTGCATTAATGTCCGTCTAAGTGCGTTTCCTCCCAGGTTTTTCACAAGCACGAACAATTCTTGTCCACAGCCTTGCGCACCCTCAGTGTTTTCATGATATTTACGAGAATTCAAACTCACGGTCAGATAACTATTTTCCGAAGTTGACACTCAGCGGTGTGGCCATACGATAATTCCAATCAATTGTATTAATTAAAGCTAGAATTATGCTACTGTACAAGAAATAAGTACAATGATCATTCATTGAACAGAAAGGAAAATTTGTTATCTGACGTTGAACAGCACCACTTTCAGCCCTCTATACTCATTAAACTCCCGATATTAGTTTGTTACATTGGATTTCGCAATCCTGTCACGTTGCACGCAGTTGGCTGCAATGGTAACAATCTGTGTACATATTTCCATTTGATGAACCATTATATGTGCACGTTATCTTGCCTTTATTTCTGGCGTGGCAAAAATTCGATAGCGGATTACGTATTGTACAGGGTCCGGCAGAATCTCTGACCACGCTTTTAATAGGGAGTTACTGGGTTGATTCTGAACAATTTTTTCCTTTACCAAAATGTTGGTTGAAGCGTCGTTTTTGAGTTATTAACGAAAAACACTGGCCAATCAGAGCGCCCGTACTTCGCGCGCTTAACCACGTGGTTCAACTGACCGAGCGCGGTTGGGAACCCGCGCCCGAGCGCTCTGATTGGCCAGTGTTTTTCGTTAATAACTCAAAAACGAGGCTTCAACCAACATTTTGGTAAAGGAAAAAATTGTTCAGAAACGCCCCAGTAATCCCCCATTAAAAGCGTGGTCAAAGACTCTGCCGGACCGTGTAGAAATCAATGGCAAATATATTGTAGGTGGTCTCGATGAAGCGATATGAAAAACGATTGCAGGCAGCGGCGTGCCGCGATTCGTGGGAAAAAAAATAAATGAATAATGAGAACAGATTCATTTGTTCCATCGTGTGGCGGTAATTTTCTGACGGATTTCGTGTCGATATGTTACAGGCAATGTCCGACAGCGCGCATTGAACCACCATCGTTGAACAAAGCCGCCGAAACTTTCGTCGCACACACGAATTACCTGCTACTGTCGGACCTTGCCGAATACTCTTTCTCTAACGGCGCATACGTGTATCGGTCGCTCCGTCGAAAAGAAACGAGCGAACTCCACGAAACTGTTCTCGATCGGTTCGATCCCTCCGAAAATAGGCGAGCAGGAAAAAAGGCAAAATGGGATAGAATAGAATAGAATCGAATAAAATAAAGGAGAAAAAGGTAGAGAGAGATTTAACATTCTCAAGAAAGGAAAAGGAAAAAAAAATGTGGCCCGTTCACTTCGACCGCACACGAACGCTCGTTTAAATGAAACGACGAATGTTCGTTCGAAAAGACAAGCAAAAAGAATTAATTATAAAAGACCGATGGTCTGGCGATCTTTCCTGGCAACGTCCGACATGTCAGAAACTCTGCAAGCTTTCGTTGCGACGGGCAGCCACGAGAAAGGCGACAACGGGATGATATACAATGAGGTGCGAGAGACGAGTATGAAAATACTTGACGATGGACGATAATCCGGGATGCGGGACCGCGATACTTGGACGTCGGACCTTGCCGTGCTCGATCCGAGAGAAAAAATGAAAGATCAGAATGCTTACCTTAGTCTCGTTCCTTTCGAAGATACATTTTACGCTACTTGCATTCCTCATACGATGCCGTCTTTCGATCCATTTGTTTCTTCTGCCCTTCTGTTCCTCCTCTTTTATCGTTTCCCTTTGTTAAGTCGTGCAGCTCGACACGACATCTTGTTTCTTATCCGTGCACTTCTCATTGAACCGCGGAAGCTATTTCTTTTGACTGCTTACCGGACGAGATCTCCCGATTTCGAGGAGTTTTATGGTAACGCGGCGTGTCGAATGCCATACCCTTTCTATGATTCCTTATCGTTTTGGGTCGCAGGTGCCGTTAACCTTTTGGCAGCAGTATTTTAGACGATCATGCTAGAAATCAATGGTGCATCGAAAATGCGAGCAGTAGTTACAGTACAATTCTGCTTCGTTGCTCCGTCGCTTTGTTACTCGCGTGCAATTAATTATTACCTGCCACGATTCTAGACGTATTTATAATTTGTACCCGATTGGAAACAAGGTGCAACCGAAGGATCATTTCCATGCATGTTACGCGTACGTTTACACACGCGACCATTTTACTCGGTTATTGTTACCATTAGTTGTCTCTACCTGGGCACGCAGGTAAATGAATTTTTGGTCGTAGCGCGTGCATAAAAACGCCTCGATGATATGTTATACATTTTCTGGCGTTCTATTGAATAAAAACAGAAAGAGAATTCCACCAATGTATTAATACATCGATTAGAGTTTAAGGATCGCGTTCTGATTCGGTCTCGATTGTCTGAAATTGTAGATAATTGCGTTTTTTCTTAGTGGAGCATCGTGTAAGTTGTATACTTCGGTCGGAGAACGTGATTTTCGAAGTCGTGAACATTTCAACAAGCATACGCGTGTGTTTGTGTCACTTTCGGGATACATACGCTAGATAGGTGCGTACCTATTACATTAACAAAAAGAGAACACCAAAATTTATTCGCGATACTCTACGTAGGTTAATTAGCGTGTACTAATTATTATCGTTGGCAATGAGTACGCAGGACATTGTTACATTGACGCTCAATTTAAAGTTTTAACTAAAAAGTGATCTAGGAGATAAAACGAATGAAAACAAAAATTGACATTTGTAATTCCTTTAGACGAGCATTAGCAATATTCGTATTATAATGAGCATTAAAATTTACATAGGTATTATGATTACAATTCGATGTTAATAAAACAAAAAAATCGATTCTTCGAAACACTGCCTGTATATATATACATATAGTATTCGTAATTTAGTAAATCAATAAGAATAAAATAATGAAATGTTGAGAATCGTTGGATTCGTGGGCAGTCGTAATCTTTATTGCTGCATTTGCAATGACACTCCAGCTCGTTTTTAATTGTAACACGACACAAATTCGACGTCCATTCTTATATACAATACGAATTGTCTTGTAATCGAATAAAATCAGTTCTTAAATCGAATTATCAAAGAGTTCTAATTCGATGGAATTATTATTTGCTTACTAGCGAAACCTCCAAGTTGGTTCTCGGTTAATTAACCGAGTTATTTGTAATTGGTTTTTCATCGTTGGGTGGCCTGGGAGCGACGTTACGTGACTTCGCGATAACGAAAAGGAATTTTTTTCTCTTCGAGCACTAAGGCGTAATGAAATGAAATGAAATTGAGGATACGCCTCGCATTGCTGTTCGGGGGGAAAAAAAAAATAAGGAAATCAATACGCTGACTTGGAGGTTTCCCGATACTGTGATTTTACTTTAGCCTGAACTGTTCATTTGTCAGTGTCACTCAGTTCTTATCTTATTTTCGATAATGGATGAATTTCATTTATTTCACGTTAGCCCTTTCAGGTGTGAATAATAATATTAGACATTAACAAGGGACAGGATCGAGCATGGTGAATCTGAGAGTGTTAGAGATCGTTCCTCATTTTTGTAGAAACATATACAGGACAGCAGGTTTCGAGGTACGGTTCTCTTTCCACGTATTATATTTACAATCAGTTGTCTCTCGTAAGTAACGAAAAGCAATTGTGACGTCCGTCCACACACGATCTTGATTTCATTCCACTACGATGCGTTTCACTGTCACTCGATATACATTACGTGCCTTTATGAACACTTTCTCACACCTTGTCCACTAACCAAACAACATGCAAACTGCATCGTAAATCATGGTATCGACAAAGTAAAAACCTATTATACTAGTTATATATACTTATTAATATAGCTATTGTAAAGCTATATCAATAAGTGTTTCAAAGATTCACAGCACAAAATTCATTGGCATCGCTTTACCATAAAGAAAAAGGGGTTACTTCCACTTTGAACAGAAGAGAATTAACAATTTGCTATAATTGAAGAAAGTTTCAAAGTTGTGTACGAAATTGCTTCCCTAATCACATTTAGCAAGAAAAAATACAATTGCTAGCAAACAGTGCAATTTAATACACGATTTATTTCAAGAACATAAGTTAAAGAAAGGAAAAAAGGAAACAAAACATTATTCATTTACGTTTACTAATTTTATAGCAAAATTGTGTATACCAAGATTTACACGTCGCAGACACCCTTTCACCCTAGACACCCTATAACAACCTGACACAACCGTAACACATTTTCCTCCACATCCTTGGATACGAAAATTTCTCTCTCTGGCTCCACGTGATCATACGTTGCCTCGTTTCGTGCTCTCGTTTAAGCCTTTGAAGCACCATTGTACAAAGGTGCTGTATATCTCGAGCAGAGGCAGAAGAAGCTCTCTTGTTACATTATAACGAAGTAACGGTCATCGTTTGCATAATGATTGCATCAAACGAGTAACTCTCTTTGCAGAAAGTTTTATTCGAAATACCGTCGTTCAGTTAGAAACAAGGTAACTAACGTGTTAATAATCATACATATGTAGAACCTTATCCCCTTGAGTGTGTGCTTCAAAGGATTAATTACATGCTCGCCTGTTCGACAAGCTCTTGGATTATTTCGTGTCGACGAAGAGAACAATTCTTTTTGCATTCTGAATCTTCCAAATTAAATAGGGTGGCTCTATATAATTCATCGATCGCTAATTTTTCATTTTATGACAAATTTCTGTCCATATTATTTATTGGAAGAAAGCATAACCTGAATATTCCTGTTTATTTAATATTACTTGCTCACTCGAATAAAACGTCTTTTGAACCGAGGACAGAAATGATCCGTTCGCTTTCGGACGACGCGAGCCACATGTTACGGAAAGTAAAATAGGAAATTGTGTGTGTGACATTGTAGGATGAAGAGAAAAAAGACAGCAGAAAATTCGAGAAAAATGATGAAATACCTAGCGAATTCGAGTGTTGCTTTTGTACTACGAAGGTATTTACGATCACTAACGTTCTTCCATTAGGCGGCACTACATACACCAATGGGCTGTCGGGAGAACCAAGGGGACTAACATCCCTCCTTCTCGTCCCTTTCATTTTCAATTTACATACCCTTTCCCTTCTTTCCTCCCTTTCACCCCTTACGGTCAATTGAATACACTCGCCCGCGCAAACAGTCCATCCTTTATGTCACGATCACTTCCCGTTGCTTTGTACTTGTCGGCAATGTCCGATCGATGGCGACCACGTATTTTTTCGTACGACATTGCGTATCCGTTCGTCCCCTGGCTTCTGTTATATCTATCCGCTACTACCTCCGTTTTATTACAGCCGATGCAAGGTTTGTCCGTGTGTATAGTCCACTGGGTGTATGCACTGCCAGCCCCCTTTCACCCTCAACAGAGCACAACTTTTCCATTGACACGATACCAGTTCATTCAAAGCTTTAGACGCAACCGTAGCTCGTCCACTGACTTGATTTGCGTGCAAACCGGCAATTTTCTGGGTCAAGGCACTGGCATCGTCGTTCATGGTGTGGATCACGCCATTGTAAACGAAACACGATGCCTCCAGCTCTGGCCGTCTAACACACACAACCCTTTTCCACTCGAATCTGAACAGTACTCTATTGGGATGTTGCAAAGATGAAGTGGCCAATGAACTTTTTCGCAAATGGCGGTGACTATCAGTCGTTAACGTTATCGGGATCGAATTTGAGATTGAATTGAAGGGAAATAGATAGTATTTCCTGTAGGATGCGTCTCTATTCGATACAGGAAAAAGGCTACGCGAATTTCGCTGAGATTTTCGGGCGGGATGAACTATCTTGTTTAATCGTTTTCAATTAGCTTTAGATTTGTATGAATTAAATACCTATATATGCATTAATAATGTTGGCCATATCGTATGCAACAGCCTGATATAATAGTTTGCCCTACGAAAAGGTTTATCCAGTCAGCAGTGGCATGTTAAATCAATGCTGACAGTGCATAACGATTACTCAGATTTTCTTTGACAACGAAATTTCTTTAACGTCGCCTTTTAACCCAATTTCTTCATCTTATTTCTATTCCATGGTTTCTATTCCATATTTCTGTACATGTGCATATTGATATGGGTTTCCAAAATACATGGGTAGAAAAGACAAGTAGAAGAGGGTGTAAAAATGTATATGATAATCGGGGTTTTTTTAGTGTATTGTAAATTTAAGTTCGAGGTTGCTCTTTGAATTTAGTGTTTAGTCGTTTTCCTCGTTTGATGCTGCAGCAGGACTATTGCCTTCATGTCTTTGACACTGGGTATACTTTTCGTTTGGGCACATTACAAGTACATACATTGTATTAGGTATCTGCGAATGAATCTTTTGCTTTTATGTTTCTTATTTGAAAAACGATTATACGAATTAGAAATGAAATTATAACAATTCGATTAACATTCTGAAGTTGGTGAGACACCTATGGTTTTCCAATGTTTTACTAATTATGTTTGGGATTTGCATTTCAACAAATTTTTTGCAGTGTTCAAATCGATTTTGCCCCAATTTCGAGAGAGCTTTTCACGCAATTTTTCCATTAACCGTAACAATCGATTTCTAATGTATTTAATCGAAACTGTCTCGTGCTGAAATGTCCGTGCACGATTATAATAATCAATCGATGACTCAACCATATGAATCAATTCCAATGCGATTCTATTTTCGAAAATGTATTAATTCCCCCGCAATAATTCTTTTCGTTTTGTTCGATAAGAACGTGTGAAATATGGAAAATAGTTTTCAAGTTATTCGCACATGCCTGCTACGTACGCTGCATTTACTTAAGTCGACACAGTCTCTCTTTTTCTCTCTCTCTCTTTTTCATTCTGATGGATAATTTCCTGCTTTCAAGTTTGAAACGAACATCAAGTTTGCACGCTAGACTCGTGCATGAACCACGCTGGCGATCGTTTCCCGCGAGCTAGAACGAAACAGAACTTAGTCGTGTTAAAGCAATTTGCTTGCAAGTTGTTAACGATTCGGACAAATGTCTCGACATGAAACGGTGTTACAAATGCAACACGTTTCGCCACAAGTGATTTCCGTGGCGAATGCCTCTCATAACGGACGATGCTTTATTGGCCAAATTTCTATTCGCCATTGTTGCACGAAGTGTTCAGAAAACGGCCAATATTCATCGCAATTATCTGTGGAATTTGGATTAAACGGGGTGTTGGCAAAGGCGACGACAACAAGGGCTAAGGTTAGCCTTTCCTCCCCTAAATATCATAATATATACAGTGTCCGGCAGAGTCTATGATCACGCTTTTAATGGGGGGTTACTGGGGTGATTCTGAACAACTTTTTCCTTTACCAAAATGTTTGTTGAAGCTTCGTTTTTGAGTTATTTACGAAAAACACTGGCCAATCAGAGCGCCCGTACTTCGCGCGCTTAACCACGTGGTTCAACTGACCGAGCGCGGTTGGGAACCCGCGCCCGAGCGCTCTGATTGGCCAGTGTTTTTCGTTAATAACTCAAGAACGACGCTTCAACCAGCATTTTGGCAAAGGAAAAAGTTGTTCAGAGTCACCCCAGCAACATCCCCTTAAACTCTTGAAAAGAGACTCTGCCACACCCTGTATAGTAACGGAATACCTATTGTAAGAAGAATAGTTTTGGACGCGACGCACCTGTTACTCTGTCGCGCACACTCGTCACGGTATTCCTATGTATTAAAACTCATTGCAAAGTTAATTGGTGAAACACGATTTCGTTTAACCCCGGAATCCAACAGGGGATCTTCTTGTCCTGAAAGCAGGATGTTATTTCGCTGTAACGTTACGTTCACGCGAACACTGGACGACTTAAGTAAACGACGTTGATTGACTTACTAATCCCTTCCACCAATTCTATGGCTGCATTGAGCAAGAGACACGCACACAACAATAGACCATCGTTCATTTCATTAATCGTACCGCGGCATGATCGAACAATAGGTATTACACGGGATCTGATTGATCGGTGAACACCACCTGCAGGATCGTGTTCATCGATAAGCTGCGCTCTCCATTGACAAAGCTAATCGTTGATCGTGATACTCTGTTAGAATTATCACGACGTGCACGATACGGATTTCCGTATTCAGGGTTATTTTCCGTCTGTCGCGTTGCAAGAAGCAACGAGGCAAGTGGAGCTTTCGAACGAAAATGAGACGCGAACAGCTGCGACAATGATGAACGCGATTCTTCGGTTGCAACACTAATTCAACCAAGCACTATGAAATCTCGACGACCCAGTTTTACTCGTGCAACGAAAGTTCGCGTGGCACGGAATTACATTCGAATTTTCGCAATGCCACTTCGCGGATTTAATTCTTGACTGACCGATTTGCCGAATATACCCGTCCCTCAATTTACGCGAAAACCCGTTCCAGGTGGATTTGATTTACGCGAATAAAAATCGTGTAAATTGAATCCGTCAGTATGAAAGGAAAAATATTTCTTCTTTTTTTTCTTGCTTGCATTCTTTAAATCGGTTTCATTCCTCGGTGTTCTATGTACCAGACACGACTGATACTCCTCACTTTTACGACGACAAATTTCGAAACACGCGACGCACCCTTTCTTCGAGCAACGATCTTTATTTCGGATCGTTTTGGGTCTATCGCGCGATCACAGATAAGAAAAAGACAAAATTTAGAAGAGAAGAAAAGAGCAAAAGTTGAACGAGCCTATTCTCTTTATTACTAATGTTATGAGCATTATAAATGAAATTTAAATTCATCTCCATGATAGATTTCGTATCGTGCAATGGGTGTAGCAATACATGCTTGCTCCATTTCCTTTTTTTTCCCCCTTTTTTTCTTCACCCTTTCAGCATGTTCTCCTTAGAAACAGAAGTACGTACTCAGAATAACAAGCACGATATAACAGCATTTACAGATTTTGCAATGACTCTGAATGTACATATTGCATACGTTGCATCCGGTAGGTGAATTCTGGCTAGCTTGGGAAACAAACTAACTAACAGCAACTTGTTGTTTTCCTTAAGTTACGCACCTTATTGCAGGCCGAACACGCGTAGCAACGCGTAATTTGTCTGTCCCCCTGTCTCGATCTACTTAACTTTACGATCGTGCAGGTACCGTTCTGGACCGCATCAGGCGAGTACAACAAACACGGAAGGTAGAAGGATTGCGGCAAAATAGAGTTTGTCCATTCCCGCGCACGAGGAAAATACTTTCTTTCAATTAACGAACGAGCGCAGCTTTCGATGGTAACGCGACCAATACAGCCTTAAGTACATAATTCGTTTCTCTTCTACGTTGGACGTTCTGGATCTGTTAGGTTAGTTACGCGTACAACTTGAACAGTAGACTATTGACTTATAGATGCGAGGAGAAACGAATCAATGGGCTTGGGATATTGGGATCGATGTGTGTGTTTAGTGTTTGGGATCACGAACAAGTTTTGTTGCCAAAGGAAACAAGAATAGTGCACGTATCATAGTTGCACGGCTTACCTACAGAAGCTGTGCATTTTAATCGATAAAGAAAAACATGTATACCTAGAAACAGATGAACGAAGCGTAATAAGAATAATAACATTAGGTGTATAAATAAGTTCCTGCGTCTGTTTATGGCAATATTTGTATTAACAGAAAACTTATGGTGCATAAATTTTAATCAAAGTATTTTCCATAGAGAGATAGAATTTCTTCATCCTCGTGGTTCACATGCTACCTGAGAGATGGCTAAAAATTAGTAGATCTCGATGGAAAATATTTCGATTGAAATGTATGTGCTATAAGTTTTCTGTTAATACAAATATTTTTTTTTAATTACGAGTTTATTTTAAGGTGGTCCTATTTTAATAGAGTCATTAGTGACCACCGTCAAAAGTACATCGATTTACATTACATGTTTGGAACATTTGGAAATTATTGTAAATTACAAAGTATATATCAAGTAGGTTTATCCGATGGAAGAACTGTACCCTGTTAAGAATGTTTTCAGGATCATTTAGATTCGACCTCATGTCGACTTTAATGTTGCAATTACTTCTGTCAGATGAGAACCTTGAACAGTCCAATAAAACGTGTTGTATGGTAATACATATACTGTCAGAAACAGACGCAGGAACGTATTTACACACCTAATAGCATTCAACCTCGCGCTAATCGCAATCATTGCCGGCAAAAGGTGCGCTCGTTCCGACGAACCCCCAGGATCAGTTCCCTGTCGAAGGCGACGCGTCGCGACGCTTCCTGCGGCAGTTCGTCCTCGGCAAACCGAGACTTTTCACCTTGGTCGTGTTTCTAGGAGTACAAAGACTTCAGAGACGCGGAAGATATAATGCCACTGGCAACCAGTGACTTTCGTAATCCCATCTGCCAAGAGATGAAGGCAATGAGGGCAGGTGTGTCGGCGGAGGCGAACTTCCAGCAGCAGTTATTCGCGATCGAGGCGAAACCGTACCCGGCCCAGGTGATGGACGTCACGAGCTACGGGAGGATGTACAACGAGCAAGGAAGCGTGGACAGTTCCGATACGTATGCCAGCTGTCAAACGCATCCGTCTCATTCGCAGGTACAGCATGGAATCGATAGACCGTGAATCCGACGAATCGAAACCGCCAATTTGTTCCTTGGAATATCTGTGGCCTGTCGCGCGATATTGTTGCTTACGTGTCACGCGTGTTTACATCTGTGTAATTGACGTTAATTAACTTTCTGTCCGAGTTTTTATTTAATCGTTTTCCTCGCTTGATACTGCAGCAAGACTATTGCCTTCCTGTCTTTGACACTGGGTATACTTGAGCTGCTCATTAGCCAAATCGATCAACTCCACATCTTGAAGCTTTTTCAATTTAATTTGCTGAAGGTGCTCGATTGACTCTTAACTTTCTACACTTCAAATGAATTTCCATATTTTTGTTTTGTGGAGTTAATCGATTTGGCAAGTCGTTGGCCACATAACAAGTACATACGTTGTATTAGGTATCCGCGATTGAATCTTTTGCTTTTGTTTTTTCTTATTCGGAACACAATTATACCATTGATTCAGATTCTGAAGTTGATGAGACAATTATGGTTTTCCAATGTTTTACTAATTATGTTTCGGCTTTTCATTTCACCAATTTGAAACCGCCAATTTGTTGCTTACTATTGTTGCTTACGTGTCACGCGTGTTCCTGTTTAATTGACGTTGACTAATTTTCTGGCCGATTTTCTCTTTCCACCCGCTTTCGGCTTGAATGCTGCGCGCAAAGAGTGCGAACGGTTGTCGGCATTCTTGATACACGTTTGTTTTTATCGCGAATTATTTTGTAGAGGGAGTCTCAGATAATTTCGAGCGAAAGTTTTTCCTTTTCTTTGATTCGACTTTATTTTAGTATCGTGGCGTGCAGGGCCGGCCCTAGGGTAGTCGGCGCCCTGCTGCGAAGTTCTTTCATGGCCCCCATATTTTTTAAAGACACAAGTGGCTAATTTTCGGGTAATAGAAATAATTGACATAAAATTTGCTTGATATATTAAAGTTTTTAAAACAGCATAAATTATATTTTAAAAAATAATGTTGTATGGCGTCCCGAGCCTTGTTGTATGGTGGTTCGTGCCTTGGGCCGGCTCTGGTGGTGTGAGGTATAGATATGTTGAATGCTTTGAACACTGAGCAATTAATATCATTTAATTCTATCTGATATGTATATTTTTTTTGTCTCTGTAACACCAAAATCTTTTTGCATTCTGCGACACTCTCTATAGTGTTGGCGTGATGTTTTAAGCAATACGTTTATTTAAGTACTGACTCAATGGCAAGTACGTATGTACCTATATTAATTACTATAGGTTTCGTCTGCTGGTCATTTGGCGGATAACAATAAGGTACAACGATATTATTTAATTCAAGGATATTGCAGATGATTAATCAGATTTAACGTAGAACAATGTTCTGTGCACTTTAGAATTCTAACATGCGAATGCGAATATGCTATGGCAAGTTTAAACGAATAGAAGTTAAGATTTGCTTTCCCCCTGCATAAAGTGCCCGGAGTATAGAGAATTTAGTTGAATAGGGGTATGTACATGATGTTTAGAAAAGAGAAGAACGAATAAAAATCTGCATACATGTAGCTATTTATGAAAAGAATGACCTGCGAATGCGTCGAATGCTTAAATAGACCAAGAAGAAAAGAAAGCCTCTGCTAAATCTATTTCGTTACTTTATTTCTCATTTGTTCGATAAATTTATATTTACCAGCTTGATTATGTGTATTTCCATTAGTACTTTGGGCAGTACTCTATGTTCTGTGTGCCCGAGGTAAGTATTCTGTGGAGATTCACTTTTAATCGATAATTTGAATTTGTATGATTGCTGTTCTGTATAAATATCATTTCTATATCTTCCCATTTTTATAAGAGGTCGTTGGTCTTTAATTTTTGGCGATATTTCTTGAACACACAATCACACAGTATTGTAATTACTCATTGAATTATATTAAAAAGACATTCCTCTAGACTAGACCTCTTTACTTGAAAGAGTGTAAATTATTTGCAACTTTCGCAAAAGATTCCTATTTTCAAGTAGGTATGCCTAGAATTCTCTTCGAAACATTTCGCCAAAAGATATTTGCTTTCCAACTAATTATTATAGAAATAATAATTCCAAGTGTTCCCCCCGGTGTTTCGTACATAAAATCGTATAATAACTTGAGGATTCTGCAGGGTGATCTGACCGAGGAGGCGGACAGTAATCTTTACGTGAACCCCTTGGAAGCTGCGGAGAAATGCGGGAATAGGGTGAAGAAATCCGCTTCTGGTGAAGTTGGGCGTAATGTCAACGACGTGTCCCCGAGTGTCGAATCGCTAAAGGACGTTCGTCCCCTTAACGAGGGTAGCAAGATTACCCTGAACGACGCGGTGCCCAAGCATAGAAAAATTCGCATTCAGCAGGTATGTCCCACCTGCAATTAAATATGCGCGCGAAACATTTCTCTTCTATTGAAATTGTAAGGCTGCCGCTGTATACCGCACAGCATTAATTTATTATATTTAATAAGTTACAGTAATTCTTTAACGGAAACTTGACGAAAACTTAAATCGGTCGTACACCGTTGATATTCTTGAAAATATTTTCTCTTTGAAAATATTTCCCGTTCAATCTACCATTGCATTACTCGCGCAGAATAGATCCTGTTTCACCTGGAAAACTTATCGTCTCGTCCCGTTCCATTTGTCCAACTCAGACGCTCCTTCATTGTTGCTACGCTGTTATTCTTTCCAAACCTGCGACAAGCGAAATTAACGCGATGTCCGCGATAAACGGGAAGCTGCGTCAATTGCTCTGACGAGGCTCTGACGGTGTACCATCGCTGCTTTTTTCAGTTTCACGAACCGTCTAGATCGCAAACGGAACACAGTTGAACGAATCGTCCAGGGCGATCGTACATTATTATATACCCTGGTGCTTGTCAGAAGGGGCTGCACGTACACGCACGATAACTCGCGTGGTAATCGTGCCGGAAAGAAAACACGGAACAGAACAGAACAAAGAGAAGCTCTTGCTACGACCTTGCTACGACCTAGCATCACCCAGAGGCGACGTTTATCTCGGTTAGAAAAGTTAGTTTGCAGTGTGTGTAAATCGTCGTGACGTGCTATTCCCTTTCGTGTAACGATTGATTTCCGGTGCCGTTGAATTTCCGTCACGAGAAAAAAAGGAGAGATAATATCATTGAAAACCCTCCCACGTTTGTTAACAATCACCTGCTTCCCCGCAAGCTGTCTCAATCTGAACGTACCACAGATCGTACGCCTGTGTCATTTCATTGAACGAATTCATTCATCGAGATTCTTTAGGAACAGGCCCGTTCCTGGATTGCTGACCGCTCAAGTGCAAAAACAATACCGCCATCCCTATTGATTTAATATTAGCGAAATGTTTGCATATACTAAACTATTAAACAGCCTGCAGCCGGCTCTAGAATGGCTATGCATAGGGACATGGAATTCTGTCACGTTTGTGGTCACCCAATTTTCGTCGCCCTGTATTCCCCAAAAAAGGATTCGCATAATAATTTCTTCCTGCTGATTTCTCCCACGAAGAATATTTTTTGCCGATAAAAACACGAAGAATATATTTTGCCGATAAATAGATTGAACTGTGTGCCATTTTTGTGTGTTACTAAACAAAAAAAAAGACGAGTTGCCTGGCTTAATGTCGCGTATTAGTTAACTCGTGCCGCTGATTGCAGAGCGTAAGACCACGCGCGCAATTTGTCAGCGACCAGGAATGTATCGTGGCTCGTTGCGGCACGAAAGAGGACACGATGGAGAACAATTACTATGGAGGACTACGCGGTGGCAAGCCGTTTACAACGACGAATAGCAGCCTGGCATCGGCAACGAGAATTATAAATCATCATCTGTTCGGGTCGACCAGCGGGCCCAGACATTACACAGGTAAATGGATTAATGTTCCGTTCATGTTCATCTGTGTGCATCAAACGATGTAAAAAATTCAACGATCCAAATGTGGAATGCTCGGTGGCAAAGGTATAGATCGAAATTAAATCCTAACATTCGGTTTCTTCCTTAAAAAAAAATCCTAATATTCCATTACAGTAATCATTCATTGCCTAATTCGCCTTGCCCAATACAATATGTATAATAAAACGTATGCACAGTCAGTGCCGCAAGTATCGCAAGATGCTCTTCACCTTTTTCCAATAACCTTTTTACCACAAGTCAACGCACGTGCGTATCAAGTTTATTTAAAAAGCTTCAAAGAGAACTCAGTAATTAATAGGACAAAACGTGTACGACTCGTGGCCGGCCTACCTATTAAACACTTTGTTAGTTTCAACAAAACTCTTGTACAAACAGTGGGCGTGCGATTACTTATACCACTAACCATATAACGTCGTCCCTATGTCCCTATAGCGCGCTGTTCGGCGACTTTTAAGATAATTCGAGCCATGTCTAACCATCGATTCGCCCCTCTATTGATTTCCTTTATATTCTGGGTCAGCGCAATACTTGGAAGCACTGTATATGCAGGTCATCGAAGACAAATTTCAGGAACGACCGCCGATAGCAAGCTTTCCCTCTCCGCCGATTCGATAGACAGCGAGGGCGCGCCTTTCATCGACATCGACCGGCACAAGGTGTCCAAGTCGATACTGAAGAAATCGGAGAGCAGCAATAACTACTACAGCAACGCGGGCGACTCGGACACGGAGAAGCTTATAACCGACAACGCCTCGACCATAAGCATGTGCGACAACGAGACAAGCACGTGCGACGTTTTGGCGAACGTGAACGGCACCAGGGTGAAGCAACCGGTCTCCCCGTTGCTCTCCAGGCAAGTTCTCGAGTCGATCTTCCGCACGAACAACAACGTCGAGAGGGAGAACGAGGTGGATCAGAGCGACGAAAGGAACTGTGTTTCGAAGATGAGCAGATCGATATTCGACGACGTCCTCGAAGGTACTTGCCCGCCGGCCTTTTAACTAGTCTTTAATTCGCCTTTGTGTCACGCCGGCTGTTGCAAGTGTTTTGTATGCACCTCGGCGGTGCTCTTTTCTCGTCGTTGAAGTCCCTTTAGACAGGTATCACACGGAAAAGTATCTGCTGAATGTGAAACAGACTTTTGTCGACGAAATTTTAATACGTTGCAATGCGATATTCTTCTGTCTGGTGGGACGTACAGCGAGTACAGAATTAAATGAAAAACGTTAAATGGGAGCTGCCCTACTGTTTGTAGGATCCTAAGCAACAGACGAGAAGACTACGAGTTAAATAAAGTAATATGGTTCAACTTGTATCATGCTCGGCCTCATTTTAATCGGGAAAATCTCGGCAATATGTTCGTGGAAATTGAATGCAAAAGAAGTTGCAAATAAAAGAGTTACACCGCCGTTTTTATTGTAACATCGTTCTGCATTTGTGTAATCACGCCGATACGCTGGCATTTAAACTCGGCTGCCCCGATACTCGCTCTAACTTTCTTTTCTTTTACGACCTATTGACACCGACAAAGGCGAGCCGCGAACTTCGAGAAGTTAGCTCGATGTGTAATGAGATGGAAAACCCGTGTTTTCCCCACACCACTTTTTTCATTTAATTCTGGATTCACTATATGTTTCTTGTGCCGAGGTTTACTTTCGTTGCAAGAAATATTATTGCGAATTACACTCTTATTGAAGCAATGTTACAATTGCGTTGTTGCGTTGCTCATAATTAATCGTTCCGTCCGAAATTTTCAGAGGAAAAGCACACTCAAGACGAGGCAATGACGGAGAACAAGAACAAGGAGGAACGCAAGAGATTGAGGTGTAGGACAGAGGATCCGTCGAGGGACAATCAGACGATGCTGATATGTTCATTGAGGTCGCACAAGGCGAAGAAATTAAGCGCCGAGGAGAAACGAAAGGCCAAAGTCAGCGGTCACAGTTGCAAGAGCACAGACACGAATTGTCTTCCTCAGGAACACCGTTTCACGTCGTAGCCCAACTCTTCCCCGTGCGGTACCATCCTCTTTCTGTGTCGCGTATGCGCATACGTATGCATAAACACGATAAACTGAATCACTCTGCGATCCACACGTACGTTCAATGTTTCTGTTTTAGAAACGCCGTTTAGCCACTTTATGATATTCGCAGGGCCGTGCGTCTGCTGTTATTTTGCTGTATTTTGTTATTCTTCCTTCCTTTCGGATGCGACAATATTTTCGTTCGGTTGCGTTAACGATTCGGCCTGTCGTGTAAATAAGCAAGAACGCGTAATAATGTTAAGAGAGTGATATACGTTCGATAATATAAAATAGCGACTAAATTCGAATATTATACGTATAACGCAAAGAAATACATATTTTCGAGGAAGAAAAGGGAGAAAAAAAAAGACGAGATGTAGTGGCGAAAGAGAATTGCGTATAGCGCGTAAACACGTGATGAAATATAGTTGCGCTGGATAGAATGTTCACGAGGTATACGTCGAGGTAAATTGTTGTACGAGGAAGGCCTGTAGCTGAAGGCAAGCAGAAAAAACACAGATGTCAATCGCAAGCTGAAAAAAGCGCCGGGGACAAAATGTTGCGAGAACAATACCAGTAGTAGAAATAATAATGATAATAGTAATAACGATAGCAAATAACAAATCCTTAGGCAATATGCTTCTCTTTGTTCGCCGATAAAAGAGAATTTCGTATGTGGAACATTGAATCCAATTACACGGCCCTGTTGACTTCCTCCTTTCGCCTAATCTCGTTAAATTAGAACAGCTTTGCGTGTCGCGAATCAGAGTGTATGCATTTGAGTTGCATAGCAATGCAAACACGCAACCATTCTACAAGTAATAATCGGGAGATTCGTCGTTTTTTGTTCTCTTTTCTTTCCTCCGAGAAACGATTCCCCTTCGAATGAAAATCCACCAAATATCTTGATTCGTTGTTCGATACGACACGAGTGTTCGTTCATCTGCTGAGTGTCTTATGTACAATTAGAAGATAAAAATCGTTGTGGTAGGAAGCATTAGACCCGCGAGGTTTCACGTGCCTCGTTGAAATCAAAACACAATGTAACATGCAGTTGAAAATGCGTGGCAAAGTAGATTTTCAACGTCTCAATCTTTGTAATTACTCTCTACTGAAAGTTCATTTTTCGGTAATATCATTTAAGTTTCTAGAATAGTATTATTCTAATTTTTTATATATACGTGTATATGTGATATGTGTCACATGGGATTTTAATAATTAACAATTCAAAAAAGAAGCACATCGAAAATTTCAGATCTACTCAATTCTTTAACGCTTTTGGTTTTTTGCCGCTTGAGAAATTGTTTTTATAAAAACGGACGAAACTACATTTCATTACTTTAATAGCAGTTTCAAATGATTTTACAATTTATTAACACTGCCACGTTGAACTTATGAGTGCTGTAATCAATTATTAATCAGTTGCGGCTGCTTATAAACGATCTCGGGTATAGTAATGTAAATTCCTCTCACTTCACCGTGATTAAATGTAAAAACTTCTTACTCAATGATGCTTAAGAAACAGCCCGTTCTCATATTTCAAATAATTCCTTGGAAATTGTGATCGCGTGCGATGGGAGTTCGTCAAACGCCCCGCACGTTTTAATAATTAAGTATAAATTATAAACGATACTGCGTCTGCTTTCGATAAAATATGACTATCTACTTGGCCACGATTTTCCGCTGTGTTCAACTACTTCGTATAATAACGCAATTTATCGCAATGGAACCAGAAGCGCTTACGTGCACGACCATGGGTTCAGTTCAATCGTTTTTAAGAGTTGAATAAAAGTGTACTTCGCGGATGTTATAGATGTTAAATCAAAGAAAACAATGAAAAAGTGTTAACATGCTCATGTAGAGATTAGCCAGAGCGCAAGTATCGTCTGTGTTATATCCAGGTACCGATGTCTAGCCGCGGTAACGATCGCGTTTTCCACGAAAAATTTTATTATATATTGTATGTAATGTATCGTATAATTTCATCGGTCCGTTGAAACGACGGAAGGCGTTCAGAAACTGATTATCTTCGCCGAAAAAGAACTGAAGGAAAGGAGGGAAGTGGAAAGGATACACGAGAAAGAATAGCGAACGCGTGTAATTTATGGATAAAGTAGGATTGCAACGCGTGCTCAAACATTCGGTCGCCCCTCTTCTTTTTAGCCGTGAACGGTGATCGTTGTTTAATTTTATTTCGGGAGTGACGAATCAATAATGTACACATGCCCATTTTCGAGTCACGCTGCAATTTCGATCGAATGCGACAGGATACGTTCTCCCCTACATTTTTAGACGAATCATCAGTAAAATACATATCTCTAATGGCATTTCTATTCATTGTTATCGTAGGTGTAGAGAAAGAATGGTTACTATTCCCCGTAGACGCGTCTATTCGGGGATCGTTGTTATGCTGGTGGTCTGGACATCACGACTCAAGTATTTTTTAAGACATTAAGAAAAGAATGGGAAACACTTGCTGGATACTCTTCCATCTGTTCGACTGTTCAAAAGCATCTGGTATAATTCACTGTCCCGGCACGAAGAATTGTCATGAAATCCTGAATTGAAGTGCGCACACGATAGATTTGTTTCGTTTCAGAATTGCCAGATTGATCGTTGTTCGTGTAGTGTATATGAATATTTATATTGTTATATTTATATTGTTACCGCGTTATACTTATTATTATTGTTTAAGCCACTATACGGCATTGGGAAACTCTTTCTCTCAGTTCTCTAAGAGTTATCGACTTTTTTTTTGTACTTGTTATTCAAAGTTGGATCTCGATACCTCGTAAATGCTTGGAGTTTCTGAGTAAATCAATGTCTTCTGTGAATAAACATGTAGCTGGAAGTAGAAAGTTCCTAGGAAGGTGTACAGAACGTGATTTATTATTTATTGTCGTTACTTATATCTTAGAACAATTAGCATCGACATAGTACAAAAGTGAGCAAAGCCGCATCGTAGGCACATCGTGGCGACGCGTATAGTGTTGGCCAGATTACAAGGATAGTATTAAAGAAACTTGAACGGCTGCGCGAACTCGTCGATCTTGGGTGACGTAAAACACAAAAAGACATTTTTTCCAAGCTGATTTCGTGTATTCAAAACCTTTCGATGTTTAACATTTTCTTTTAGCGTTGCTTTAATTGAATAAGTCTGAATGGAGCGGGGCGTAACGCTTGCACAACTGATATAACGTACACAAAACTAAACAATGCAAAACAACTTTTTATCCACTTTTTTATCGAATAATCGAGTGTTAAGACGAAAATTTAAGTACGTTGTTAGTTCAATAACGACACCCATCTATGTATACATACGCCTCTGAAAAAAGAAATGGAATTCTATCTCGACCGATTCGAACGTCTATTTGAACAACTGAGAATAAGAATATTCAATATACAATACATACAGTCAATTCTCAATTACGCAATGCAGTTACATAAACAAACAAACAAATTCTTTCTGTCATGATATCGACCTGTTAACAGCATTAGTTAATCAGATTTAGTGGATTGCTCACACACGAGTATTTTATTTTCGAACCTCTATGGCCTAGAGACATAAATATAAGGCGAGTAGTGAAAGAAATAATGTAAAAGGAGAAAAAAAAAAAATGAATAAAGTTGTAACATGCCAGTTTTTGTTCCTTATACAAGTATTTTTTATTAACCGTATATAACAACAACCAACATGAGAATTAATTTCGCATGAAAAAGATGCAAAAGATGCTGCCACGTGAACATAAATAGTTTACTAATGGTACTTGCGCGGTTTATTTTTTATAAATAATTGAACAATTCCTTTGAGAATTCCACTGTAACTATACACGAGGGCCACCCTAAAGCAGGAACAGATCGTTCCTCGACTCGAGAACTTCAATTTAAGACGTCGTTGATTAAAATCGGCCCAGCAGAAGCCGAGATAATTGAATTTGTTTAAAGAAATTATAAACAAAAGCGATTACTTCGACTTGGCGGCGAGCTACAGCAATGATCAGAAGACATAAATTGAAGCTAAAAGTATAAGCTACGATCTCCAATAGGTGTGATCATCGTTCCATGGGAAGTTCATTTGTTATAAACAATTAAACAATTAATATTGTTATTACGGCCAACTGCATATAGTTACAGCAACGGGGTATTTTTTATCGTGTAGCATATTCGTTTCCCTTTCATTTGGCACCCCATTTATTAAAAAATATCCACCACGAAGCGAAATAACAATTTATTAAAATTTTATCGGTAACTTTGCGCGCGACATGGTAATGGTAATGGGGCACTAGTACCCCGCAGGGAACCGATGATCGGACATGTGGCGCCATCTCGCGTTTGGGGGCTTTTTCACAGATTTCAGCAGCTCCGAAACCGAATTCCTGGATTACTTCGTTAATTTAAACAATATCGTTTTTCTCAGGTTCTAGTGCATATTTTTTAACCGGACTGGTCTTAAATTAAAGGTATGACCCATAGCTATCTCGCTCAACAGTTTCAACAATATGGCATTTGTGGTTTAAAAGTTATAAACAATTAATAAATCGGCAAAAATGCACTCCGGGTCATTGCAATTATCTCGGCTCTTAGTGGTTGTTTCTTAATCTATGAGGTGTCATATGAATGGTAAGGATCTAAGCTATTCACCTGCAATAGTCTCGTTGCTGATATAGAAGGGTTACTAATAGTTTCCAAATAAATGGTAATTTTGCCTACTAACTTATAATATGTCTAGCCCGCGTAATTCAATAATTTACTATTGTTCATGCTTATTGGTTTACACTCGTCTTTCAACTGCACACATCTCTTACCATTCTGTCTTATAAAATGTACATACGTATCTATTATATAATAATATTATTAACAAAAAGCAGGTGCGAGGAAACTACATTGTACAGAACGAAGTTCTATAAGCAAACGAAAGTTAATACATACATAGATATAAATATAGCAAAATTTTAAACGCATTTTATTGTAATTGTCAAAAGATGAAGAGAAGAAATTGAGCCGTAAACATTGTTTGAAAAACAGATTTTGAAACCAATGTAAACGATCGTTAAAATCATTGCTACCAACAGTAAGGCATTAAAATTACGTGCAGGAACAAAAGATACGTAGAGTTCCGTGTAAGTATATCTATCTTAAATTCAATCAATGGTTCATGTCACAGAACTACGGTGCTTTGCTTCGTGACTTTTTCGTTTGTGCATTGTCCTGTACGAGATCAATTCTACGGTAGCAATTTAGCACGAGACCTTATCAACGTTTGCCCTCGAAGTAAAGTTTTCATCTCAAAAAAAACATTGAAACGGAGAGAGGAGCGAAAGATCTAATACGCATTATATTGGTGACGCCGACCACTTTTAAGCCTCGGAGTCTTAAAATCTCCAAAGGCCCATAGACATACGCGCGACAAAGGTAAGAATCTGAAAACACATTCTCGACAATATGTATTTTTTTTATAAACGACATACGAAATTCCGCAACATCTTTCGTTCAATAATATACAGATTGATTTGCAGTAATATTTAATACTATCGATGTTAACCTCAAATTTTCACTAAAGAATATATTCAATGAATTTGGAGTCAATGGGATGACTAATATATAATATATGTACATTACAGTAGAGTTATAACCGCTTCTTAGTATCATTGAAAATTTGTTACTTTTTTTGATTAATTTTGTGGTTGTCAGTACCTGTGACGTACCTTTTATAAAGTAACGCTCGCAAATTATTTGAGAAAGTATGTTTTATCAGAAATAATATACACCTGCTCATGTTCTACGAAAAAATAATTAAGAAAAAAAGTAATTCGTTGGTGAGTTGAAAATTACCTTGCAATTTATTTTGTATAACTTGTAAATTAGAATAACATTACTGAAATTGCTTTTTTCGTGTTTTCGTATGTAGCAAGTATTGAGTTTAATTCTAATTTTACTTTTACGTAATTCTCTCGAGTTTTCTGTTACTTAAAGAAACGTGAAAATCGGTTCCAATTTGTATGAAATACGAACGAGAAAGAATTTAAGTAGTATTAGTTAACACAGTGTGGTTATATTGCACGAACGCAAATTAGAACAATGATTACTGCAATTTGTACTGTATATAACAAATTTGTGGATAAGTTGCGTGTACCATTGGATTGCATTCTTAGAAATCTGTGTTTTTATTTTATACCAGTTACAATAAACTCTTTTCCACTTGACCAATTTATATACATACATATTGCACTCGTTCTAGACAAGCATTTTATTTTTATTCGTTTGTAATATGTGTTATTATCATCAAGGTATTAATTCAATATTTGTATTTTCACCACCTGCTGTTACGTACATACCATTCATTTTTGTATAGTTTCTTTTTGACACGTTAGTACGCTAATCAATTTTTATTACCATGTAGTTCTGTTCACATATGGTGGTAAACACAATGCTACAGTATCATTTCTCCTAAAAATGTATCCCTCCTCCTATTGTTCTTTCTTTCTCCACCTGCCCCAAAAGACATTCTTACAGGTTGAAAGTCCGTACGTTATAGTTTCTAGTGCAGTATAAAGCGGTTTACGGTTTACCGGTATTTCTTAGTTTGTGTTGTGTTCGAAGTTGAAAAGTTTAAAACGTAAAACGAAAAGTTCCGGGCAAGAAATTCTAAAAAAAGAGAAAAGAAAAAAGAATAACAGTATGTATTGTAAATGTGAAGAAAGTTCAGTTTAAGTATAAAGTATAAAAGTTGTTAGTAAAAAGTTTCCAACGTGATATAAAAAGAATGTTCGACACAGTATGGATTGCTCGCGTTGTGCCTTCAAGAGCAAGTACTGCACAGGCTCTTATTGATACAGGTAAGCCCTGCGATGCTACTGATGCAGATTTTTCAGTGCTACGTTTGGTCGGTATGGCTAAAACAAATTCACTTCTCAAGTAAGAGGAATTCAAAAATTTTGTTTAAACGGTGGTCCCATTTTTTTTGTCAAATTATTATTGTACTTGTCGTAAGAAAATAACTTCTTTACAGGCTAGAAAAGAACCCGTCATGTCAGACTCTGGTTCAGAAAGTTCCTCCTCAGAGGGTTACGATGGGAGAAGGAATCGGGTTTCAGCTGCTGGAAATGTGGCGTCGCCGAACTTCTCGCACCATTCATCTATGTCCGGGCGTAAATCTAGAGCGAGTTCTATTTCTTCGAGAGAAAAGTCCCCCGGATCTATAATATCAGAAAGGGATTCCAAGTCTCCAAGATATACGCCTATATCACCGAAATCTCAAAGATCTGGATTGGCATCTCCAAGTGAGATAGGCTCTCCTCGATCAATTCGTAGTTTATCGAAATCACCACCCGCGTCACCAAAATCCTACATGTCAGGCAATAATTCGTTGGATTCGCCTAGAAGTGATCGTAGCTTATCACGCTCTCCTATACAAGACGAAAGATCATGTCCATCTACTCCTCACGATTCTAAATCTATGCATCTTGAAGATACAGACGCCAAGCACTTTGATCTGGAAGTCGACACGCAAAGATCTATAGACAATTCACCGAAATCGTATTCCTATAAAAACAGTGGTTCGAAGCAAAGTTCACCAAAATCTCCAAGGTCATTACTGTCCGGAAGAAGTTCTCCAAAATCAGGCCCAGCATCTCCTATGGATTATCAGGAGTCAGACAAACATTCACCACTTCATTCCCCGCTGACGAAAGTTCATTCGTTCAACGAATTGGACGGCGAGCAAATTTCAGATGGAGATATCGAGGATGAACCCGAATCTATAGCTAAATCGAAACCGGCGCCGATTACGCACGGCGAAGATTTATCTGATGTTTCTGATCTGGAAAGCATGGATGGAGTAGATGGTACTAATGACAATGATTCGTTGCATAAAGAAAGTCAACAGAACGAAGAAAAACGTTTAAACAACGAGAAACTGGAAAAAGAAGACAAAAACACACCTGTTGGATTAACAGAAGAAAGTGAACAGCTAGACTTCGAGGCAGATGGTCAATGGAAAGATGAACGGGACGAAGGTAAAATGTTTCGTAAATTATTTCAATATAAATGTGCAATTCGGAGGAAATCCGAGAAATATGTGTCACTTAAATAGAAAGTAAATGTAATTATATTTTTAGGAGAAACAGATGGGCCGATCATCAAAGAATGCAAAGAGAAGGACGATAGAGATGGAAAAGATAAAGACAAGGATAAGGATAAAATGAAATTGAAGGATGGCGGGAATGGTAATGACAAGGAAGAAGGAGAGGAAGACGGAGAGAAGGTTGAATCTGAATTAGAGGAAGGCGAGCTTAGCGACGGTGATGATGCACGACCAGAAGAAACAGAACCGAGACCTGTTTGTCGTTTTTATAACCGAGGCCAATGCACATGGGGCGTTAGTTGTAGATTTTTACATCCAGGCGTAACTGACAAGGGTAATTACACAATGTTTGACATGGTAAGACCAATGGCGTACCCGCCACATGCAGCTACCTCGCATGAATTCAGACCACATATTGAAAGGCCAAACATGGTACGACCTTTACCTGGTTATGGAGCTCCTCAACATACACCGAAAATAGAAGAACTACCTACAGAATCAGCGTGGGAACGTGGATTACGACACGCCAAGGAAGTACGTTAATATAGTTTTATACAGAATTCGTATAGCACTAGTTTCATCTGTTAGAAGTATCACAAGAACTGTCTTCAATTATTCATTATTTCCATATAGATGATGCGTAAAGCAAATAAACGTAAAGAGTCCGATATGGACTTCGAAGAAAAGAAGATGAACTTAAGCTTAGGACAAGATGAATTGGATAGAGAAGCAGGATATTACGTAAGGGCAGCCAGTCCAGAACCACCTGTTGAAAGGTGGCCACCCAGAGAAGCACCCAGAAGAATACCACCACCAAGAATAACACCTGAGAGATACATAGATGAACCTGAACCTTATTATGCACCACCAGCAGCACCGGCAGAATATTACAGGTAATTCTGAGATAATTTTTTTGTGAGAAATTGTTAAATAGATTGTTCATTATCGTTTTTCTATTTTAAGGAGAGTGCACTATAAACCAGATTCACGAGCTCCTGCTGAATATAGAGAACGTGTTGATTATCACGCAGTACCTCGTGGGACACCTCATTCTGTTTCTCCACCGCCGCATACAAGGGAAAGAGAAAGAGAGAGAGAAAGGGAGCGCGAACGTGACAGAGAACGAGAGTATTATGAAAAATACGAGAAGAAGCACAAACGTCCGTCAAGAGAAGTTATTGTTGAACGTATTCCACCGACAAAACCATGGCGAGAGGAAGAACCACCGCCAGAAGAAAGAGGTAGAGGAGATGAATGGGCAGATCCTTGGATGCGTAGGAAATCACCGAGCACAGTACGAAGAAATACGTCGTCAAGACGATCACGAAGACAATCGTACTCTTCAGGCTCGTCATATTCATCAACAAGGTAACCTTCATTGAAAACTATGTTCCTAAACAGACAGTGGTAAATAGTTAAAGACGACTGTACACACGGGGACTGATCGAGAGCGCTAACTCTACATAATTTATAACAAACCACATATTGATTTACTCTAAGGGTAATATAATACTACTGACAATTGGTAATGTTGCAATCAACGCTAAAACTATTACATATATTCTTCGATGTTGCATTTATACAATTTACTTGAGCATCAAGTGCAACTTCCACATTCCTATTATCGAATAAAAGCTTCTATTAAATTGCAACATTATGGTTTCATTATCATTTGTTAAATAGATAATTTAAAAATGTGTAACGAGAGAAATAGCTACAGGGAAAGAACTCACTGTTGTTTTCAGAGAAGTTGCAAATTTTAACAGTCTCGTCCGATCCCCGCTGTACAAGTATAATGAACCTTTTTGTATTTCTTTTTTTTTTTTTTTTTTTTTTTCTTGTTAGCATTTGTGTATGAATCTGTACAAGTGTACTGTATACTGTTTTTAGTTCTAGCCGTAGCTCGAGCCGCTCTAGCTACAGTTCTTACGACTCCCTATCCAGGTCCCGTTCACCATCCCCTCCCTCCAGAACTCGTGGTGCTGGCAAGGGGAAAGCAGTCGTGACATCGCCACCCTCGAATCCATCAGCAGTCCCAGCTACGGCACCTCAACGCGGTGCTATGTTGATGAATCCACCTGCTCCTTCTCCTCGCCCACCTAAAGGTTCCATTTCTCCTACGACTGGTACGCTTCATCGACGTGCTGGACTCAATCCACCTGCACCGAGCCCGCTTTCTTCTCATCAACGTCATCATGAGAAAACAAGAGACAAAGCAGCGATAGCAGCTGCCGCGGTAGCTAAAGTTATAAAAAGTCGATCACGATCCAGGTACAGAAATGTGATAAATATATTTCACTAGTTATATATCATAGTTTCATTGTCAGTATCTCCCATATAGCCATAGCTGGTTTAATAAGCGGGAAAGAATGATAAGTCACAGTCTCGCAAATAACAAAAAATAATACTTTCCTTTGCTTCTAAAGATTTTCTAATATTTATCATAGAAGGAACGAATGTAGTTAAGTCTTAGCATTTCGATGAGTATTGGCCAGTCAATACATTTTGTCCTAGAAAGAACAATCAACCCAGGTGTCCAAATTTGAGGGGGAAAAATAGAAAATATAATATACGTACTTTGTAGAATAGCGGAATATATTTTTTTTAGGTCATCGCACAGCAGTTCAGGATCAGAGAGCAGCGGTAGCAGTAGTGACTCGAGTGAGTCAAGTTATTCCTCTTCTTCCAGTGAGACACGTCGTAGGAAGGGCTCTACTCCGCCAGTAACACGAAAAGATTCCAAGGGTATCGACGCTTTAAAACTTAGTGGTACTAAACAGCAAATCAAGCTTACATTAAAATCAACTAGCAACACTACCACCGTGAAAAAGATCGAACGTACTGCCATAATGGCTGGCAAAAAGAGAGGCTTAGAATCACCGCCGTTAATAGATAGTAAAGCAAGCGTTGCTGCGGCCGCAGCAAAGGCAGCAAAGAAGGCAAGCTCGCGACGAGAGGAATTACTGAAACAACTTAAAGCTGTAGAAGATGCAATTGCTCGTAAAAGATCAAAAGTTTAATAATGCAGCATACGTTGATCATTTTGAAAACGTAATATTTACACATACACACACGGTTACAAACAATATTTCCTATGCATATTATGTTATTAGCTGCTATAAAGTAGCGTCGTGTGATACGAGATACAAAATAAGAACAATTCATATCAGAATTCAGATTTTTTTTTCACCAGTGTATAACATACAATATCCGGCGAATATCATATTTGTATTACTATTGTTTCTTCATGATTGAGGATAGTAAACCATGTGTTTTTGTTTACGCTCGCACCTAGCACACATACGTAATGCACGCGTATGTAATGTAAAAATTACAATTTCACGCGTACCTAATGTTCATTTCTTTTACTCTTTTTTTCCCTTTTTATTTTGTAAGAATTAAATGGTCAATGTGGTTTGTAAAAGTAAACTACACGATAATAATATCTTAACAAAGCCAAAGGCACGTGAATTTACTTATATAAACGTGTGATTTACTTATACATGTATGAGCAAAAGATTTTCTTAAGATACACAAAATGTCTATAATCGTAACAAAACTAACATTTCTAAATAGATACAAGGAAGTTTGGTGATATTGAACGACAATAAAATGTCGCGCCTGTATAAATATTCTATAATCTGTTCTTTTATTTTGTAACAAAACTAAGTTCATAATCGAAAATCATCGTCAGATCATTTATGCAAGGTGGAAACATTTACATTTACACGTTCATTAGAATGACCGTTAATAGAAGTAATTCATTAACTATATTTTTATCTAGGGGAAGAGAAATAATTGCATAATTACGAAATGGTCGTATCTTACATAATTATCTTTATGTTACGGAATACAACGGCAAGAAATTCAAATCATAATTGTTCATTTACAAAACTTGGGGATAAACAACGTAATTGAAATGATTTCACACCACACTTAGACAAATTTATCGAACAAACGAAGTGACGACAAAAGATTTATTATACAGAATGTATTGTTGCATAAAATCTTCATTACGATAATGTAAATGAACTTTGTTCATAGTAATGTAACCATAACGATGATATATATATATATATATAAAACCCATGAATTCATAATAAAAAAAAAGGAAACCATGCGAGGATATTTTATACTTCGAATTACAAATATTATATTCTTAATACAAACGTTTTACCAACTGATAGAAAAACTTTGTTAAGAGTTGGGTCTATTAAATACAAATTACAAAAAACAAGATCACAAAACATGTGTATAGGACAGTAATCGTTACATATAATAACAATGACTCGGTTTAATTTCATCCATCAAAAGGTAGAAAAGCACATATTTCATTTACCTATATTAAAATACACGTACACAAATTTCACTTACAGAGAGTTGCAATACTTACATAAGCAGCTTTTATTTTACAGAAAATAACAATCTGTGTTTAACAAAACACCATTCGTATATATATATATAACATATAATTTATTAAATATTTAAAGTACGTACTTAATATACAACATATTAAATACACTCAAAAATTTGCGAAGTTATTACCCTATTGAATATTCGTTAGATAAACTTTAGATCTTATAACTTATACCGAGATGCACGAATTAAAATGTACAAGTATTTTATAGAATTGTGTTGAATGAACGTAAGCATCTCAGGACACTACATTTAATGTGCATATGCGTAAAAAGAAATTTCCTTCGAACCACCACAATTAAGGTACAATCCCCATTGATAATAATAAAAATTAGAAAATATTTTACAACTTCTATACTCTGGAAGCAGTCATTTCGGTATCTACTTGCCTGTTGATACCGCTTATATCTGTATTCTCCTGACCTGTGCGAATAGGGAAACCCATAAACCGACTGGTACCGTTTATTGTAGTACGTCTCGTTCTTACTGAACTATTGTCATGACTCTTCGTTTCGTTATATTTAAATAAACCATCGCCAGGAGATGGCAGTGAATTTTTGGCAATTTTATACCACCATTGATATGTAACGTACCAAGTAACAATAGCAGCTACACCGCCAAGGAATTTCTCAATCATAATATGATAATAGAGCATGGTAGATATTAACATAATGTCCCAGAGTAATTGCTGCAAAGTCATTGCGACAAAAAGACCCCTTAAATACGGTGTAAGTGCTTTGTGTGCTTTTTTCAAGAATTCCAAATCGGAATTGGAAAGATTACGGAGCGGTCCTGTGCTAGTCTCATTTGGTGTAACACGCGAGTGTTTCTCGCGCATAATTATATCTTTTATACCTTCCCATCCGACAAACGAGGAACCCTCCTCGGCTAGAATTAAACTAGAATATATAAGAATAAACGTGTGGCCAGATATGTCGATGCCACTCCAAAATCTGCCGGATTGTAGGCATTTCGCTTTTGTCTGTAACTGTATGTCCCTCGTATTAAGACAACGACCGTAATTCGTTTCGATGTAATTAAACAACTTTATCCATAACAACCATGCGATCGTGGCCAGAGCCAATCGGCCGAGATGTTTCAGTAAAAACGATCTGCGACCGCAGCCAAGTGTGTGCGCAGTCAATACGACCCATGGTACGGTTACAGTCAACAACCATCCCCATCCCCACTTCACGAAATACTGATTGAGCGCGTTATCCGAACGTGAGAAATACGTTCTCGGCATACTGACAAAATCTGCTATCAATGACACTATGAATATCGCGCCACAGTATATGGCAACCTTGAGCCTTGCATCGAATAACAATGACTTCTTGCAAACATGCAGGAGCATCGTTACAAGTATCAGGCCTATGGAACTTGGTGCAGCGGTTGGTCGTGTTCCGCCTCGGTCTTCTTGTGTCGAGTTCGGTCGAAAGTTTAAACGGCTCGTCCTTAAGTTACTTGCCGACGAGCCGAACATTGTGTAGTAATTGCTGGACGTAGTGTGACCGCTTTTTCGTTTCCCCGTAGCCATTGTGTTACGAGCGACGGTGAGGTTATCCCATGTATTTACGTTTATTGTGAATGTGCGTTATTTCGTTCTCACATGGCAAGGTAGTCCTCTTTTGCACAATCGAGGTTAGTTTTTTTTATTTCGGCTGCTTCTAAACGTTTTCTTCGTGTGCAACTAGCGGATCCTACAATACACTATGTATGTATACGAATCAGCTGGTACGTGCGTTACCAGCTATACACGTATACTATAAGTGTCCCGTTACTCAAAATAGTACCGTGCACTTTCTTAGCCACAGTATGCTTCTGTGACCACGCAGGCAGTATCTGCCCTGTCATCCAGTATTCACTCCCCACTACTAGAATAAGAAATTACATTTGAAACTTTGATCCTTTATTTGCAACGCACATTCTGAAATGTATCAAGCAATGGATAATTCCGGACGTTTTATTTCGTTTTGATTACAATTTTTTTTTACATTGTTTGTGGAGCCATCGTATATTTTGTTATCTAATATTAAGCGAATTTGTTAAAATACAGACGGTTTATAACAATTTTGCTTTTTTCTTCCATTTTTATGATTATTATTTTGATATGCCGTGCGTTTTTCTGTTACACGGAAAACGAATTATATTTACGTTGGAGAAATGCAGAAAACGGAACACATTTTGGCAAAGAGAATGCGTATATTGTATGCAATGTATTCGATGTATACTAAGTTTAGTGTTAATTGAAAATTAATAGTTGTATTAAGAATGTTGTAATAACTTTGTAATGGAAACGAAATATTGTTTAAGATATAAATAAATAAACACAATATTGTATTTCGAATTTATAAACGACGTATAATAATTTATAAACACACGCAATTTTAAACTGAAACTGTATAATAATACAAACATGACTAGAGTCTGGTGTTTCGTTGCTATTGACCTAATTATACTGCACTAACACTGATTGTGCAACAAGCTCCATTTTTTTGGTGGCAAACTCATTTCTAATATTCAATGAGTATATAGGCAAAAAATCGCATAGCCATTATTAGGTAATAGTACAAAAGGAACTTCGTTATCTTTTACGATATTCGTATTTCACATGCAAAACTTTCAATACGTTTTCCCTAATAATATGCAATTACTTTTGCAAGTTTTACATATTCCTTTTTGATTCGCGTACACAGTTTTTGCAAGGCACCGTTTAGAGTTTCAAAATATGTGTACGTTTAACAATAATCGTATATCGTGAGAATCATTATGTGTTTGAAAACTCCATAGTAAATTAGGCGCCTGTGAAACATCGTTGCTTATCACTACCAAGTGACTAGCTCTAATATATAGATTTACGGCCAAATACCATTTATCGATGGCAATATTATTATAGTAGCATTACTATATAGTACAATATATTACTAAATATATTCGCGAAACAAGCATTTTTGTTTCGCGATTAGAACGTTTATTATTTGTATATTTTATACTATGAACTCGAATAATCAATTTCTCTACAAAAGTGTAATTGCTAAATATAGAAAAAGTTAAACATTTGTCTGCGACAAGCCTGTTACAAGATAATCCAACTTGACAACCTGCACTTTAGATGTTAGTACCTTTGGCGATTCTACGTCGTACGAAGACCAGTATGTTATTAAGTCTGGAAAACCATCGTCGCTAATGAAATCAGTTTTAATTGAACTAAAGCGAGCACGCGAATTCAAATTTGGTTGGCAATCTCCGTTTCGACACAACTGAACGATGTCGCTCTGACTTGCATTCGTCACCTGTACATCTGTGTAATTTACAAATACTATTAATACCCTTTCTATTAATCTTCTTTTTACAACGGTAGATACTTTTTTTGTATGATCGGAGATTGAATTAATCCACTGCCAAAATTTAATGGCAAATCCAGAGGTGTATGGTTTCCCGGGCATAACCAGGAAAGCTGGTTTCGATACAAAAGAATTTGGACTAACATGATCCCATATTACTATTGGCTGATTTCCGTATTTTTGTAATGTTAAATTTACACTGGCCCTGCAATGTTCTCCAGGGCATGATCCTTCGTTTTCAATAGATAAATAATGATGCGCCGTAGGCCTCCAGTTATTCTTTTCCTCCTCCGATTTTAATAATTGGAATTTCCGAAATGACATCGTTGGTTTCGTTATTAGCTTCTTATACTGTGGTAGTTTCATAACGTGTAATAAGCCTTTAATGGTCATAGTCTTAATCGAACCTGAAAATTATATGAAAATATCGTCCGAATCTTACAGTAAAATTATTACTGTACACTTTCATCTATTACGCTTGTGATTTATACTTACTCTGTTTGCTACTATCGTGGCAAATATATGACACGGTGTCGTTCGAGACATAATTGTACATATCAAGTACTGAACAATTTCTCGGTGAATATCGTCCTAAAAGGTGACCGGTTCCTCCAGATAGAAGAACAAGATTGGACGTATTTTTTGCCGCTATTTCTATACTCAAAAAGTCTTCAACCCCGTCTGAATCTATATCTGGTAAAATCAATGGTAGCTTTTCGTGTGTATGGATTGTTGAACTCCAATGTACGATGCCCGCAATTGGTTTGATACTAGCCAGAAGACCGTGTTCACCAGCAACTATACAATCTGGTTGTCCCGATTGATCAGTATCGACTGAGTTACAGTCGATTTCAGTTGGTGGCCTTTTCAGAGAAACCAACCATAACGGTAGACCACTGTTTCCTTGCAGCGACATAACTCCTCCTCCATCTGCCGATATTTGCCCTTGTTCGTCATTTGTGTCGTTTCCTTTATATTGCTGTCCACGGACAAGGAATATAAGATTCGATGGATTGCCATGAATAATGGAAATAGGCCCCTGTAACTCTACAAAGCGAAAAATTATCTTTCATGAATATAATTTATTCCAATTAATTATTTCACACTTCGTATGTGTTCGTCGTATTATTTATTTCACACAGTAATTTCTGGTGAAATGTACTATAACAGATTTATGATATTAATGTTTTGAATATCTGTTGCCGAAAATAATGATATAGTATATACAGCCCATAATTTGGCCGCGTGCAAAATACAAAAAATCTAAGTAAAAGGGATAAATTTTGATATACTTTGTTAAACTTACCTACACCTTGCAAAGTTTTATCCCAAGATATAGACGATTGAGGTTCATTTACAGAAGGACATATCATTGAATTGTCGCACGGTAAAACGTATAGAAATATAATTATTGTTACCACGCACAATAAGACTGAGCTGAACAGACAAAATCGCCGCAACGGCGACAAGTCGTGTCTTTTCCATAAATCATTCTGATCGTTCCCATCAACTACCATTATAGGTATATCATCGCCGTAATATTTAAGCATATTCTGCCCATTTTTCGTGCGATCTGCTAAGTTTCTCGTCTCATCCAACGGATAGTACACTCCATTTTCATGGATGTTAGTCGACTGCTGGAATAATTATATTTGTTATACATCGTTAATAAGATTAAAGTACTGTACCACACATTGCACACAGACTAAACATCTGAAATATAAAGAGAAAAATATATCTGCTGTCAGGAAAGTTATTCTTGCCTCTCTGTAACCATTCCACTTTTCGCCTTCGATGTATAAAGGGTTTGTATTGACTCTTCGTTATCACTAATAAGATTATGCTTATTAAAGAGAAGTACACTAATACGATCGGATGTCTGGTCGTTTCATTTTTGATATTTCTTTATCTGAACCCTCGATTAATAATTTGCATGCATACGTGATACGAAGAGGGGAAGAAATTTCCATAATTTTAACTTACCGGCAATGTATCGTTGACATGATCTTTCGGTGCTTCGTTCGATTGTGCCAAACAATCGTCTTCATCTTCGGTATCTGTATTGCTTATGCTTTGTGGTAACGGTGTATAACCCTTTCCGCTGTGATGATCAGTCATGTCCGATCTATGGAAAGCCCTACGAATTTACACAACTTTAGACAACTATTATTTATCTATATTGTCATCATCTTAAAACTATGGGAACAAAGTAATTGATAGATGGTAAACACAGTCAAATTCGATATATCACGGCGCAACGACAGAGTGTCAAACGGTACCAACTATGATTCCTAACGTTTTCGAAACGTGGTTATATTTCGTAATATTACTAGAACAATGTTTGGCGATGAGCAAACATGCGCAGAAAATCATTCTGTGATTGAAAAGTGCGCGGTTAATTTGAATGTTATTTCAAATATGTATCCCGCTATAAAATTACGCTTATAAAATATAAAATTAAATATAAAAACAATTGGTGAAATTATATTATATACAATATGCATATTTTGGAATTCTTCTCGTGAATAATATTACCGTTTGTTTCTGAGAAATATTGCATTAACATTTCATTCATGAACACACTTCGCGTGAAAGTATAAATTGAACGGGTTTAAATGAATAAGTAACATTTCCAAGAAGTTTATTTTCCTGTACTACTACATAAATATATCGTATATTTAAACTTAAGTCACCCTGCAGTTAAGAATTTGTAATTATAATAACGTATTTGTTATTTGACCAAATCTTTCATCTATACATATTTATATTATTATTCTTTCTATTACATAAATATACTTACATTTAGCCATCAATGTATTAATGTTATCTGTCACATTTTATACACGTATAAGGTACATTAACATTATATGTCCAACATTGATACATTTCAACATCGAAATAACGTACAAGTGTTCAATAACAAACGAACGTATAAATATTTCATTAGGTACAATGTTCAATTTACTTATAAATCATACGTAAATCAACTATGTAAAATATACATATATATTTTCGACTGGAAATGTTATGTAAACACGTAAAAATACTGTTGATCTGAGTTTTACAAGTTTCGAATTTTCCAATACATTTTCCATTTCTTTTTCTATTTATATATTGATTGGTCGTCTATGTGAAATAAAGATTATATAGAAAGAAATGAAGATGTTGTAATAGAAAGGTATCTGCGAAAAACAGTTTCCATTCAAGTTTGCCCGTAATGAAATCGAGGGTAAACAGAAGCGAATTCTGTTTATTTAACTTCCTTTTTACAAATTTGTGTGTACAATTAAAACAAGTCAATGATCAGTGTCATGGCATTGATTAATCGTTTCATACAAAGTTATAATTGTTTTGTAAACAAAAAAACATAATATCATCACTGTTACTTGTATTTAACACTCAATACATACTAGATGTTGATCTAAATTTGTTTGATTGCCAACGTAATAGAGTATTATCGATTTTAATAGAACAACGTGACTGATGTTATGACACTGACTCCAATAAAATGTTGCGATTTCATGTACGTATTGCCAATAGCAATTAATATATAGAATATATTCACTTCTAAACAGATTACGTATGTATAGTTTCGTGGTAGCAAACTAGAAAATTATAATGCTGTACAATTGATCATTCCTTCTTCTTCAAAAAATATGAAGATGTACTGATTTCGTAAATATAATTACTTTTCGAACGCTATTTAATAGTTAATGTTTCATGAATTAAACGAATTTGATGAAAGAGATTCGTATCTATTACTAAAACAATTAAATGCACGGCAAGAATTTAAAAATATACTGAGATCTGGTTGATTTAAGTATGTATCTGCTTGTAGATGAATGCGAATATAAAATTCAATTTCATTGATAAATTCAATGTTATCGTATAACTTATCGAGAAAGTTATAAAAAAAAGCAATATCTGAAAACGATTTCAAATATGCATAAGATATTTAACAAATATTTATAAGAAAGTGGAAGTTCGTTTTGTATAACATATAGGGTCGACGCTCTTTGGCTTGTATATTAGGAAAGAAACATGTAGTCAAGTTTCTATCATCATCACAGTTTAATACAAATTTCTGATAGAAAATGGACTGTTTGTTGGGGAATGCAAAGAACTGCAAATGTTGCATAGCATGTTTCTTAATCCTCTAGTTATCAAATAAATTGTATCATTTAATTTAATAATATACTTTTGTGATTAATATTTTTAACGTTGTCTAACGCATGACCGTAGTATACTGCACAAAAAAATCCACCAAAAATGTTAGAAAGTATATTCTTAACACTTTTACTGTTTAAAAGTAATTTTGCGGATTACTAACTGTCGTAGTAGTAGTAGAATAGAACATCAATAGATATTCAATAGACCCCTGTTTTGTAATGAGTCCCTTAACGTTTGAAACAGTTGTAACTGTTGCTCGGGCTTTAAGCTATAAACCTATGTAGGAAGTAATAATAAATATAAAAATTGCGAATAAATATAGGGCATATAATATTTCAGTGATTACTAATTAGAATGCCTAAATATACAAACATTTTTTTTTGTATATCTAACATTTCAAATTCGTTGGTCAGAAATTGTATAAATTTGTTTAAAATTGAACTTAATGGTTTAAATAGCGAGATTGTTATTTAATAATTGGTGAAAAAACATTATAAACACGAAAACCGAAAAAAATATATTATCAAGAAGACTGACCGAAAGGTGATAAAAAAATTATTATATTTACCTGTTGCAAAAGTTTTTGTGGGGAAGCAGTTTGGATAAATGAAGATATATAGACATTTACGAATGTTGCCATCAGATACTGACAATCAAATCTGTCCATTATTCCGCCATGGCCAGGTATAATGTCTCCGAAATCCTACGGTTTACAATAACGTACAATTTACAGTGAGACGTGCTTATGTGAATAGTAATCTCAGATAAATTACCTTAATTTTGAATGCCCTCTTAAAACCGCTGGCAAAGAATCCTCCGAATGGTCCAATCACGGAACTAAATACCGACATGGATAATGAGTGAAGTAAAAATGGATACAGAGTTATGGTAGACTTTCCACTGATCTATATAGGTAAAATTTGTATACGATTAGTAAATATACAGTATTAAATGTCAATCCTGCACAACGATTATATCAGCTACTATTATAAATACATTACCATTTTCCACAAAACATGTAAACAACTAGGCAAATTATATTCCTGAACTTGGAATAAAGAAGATGGTTCGCAGTCTACAGTCATACGTCCTAAAGTTTCGCTATATTCAATAGGACAAACGAAATAGCGATACTGACACATGACATAAGATATCTAAAATGTACATGACAAAGTATAAATATTTCGAAGACATAACAGTACATGGTATTAAAAATAAAAGTAAAGATATATATATTTACCAGTAAGCCAAGAATAACTGTCGAAATACCACCGCCTATAAAACCCTCCCAAGTCTTCTTAGGAGATAATTTAATCAAAGGTGTTTTACCAAAGAAGAAGCCAAACATATAGGCCATTACATCATTTATTACTATCATACTGACTGGGACGATAAACCTGTTCCAAAGGAATATGTCGTTAGCGTAAAATAATTAATAGATTATTATAGGACTTGTCATAGTTGATATAAACAATTGGCTTACCATATTAATCCCTCAAAAATATTTTTAATTATAAGATAACTCTGAGTCACAACAATAAGTAAAGCGACGTGCGTCCAAGCAAATAGAGAAAATTGTTTCATGTAATACTTCTTTACAAGCGATAGTACGAACCATACGAAACCAACAATGTACAGGCAGAATGAAATGAAACGGTGATACGTAACAAGTACACGCAAATATTCCTGCAAATGAGAGAAATAGTATTATCAATTTTTGTATAAGAAAATCCAAGGATCACTAAATTTTCGAAAGAAAATTCTCAATATATGAACTTGGTGGTTTAAAATGAGTCCAGGTGGATTGTCTCACGATTTTCTTTCACGAAGTTACAGCAGTCCGATTGTCGAAACTTTAGTGACCCGTTAATTTTACGCGTCAGTGTAAATTAAATTACAAATTATATACGATAATATACATGCAATAATAAGTACAATGTTTCTGTAATACTATATTGATAAAATAGCATTAATTTCATACGCACTGATCACAAAATCAATTTAAAATTTAGTCTTATATTGGAAACCTCATAACAGAGAACTGGAAGCCTTATGAAGGATATAAGAGTAACACATTACAGAAGTTTGTTTATTGATTTTGTGTCAATGCTGAATACGTTTGAGAAAATCTATTTTCTGACTCAATTGAATCATATATCTGAATAGACGGCACACAGATATTATTAAATAATGTAAGATAGTAACGTCCAGTTGGACTATGCTTCACTAGATTAAAATTATACAGTTATACTTACAGTACGATTGATTACCACAGCAAAGTAGTCCATCAAATTTTCTCCGTAAAAAAAGTAATTGGAAGTAATTAAGAAATACCATGATAGGGATCTGAACCACGGTAAACCATGAATTCTGTAAACTGCATATCCAATATTAATAATTTCTTGGAAACATTTTACTTGAACAATTAATGTCTGAAAATAAATATGTTTCATCAAATAAATTAGATAATAATCTGCACGGTATGTTAATTCGTATGCATTAAAACTATCAAAAGAAACTTACAGTAGCCATTAATGCCAATGGTCCAATATAAATAATACCACAAAATCCAGCGATCATGAATAGGGTGAAGATACTTCTAATTACCCAATTCTTCCAGCTATAAGTAAAATTTCTTTTTAATACCCAGGCATTTATATTAAATCAATGTTTCATTCAGGATATTCATTCTAACTGTACCCATGAGTCTTTTTAATTTTGCAGTAATAAAACTAAGAAATTTTTCCACCTATATATATGGATACACAATAAAAAATATATGTATACAACTACTTAACACTGCACCATTAATAAATGACAAGTATTTACATTTTATTGGAAAAAGAAAGGTACAGTTATTTCTAGCATTGCTAAGGGGAGCTCAAATTGAATTTAATCACAATGCATAATGTTAGTTTACTTTAATAAAAACTGAGAAATTATGTTAATACTATATCACTATATCTTAATTCAATTGTACATTGCACAGGGGATAAAGTGGTTAATAATCAATTGGCTGTTTGCCTACAGTATAATTTATTCAATTTAATATTACGTAGTCAAGAATCTGCAATGTCAAACTGCAATGAGTTGACAATACTAGCTCTCTAACAAGTTAATACAAGTAAACACAATTATTTTTCAAGGATGACACATCGATATCAATATCGTGTAGTATAGGCCCATGATGTGATCTGTAAGGATTGAGCAGCTGCATTAATGCAATAGACTATTCTCGGGAAGCATCAGACTATCCGTTTTTAAGAAGTTAATATGTTATCTCACTGTGCTTGATAAAATTAGAAGCAACATATTATGCAAATTATATTTATTGCAAGAAGTGCTGACTACTATTATAATGAACATCCTGTATGTAAACAAGTCAGTGCGATTTCTTATATGCATATATATATATATCGCACAGATATATATTACTTCAAAATACTTTACCGATCGGGTAAGCCGGAAAGCGCCGAATTCAGAATGTGAGGTGTATGATCTGTTCCCTGCGGTAACGATTTAGCCAATTCTTCCACTTCCAATTTCGCGTCGTCCTCGGATTCCACATCTTCTTTCTGCAATATATATGTAATACAATTTTTCTGTTAATAATACTGCAGGACATTATAATGAAAACTCGAGTAAATGTGTGTAATGACAAAACTCGACATGTAAATTAATAGCATCGAATTAGTAATATTTACGAGTTTTGTCGAAATGCTATTGTAATATACAAATAATTTAACGTAAAATAGATCGAGTTATTATCTGCAATCATATGTGTACCCTGGTTGCGGGGAAATCATAAACAGATAAATTTTGAACAAATCGCGCATGCACGATACAGCGAAAATAAGCGAAGCTAAAAAATACAGAAAGAAAATATCACGCTCTTAATTGACGAATGATATGTATACATATATAGTGTGCTCGTATAGGTGTGCCGTAAAAATACCAATTGTGCAGTAGCATACGATATAGTGATTTAGTGTGAGTATCTGTCACAGCCTTCATTCAATTTAGTTTAATACGTATATTACGGAAGGCAAAGGGCAATCTGTAGCCGATTGGGACTAACAACTCATGGCGAGAAATAATATCGGAATAACCCGACAATATCGTTAATTAATTGCGTGAATAGAAACAAGGAAAGTCGATTTACCTGGTCGTCACTGACGTCCCGCGCTTCGGCGGCTGCATCTTTAACTGCCCTTTTGCGAATCTCTGACATTTTCTGAACGTTTTATAATTCGCAACGCTTGCACACGTAGTAAATGTTACAGTAAAAAGTAGCACTGCGACTACTGAGTTCTATTGTTCAATTGCATATTTACATGTTTAAATATCTCGTCGAACGGAGCGGACGTGACGAGCAGCAATCATGTGTGCGCAAACTGAACTGACGGTTTAGCGCAGGGTTAGCGGATACGTCTGTCGTTAACGTTCGACTTGTTCCGCGTCTCTTCGGCAAATCAATATTAAAAAAAGAAAGTAAAGGGAAATACATATAATGTTCGGTTCACAGGCCTTGGTTATACCAAATTTTTCATTAATTAGCTACGGGTGAATAACATATTTCGTTTCTACAATCGGAACATTATGGATTTAATTAAATTTAACAGCGCTGAATTATGTATTTTCACTGTATGCATAGATACACATTTATCGTAATAAATTGAAGCAGTTCTGTCCAATGGCGGCACTGAAGGTTCTTTAATGAAAATCCCCCCGTTCAATGTCGACACATAAAATATCACCTTTAATATCTCGCATGTACGGAACGATATGTTTATGCAGCTTGTCATAATATGTAAAACGTTTATGGAATGCTTCGCTCCTTGTACGTCAAATAGAGAAACAAAGAATATTATAAAATAGAAATACGGGACAGAACTTCGTTGTTGTTATTTCTCGAATTAAATGAATTAAGTGTTGTGAATATTATTTAATAAAACCTAAATTACGAAAGAAATACTACGAATAACAATACAGCATGACATTACCCGGAATTGGTGTGTTTGGTACGGGAAGTATTGTCAGAATAATCATTCCCTTTTTAAGAGAAAAGGGTTTCAGAATCGAAGCAATATGGGGACGTACGTTGGCAGAAGTGTCATTGGTTGCGACTGACTTAGAAATACCGTTTCATACTAGTCGAATCGACGACGTTCTCCTTAGGAAGGATGTGGACTTAATTTTTATTATGTGTTCGCCCAGCTTGCATGCACAGATCGCAGTGAAAGCATTAGGAATTGGAAAGCATGTCGTGTGCGATAAGCCAGCAGGCTTAAGTCAAAGCGAAGCTCTGAAAATGGTACGAGCAGCGCAATATTACCCTTCGTTAATAAGTATCGTCAATCATAGTTTAAGATTTCTACCAGCATTTGTTCATATGAAGAAAGCTTTAGAGCAAGGATATTTAAATGGACCTGTGAATGTCATAGAAGTTCGAGTACATATGGGAAGTTTGCTTCACAATGGTTAGTAAATTTCACGTTATACAAAGGAGTCGGTATTCAAGGATATCAAGCTATTATTCTGTAAGCCTAATTTTATTTCTCCCCCTAGGATACGATTGGTTATGCGACGATACAATGGGAGGTGGAATTTTAGCATTAGTGGGAAGCCACGTGATAGACTTAATTTTTCATTTAATTGGACAACGCGCAGTGAGGGTGCACGCCGTTGTTCGCACCTTCACTCAAACTACCAAGCATATAAATGGTATTAGGCATGTAACGTCGCCAGACTTCTGTAGCTTTCAAATGGATTTGAACGGCGGTACGCTAGTAACGGCAACTTTAAGCAACCATTTGCAAGGTCAACTGTCCCAAGAAGTACTAATATGCGGTGGTGGTAATCATCTCCTTGCACGTGGTGGAGATCTCTTTGGTTGTCGCAATGCGCAGGAAGAAGTATTGTACCGCGAATCAGACGATTTACAAGATATATCGCTTCCTATTGCTGATTCTATACCAAGGCCATATATTAAAGGACTCAGAAAAATGATTGCTGCATTGAGAGAAGCTTTTCAGTCGGTTGAAGATAAAAAAGGATGGATAAAGGAACCAGTATTTTCTGCATCATCTTTCGAAGATGGTTTATATGTACAAGCAGTTATCGATGCGTTGCGACAAAGTAATAAACAACGAGATTGGGTAAAAGTGAATATTTTAACAGAGGAGCCGGACCCAAATCCATTATTAAGTGCAGCTGTTAGGGCAACAGCTATATCAATATAATGAGAATTTTATTTAAAGACTGCCCTGGAACGTAAGAACCTTTAGCAGTAATAGAAAATCTTATGTTAAAGAACGAAATTATGATTACAGTTTAAACTATTTTACGATTGTAAAATCGGTATTAGCAAGGCAGCTCTAAAAGAAATTTAATGTATATGATTGAAATATAGATTTTAATTAAATATTTAATTTTTATATGTCTGAAGATATCTTATCGTATTAGACTGTAAATATGTATATTGTAACTTAACAATTTTATAATATTATTCGTACCTCTATTCGAATATTTAATTTATAAATAATATTTATAAATAAGTGCATTGCGATAACAATATTTATTATAATATTAACAATACTACTGATGTTTGCACAGCTAAGCAACCCAGGGAAATCTATTTTATTGTAAATAAATATTTGTATTTTTTATTAATGTCATTGTATTTTTCTTTTGTTATTGATACTATATTCTAAATAATACAATACTGTATTTGGACAGTGTTATTGTTTCTATGAAAGAAAAGAATCTTCAAATTATTATTCTTGTAGTTCCAATACTATAAAAAATATATCTATTTTCAAAATTAGCAGTCTCTGCCGCCCTTTGTAAAAATCATCTTTTGAATGGATCTTTTTCTGCAAATAAATTGAGCATTTGCATTAATTTTATTTTCTTACGTTCAGCATACAGGAAAAATTTTGGTAAACGAATTTTTTTTATTTATAAATTATTCTAATACAAAGATTTAAATTTATGTATAATTGTATTGATTCACGTATTACATAACTTGATTCCCGTATTTCATGAAGACAACGTGTAGTGTTAACCTACGTTGATAAATGTGACATTCCTTTACTCGCTGACAAAACAATTATTTAAACAATTATTAGCTAAAAAGACAAGAAACATAAAAAGGTAAAGAAACACTCTTTTATTGAATGTACATTTACCAAATATGTCGAAAGAATGAGGTCGTTTTTCACATTTGTGCAAGATACCGAAAAATATTGTTCATTTGTACATGTATGGATGTGTAAATATTTTTGTTATAATTTTAGACAGCGTAAATTCATAAAGATAAACAGAGTGTAATAACGTTACTACTACAAACACTGTATTCATTGAAGCGTTTGATTTCCTAATTCGTGTTATTAATTTTACATACACATTACATCGATTTGTATTTCACGTGAGCTTTTTTCAGTCACAAATAATTTTCAGCCAATGTTATTTCACTTCAGTTCTGTAAAATATGGTATAATATTCATCTGTAAATTGATTTTCAATTGCTTCTTCGTTCTTTAATTGCACGTAGTACGTCTCGTTTATAACAACAAAAATATGTATAATATAAATATATTATACTATATACTTTATAAAAATATTTATATCTATTACGGTTGAATTAAGTATCGAACAAAGTGAAACGCACTATATTTCTTTCTATTCTGACAAACGATGAATAAAAAGAAATTAATTTTTTGTAAGAAAACATAATTTCTCATGTATCATGTATTTATTCTATTATTATATTTATTTTATAGTCTCAAAGATTTAATTAAATTAGATAACTAGACATTTTTTGTAGGATATTATATTAAGAGAACGTATGTATGTAACCACGCGTATGGTTCTAAGGGGGTATGCAACTGCAATACTTGAACGATACGTTTGGATTCAATATCGTTATTACACAAAAATGACTTCTTTGCTGGTTCCTCGAGAATCAGTTCGAGGAATGACACATTTGGATCGTGCCGCGTTCACGACCACTGTGGAGTTACCATTTTTCAAATTTCATGGTGTTCAACTTTCGAAATTGATGCCGGTCCTAAAGAAATATTTGTTTAAGACAAGAAATTTCAAGCCGGTCCAAAATATAAACAACGAAACTTTAATATATCTGAATCCGACGATGATAAAAAGTTACGACAATTTTCTGGATAGCGAAAAAAAACAATTGTCAGGCATGTACGAACACTTCGGCCTAAAACAAGTAACCATGGATTATGATAATTGGCAATCTTACGATTTGTTGAGGGCCGTTTTACCTGAAGAAATTGATGTGCCAACTTCGTATAGCTTAGTGGGCCATATTGTGCATTTAAATTTGCGGGATATGCAATTACCGTATAGGTCAATCATCGGGCAAGTTTATCTCGATACTATCCCAAACGCTAGGACGGTTGTGAACAAAATAAACGTCATTGATACACCTTTTAGAAATTTTACCATGGAGATCCTTGCGGGTGATCAAAACACTGTCGCAAGGGTCAAAGAAAATGGTTTTACGTACGAGTTGGATTTTTCCCATGTTTATTGGAATCCTCGATTGGGCACAGAGCATATGAATGTAGTAACATTAATGAAACCTAACGAAGTTCTATACGATGTATTCGCTGGAATTGGACCATTTGCAATTCCAGCTGCAAAGAAGGGAGTTAAGGTGTTTGCAAACGATTTAAATCCAGAATCATACAAATGGCTGCAAAAGAATATCGTTAATAACAAAGTTCAAAAAAACATTCAATCTTTTAACATGGACGGCAGAGAGTTTTTAAAAACAGTTTTCAAAAATGATATATTAAATAGGCGAGCTTCTAACGATGATGGCATGGAACACATTGTAATGAATTTACCAGCGCTCGCTGTTGAATTCTTAGATGTGTTCTTTGATTCATTTGACAAAAATGAGATAAAACAAATTTGTTCTCGACCGCCAACTGTACATCTGTATTGTTTTGTGAAAGCGGAAAAGGGAGAAGATGCTTGCAAATTGGGCCAAGTTTTGGTAGAACAAAAGCTTGGATGTACATTCGCTTCTAATTCTTTGGTTGATGTACAGTATGTTAGAAATGTTGCCCTAAACAAAGAAATGATTCGTGTATCGTTCTTATTAAACGAAGATATATTAAAAGGCGAGGAGCCAGCAACGAAGAAATTAAAAATAAAAACGAGTTTCGATGTAGCTGTAAATGATAATATTGCAGAGAACAATGGGAAAGAACAAAGGATTACAGACAAAGAACAAGAAGAAAAATGTATTTAAAGTAGCAACAGTTCGTAGTGTTAAATCAAAGGCACAAGCGCAGAAAGTGATGACCAATTTGAAAAAAGTAAGTAAATAAAGGCTTGTATAAGAAAATATCTTCTATAATATAAACATATACACAATGAGTTAAATATAAAAATATATATTAATGTTTGAATATACATTCAATGTATCTCTTGGATTTCAATGAAATTTATTTCAATTCAACATGACATTTGTATCATATATAATAATAAACAGCTGGCTGTATAATATTCCTTTCATTCCAACAGTTAGATTTAAAAGAAGGGAAAAAAGCTATGGGGAACAAGGATAAGACAGATGTGTTGAATCAAGACCTTCAAGAGCTCTTCAAAGATGTATCTCGCTTCAAACCGAAAGTGAAAGCAAATAATAAGCAAGGAAGAAAGAAGAAGGTGGCAAATCCAAAACCAGTGCCCACTGATGCAGTAATTTCGCAGGTTGAGAAAATGCAAGTCTGAGTGGCATAGTATAATACTTATAATGTACACCTTTAAATATATGTATATAAAAATATATAGCAATACTTCATTTGCTTTGTACAGTGCTACAAGTTATTGTAAATTCTATGTATTATAAGTTTCAATTAAACATTTTCTTTATGGAATAAATATAATTGGAAAGAAATTGAATGGGTTCCCGAATACTTTCTTATCACCGAAGTCTTATCTTAGTTTTATCAGTACAAACGTATAATTGAGTATAATAATGAATTCTTATTTGCTTAATGATATCTTCCAAATGAAGCAAAGGAAAAAGAATTTTGTCATATGCTCAAGTAGACTCTAGTAGGCTGGTACATATTGTATAAAGTTCTTCATACACAAATCTGTTTTTGATGTGCGTAGGAAAATCATTCGTGATGGAGACAGACCATACCGCAGGCTTAATCGTAATTGGAGATGAAATTTTACGTGGACAAATTGTAGATACGAATACATCCTATCTGGCAAAAAAATTGCGTGCTTCTGGTATTGCACTACGAAAAATAACAGTGATTCCCGATATTGTGTGTACCCAGCCATTAAGTACTCGAATATTTTATGCTTGAATGATTTTATTCGTATGTTTTCATTTTATATTGAACTTATTAATTAAAATAGTCAAAGTACATAAGCTGAAAAAAGAATTACTTCATTTCTCATAATATATATGCTTGAAACTGAAATTGTCACTACGTGTAATATAGTCTTTTGTATTAGGTAGATGAAATTGCTGAAGCTGTATGCGCTGCTTCTAAAGAGTATTCAGTTGTATTTACATCTGGTGGTGTTGGACCTACCCACGACGATGTTACCTACGAAGCTGTAGCCAAGGGTTTAGGATTGAAACTTGAAAAGCACGAAGAATTAGTTGATATTTATGCAAATATCTTCCCTAATGAAAAAGAAGCTCAGCGTCTTACTATTGTACCACAGCCTTGTGAACTTGTTTATGTTTATTCGACAAGTAAGTGTATTAATTTAAAAAAAAGACACCTCTCACATTATTCTAAGGATAAAAATGTAATGAACGTAACGAATTACAATAATTTTCAGAGACATATGCCATTGCAAAAGCAAGGAATGTATATATACTACCAGGCTCCCCGAGATATTTCGAGCTTGCTGTCGATGTAATTATACAACAATTAAATGGAAGTACTCCATTGCATTTTGAAGAGATAGATATTAATTTGAATGAGTTATCGATAGTACAAATTTTGGATGATCATGCAGAGCGTTGGAAAGGAGTAGTCAGTATTGGAAGTTATCCCCAAGCATCGGCAGAATGTTTTACACGTATTACATTAGAGGGGAAAAAAGAGGATGTCTTAGAGGCGAAGGGAGAATTTTTATGTTCTTTACCAGTTCAAAAAATTCGAAATTTAGAAAATGGTTTTAGTAATTGCAATGTAAAGTCTGTTTTCAATGATGCCGATAGCCAAGCACACATAAAGTATGCATTAGATATTATACAAGAATGTTATAAGAAGTAAGTATATTAAGTTAATATCATACGAATTATTCTGCAATGTTTTGAAATCATACAAATTATATTCGAACTTATAATTATTTTAAAGGTACAAGCCAGAAGATGTTTTTGTAAGCTTCAATGGAGGGAAGGATTGCACGGTAGTTTTACATTTGGCTGCCTGCGTTGCGAAATTCAAAAATATACAACCATCGTTATGTTTGTACGTTACAGCTGAACCATTTCCAGAGGTAAAATCAAATTTGAATATACTATTTTTACCATAGATCATAAACGTAGACTGTTATTTTATGAATCGTTCGTTTCTATAAAGAGCAGATTCTATAATACTTCTTTATTTTCATAATGTTTATATATTTAAAAGGTCGATTCATTTGTGGAGAAGGCTGCCCAGTATTATAACTTGCGACTAGTCAAGAAACAGTGTCCTATGAGACAAGCGTTGTGTTCGTTATTAAATGAAGAGAAAAACATAAAAGCTAGCCTTATGGGGATGAGGAGAGGTGATCCTGGCGCAGAGAATCTAAATGAATTTGCACCAACTGATCCCAACTGGCCCAATTTAGTTCGGGTAAATCCTATTTTAAATTGGTCGTATGACCAGGTGTGGAAATTTTTATTGAAACAGAATGTACCTTATTGTCCATTGTATGACAAAGGCTATACGAGTTTAGGAACAAAATCAACAACAGTTCCGAATCCACGATTAAAAGATCCTAATAACTCTTCAGTATATCTACCAGCGTATACTTTAGCCGACGAGTCCGCGGAAAGGCAAGGCAGAGTGTAACTATTAAAAACGTAGAAAGGTGCACAATTTCACAGTATTTGCCAACTTTATACAGCTGAAGAAACGCTTATTTTTAAAAAGACAAAGAATATTTTGTACTAAATTTAATATAATTTTATATACGACTGTTTAGCACACCAATATGAGCTACAAATAATTATTTATATATTCTTGAATAATATGTATATAATTTCTGAACTATTTAACGTTCTTGATGGCGACTATTTTAATTGCGTAATAGTAAATTAAAAACAAAAATTGAAGTAGACTAAGTAGGACTAATTAATGATAATATCTCCGTGTACAAGTATCTAAATATATGAAAACGTTTGTATATCCTTGGAATAAAGGGACGGTGATTTTAAATTAACAAGCTTGCTTTACAATTTTCAATTACCTATACGATATGCAAACTCTTTTCTTAAAAAATATATGTATATATAGAGATATCGACCAGGAAGGAAATTGTGTTGATATTCTTCAATTATATTTATGTTCTCTAATCGTTTCAACGTATAGAAAATATTGTAATAGAGAACAGAGTGTTTCAGGTCTAAGGAATCACATCCGCCCTGGGCAAAGTCGCAATTTTAACTGACGATCTTCATGAGTAACTTCTATGACGTTGATTCACGTTCCTGCTGACCCAGAACCACTAGGGGATGATCCCCGGCTGATCCTCGAACGAAGCCAGCCAAGCTAACGGATTAGGGTTTCGTTGATTCAGGGGGGTAGAACGAATGGTATAAAATAGCTGGCTGATCAACCGTATCAAGGAGAGGGGCTGGCAGACGGAGTGACCGACATGTCCAACGACAGTATCCACTGGGAGGCAAGATACCTACCAGCAGGACCACCACGTTTGCTGGGATGGAACGTTCCTGCCGAAGAATTAATTCATATACCGGAACATTGGCTGGTCTATCCCGAGCCGAACCCCTCCCTTCATTATTTATTGGCCCTCTTGTATGTTCTTTTTACGTTTCTTGCTTTACTCGGAAATGGTTTGGTGATATGGATCTTTTGCGCGTAAGTGTAAATCTACTTTGTCGGGGGATTCCTTTATATTACCGCCCTTTTCTTTCTTAATATATATGGTATGTATACGTATCATGTGTAATCCGTTTTTTGTGGTGGTATTATCAGTTTAAAGTTATGCGGAATTTTATATCTTTTGTTTGGAGTAGATTGGAATGATTGTATTAATATTTTTGTTATTTTTATTGTAGTGCAAAGACACTAAGAACTCCTTCCAATATGTTCGTTGTGAATCTGTCGATCTGCGATTTCTTCATGATGATCAAGACACCTATCTTCATTTACAATTCCTTTAACACTGGCTTTGCTTTGGGACACTTAGGGTGTCAAATATTCGGGGTCATCGGTTCGTTGACTGGAATTGGTGCCGCGATAACGAATGCAGCTATTGCGTACGATAGATATAGGTATGAGTTTGCTTTTAATTACAATTAATGGGATTGATTAATGGAAATATTAAAAGGAATTAATTCCATACAATATTGATAACTAATATTATATAATAGAATATAGTCGGATTGAAAGTATTCTCTTATATAAAAAGGCAAAGGAAATCGTTGCTATTAGAAAATCCTAATTACAAGTAGTCGACGAAATATTATGCTCGACAAAAGATTTATTTTCAACCCCGTTGCTAAACGATAATTTATTGAAACTATAAATTTCGTGTGCCATTCGAAAACAAATGTCTAAATAAATGAATGGAATTTTTTAGCAAGTTTATCATTATCAATGTCATAGAATCTTTCATATCTTCAAAAGAATTGTCTATTAATTAGTAAATCTTTGGGTTCCTATTTCAGCACAATAGCAAGGCCACTGGATGGCAAATTATCGCGTGGACAAGTAATTCTGTTTATCGTTTTAATTTGGACGTACACCATCCCCTGGGCACTGATGCCTGTGATGGGTGTTTGGGGTCGTTTTGTACCCGAAGGCTTTCTCACTAGTTGCACCTTCGATTACCTGACCGATTCGAACGAAACACGAATCTTCGTTGCTACCATATTTACCTTCTCTTATTGTATCCCAATGACGCTCATAATCTATTACTATAGTCAGATCGTTAGCCATGTCGTAAATCATGAAAAAGCACTCCGTGAACAGGCAAAGAAGATGAACGTCGACAGTTTACGAAGTAACACGGGTACGAACGCTCAAAGTGCTGAAATTCGTATAGCAAAGGTATCTTACTATAACACTTTCTCTATCTGTTCAATGATTTAATAATATTTTATTATTATTTTCTTCTTTTAATAATTATCTACGATTTTGTCTAGAGACAAGCGATCAATCTTGATCTTCCCCCCGACTGTAATTATTTTTAATTAATTTATCATTCTATAATTTTCGTGGGAAATTCGTATATCATGTTGTCGGGAAATTTCTTGTTGAAAATGTTCAAAGTAATAATAATCGTTTTTATAATTGAATACCATTTGATTAATATGTTAATTCAGTTACTTTGTAATAGCTGATATGTGGTAACTGTTCTTTAATTAAGTTGTACTAATCGTAGTTGTTAGAAGTCCACTGCTAACAATATCATTTATGTGTTTGTTTGAAGGCTGCAATTACAATTTGCTTCCTATTTGTTCTTTCGTGGACTCCGTATGGTGTGATGGCAATGATCGGTGCTTTTGGTAATAAAGCTCTCCTAACACCTGGCGTTACAATGATACCAGCGTGCACGTGTAAAGCTGTTGCTTGTTTGGATCCATATGTATATGCGATAAGTCATCCCAAATACAGGTAAAATTACGTTTAGAAAATAACAAGCAATATCTCGAAATTCTAAATTGATTTTAGGTATCCAGTTAATTACAATTTCCCTCCATTCCTTTCTATAAGCACAGTGTAATTATTTTTCATTTTTATTGATGAAGACTTTTCAATCCTTTTGTTTATTCATTATTGATGCCTGTAGGCACCAAAAATCAATCGAAGTTGTTATGACAAACATTTTACCTGATATATACATATATATAGCAGGTGTAATTTTGTTGAAAAGGGGTTGAAAATACAATTATTATTGTTCATAATATAGATTGGAACTGCAGAAACGTCTACCATGGCTAGAATTGCAAGAAAAGCCGATATCCGACTCGCAAAGCACCACAACTGAGACAGTGAATGCACCACCGGCCTCGAGCTAGATTATGGACGAAAGTTATCGCGTATACAAAAAACGAATATTACGAAACGTATCTGGTTCTCATCTTTGTTACCACTCCGTTAACAATATGCAGCCCTTGTATAGCCAAAGCAACTGCAATAAAGCAATTTCCTGGCATGCATATTTCCATGACTTTCCTCGTTGTAATTAATTTATGTGTATAATGTATATATTATATATATTTTCGCAAACGAAAATAAAAAAAGGATTACATAAATTGACACAGTTTGAATTAAATTACGTTCTTTAGTTGAATACCTCTCGGATGTTTAATTTCCTCGAAGAAAAGAAAACAGCGCAAGTAGCATTCACAAATCGAGAGCTGTTCTAAACGTGGAGCAATTTGTTACTTGAACCGAGAGCTTCAATTAGAGCGGTCGTTGATTAACATCGGTCCCGTAGAACCAGAGATAATTGAATTTGTTTAAAGAAATTATAAACAAATGCGATTACTGCCACTTCCCGGCGAGCTACATCGATAACCAAACGACATGAATTAATGCTAGAAGTATAGGCTACAATTTGCAATAGGTGTTAACAATATTGCACGTACGGCTCATTTGTTATAAACAAATATAATGTTCAAACCATTATTTCGGGTAGCGGGATAAAGTTACAGCAACCAGATATTTTTCTCTGCGTAGCTTATTCGTTTCCCTTTCATTTGACACCCAATTTTTTAATAATTAACAACCAGGAACCGAGATAACAATTTATTAAAATGTTATCGGTAACTTTGGGTGTGACATGAAAATGGTAATAGGGCACTAGTACCCCGCAGAGAGTCGATAATCGGACATGTGGCGCCATCTATAAACGTGAGATCGCGCCACGGACAATTTAATTTCGCGTTGGGGTTCCAGAGCCCCAGTACCTTTCCCATGTCACTGGCATCGTTACCGACATATTGTCGTTAAAAAAGCGATGTTAATTATAACTTTTATATCTCGGCTCCTGGTGGTCCTTTTTCAATCCACGAGGTGTCAAATGAAAAGAAAAGAAATAAGCTATTCACCTGTAGTAGTCTAGTAGACCTACCATCCTAGGGTTATAGCTACTGGACTATTACAGTTTCTAGTCAACTTTTAGCTGCACCAATGGGCAATTTTAGCATATTCCCCCCATACCATTCCCATTATTTGCACAATCGTATCCCTGTTACTCTCCCTACTTCAGTAAATAATAGTTTTTTAAGTGAAAACTATGCATGAAAAGAGGACGCTCAAGTCAGTCTTAAGTTTCCAGGTCGGTATGGCAGTTGCACGTGAGAAACGATAGTTCATAAAGTGATTAGGCTATTCTATATCTCGTCTGTGATTGCATTTCGATGATGTTAATGTTACATCTCGTTTTATTATATAGGTTATAATGGAACCGTTTGTAAATAAATTTATTATTACTTGGGAAATGACTAGTTATTGGGCCGATTGTGATTAACTTTGCTATAATCGTATGAAGATGTATAAACTTTTTGTAACACGATTCACAAACCGGCTATCTCCACATGGTGTATTTTACGTTCCGAAGCAAATGATTGTACAGCACACAATGCGGTTATGCTCCTTTTGTAATTTCTACCACAGAAGGATGCCGAAACGTATGTTTAACTTTTTCAGTTTTGTAATTATATATTTTTTAATATAAATGCGTATTTTGAACTCGTACTTCAGTCAGAATTATGTATTTCGACGACATTCCATTACATACCATGCATGTTGTTAAAGTACTTCTCGAGTAGTCTTATTTACATATATCATAATCCTGAATAGAATTTATTTGATATACAGGGTCATTTATTTTCGTAGTTGTGAAACACCATCAGCTTCATAATTATACCACAACAGTAAACATATTAGGCCATTGTCCAGTGAAAAAGAAAATCAAACAAAGACCTAAGAAGTATGCAGAACCATTAGCAGGTATGATTCGGCTTCGTAGGTATCTTCAGCGGGAAGAAATTTAAAATTATTCTGAATGACGTATCTGTTTGTTCCAGTAAGAAATGAAACAAATACTAATAAAACAACCGAAGTACACAAGGTAACTGCGTCCGATTTATCTGTGCTCATAGATCATTCTGATGTTTCCATGCAAGATTCATATAGCATTAACGATTCCATATTTAATGAAACTCTTAATTCGAAGTTTGTACACGAGGAGAATCATAGTTTTCCTCGGAATGAAACTTATTTAAACATTGTAAGTACCATAAGAGTTTTGTATATTTATTATCAGCCGCTTTATTATTCATTATTGTTTTAGTTTGAATGTATACATTTTTACGTAGTAATCGTTTGATGAAATATATTGAAATTCAAGCATTAGCAAAAATGAATTATACGTAACTGAGCTTCGATTAAATGTAATCAAATTTTGGGTACCTTTTGAAACACTGATATTCATCAGTAAATGAATACTCGTCACAAAGTTGATTGTTTATTTTATATAATTAAATAATTCGTTACTTTCGTTTATAACGGACACAACAGGAAAACAATCCACTTATGTTACCTGAAAGCGAAGAGATCCATGATATGAGAGTTCATATCAACGGTGAAGTGTTTGATAATTCAGACAAATATCATGGAACCGAGAACAGTGGTATCGGCAATAGTTCTACTGTTCGTCCTGTTAAAAATAAGGCAATAAAGATGGGAAAGTTAAATAATACAGGTGAATCAAAGATGTAAGTATGATATTAGATACAAATACGCGTGAACGTTTACAAGCACTGGTAAAGCATTGCTTCAATTAACAATTATTTCTGTAGGTTGAAAGCACAGGTACAAAAGAAGACGGAATTCCATAAAAATCAGAGCAAGTACACACTACAACACTACATTGAAACATTGTTAGCATATATGGAAGTTTATTTAAGTTGTGGATTGTTGAGTAAAGCAAATAGCTCCTTAATGAGGTACAGAAAATACACCCTAAACAAGGTGAAATCTTGCGACGAGTGTATCAAACTTTATAATGTAGTTTTGGAGGCTTATGCCAGTAGGAGGAAAGTTACGAAAGTTTTAGAATTATATGATATTATAAAAAAGGATTCTCTAACACCAACACCGCAGACTTACGTATACGTATTTGATGCTTTAGGACGAGAGAATATAAATAATGAACGGATTGGTACATACGTTTATTCTATTTTATACACAAATGTATGCCTGTATGAAAATGCGTTTTAATAGTCTTCATAACTTTTCAGAATTGCTAAAAAAATTGGATAACGAAATGAATAGCTATAATATATCTTTTCATGACATCATTAATAAATGTTATTTTAAAAACGATCAGCGAGAGAATGTATTAAAAGTGATTAGGGTATTGATGCCAAGTTTTGAGCCTTTATACAACAAATTGGATACAACGTACAAATGTAAACTTTTACATGAAATTCGAATGAATAGAAACTACGAAAGTCCGGCGAATGGACTATTGACCCTTGAAGAATTGAAAGATCTTTCAAAGCTACAAATTGAAGCTGAATCTAAAATTGAAGTGGAAATACCAAGTATTGAAGCCTGCAATAAAGATATAAAAAGTATTGCAAAATCGGTAAGATATTGCGTAATATTTTATTGTTTAATATTAAATTTATTTGAAATTATTTATTTACTCATTTATTATTTCAATATAATTGTATAATATTAATTGTTTCTTTGTTTATTATTAGAAAGAACAAATTATGGAAATAGAAACGTATTGGAGAAAAGTAACATTGGCAGCGTTTGAAAGGAATCTAAAAAGTCTAAAACAAAAGGAAAGCCAATTGCACAATAATTTAATGATTTTATACCCATTCTTTGAAGTTTTGGGTAAAGAAGATTATGTAAATGCTATATTACGAGAAATCAGACAAATAGCCAGAGGTTCCGAAACGTACAGCACGTCTCTTAAGTTGTTGCACATTTCCTTAGGAAAATATATTTATAAAAAATACGAAGTACGAGATTACTCATACATTTGTCATTCAAACTTTAAACATAATGAAATTATCGAAAATATCCATTTTGCGCAAGAAAGTACGAAGTTAATATTTTTCTGTGCAAAGGAATTATAGTTTTTTTTTCATTATATTTATTTTTCTTATAACTATTATAATAATTTTTTCTTCATATTTATTTTTCATATAATTGCGATTTGCAGATAAAAACAAAGAAAATGTCAGGGACATTCGATAAGGTAGTTAATACTTATATGAAATACATTGAATGGTACTTGCATCCGGAAAATATGTCACATTTAAGTAATTTGAATAATCGTACTGTATGGAATCACTTTGAACAAGAGGCAACGAAGCATGGTCCATCTGCAGATACTACCTGCAGGCAGTGGCATATGGATGTAATTATAAATATTGGAAAGTTTCTGTACAATATCATCTTGAATGATATTATACTTGAACCTGATATGTTGAAGGGGCATGATTTAAAATGTTCCATTCCTGCATTTTATACATTATTTAGGAACAAAGGAACATATTTGTCCGAACAGGTTCGTACATCGTTGAAATAAAATATATGTAGTGTTTCGTACATTAATTTAAGAATGTTTTACATCATATTGCAGATTAAACCTCATCCTTTCGTCTCAAAGTTGTATAAGGATTCATATTTCGAAACGTTGACGTTTGATTCACTGGTTGTACCTTCTCATGGACCACCACGTCCATGGACCTCGATATATACAGGAGGATACCTTATAACAAAAACAGATTTTATAAGAGTTCCCGATTATACTGTAAGCTTATATCACATTTGTTTACTTTCTGTTGAATATCTGTGTAATATTATACAAGATGCTGCGAATAATATTGGAGTCCTTGATATGTATTATCTTCGTAGTATTTCTTTTTTCTACAGAGTTTGCTAAAATTTAACATTTATTAATATATCTTCAGGATGCTCCATGGAGAAAGCTGCAAAACACTACAACGGAAGACCTATTTCCTATATTCGATTCATTAAATCAACTTAGTTCTGTCCCATGGAAAATTAACACTCCTATCCTGGATATCATAGTTAAGGTAATTTTCTTCATATTGTAATCTTCATCAGTATTATCGCTAAGAAATACGTTTTATAATTAGATTTTTCAAGACGGCGGTTCTGTGAAACTAAACGTTCCACAATCAGTTTCTGTATTATCTCCACCACCGCCTATAAGCAAGGATGCTACTGCAGAAGAAAAGCACAAAGCAATAATTGCAATGGCACGGTTTAAGCAAAAAAAGTATGAAGTGTATTCCTTATGGTGTGACGCTCTATATAAACTGTCTATTGCCAATTATGTAAGTTTCTTATCATCTTTTTTCTATTTAATTGAATTAAAGTTAGCATCACGAGAACTTGTATTAGAAGATCCATCAGTTTCTCGAGCTATATAACTTTGTAGTCTAGTTGCATGCGCTTACTAATTTTCCAAATTAAATTTCTGTGTCATGTTTAAAGTTTAGAGAGAAAATGTTCTGGCTACCGCATAATGTGGATTTTAGAGGAAGAGTCTATCCAGTTCCCCCTCATTTGAATCATTTATCGGCCGATTTGGGACGCTCCCTGCTTTTATTTGCAAAAGGAAAACCATTAGGTCCTAACGGATTAAACTGGTTAAAACTGCACGTGATTAATTTAACGAATTTCAAGAAAGGAAATTCCGTTGAAGATCGCCTAAAATATGCAAATGAGAATATGGAAAATATATTGGATAGCGCCGCGGAACCTTTAACCGTAAGTTTCCTTCATCAAATATGAAATAAAATTCGATCAACAATTCAGTAGTATATATTTTTATACTAAGTAAAGAAATATTTGTACTTTGAAGGGTAAAATGTGGTGGGCACAATCTGAAGAGCCGTGGCAAACTTTGGCAGGTTGTATGGAAATAGCGGCTGCGTTACAAGCACCTAACATAGAAGAATATGTAAGTAAGTTTCCAATACATCAAGATGGGAGTTGCAATGGCCTTCAGCATTACGCGGCACTTGGCAGAGATCAGATTGGGGCAGAAAGTGTCAATTTATATCCATTTGATACCCCCAGAGACGTATACACGGCAGTTGCCTCTACCGTAAGTTTTGAGGAGGTACAATATATATCGCTGAAAAATCTATTTCAGAGAAAAATGTGTAGTTACTGCTTAGGTTGAAGAACAACGGCTAACTGATGCAGCGAATAATGTTAAACTCGCTGCGGTGTTAGAAGGATTTGTGAAAAGGAAAGTCATCAAACAAACTGTTATGACGACAGTATATGGCGTAACGAAATATGGTGCGAAACACCAGATAGCAAGACAATTAAAAGGTAAAGGTCTAATTTTACGCGACGAAAATGATTTCTCCCCTTGGAGAAATAGTACATGATTATTGTTTATGCCTTATATAGATACAGAAAACTTCCCCGAGGAATACGTTTGGCCAGCTAGTCTATATTTGACTGAACGTACGTTTCATAGCTTACGAACGATGTTCAAAAGTGCGAGAGAAATTCAGGATTGGTTTACAGTATGTGCCCGAATTATTTCGTCAAATTGTTTTGAAAACGTAGAATGGATTACTCCGTTGGGTCTTCCAATCGTCCAACCTTATACGAAACAATCGAAATCTCACAAAACTTTTGTTAAAAACAACGAGTTAGTAAAAATATATCACTTTAAAAGGTATATGACTGTTATATATGTATATATAAAAGCACATTACGATTTCTTTGTATAGGAAACCTGATGCAATGAAACAAAGGAACGCGTTTGCACCAAATTTTATACACTCACTGGACTCTACCCATATGATGCTCACTAGTTTACATTGTAATCAAGAAAATGTTACTTTTGTATCAGTGCATGACTGTTTCTGGACTCATCCATGTACCGTAGAAGCTATGAACAGAGTAAGTAGTAAATAAAGTTAATTGTAATTTAGCGTTCTATATCATTTTTAAACTTTCTTATATATCATTGATTACGTAGATATGCAGACAACAGTTTGTTGCTCTTCATTCGGAACCTATACTTGAGGACTTAGCTAAATTTTTCATGAACCGATATAAACCAACTTATGAGTAAGTCATATTTATAAAACTTGAATTTATTTAACATTATGTTATAAATAATATGTTGAAATACATAAAATATTTAATTTTCGATATAACACTTAACTGCATCGTAATTTAAATATAATACAGTATATGCATTAAGAATTTTAATACGATTCCAGAAAACTCCAGAATGTTGGCGAGAATAGCATAATGGAAATACATAAGTCTTTAACCAATGTTCCATCGAAGGGTACTTTTGATATAAAAAAAGTTTTGTTATCTACATACTTTTTTAATTAGACATCTGCAATTATTGAAGAGTTTGACGTAGAATAATGATATAAATAAATTACTGTAATATAATTATAATGCTTTATGTTCATTTTTACTAATTATATCAATCTTAAAACAATTCCATCTTCGTATGACATACGGCATACGATATACTTGTAGAAATGTAAAATATTGGCACTTCTTTTTACATGGTAGTAAAAAATAAAATTAGTAATATTTTAGTACATTATATTACATATATGTGCACCTTCATATAAAATTCGAAATATACAAAGTATAAATTAAAATACGTATAACATTTTCATAGTTTAAAATACTTCTTTCTTAAAACCTAATCGTACAAAAGTCTTTTAAATATTGTTAAATGTAAAAACTTTAAAGATACGGTTGCCATCCAGAATACAAACGGCAAAGATTTATAGGATCTCGAGCTTGTTGTATCAGTCTCTCAACTTGACCAGACACACTTGATACTAATCCTTCCTCAGTCCCTCGTAGTTTTTGTTCTATTCTCAAAAGAGCTCTCTCTGCAGTCTTATTGGTTCCCGTGGAACCTATCAACGACATATTTTTCTTCATACAAATATAAATTATTGTGCATGCAACGAAATACTACATTTTCTTCGTAAGATTAAAATTGAATAGAATACATCGATTCCATAAATGATAGACAAACGTAATGGTAGAAATAATATTTACATTGATTGGCGTCAATTAAATGTGACGAACTACCACTTTGTATATCATGTGCTTTGGCAGGTGTTATAGACCACTTAAACAGCGGATCATATAGGAGAACTTGTAGTAACGTTATAATTATCTGTCTTTGAGCGCGTAACACAGTCAAGGTTTTTTCACAGCAATGCCTCATCGTACCCTCTACACCAGACACACCCATTCCTACCTCAATATTTCGTGTAAGACGAAACGGTATAGTTTCAGGAACAGGTAATACCTTTCCCTGTTCAAACGCAATACCTAACAGATATATGAGTATAAGAATCAAGAATTATATTGATATTCATAAATTGATCTAGATGTGAAATATTTTTTTTACCGAAATCGATATGAATTACTTCGGCAGTGGTTTCATCGATTAAAATGTTACTTAGATGTCGATCCCCTAATCCTAAAACGTATCCTGCCATAGACGTTGTTGCTATACTGCAAAAGTATATAAATATGTGACATCCGATGCAAGACAATTATTCGGCAATAAAATGAATAATTATTACCTGCGTGTATATGCCAATCTTCGTTCAAACCAGGTTTCCGGTGACGGATATTTTTCAGTGAAAAAATGATGCATGACCGGATGCATACGTGCACAGCAGTCCAAAAATACTTTCAATTTTATGTCAGTCGAAGATTTTCCGGCTGCCTAAGTATGAAAATTATGTTTACAGACTCACGGAAATGTAAGATATAGAAATTTATAAAATATTATCATAATAGGTAGAATACATAGTTAATAAATACGATAAATAAATGAAATATTAAATTATTTCGATATAAACTTACTGTTAGTTTTTCTCTACAAATATTTGCTGTATAATCCGTTGGATAATACTTTTTATGCAATCCGTGAGAACTATTCGAACCAATTAATACAGTTATAATAGGTATTGTGTTATCACACCATTCCAATATTCCAGATCTTTGTGTTAATGGCACAACCTGGAAGAATAAATTATTATATGTATATGTGCCAATATTTTATATTTAACGATCCGATAATGTTTAACTAATATTCTTCTTATACATACCTTATATGTTCTGATGTGTAATTTTCTACGTTTAGTTTCTTTATCAGCCTTTAATAACGCGTTCATAACATTGAAAACTTGTTGCATCACAGCATCTTGACGTAAATCATCCTTTCCCTGATGATACAAATGAATAAGTAAAATTTGATTTAACAATTATCGGAAAAATTCATGCCTACCAGAAGGCCCTAATTAATATACCTTTATTAACTGATGTCTATGTATTCCATCTGTACCGATGCAAACTAATTTTTTCGGCGTATTTACACCACCAACAGTTTCATAGCTTTCTACGTACTTAGCAACGCCAATAATATCACTGTAATTTCGGGATGGCCTTACAGGAATTGTCAATGTTGGCACAGATATTTTCTGAAATTTCTTCACCTTTAAAAGTTCTTGATTGCTTGGTAGCTTTACGACACTTCCCGCTGTAAAGAAAACAAATTTTAAATAGACCGTGTTCTTCCCACTGATCTTTATTGCACATATAAGAGTATACTTACGTTTATTTGAAGAAGTCGCAAGGTTTGCTAACATAACTAAAGCATGAGACAACGTCTCCATTTCTTGTACAATTAAACTTATATTCGAGTTCGCCAATTCTTGTAACAATTTTCGAGCTCCAAGAACTCTTGGTTCCACAGACTTGCATTGTCTCCTTGAATTATAATCATAATCGCCGTATAAATTTTTCAACGCTAACAATACTGGTAACGTATGGTGAGGGTGTTCAAGCGCACAACGTTGCATAATATTATATATCTTCCCAGAAAAATTATTTAGTTCGACATTCATGTGTGCTGCCAATTGTGGTATAAGTGGGATGAACTTAAACGATGGTATTTTGTGAAGATATTGTTGCAATAAGTCATTCACTTCCGGCTGATGCATATTGTCCAACCAAAGTGCTACTACTCTAAATACCAATAGATTATAATTTTCACTTTGTTCTAGTGCTATTAAATAATACCTGCGCAAAGAAATCATTTGTGCAATCATTAATAAATATTCATAAAATAAATCATGAAAATAAAAAACCGTTTCTTTGTTAAAAAAATAAATAATTTCATAACTATTATAAAAATATCAAGCTTACTTTAAAGCTAAAATCAGATAATTATCTTTCTCTTTTTGTATATGTTCCAGTTCTGCAACATCATTTGTATTTTGTCGTTCGTTCAGAAGAAGAGCACTTCTAATATCTCTATCGGCACTAACGGTACGCGTATTAAGGCCTTTGTAGGAATATGTAACACATTCTTTTAGATTCTCAAATTGCGAAGAATTCATGTACGAACTTATTTGCTCGAACTGATTATCGGCGAAGCGAGCTAATGCCACTTGTGTATCGTGTAAATTTGTTGAGTCAGGAGTTTCTATATTAACTTCTGTGCATATATCTATAGCTTTTAAATAATACTTTTTTATCACAGTCTGAAAGATAAAAATAAATGATAAGGTTCTACGTAGATCAGAATGTTCTACAATTCAATTTCATCTTCGAAAATACGCTTGCCCGCAAAACTAAAGGATCGCTAAATCTTGAAGGAAAATAAATGATGGGTCCTAAAGTAGACTCTAAGCTTTAAAATCAGGCCTCGTGGATTGTTGTACAATATTTTTTTTTACGAAGTTCACAGTTCGTCCATTTTTCATCAAAAATTTAGTGACCTTTAATCTTGCACCGTAGCATACCTGAGGATTTTCTGATTTGGTTTCAGCCATCCAATCCGCATAAACTCTTAATATTTGTGCTTGCAAGTTCTTATCCAAATTTTGTTTGTTCATTAAATTACGCAAGAGGAATCGACCAACTTCTAAATCATTCCTCAGCTTTGCTAACAGAGATTCTTGATAAAGTAATTGATCCTGAATTTTCGATGGTAGATCTGTTTGTTTCGCTAAGACAGCTATCGTAGAAAAATTTCGAATGAAAGAAAACATCTTTATAATTATTAAATAATAATTTCATAGCGTGTATGTATAATATATTATGTGTACCTAGTGAACGAGTAGCGATATGTAAATTCTCTTTATCCGCTGCTATTTTCGATATTTGTAAATAAGTATTAAAAAGTGCATTCTTAATATTTGCATTGTTAGTTAAAGTATCATTGATTTGAAGCATAGTAGTCCTTTGAGCTAGGATAGGTTCTATATACTCGAACTCGTTGAAATTTGTCACGTCCTGCTGCCGCCACTTACATAAAGTATTTTCATATTCATCTTGTCTTGCAAAGCTGAAATCTTCAATCTCGCGAATTAATTGTAACTGCATCAATTTTTCGTAAACAGTTTTACTACTTTCTGAAAGGAGCCAACATATAAATAGATGAAGTACTTGGAATATTGAAACAGAGGATGCCACTTACCTAGACTAAGATTTCTAAGAGCTTGTATAATGCTTATGCGGGCATTTCTAATCGCTTTCTGTATACCCGTCGCGTTCCCTTCGTGAAAATATTTTAGCGCCTGATAATGGTAAAAATGATAGTCCTGCTCACTTATCTCTGCTTTAAAATTGTAGTCATTTTGTGCATATACAGTTTGATTTGATTCGCAAACATTCCAATTGCCAAGTCTCCAAGCACATTCGTATTGAATGTCATCGTCGATTTTTCCTCCATTCTTCGTTATACTAGATATGAAATTGCCATGCAAGTACTCCAAGCCAGACTGATGTAATCCATTTGCCATTTCTGTAATGAATAATTGATAACATTAAGGTGGCATTTGCGTGATTTGTTTGCAATTCAGTTTATTACTTGCCTCTGGCCACTGTCATGTTTCCGAAAGAAAGTTCAACATCTTGTGCAAGCATCACTTTATTCCAATCATTGGTATGGACATAATGCTGAATACGAGTGGAATGATCTTGTAAATGCGAAGATCCGGTACCACGAATGGCATCGAAGTCACCGATTTTCGTGTAAGAGTCTCTAAGTATACTTTGTATCACTTTTCCTTGTTGCGGAAACAATTCGTAGATATAATCTATTTTTGAAACATCGATAAAGTTATTGTATTCGTTTAGAAGTGCTTCGCAAGACATTTCTGCGTATACAATTGCGGTGAAAAATGCTGAGCAATATTGTGCAGCCTTTGCAATATACATATAATTCAGATGTAGAAAATTATCAGAAACTTGTATTCTAATATAATTCACAATATTTAACATACAGCGTACAATACGATGATCACAGTTTGTAAGTTTACGTAGCTCGTGGAAGTGATACTCAAAAAATTTATCTATACACTTGCATAAGGTGGTTCTGAGCTTTACATCGGTATGGATTATTAAAAATATAATTCTTGGCAAAACTAATTCGCAAACATCGGTACTTAAAGTACAAGGAGCGATTAAATATTCCGAATAAAATCCCGTGAAACACTCCGCAATGTTACATGATATTGCTATTATCCAGCTGGAATATGAATCGTCAGATTGAACTGTCCAAATTGTATTATTTGGATTTACAATATTATGAATTGTAGAATAGTTTATGCCGATGTTACTGCTTCTCGAACTCTTCCTTACTATAAATGGTTGAATATAATTTAGTGGAAGCATTGTCTCCGTTTCGCCTATAATAGTCTTCAGGCGCTTCATGTATTTTGTGTCTAACAACTTTTGCCCCCATACAGATGAAAATACGATATAAAGTGTATTGGCACTAACTTTTCGAAATTGCACATCGCTTTGGAATAAAAATTGCAGCATTATCGTTGCTATTTTAAGTGTTAATATTTCTATTAAGTCGGACGATTCTTTAACATGGCTCTTCTGAAAATATAATATCATTGAAGTTAAATCGGTTGGTCCTAATTCGCCTAAACATTTCACTGCTTCAATTGAAACGTCCATATCAGAGGATGCTGTCAACTTTATTAGTTTATATACTAATTGGTGCAACATGCTTGTCGCACAGTCTTCTGCAAATCCACGAAATGCTTCAAGTTTGTTATATAACACTTGTAACTCTTCTTTTCTCGTTGATAACTGCATTCGTAAGTGTGCAATATCTTCTACGCTATAGTATATATCTTTGTCCACCATGGTATTTAAAAACTGTTGCACTTCTTCCTCCAAGCTGTATATGTCTTTTCCCGCTTTGTATTTCAAGTTATTATGTATATTTCGTATTTCTTGAAAGATTGGAACATTTGGAAACGAGCACAGCTTTTCTATTGCATCGCTCAATATCTCCTTTTGATCGATTATTAAAAATTGCAGTATTTCCAGCGACACGGGTGTTTTTCCTGTTTGCGCAATGGAAACCAAAGTTATCACAGTAAAATTCATTATTTCTTTGACCTCTTCGTTTCTTTCTGGTAAAATGCGTTTTATAAACTGTAAAAAGTATTTGCATGCCAAATCACGAAGTGCATCGTCGTACATTTTAATTATGTGAAGAAAACTGTATCCAATATCTTTTATCACGTACATGGATAATGTATCGAAATAGTTCTGCTTCAACTTTTCAGTAATTAATGTACAAAAGTATATGTATTGATGAAAAGCTTTTATCCTGTGTTCCTCGAATTCCTTTTTATAAATGTTGCTAATTAAGTATAACAATATTTTCTGCAATACATTGGGACAGTTGCGAGCTAAAACATATTGTATATGCATTTCTTTTACGAAGAAATTCTCTTCCATATATTTCAAACAAGTACTGACTGCATTTTCCTTGAAATGCGGAGGATCTGATAACGCAAATGATATCCTTACATGGAACATCTTCTCAAGATATTCTTCATCGTGTAATCTTTCAATAAGATATGTTAAAGCTTCTTCAAATTTATCATTAAATAAAGTAGAAAACTTTTTTGTTTGAGAGAATTCATCTTGATTCGATATCAACTTATGAAACATTTTGCTTGCAAGTTTTTTCGAAGTATTTCCGTTGTTTCCATTAATGCAGTACAATAGCCATGATAAAATTTGCGGAAAAATGTTTTCGACGATTTGCTCGAATGTCAAGTTCATGTGATTGCAAAAAGAAACCACATGGGAAAGTTCCAAGTTTTGAAATTTTATGAACGCTATTCGATTAATATACATCTTGTAGAAGTGTTCTTCTGATTTGCATTCCGTTAAATTCCAAGGGAATGATTCCGTCGAATATTTGGAATTAAACCAGTATGTCATTAAATAGCTTAAACTATCTTCGATGAGGTACGAATATTTCACTTCATTCGATACAACGTGTAGTGCTTTCGAAATCACTTGTACATCTACTTTTTTATCAATGACAAAACGTAACATGTTCAATAAAGCACGGCTTTGGAAGGTGGCATCAGCGGATACAACACTAGCAAGTAGTAATAAAGTACTTGCTATGGTAACTTCTTTCTTATCTGCTTTTACCTTCTCGTCTATTTCACTGAGAACAATTAATTTATTCGCCAATTCTTCTATTTGTTGAAATAACGATTCTTTCCATTTGTAAAAAATTGCTTTCGAAGAGTACATTTCTCGTATGCAGCTCATTATTTGTAATTGTACACCAAACGAAAAACTATTGAAGGACGATAAAATTCCTTCGATTATTGGCATATGGTCCGATTCATCACATATCTGACGAATATGAGATGGATTAGTAGAAATCATTTCAGAGAGTGATCTAATAAATTCTACATTGCTAGCAAGACCATATCTTTTTTCATACCGGTGCTTATTAAATTGAAACATAATATCCATTAATTTGGATAAATCGCAATTATGATCTATCGCATATTTAAAAAGATATGGTAGAACATTTAATATATAGCGTATCGCAGTTTCGTCTTTGGAGCACTTATAATGTAATTCCACTAAATTTTCCAGTGGTACTTCTCGGTGGTTTTCCCATAATTCATCATTTCCGTATGTTGATAAACATTTTAAAACAGTTATAGCCATCTTGAAATCGACTGTATGCGAAAGATCGTACATATTTATTTTAAGCAAATTGTTCATCAGTTTTACTTGAATTTCACATTTTCCTTCTCCAACATTTGTACAGCATAATAGCGCTAACGCTTTGGTCGCTTGTATTCTAATTATACCTTTATTACAAAAGTTACACTGCCTCTTCTGTGTCGTTTGTTTATCTAAATATTTGCGTCTGCTTTGGTAGGACCCGTAATCGTAATAATCGCTACTTGCTCCATAATCAAGAATTTCATTATCTTCAATGTTCATTAAACTAAATATATTTTTTAACATATCCAGTGTTGCACGTGAAACAATTATCTTCGCCATATCAATATCATATGATGTTCCGTACAATGTATTAAGTGCTTTTGTTACGTGGTAAAGATATGCATATTTACTTTTTGATGGATTTATATTTTCTAATAATGTGTAAGCAATACTTACATAATTTTTCATTGAATGCACAATAGGGATATCCTGAATATCTTCAGGTATTATGTTTAATTTTTTCATCATTGATACAACTTTTGCTATGACTGCAATCTTCACTATAATTATATGAAGATCTTCACTACCATTCTCATTAATGATATCGCATAAACTGTTCATTAAGTGATTTGCAGTGTCTTGCATATACAGTACATGCTCATCTATTTTCGTATTTTCTTGTTCCATATCAGATTCTTTTGTCGCATTGAACAAGTTTTGTTGGTATTTTAATAATAAATAGCATTTTTCGATATATTCGTGAAATGCTTCAGTATTTCGTTCAGCACTTAAGCAATCGCATGAGTCATAAAGATTGTATTCGATAAATTTCGATTGCATTTTACGTTTCGTTTTTAGTGTAGTACAAATTAGTAATAAGCATAATTCATCTATTATTATTTGTGTTGCCATTTTTTGCCAGGGAATATTTAATATCCATTTTATAAGGCATGACCTTACAGAGTTGGAATCCATTGCCGGTGAATTAATATTTATATTAAACACAGCAATATCAGTCGAGAGCGGAAAATATTCACAAAGTACTATCAATGTACGTGCACTCATAATAGACCATTTAATTACATTTGTAACATATAGCTTTAGAAGTGCATTTGGATTTGATTGTTTCTTATTTATTATATAGAGCTGTGTAAGTTTATGTGATGATATTTCGTTTTGATTTAAATTCAAAGATCTGAAATTGTACACTGGTATTAACAAACAGAAAGATCATATTAAAAATAAATTGTTTAATATAAATAACATATGGACGTCTCACCTTAATAAAATATCCCATATTTGATCCCAATAAATACTTGAGTTTTCTATCTCTGACGCGTAATATATTTTTTCATTTATCAGTAAAACAGCAGCTAGTTCATACAAATTGTCCATAATGTTTTCTTCATTGCAAGATAGCGTAAGAAGATCTGTTACAATTTTCAGAAATGGTGAAAAATATTCTGATTGTAAACATTCCGGATACTTTGTAAATAATATTGTTAAGATTTGTACTATAGGCCAAGCTTCTTCTGGATTGTTATCAACAAGCATATCAATAGGGCTATTTAATTTGACAGTAATTTTCCTTCGTTTTGCTGCTTGTACATAGTCGCATTCATCGAACAATCTTCCTTCGAAAATCAACTCCGAATTCTCTAATATTTGCCTAAATACTGGATTATTTACAAATCATTGTTATTAGTACTTTGTAAAATATATTTACTTCCTACTTCTTTTGGTATAAGAATGAACATTACAATTACCTTCGGTTGCAAGGTGTATAAAGCTTTTTGAAAGTATATCTGCTTTCATATCTTTAAGTATCATTAGATATATATTTTTGAGTATTGTGTACCATTTTTCCCAATCATCAGCATGTGCCCCATCCTGTGCTCTACATACCCCTTTAGGATGATGAATCCGAACAAAAAGCAATAACAGTTTATATTTCTCAACAGAGCTCTTTAAGGATATTATGTTTGGCAAAACATTTTCACTAAAGTGACACAGCGCAATCCTATGCCCTGCTGCTATTTGTAGACACACTGTGTTTGTTAGTTTATAGCTTGAATCTGTTGAAATTTCTTCATTTGTCCTCACGTCAACAAAGACCGTTTCTAAAATTTAGAGACCATTCAAATCACACTTCTGTACAAATTTTGTATAGAAAATAGCACATATAATCTTGTTGAATTATGTAATAAATCTTATAATTAAAAAATTCTACAATACCTAAAAATGATAATATATCCTTTACGTGTAAAAGTAAATCAGAATGCAAGCCACCGTACTCAACAACCATTTGCAATGCATCTAAAACAGCCCTTTTACTTGTAACAATGGATAAACGTCTGTACAAATTGATACATATCTTTAGTAATTCTTCCCAATGTTTAGGTAACAGATTCACCTGATACTTTCTAAACGGGAGTATGTATGAAATTAATACATTTACATATGTATCGTGGTAGTATTCATATATTGTTGTTCCCAAAACTTGCAAAATTACAGGCATTACATCGTTGCATTCTAGCAGAGGTACTTTAGAGGAGTTTGCATGTTGAAAAGTTTTTTGTACCAGCACACATGTATTTTGTCGTTCGGCGATTGCTGTTCTATTATAAACATCTTTCCTGGCAAGTCTGTCGGCTTCCTTTTTATAAATATAAAATGGTTTAAGAAGAAATATTTATCTAAAAGAATTGCAGGTAGTAAATTTATTCCCAATCGTTTTCTAAAATTTATACTTACATTCAGCAGTATCTTATGCACTACATTCAATATATACGACCAAGTTACAATCCCTTGGGTATTTGTTTCTGTATTTTGACAAATTTCTTGTATCGCCTCTGCATTCTCGTATAATTCTAGTAGCTCCAAGACGCATTTCTAAATTAAAAACGAACGTCATTAATATTTAAGGTAACTTCATTGTATCATAAGCTCTGTATAAAACGCTAATGTATTTGACGGGGGAATAATGATATCCGAAGTTTCAAAAATGTCATTTTCGCCCGCCTAAAGGTACTTCCCGCCTTAGGTGAAACTTACTTTCCTTAACCAGAAAGGAATGATAGGAATAGTTAAGGTACGAAATTTCTATGATACTAGAAGAAAAATAATGTGGCATGCTACAACAATACGTGTACGTACCTTTTTCTCTGCAATTTTCTTACCACTTGCACTTTTTAATAATTCGTGTATTCTTTCCAGATATCTTGACATCTTAACCAAAATTCAGGCTCCTTTACTGTATCAACACTTCTGAACACCGGCGGGTCGCGTATAGGCACTGTGGAACTGCAGCACCCCCTATTTGCACCTGATATTATCGATAACATTTAATATAACGAGTATTTTTTTTAATTCTTTCTTTATACTTGTGCAATATACAATCCTTAAGCTTAATGTCAGTAGCCATCCCGTAGTTAATGAAAAAGCTACAAAAAATCTTTGTATGGAACTGTGCGATTCAAAGTTCCAGCGGCGTAGTGTTTGATCGTGTGCGCATGCGCAGATAGGAAGCTGCACGCGAGGCTGTCAGGCAGAGAGCGGCACTTTCGCTCCCGCAGTGCCGGATAATGTTTGTCTCCTTTCACACAATTTTAAAACAAAAGCTCAACATTTTCTGGATCAGCACCCATTTCAGCTACGACCCGCCATTGCTTCTGAATATAAAATCGAATAATAATACATTTGTATTACATGTATTTATTTATATTTCAACATGTTTATTATGTAATCGAGCATAAACATTAATACAATGTTACCGATTATCAATGGTTTGAGGCAAGCAGGCAGTTTTTCATTCTTAAATTCCGGTGCCTACAGAAATTACCGCTACGGTAATAATTCCGCGGCAAACTCTTTAAAGCAAAAATACCAGAAATTTGAACCCAAATTTGAATGTGTAACGTTATAAATATATGGATAAAGTAAAATGATCTTAAAATTGATTGGTTTATTAAATGTATTTATATATGGTTCATCCTACCTATGCAGTAATGAAATAGTGCCCCTACATATAAGACCTAGTAACAATAAGGCATTATTGGCATACGCCTATATTAATCCGCAATGTACCAAAGATACGGGGAAATACTGCGTAATTAGTATATGAATATACGTAAAGTATACATATACGTAAATAAGCTTTTATTAACGTGCTCTGATAATATTATAATATATAATCATAATCGAATTTGTCAAGTTAATAATTATATGCGGGCATGTATATGCAATGATCATATTAGTAGGCCTTTTTATGGATGTTTGGATTCGAATATCGATCTTGAATACTTCAGGTCATACGATCTTAATGAATGGAACAAAAAGAAATAGTATGCGGTGAACTTCCACGAAATAATGCTGTAAAGGCTCTGTGAGAAGGCTTATTCGTTATCGGCAATGATTAATGATGCTCGGTTCTTGTGACTAAAGCGAAACGGTTCGCAAAACGTTGAATTGCATAAAATCGGCCTTTGTAAACAGATTATGGTTCATAATCGTTCGCCGGAGGTCGTTTTACAAATGGTCTGGCAACATAATTATCCCATTACGAAAGTTCCAGAGGCACCGAGTGCCAATTGATTGAAACAATCTATGCATTGAATGAATGCATTGCATTCCAGCTACACGTGATGTAATTGAACAGTTCACAGACCGGCTAACGATCATGTTTTCAATCGCAAAACATATATACGTTATTTTATATTGGCGTATGTAAACGTATATATGTACATATGCACGTATACATGCATACATTAAGTGCGAATGTAGATCAATTGCTTTGTCAATGAGAAATATTTGTAGTAAATTTTTAAGTTCTGCAGAAGGGAAGAATGATTGCAAATAAATGTTTGTAATAAATTAGACATAGTTTTACATTAAATTTGGTATAATGAAATTTAACGTTGCTTAATGAAGCAAGTCCAAAATATTACCAATATTTTGCAGCATTCTTTGCACAAAAAATTACTTCTAGCACGAATTTTACGTTTAAAAATAACATTTCTATAGTAAACAAAGTTACTTCCGAGAGTTTATTATCAATATTATGCCGCGGTTCGTATTCCTGCGGTTATATAGCAACATGGAAATACCGTCTCAGGTAACGGCATTGCTCAAAATATGTTTTATCTACATTATACAGGCATATAACGAACATTTTGTAAGTTATATAAAACGTAATCAAAAATAAAATTTAAATATCATATAATAGTAAATAAATTAAACTGGAACATTATTATATTATTATTCAAACTTAATATTTTACCTTTTATTTAATATATCGGTTATAACGAATTTAATACATTAAGTGTACTTCTTACCGAATTCAAGATTTTTACGAAAATATTATAAATGTAATCTACCGAACTCGGGGAACTTTCTTCAAATAGTTCCAGAACCTTCGGACACTCCTAGAACGCATGAATTTCTTTTTTATTTCAACGATGTTTTTATATCCGCAGTATACACGCAAATAGCAAATAATTTATAGGAAATGAGCAAGTTTATTTACGTTTTGCAAACTCGATTCAGCATTGAATATAAATCAAGGTCTGATATAAAAGGAAATCGAAGGATCTTGCAGAAACAAACACGGCACGCACACACACGCTCCCACTGCAAGCCATTCAAAATATCGAAATACTTGCATCGATCTGAAGGATAAAAGTAAAACAGGACGTGTCTGTGAGGAGGAATAAAAAGAGGGAGTTAAATAAGAAATTGCAAACAAGGCACATATTTAGTTTATGCTAGATCAGTTAACTTGGTAAAAACCGAGCACTAACCAAATATAATAGGCTCCAGTTAAACAGGGGCGGAAGGGGGCTACCGCGCCACTTCTTTTAAAGCGCATGCTTGCGCATCCTCCAAGCATTTACGTTTCAGCTACGAAAGCGACGTTTTGGATATTCACCTTCGAGTGCCATTTGCGTTAACTTTCGTCACGAATTTTTTTACATTCATTCTCTATATTGGAAATAGACAGATATCTATTGAACGGTGATTTACCGAAGGCAATTACATCGATATATCGTCTAATCATTGAATTTGGAATATAATTTCGCTAATTAATCGGCTACCTATAATCCTTGAACCTAATATACACATCCCTGAACAAGTCTACTTGCGGAAACAGAAAAAATCATTTGCCAAGTTAGTTTGCACTAGGTATCGTCGGTGTAACAAAAAGTTAAAAACGGAATATCATACGAAATGGGTTTGAAGATTCGCGTTGAATCGCCGAAGGTGAAATATACAGAAGATTTTATCGAAGCACAGTACGAGTATGAAACGACGAACGTGACAGAGGACGACAATATGCAGTATACGGTGAGCATACCAGAATGTTCTTTCTATCCATTTAGTATTCTATTTTTTCTTCTTTTGAAGTTTTCTTCTGCCTCTGTATACATATGTTGCGTTATATAAAATTTTGAAACAAATTATATTTCATATTTTGTATATTTAATATTATTGGTATTTATATAAGTTCGTATAGTTCGAATAGTTCGTATGCCAAAATATTTCGGCTTAAAATTAAAACTATGATTTCATTTGGTAAACAGTAAATATCTTTGTACGTGGGTTTTTCCATCTTTGAAGGAAATTCTTTTACCTGGCATTCTTCGTTACGAAAATGCACTTCTAGAGGGATTCTATGATACAAATATTAATGTAAAACGTGGTATAATTGAAAATAGTATTGTAATATCGAAATATTTCCATTAATAAATAATAGAGATGCACTGAAGAAAAACTTCAAAACTGCCCGCTCCTACTCAAATTCACCGATTCGTTGCTGTCTTCTTTCACAAGCATCCTCTACGTACATTGCTTTTATAATGTATACATATATGCGTTTACATGTCATTTACTAAACAAATTGATTTCATGTGATCAATATAAAGATGAAAAAACGGATTAAAGCATTTAAAATACAATGTTATTGCCGTTCCTTATCTTTTTCCGAAGTTAACCAAATTTTCTTTACAAATTAACTGCGGTTTTCACGAATTTTAACATTTGCAATTTAAATCGTAAATGGATAAATAAATTTTGTAAATGCAGTAATGCAGCAATGCAAATGAACGATAATAACGTTATTCGAATGAATGTTTTAAATATGCTTATACATCAACCTTTTTCATCAGGAAACAGGCGCTGATATTTATTTTGACCAATGCATTTAAGGTTGGAAGGATTTTTTAGAACAAATTGTATAACTACTAAGTTTACTGATTTTGTATTTTAAACATTCTTTTTTAGGGAAAAAGGAACAAATGTAATAAAAAAAAGTCTGAACAGCTGTTCTAAAAGGCTATGATTTTAATTTTGGAAATGAATTTTTCGATTTTTGAACAAAAAAATGATACCTTGTATTGTACACCACTATGCACTAGCAGAAAAAACCTTGGATACAAATATTAACAATTACTATGCGTAATATTATTTCAATTAAACGCATGAAAATAATATATTATAGAATGGTATAATGTGTATTCATTGGAACAGGTGACTCCCGTATCTACAAAGTTATTAATCAGAACTCAACTGAAAGTTCCAAAATTGGGAGTAATGTTGGTAGGATGGGGTGGAAATAATGGCACTACCATCACTGCAGCAATATTGGCGAACAAGCTTAATTTGTCGTGGGAAACAAAGAACGGAATTCAGAAAGCAAATTGGTAGTAATAATCATTTACTAATGCTGGAATTATTTTATTTTTCACTTTGAGATTTTTATACTTGAATTCAATTTTACTAATGTCGTATTATTATTATTTAATCCTAGGTACGGCTCGTTGATTCAGTCGTCTACCGTCCGATTAGGCAGAGGACCCAAAGAAGATGTGCACGTTCCTATATCATGGATGCTTCCAATGGTTAATCCAGATGACATTGAAATCGATGGCTGGGACATTTCAGATTTGAACTTGGCTGATGCCATGGAGCGTGCACTGGTTTTAGATATTAATTTACAAAAACAATTAATTCCACACATGAAAGATATGAAACCAAGGAAAAGTATATATTATCCAGACTTCATTGCTGCCAATCAGGTGAATAACAATTTCGTTACATTTCTTTCCTGCTTGATTTATGGTTACTATTTTATTTTGTTACGATCTTATTGCAATTTTTCATCTAGATTGTATTATTTATGTTTTTACGTTTTTAGAAAGAAAGAGCTAACAATATTATATTTGGCACAAAATACGAACAGTTGGAACAAATTAGAAAAGACATAGTTGATTTTAAAACATCGAAAAATTTGGATCAGTTGATTATATTGTGGACTGCTAATACTGAACGATTTTCAGAAATTCTTCCAGGCATAAATGATACAGCTGACAATCTATTGAAAGCAATTAAAGATGACCATCCGGAAGTTAGTCCAAGTACAGTGTTTGCTGTTGCTGCGGCTTTAGAAGGAGTAAATACAAAATATACTTACTACTGTCCCTCCTATAGTAAGATATTATTTAATTTCGTATTCTATTTGAACATTTCATGTAATATTCCAGTGTACATATATAAATGGGTCTCCCCAAAATACTTTTGTACCGGGAGCCCTGGAATTATCAGCAAAGCATCAAACATTTATTGGTGGGGATGATTTTAAATCTGGACAGACGAAATTAAAGTCTGTGCTTGTAGATTTTCTAGTCTCGGCTGGTATAAAACCGGTATCTATTGTTAGTTATAATCATCTCGGTAATAATGATGGATACAATTTGAGTGCTCCGAAACAATTTCGTTCCAAAGAGGTAATTTACTGTAGCAGAAAACAATGCCACTATTTATCACGATGAATTCCGGATTTATCATATTAATCATTTTAATACAATATTTCAGATTTCAAAAAGCAATGTGGTAGATGATGTGGTACAGTCAAATAGAATTCTTTACGAACCTGGTGAGAAGCCAGATCATTGTGTTGTCATTAAATATGTTCCCTATGTTGGTACGTAAAAGAAGATATACATATGTGTATGTCAGCCGTTATGTATCATCTACTATATACTCTGATTTTTTTTAAATATTGTACTATTTCGTTTTTTAGGTGACAGTAAACGGGCAATGGACGAGTATACATCAGAAATTTTACTTGGGGGGCACAACACAATAGTAGTACATAACACTTGCGAAGATTCATTATTGGCCAGTCCAATTATCTTAGATCTTGTTCTTTTGGCAGAAATTTGCTCCCGTATTACCTTCAAACTAGCGGATACTGAAGACGAATTTTCTGGATTCCATAATGTACTATCTATACTATCGTATCTTTGCAAAGCACCATTGGTGCCTCCAGGTGCCCCAGTTGTGAATGCATTATTCAAGCAGCGTGCCGCGATTGAAAATATTTTAAGAGCATGTCTTGCATTGCCTCCAGAAAACAATATGTTACTCGAACACAAAGTTATTTTCGGCAAACAAATGAAAATCTAAATGAAGCAAACTATTTTCTGAAGTAAGGGTATTATCGTTTGCAAAAGGAAAAGAAAGAGAAGGAACGAACAGTATTACACATGAATAATTTAAGAATATCGAACGTTCCACAACAAGTAATTTTTACAAGATGAAACCAATGTGAAAGTTTAAAAATGATGTTTGCATATCCGACATTTATATTAGGTGTAAAATTAGCAATTCTTGTTGTGTCACAAACACTATAAAACTCGTTTATACATCATATACATCATTTATACCAATTCTATATTATACGATTGTGATATATATCTTTTGTTACACAAATTTAAAAATATATTTTTACAGGAATAGCTACCGTTTTAAATAAAGAGAGCTCGCTATTTTTTTAAATGAAAGTACAGTATAATTTTATATACGAATTTGAATGTAGTTTCATCTAACAAATTTCTATAGATTACTGTATAGTTCCTTGCATTTTTCTTTAACGTAGTTTAATATTCGATCTCAGTATTTAAATATTTGTGATCTTTTTAAATAATTAAATGTGTAATCTTATAGTTTCAGATACCCTTAATGTTTAATAAATACATATTGCGTCGTTTATGAGTCCATATAATGCTTGTAATAAATATGTCTAATAATCTGTAGAATGCACCTCAATATATATGATCATTGGAAAATATATACATTTATTAATTATTTATACATATATCTATTTTTCTTCGAATTAGATATAAACGCAAATATATAAATGTTGCGAATAATATATAACATAAGTAACTGGAAGGGAGTATGTAATATTTAAATAATACTCGTTCAAGTTATGTCGAACATATTTCCTAAAATTATGAAAAATTAACAAACATATTTGTAACAGCACAGTTTATTTATATATTTAATATAAAACATGGAAATTTCCAATTTTATCGAAATCAATGCATCTCGTATTGCGAAATTACTTAAATGAAAACATTTATCAAAAATCCCACGGATCAATGAAAGCAACGGAGTGTGCATTACGAAATTTCAATCTCAATTTCATATCATTGAAACATTCGCGGTCGCGTGTACAAGCAGGTGCGCAGTACCATAGATAAACAACTAAAAGAAATAGAATCAAAAAGCATTCAATTGAATTATAAAATCGTCCTTTCTATTTGCCCTTTACAAATTATATTTTATTGCTAACAATTTACATGTTCGTTAGCTTATGTAAAATTGGACTTGTTATATTTGATACTTGTTAATAGCAGAAGTGCAATCGCGGCCATTCCATGCATATACAAAGCAACGTCATAGCATCGGTTAAGGTTTTCGGAACACAACAGTTGAACGTGGCACGAATGCACAGCTTATTGTTAACTGCGTGTCGATTTGGTTGATTTCGCTGAGAAAAGTTTCATCTCTCGGATTGTAATCTATGACGGTACTTTTATAACATGTATACGAAGTAATGTATAAGAAAATATTCTATGGCTATTGAATGCTGGTCATGAATTTCGGGACTGTAGAATGTCCGTTGCGTAGGCCGAAAATAACATACGCCACAGGCGCCATTAAATTGCGCCATCTGGATATCGTTACGAAGAAATTGTATTAGCACAGAGTTTGGAAAAACTTTTGAATAACGTTATTACTCTTCCCGATAACGAGTATTGTAAGGTAAAATTAACGAATTTAAAAACCGGCGTAACACACACCGATCACGTTTGCGTTATGTACGAACGCCTGGTGTATACGCGGTTCATCTGATTATATTCACTTAACCTCAATTTCAAATGAAAAACGTATACCTGCGAATATGAAAACATGAATTTTATATTTTTATATTATGATAAAAATAAAAAGGCACAATCTTTTTTTTGAAAAGGGAATCAAAGGGACCCTACATTTTCCAAAGAGAAACCGTGAGCTTCACCTGACTGAAAATATTGATAACTGCAGCATACAACACATAACGATAATTAAGAATCGTTCGAACTAATGTTTTATCAATTTCTGTATGCCTCCGGTGAATTTATAATAACGGTATGTACCATGTACAATACTATTGTGCGACATTAAGAGAAAAGAAAAGTGTTGGAAATACGTGCCCAAAGTAGTGTTCTATAAAGAAAAAAAGGGATACATTTTCCTTTTCAATTAAAGTCAGGTAAATCGAATATATTTATTTGTAATGTCAATTTCACGAATGTATGTATTCGAACCATTGAATGAATGAACAATAATATAGTTATTTTTTGTTTCTTTGTCTAGGGTATAGACTTTTTCAAATACTTTGAAAATATAGAATATAATGGAAAAAATTTGAGTACTAATTGTAATAAAGATGCAGCGCATTGAAGTTAATAACAAAGACCATAATTATAGCGAAGTTAAGTTAGATAAGCAACAGCATAGTTCTAGTAATGTTCAGAATGTGTGTGATAATGATATCAAAGCAATATGTAAAACGAGCAAATCAGCGCTGGCGACGAGCAAAGAAATATTTGGTCAAATTAAAGACATAAACGAATTAAAAAAGATAACGCCGCGTGTAAAGTTACTGACTTACGATGCGTCCAGCTTAAACGAGTTAACTAAAATTTCGTTGCATAGTAAAATATCTATGCAGAAAAGATTATCAATATTGGAGCAAACGAAGCAGGAATTGAAGAAGTATTGTAGGACATGCGCCGGTTTAAAGCTTCCACTGGTGGATATTTTTAGCGAAAAAGGTAATCAAATGAGATTAAGTCAACAGATGAAGCACTTGGAGGAGATAAATCAGTACGACAGTTTGTCAACACAAATGTGTATGGACTGTATTTGTGATTTAAAAATGAGTTACAAATTTTTTATGCAAATTAAAAAAGCCGAAGTTAAATTAAAATCTATTCATATTACGTTAACCGATACAGCAGCAAGAAATATGGAGGCGAAGAAAATGCAGCTTACAGAGAGTTCTGACAAACAAGTAGAGATTATTGGGGAGTGTAAAGCAATCGATCCATCTACAAGTAAGGAGAATGATAAAGAGAAATCAATGCCAAAAGTATCAACAGTTTGTTCATTAAAAAAAGAACTAGAACGTTCAATGGATGATGCGAAAAGTGACGTTGTGATCAAGTCAGAAAATAAACATGACATTGAGATTTTTGAAGATTCAGTGGCTCAGCAGAACAGTGATAATGAATCTATCGAAGAATTTGATCCTGATGATCCACCTTTTCAACCTGATACTTCAGATTCTGCAGAGTCCGATGACGATGACGACATAGACGTACAATCATTGAATGTAAGGAAACGAAATGCACATCAGACAGAAAATATGAAACGAAGTTCCCAAGCAGTTCTCATATTCGATGATAATTCAGATTCGGAGGGCAAGAATATTGACTCTAATCAAACGACGTATAACTATGACGCGTGTCTAGGAACATACATTAAAGTGGAGGACATGGAAAGTAGTAATCGTTCCACAGAAACGCACAGCGTAATTAAAAATGAATCTTTATGCAATAATGAAAGTACAAAAGAAGGTATGAAACAACCGAATATATTAAAACGAAGACTTTTATTGCAAAATGAGGATTCTATTGGTGAGTCTAATATATCTGATAAAAACGGAAGTCATACGGATATTAAAGTACAAAGACTAGATGTTAACAATTCAGTCAACATTAATGCGAACCAAGAAGATGGCATCATGTACGTTACTGTGAAGGGATCTAAGCCAAATGAAATATTATTAGTGAAAGTAAAGAAGATGGATAAACCAATAGAGAAAAAAGATGATAAGTCTGCTGGGAAAAAGAACTTTGAGATCAAGCCTATGGAAAAGATATTTAAAAAATACGAAACCCTAGTTACGAAGGATAAAGACTTATTTCCAGAACGAACAAAAAAGTCGGAAATTAGGGAGCAAATTATAGAAGAACAAATAGAGGAGTACAAAAAGAAGCGTGAAAAGGTGTTGGGAGGACATGCGAATATTTCTCTCTCTTTGAAATCCGAGGAAGCACAAACTCGTTACTTTAAACGCAATGAAATTATGGATAATCAAAGGATGCATGCAGAAAATGATTGTATTGAAGACATAGATTTCGACAACGACGATAATGAAGACAGTATAAACAGTAAAATTGAAAATGATATTTCCGAACTTGAAGAACCACTGAAGGAAAGGTCTACTAACGAAAGGACGTATGTAAATACTGAAGAATATTTATCGCGTTTAGCGAAACTGAAATTGAAATGGGAGGAGGCCAAGAAAAAGAAAGAGTCTCTTCAAAAGGAACTTGACGAATCTTATATGGAAGGAAATATTGAAAAGTTAACAAGAATTTTGGGGGAGAAAGAAAAGAACTTGCAAGACTTTCAAGATTATTTAAAGCAACGAAAAATTGTAATTACAAGATTAAAAGATGAGGATATAATTTCGCTTTACGAGGATAGAAATAATGCAGTGCTTAAAAACAGTTTGCCAGATTTGATAGATGAGAGCCAACCTGCGGATTACATTCCGGAAGAACATTATCTGGAATGCGATTATTGCCCGGAAACTTTCGCGTCTAAGGAGGTTCTAGAGGAACATTTAAAAATGCACGATTATAAAATTATGCACTTTTGTGAAGATTGCATGGAAGAATTTCCAACGAATAAGGCAAAAAGAAGTCATAACGTGATTTGTATAAAAAAGTTACTATGTAAATATTGTGACACAATATTAGATTCTAAAGGGAAGAAACGCCAGCACGAACAGAAACATTGCGATAACATGTACGGACAATTATGCGATGTATGCGGGGAAAAGTTCAAGCATCAAGGGACATTAGATCAACACGTAAAGACACAGCACATGAGCTGGGAGAAGATATACCAATGCCCAAAGTGCCCTAAAAAGTTCGCTTTTAAACAAAAACTTAGTTTTCATTTAAAATCTGTCCACACAACGTTGAGGGCCTATTTATGCGAAGATTGTGGAGCGGATTTTAAAAATCCTGCAAGCCTTAGACATCATAGAATACGTAAACATCAACCAGTCGGTAATAAAAGGGAATGCCCTGTTTGTCATAAGTTAGTACCGTTTTATAGTCTCTCTAAGCACATGCATACACACAAAGCATACACTATTCAATGTCCGCATTGTGACAAAATGTTCAAAAATAGTTCAACATTAAAGCAGCATGTAAGAATTCACGAGGATCAACGTCAATACCGTTGCGACACTTGCGGAGTTGGATTCAATAGGAGAGATGGCTTAAGATTGCACATGAGAGTTCACGAAAAAACTGATAGCAGAGGGTTGAAGGAATGTTCTTGTCAAGTGTGCGGGGAAAAATTTCCGAACCATTCGACGCTCGTCATACATAGAAATCGAGTTCATAAGGATGGTAGACAGTACACATGCCACATATGTAACAGATCGATGATTTCAACGAGATCATTAGAATGGCATATGTCTCACATACACAACGAATCTCTTCCTGGTGTTGTTAAGGAAGATATAGATGGACCGCTAGAAAAGAAGAGAGCGTCCTGCTATCATTGTAATAAGACATTTAAAACAGAAATGATTTTAAGAACTCATATTAAAAACACTCATATGGAGAAAGACCCAATGAAGTGTTTAGATTGCGAATTAACATTCACTTCTGAAGTTAGATTGAGGCATCACATGATGGTGACGCATAATAGATTAGAAGGAACATTACCGTGTCCACATTGTCCAAAGAGGTTTGTAAATCAGCTCAGGCTAAAAACTCACATGATATCTCATTCTGAAGAGAGGCCGTACACTTGTGAAATTTGTGGATTTAACTTGAAAACTAAGATACAGTTGATTAAACATCATCAAAATAGGCATAGCGACGAAAGACCTTTACAGTGCCGATATTGCCCTTGGAGATGCAAGCAAGTTAGTGCTCTTGTGTGCCACGAAAGAACTCATACCAACGAACGACCATACTCTTGTAGCGTATGTAGGCAGCGTTTCAAATATTTAGGCGATAAGAATAAACACGAAAGACGACACGAAAGTTTAGGCGGGTCAGGATTTAAAAGGATAGTACTTGGACGAAATATTAAGGCCAAAGTACAAGAGGATTCATCATGTTCCGAACACGAGCAAGAAGGTTTAACTAATGCGGAATCTCAAGTTCCTGAAGGGGAATATCAGGAACAAACAGATGAACAGTTCGAAGATGAACAGATAGTGAAGTTTGAAGAACAGGAAATAGTAAAGTTCGAGGAACAAGAGATCACAGAAGAGTACGAACAAGTATACGAACAGGTAAGCGTATTTCTATAATTCTACATTCTGATAGTGGCTTAACTTCCGATAACTTCATATATGTACATTTTATCAGGAGTACGAGGAGACATCCAGAGAGGCATCAGATGCAGCAGAAGTTATAATGCATATGGAAGATACTACTGTTTACACAGAAGAAGTGACTGCGGATAATATTGAACCTACAGAAATAATGGCAGACGAAATGATGACAAGCGAAATATTACAATCAGGTGCTGTCGTACATTTACAACAAGAGGATGATTCGGGGAAAATACAAGTAATCCCAGTGATGTTATCCTTACCTGATCTGTCCGATGGAAATACGGAAGTCAATTTAGCGACAGCATCCATCATGTATAATAATTGAATGAAATATCGTACTCTATATTTGCGATACGCTTTGTAAAAAGAAATGACTTTTAACGATTTATGTGGTAATCATACATTAAAAAATGTTTATTTGGTATAAAGAAGTAGGGACTAAAATACATTCCTGTAGATCCAATGTCATATTCTGAAGTGTATATTATCGTTTAGTACACATAGATTTCATTCATGCTTGGATATTAGCACGCTCGCTACCACCGTTTAATGGAAAAAGTGGCTATCCATAATATCTAGGTTCCAACTTTCATTTTAATCTCTGTAACAGATATGTGACGCTGGGCCTTGGATACATGACACACGGTAGCGAACGTGTCAATAATGTATCTAGTGATAAGCATAGCTATTCCCTATTGAATCAGCAAGTTTGGAAGATTATTTTACTGTTTGAATATGTTACTTGTCAAACCAAGCTTAAGGTTGTAAAAATAATGATATAACAAATTTTATCTTCATAGCGCTTTTCAAATACAAAATTCTCGTTTAAATATAAATGATAGAACTATCTGTAGCATGCAAAGTATTTTGTACAAATCTATAAAAGATGAACAAGTATTTTACTTCGTAATACAAATATAAATTTCAAGACGAATATACTAACATTGTTCATATCCACATGCCTATTCGTAAATTCGTTTACGATTCAAATTCATTTGTTTTCCAGTTTTTATTTCTAAAGTTGTTCAAGTACAGAGACAATATAAAAATTATTGTCGATTAAGGAGAAGTATTTTTGATTCTTGCAGAATTCTTCCTATATATGTTGGGAAGATCTCACGAGCATGTAATGTATGATCATACGTTATGCGATTATGCGACGGATGCTCAAGCGCTATTCGGACATAACTTAGATATAAGGAATTTTGTTTGTTTCGTTTTATAATAATGTCTCCTTACAGTACAGTAAATTAGAAACATTTTTACTAATAAAACATTTCTTTCATTATAGTTGCAAAATTGCAGTCAAATTTATTATTATTTATACATTACAATTATTTTTCTTTTCGATACATTTCACTGAAGAATTTGGCCATCTTTAAGACCATTGTAAATATATTGCACAAAATTACTGAAATTTGATCGCCGGGAATATTTTCTATTTTTCACATACTACAAATAAGTTATGTAATTACATATTTTAGTTCATTTTCAATTAAGACGTAATGTCACATTTTAAATTTTATTTATTTTCTCGTATTATTACATTTCTTCTGTAATTCATATCTGTATTTTACTGACGATAATAAAAAAATTCAAATGTCAAATACTATTGTATTTGATAGTTTATATAATATTTGTAAGTATTTGTATATCTTAGCTATACATAAATGTTTATTAAATTTACATACAAATGATACATAATTCATTTTACGGATCATAGGATAATGTACATTTTAAATAGGTGCAGTAACAAAATCATATTCATGTCATATATATTCTTATAAAATTTGTATGGAAAATACAATTGAATTTTGTATTTGTATGAAGTAAAATTAACGTATATACAATATACGTTAAGAACAAATGTAAATAGATATTAACTTATCTAATACAATGATAAATACTGAAGTCGCTGTGCTGTACAAGAAGAATGTACAAATATACAAACGTATATTATTATTAAAATTGTCTTAGTTTTTAACGTTTTCTTACTTATTTTTTCGTAACATTGAAAATATTCATTTTATTCTAATGAACATGTCATTTCAGAGAATCAATTAATCTCTAACGAATTTTTTCCATCGATATTTCACTTGTCTAGATTTTGATAATATTGTGCAAGAACAGACCATGCTTTAGGCGACATAAACCCATCAGGTGGACTTTCACCTGCCCTTGCTAAACCTACGAAAGAATATTGTATTTGAAACTGCTATTTTATATAAATTAATACTACAAGTATCACAGTGCATAGAAATTGAAGTATTCTATAAAAGTATAGCACGTAATTAACTAACAGCTAATAATACGTACAACGCATTTTTGTTCCCGATATAAATTGAAAATCTTCTTTCCGCTTTTCGTCATAAAAGGCCATTTTTTTCTGCCTCTTATCATATGCTGCAACTTTAAACGGTATGATTTCCAAAGTTTGCAGGCCTCGGGCTATTGAAAGAACTCGAGCACCATGAGTAGGATCGTAGAGATTTCCATCGGGTGTTTTAGTTTTGTCAGGATGTGGAATTCCAGCAGGATCTCTTCCAACAATGTAAAAGTTCGCTCCTGCGTTCATTCTGGCCTTTGCATGCCACTGTACCTTATGAAAAGGAAGCCAATGTTTTCATAACAAACATAATGTACATTTTTTCATTTGACCCTTCAGTACATGTAGATTACAGTATGCTGGGTAACTACATTTTTAAGTTTACCTCTACTGGACCAGCATACATCATTGGACTTGGAAAAATTGCTAGCAGTGTTGAACTAGCATCCAAAACTCCTTCACTGAGTATAGCTTCGTGTTGTAGGATTCTAGTATGTAAAGGAACATCATCGTCTTTTGTCCAACCACCTAAAGGATGCAATAATAGTACAGGATTTTTGAAACCCCTTTCTTCTAATAACCGTTTTCTTGTGTCCTGTAAATAAGCAGTTAAAGTAATTACATAAATGGTTTTGTTACACGAACATGCTGTACGTATAGGAAATTAGGCGACTTCTTGACGTACTTGCATCAATAACGCATGACCATTGTGTATAGGATTCCGTAGTTGAAACGCGAACACAGCATCAGCTTTCATTTTCTTACATTTCGCTCTAATTTCATTCGGTGTAAGCCGATATTTGTCTAGACCATCGTGCCATCTGATTCTTTTAAGAACTTCTATGTCACCGCCGACCAGCCAATCTCCAGATTCGTGAATCATTTTTACATACGGATGGTTCAAATTATTCGTACCAAATTGCCATCCGCATCGCTCTTCTTTCCTATGATTATAAAATTCCGGCCTACGCAATATAGCAACTGGTTTACTTTTGTATTTCAATGTAAAAGCTGAAAGTCCATCTAGGCGTTCCTTATCTTCTGTGTGTAACGCAAGAACTATGGGAACAGATTGATTAATTTCTTTGTCACCGTCAACAAGACATTTTAAATGTTGAGCCTGGAAAATATAGATTTGATATTTTACAATTATAATATCGATAATTATCATCTTAATAGCTACTTCCTATAATTAGTTATTGTTCTGTGCTTCTTTGTATTTTCTATAAATACCTGGAGATATTGATCTTCTCTCATAAATCCAGTAAGAGGAGCAGCCCAACCTTCTGCTAAAATCTGGAGCCATTGTAAATTTATTACGCTAATTTCTAAGCTCTGAAGTGTAGCTGCTTCAGTTTTGGCAGAAGATATTCGTGATTCTGCAATGAACAACTCCCGTATTGATACGGTGGGTTTTTGAAGCGCTGGTATAATGCACTGTTTCTCCAGAAGATCAATAACGGTTGCAGCTGATTCTTCTGGAGTACAGTTTTCCGTGATTACCACTAAATCTGGATTTACTGGCCTTTCGTACATTTGATCTATTCCAGTAAAACCTTTGATCGCGCCCTGGCGTGCTTTTTTATATAATCCTTTTGTATCCCTAGCTTCGCATACATTAAGAGGCGTATCAACGAATATTTCGAAAAATGGGAGATCTGACATTTTATGAATCTCCCTTGCCATTTGCCTATCTTCTTCGAACGGGGACACAAAACTGCATAAACAAATTTGACCGCTATCAGCAAATAATTTAGCCACTTCTGCAACCCTCCTTATGTTTTCTTTTCTATCTTCTTTGCTGAAACCAAGGTTGCAGTTTAAACCACTCCTTACATTATCTCCATCGAGTCCGTAAGCAGCAATTCCATGATTAACTAAAATAGCTTCAACTTGGAAGGCTATGGAGGTTTTTCCAGCGCCAGAAAGACCGGTCAACCAAACTGTGCATCCTCGAAACCCCCTTACGCTTCCTATTGCTAGGCCACGGTTCGCTCTTGAGACATGGTGAGCTTGTTCTGATACATTCGAGCATGTCTATAGGACAGAATACAATAATGAATTTTCAATATTCTTAAATATCATTGCGCTTAGATAATTTTGTTTAACAAACAAACATTAGCGTCATGTAAATGTAAACCTTTATTATGACTACTGCAAAACAAGTAGTCCATAGAAGAAATTTAAGTGTTATTATAAAATGTTAGATAGTTCAAAGCTTTTGAACATGACGATTGATAAAACAAAATTTACTTTCTTATTCGTCTTTAATACAAAAATGTATTGAACAATAATAATAACAAATTTAAGGAATCAAATAAAATATCGTGTAACTTTTTATTTAACGTATAATTCAAAACTTATTCGACGAACTCGTGCTAAATTAAAAATAGAAAGACGCAAGCAAATATTTTTACAACATTTCTAATTGACTGAAAATCGAATATTCTACATTATCCTTTACATAAACGATGTCCTTCTTCATTATTTATTTATAAATACAATTTTTGTCTTTGCAATGTATGCTGCAAGATAATTTCTTCATGATTAATTAATCCTAAATATCTGTTTTACAAATAGATATATGTATATATATATATATTATTTTTATTTTAATAAAACAGTAGATTTAAAATTTCGAACACATACACACACATACACAGTTACGTCTTGATAAAACTGCGAATAGTAAAAAACATAGATAAATGTTTAAATTATAGAACTAATCAAATATTCAATGTAAAGTGTCCTCCAGTTAATACGTACCGTCATTATTCGTTTATTTGGAATTTCAGTGGTTGCGTTTGACATAACTGTATGATACTTTGCGATTCGTATTATTTATATATGGGCGCTCATATATACGTGGCAAATTGAGTGTGTACAACAGAAATTGAATTTAATAAATATCTAATAGGAAAACCTAATTTTGCTAAACGTCAAAAAATGTGTCCCGGTCGTGTTACTGTAATTTCATGTCTTCGAACGGTCGTCATTAATTAAAAATATTGAAAACTCCGATAAGGTGTTCACTGCCACATTGGCAGACAGTTTGCGGCTAAGGAACACGCTCTAACGGTATACTGCAAACCAGTTCTAGACACTAGCGCTATTCAACATTAATTAATCATAATTTCAATTTGTGCCACTTTTTATTTATTTACTGTTCGCCAGCTGTTGCGTTCGAAAGAATGTTCACATTTAACATTATTTCAAGAACATAACGTTATAGCATCGTTCGTTTTACGAAATTCATTTAAGTCCGACACACTTTTATATTTTTGTCAATGCTTCGAAGATCGACCCAATATTTCTTAAACACAAAGTTCTTTCTTGCTCGTGTACTGTAAGTAATTGCGAAAGCAATTGGCAAATGAAAATCATTAATTTTAAGATATTGTTAATGATATTTTCCGAATATTATTGAGACTAGCTTGAATAGCGCGCGTCGCGTGGCCGCCATTTGCAAAATTATTTCGAAAACATTTCTAAAATATTAACCAACTTCTTAAACTTGGTAGTAAAAGTAATATAAGGATTCGAAGCATTAAATATCCGCTAGTATCGTATTTAAAGGAAAAAGAGCAATTTTTATTTTAATACCACTTTTGAATATAGGTAAGAGAGGAACGCGAGTAGTTTCAAGCAGATCTTTATAGATGGCGGTACTGTATAGTTGAAATTTGAGCGTGGGTAAGGCAGGGACACGAGTAGTTTCAATCACTTCTTTATAGATGGTAGCACTTATTTTCTTTTTATTTTTAAAATCGCTAGGTTACTACAAATTTAGGAGGCTGTTATTTTTCGAAGATTTCTTTGTTAGATATTTATATTCGATTAGCACTATTTTATTATTCTTTCTATTTTCAACCATTTGTATGTAGGAAGAATTTCGTATACACGAAGCAACGTTATTAGAAGATTAATTTATTATAAAATTACATAGTATTAATGGAAAACATAATATTATTTAATACTATACATCGATGTTTATAGATTTATAAATATAATATAACATATATAAACTATATAACCGATAAAAGAATAAGATCTAAAAACATTGAGCTAAATTATAATCGGCGTGTTTTAATCTTATACTTGCCCTCTTTTGATTTTGTATCTATTGTATGTTGTACATTCATGTGCAATGTATTTGGATGATTAGGAAAATAATATACTTGAGCATTGATATTCGATATATCTGTTGGATTACACTTCATAGCGACCGAATACATTGGTTCCCCAACAGATCCAAAAATATCATCTATATAACCCAGCAAAGCATATTTCGATTTGCCAGTGTGCAAATCTGTGTGAAATAAGAATAAAGGAGTTCCAATATATAGAAGAATATCAGCAGAAAAGGGTTTAACAATCACTATGCAAAGGGATGCAATAATATTCTTAATTCTTCCTACAAGAAGTTCATTTTTTCTTTCGTTCGATTCTATACGAGACTGTATTTTCAATCCTTCGAAACATTCATTTATCCTGAAAGTATACAAAAAGACGTAAATTTCGTAATAAAATTCGTAATCAACCTAACTTACCCATCCATTGTTTCGTCTTCACATTTTGACGATAATAAATCGTTTACCATAGTAGATGCATGCAAGTCCGAGTTACAAATTGTATTTTCGTTTCTACTGTTCTTCAAAAATTTATTTAACACAATTGCTTCCATACTTCGTTTAAAATACGTTATCTTCCCTATGTCTCACTTGCGGAATGATACCTGTTTTAATGTAGTTGGAAACTTATATAAATTCACAAGTGTACGCAGAAGGTTGAACTAGTAAACAAATAAAAATGTCCTAATGCATGAACTTGACACATACACTTAGAGATATATAATACACAAAGTTATTTGTTTCTTTCCCATAACAGCATATAATACAGGGCAATCCGCTCGCTAGTGGACACAAATACAATGCTGCTAAATAACAAAAATGTATTGTTCACGTAATCTTTACAATTTCTAGCTGTACATTTTGCTCAAACAGTAAAAATTATTGTGCAATGCATTGAACATTGTGTGTGTAACGGTTCATTTTTCTTAGAAATATAGGACGCTCCTTAATTCATCACTCAGACATAATTACATTCCTTCATATATATTTCTTATACATTTATCCTTTCTTATTCTTTAATTCCCACAATCCATTTCTGACAAGTCTTTGGGCCACATCTTTGTTTACGCGTGGCATAAGAGTGTTCCTATCGTTAATTTGTTTGGCGCGTGTCATCGACTTCTTTAGACGATCGTTCTCCAGTTTTATCTGATGCCGCGTCGGATCGACACCTATTCGATTAATAGAAATTAACATAAATAATTATAGATCGTAACATTTTATTATCAAAATGAATACAAGTCTTCTGGTGTTTCTTTTTCAATATCTTACCTTCGGCACGCAAATACATCCAGAACAAACTATTCAAACAATAAGACATCAATAAGTTGTGTTGAATCTTATCCGTATTAGAAAGCTTCTCGTAGACTTCCGGATCTGCAGCAAGTTTAATCGTATCTTCGATTCTCATCGTTGCGTCGCGAAATTGTTGAATTTTTGCAATGACATCCTTGTCATGGGCCAATTCTTCAAAATCCAAATCCATATTTACTTCGCCAAATTACAATTCTATCGTAGGTGTAGCGCGTATAGCGATTATCGAACTAAACAATCTCAATTGCAATGGCTCAATAGAAAAATTCTCATTAAGCTCTGCCCACGAACAATGCACATAGATATACCATTCGCTATGACATTCAGAAGTTATATTTGTCAAAAACGATATAATTTATTATGTGTATCGCAATGATCAGTCATTTCGAATAAAACTGTAACAATAGTTAATATCATGATTTTCTCGTAGAAATACTCAATTGTCCATATGTACATGTAGAAATTCTCAAAGTTAACGAAAAATATAGGAAATAAGAAATTCTCTAAGCTCTAGGGAATAATTCTGTACAGAAATGCGTACATTTGACGTCTCCCTTGCCGTTAACTCATGGTGAATCAAACAGCTGATTCCGTTCTATGGTGGAGCACATGTGCGGTAGTATGCTATAATATTAAAGTTTTTTCATGCAAAAGTAATGAACTTCTGATAAAAAGAAAGGCATTCGTTCAGACATTACGGGAAACATATCGTGCATAATATAATTGAGTGTGCAATGAAAATGAAAGTATAGTAAGTTCCTTTTTTGAAGAAATTTTTGTGTAAGAAAAATGGCTGACCGTGATAGCGCATCTGAAAGCGACTCGAGCTCGATTGACGGAGGACCGATAATGATGCCGCCGTCCCCGGTAACCAGAGAACAACTTCAAAAACGAATTGAGTCCCTTCAACAGCATACTCGAGTTCTTAAAGTTGAACTAGAAACCTATAAATTAAGAGTAAAAGCATTGCAAGAGGAGAATCGTGGTCTTCGCCAAGCCTCTGTCATTATAGTAAGTTGCTTGTTATATTTTACCAAGTTAATAATATGTCGATATATTTGTCTATTTATTCTGCACGCCCCGTAAACGCAATGTATTCTCGAATGTTCATCTTTAATATTCGATCTATATCGGTGATAACACTGGAATTATTTATTTAACATCAAAAGAAATGTTTTTTATATATGTATAATTTTTTTTTAAGTGCTCTCGACATTTTTACTTTCGTCGATATTCGTTATACATCTATCCACTATGCCTGTGTTTCAAGCAACTTTTAAAGGAATATCTCGTGATTTGTTAAATATCTCTGGCACTGATACTTAATGCAAAGCATAATTCCAAGTTCAAATCCAAATTGCATACCTTATGTAACTATGTTAGGTGTAAGAAATAAAGTCATCGATCATGAAATTTCTTTATTAAAGTAATACATCCTTAATATAATACTCATTTTATAAAGTCTCATAGTGATCTTTGAAAATTTTAATCTCTACAAATACATGCAGTCAATAAATAAAATTATTTACCATTATAGCTTATTAAAATTCATGTTAATTTTCGGAGAAAAAATTAATCTGCGACTAATTTAATGAATAAATAGAATTTTGTGAATATGTGTTGAAGATTGTTAGAATTCGGTATTAATACTTCGCTGTTCCATTGAATTATATTATAGCAAGCTAAAGCTGAACAAGAAGAAGAATTCATAAGTAATACGTTATTAAAAAAAATCCAAGCACTTAAGAAGGAAAAAGAGACATTAGCGCATCATTACGAGCAAGAAGAAGAATGTTTAACAAACGATTTGTCAAGAAAATTGAATCAATTGCGTCAAGAGAAATGTCGACTGGAACAAACGTTGGAGCAAGAGCAAGAATGTCTTGTGAACAAATTAATGAGAAAGATCGAAAAACTTGAGGCTGAGACACTTGCAAAGCAAAGCAATTTGGAACAGTTACGCAGAGAGAAGGTAGAACTTGAAAATACACTTGAGCAAGAGCAGGAAGCATTAGTAAATAAATTATGGAAAAGAATGGATAAATTGGAGGCGGAGAAACGAATGCTTCAAATAAAATTAGATCAACCTGTATCAGATCCTGCTTCACCAAGAGAAATTAATAATGGTGATACTGCTACTAGTCTAAGCACACACATTCAAACTCTAAGAAGCGAAGTAGCCAGATTAAGACATACATTGCTCATTTCGCAACAAGAACGTAAGATCTTGTGTATTGTATTAAATATATATATATATATATATATATATTTATTTATTTTATCCGATAAGAAAGTAATGATGATTAATATAGTGTTATATTATTCATGCTAGATACGGAGAAGATGCAGCGGTATGTAAACGAGGAGAAACAAATTCGGGAAGAGAATTTAAGACTTCAAAGAAAATTACAGCTGGAAGTAGAGCGCCGTGAAGCTTTATGTAGACATCTTTCTGAATCAGAATCTAGGTAAATAATTGTATTATATAAACCGTGAACATATTATTTGTTTGACTGAAAACTTCATGTATTTGTTAGTTTGGAAATGGAGGAGGAACGGCACTACAATGAAATTGTGATGTCCGGTGGAAATATAAGAAATCGTACTGTTTCTAGCCCAGTGCCGTACAATCCTTCACCTAGTTCCTCTAGACCGCTAAGTCCAGGTAATCATACAATGCAACCATTCCTATGTAAAAATAAAATAGATTATTGCATATTCCTTAAAACATTCTTTGTTTTTAATAATAAGAGTACGTTTACATATTTTCCAAGTAATACGTATTCTTTATGTCTAGGTTCATCGAACAGAGAGGGATTCAATGCGAACCGATGTTATGCTTGTGGTCAACCTACCACTGTTCCATTCGCTAGTTCATCACCTCCCTCTGGTGTAAGCTATACTACATCGTTGGTTATTAATGGATTGAATACATTAATTGCATTGAATAATGTAATCATTCACATACAATATTTAATTTAAACAGGGACACGCGGTTACATCATCCAGTAGACGCACATCGGATAGATTTGTTAAACCTGCGATTCCACCAACTATTGTAAGTCCTAGTGGCCCACCAATCGCTACTAATACAACTACAAATGCAACTGGAGGATCGCCAATGGATATTACAAAAACATAAGTCAGTTGAATTCATTTAAGAACAAATATTTCATTGTGTATTCGTACAAAGTACTTTTCTTTTTTGTTGATACATTTTCCCCTATGTGATTGTATATTCAAGGCTTATTTTAGAATGAATTTCACTTTTTTAAATATTTTAATCATTTTTTACACTTCTAGTGCAGTGCGTATAAATTAATTACGAAATATCTATAACAATAAATATTCTATACAATTGCTCTGTACTGCGTAACAAGTCGCTTAAATATTTCTAATAATGATACGGAACAGTATTTATTGAAAAAGAGAAAAAAAGGAAAGTAAAATAATCACTTGTAGCAATCCTGAGCTGCTTGAAAATAGCCTACCTAAACTAAAATTTAAAAAAGGGTCGCTCTTCTATTTTCTTTTATATTTCAATTTTGTTCCAAATAGTCTAGTGAATGCTTTCCAGTTCTTAATGGAATAAAGTGAAGAGAAGGATTATATATAAATACATACGTATATATTTTTTTTTAATTTAATTAATACTTAGATAATAGGAATGAATACTTTTCTAACGGTTACTGTGTAACTTGTTTCAATTGAAATAATTCATTTTAATATTAGTTCTTGTAAAATGACTATGTGACACAATATAGTGAATAATAATATAATATTCTACAAATCGGAGAATCATAATTTTATACAATTAACATTTATGACGAAACTAGAAGAGCGAGATAATATTTACAATTAATACGCCTTGAAAATAAATATGCAATTGTGATTAAAAAAAAAGCGATTAATGAAAATAAAAAAAAATAAAAAAAAGAAGAGAAAAAGAAAGAAATAGGAATTCCGAAATATCGTAAGTTATTCTTTATTTCTTTTTCGTAAAACATTCTTTCTTTTGTAGTGTTTCAAATGCGATTGATTCGATACTTTTTTTTGTATACAATCACATAATTTAAGTATTTCATATATAAGCATTTATGTGCTATGTTTGAAATCAACATAACTAATATTATAAAGGTAACATCTACATGACATTGTTCCATTTAAATGCAGATATGTTAAATGTCTAAAAGCAAATTGTCCTAACACGTAGGAAACTAATTTTGATTTCAAGTTATAAGTACTTATTTCATTGTGGCATGTAAAACATGCCGAGCTATATAACGAGTATAACGCTTGTTTTATTTGGAAAATTTACTTACATCGGTTTTCGACAATATTTTCGTTAAACATTGCACCACTCTATTTTGCGTTTTAATCCTTTCGCTGTTTAGCCCGTACGATATACGGGCAGAGCAAAGATCGGCCTCAATGTTTAATACATCTATTGTATCACTTAATCTATTTTGTTAGATTTTTTTATTGGGATACAGAGAAACGTACGGAACGAGAAGTATCTATTCCATTGCATGCTGTACTCATAGTCAGTTTATAAAATGAATTATTAAAAATAACTTTAGAGATATACAAGGAGACGCAAGGGTACAATATGTTTTTTCGATTATTTTTTACATTGCTATTCATTTTAGTGGACAGCGAAAGGGTTAATTATAACATTATTTGCGATTTTGTAACATATGTCATGTGTATAATATATTTTCCGTCAACATTCACATGAATGTGATGAAAGTAAAACACAACAATCTTGTGCTATATTTTATAATTTGAACATTATTATTTACTATTGGTGCTCAAAACTATAAAAATTGTAAGATTTTTGAATTTGTTATTAAAAAAATGTGTTATGGACAACATTTCTGTTCTCTGTCCAGTAATAAAGTAAAAGATATATAACTCAGCTTTTTAGTTCAAAACGATATAAATTCAGCCTTTACATTATAGAACTTCCTATGATACAATTTATATGTATATGTGTAATAATTGGGTATCATATGCGTCGCACTGTTGAAAAAAAAAAGGAAAAAAATGCAAACTAATATAATACGAACGCTAATCGAAAGACGTAAAATTATAAGAATTAAATGATAGATATTTACCTAAAATACGAATAACAAAAATTATCAACTTTTTTTAAGCTTTATAAAATAGATGTTTCACAAATACTCTATACATGAATAAAACATTGTTTGCTACATTATATGAAATTTAGATGTATCGATTGGTATATATATATACGAAAAATTTTGTTAAAATATAAAATTATTACTTATCAATAGTTATATGCAATATATTTCATTATTACGTATTATGTACTTTACTCAAGCTTCTGCGAAATACAGTCACCTTTTTGCTATTATTTCCGTAAAATTTATTGCAATCCTTATTTGTAATGAAAATTATACTACCAATGATTTAATAAACTATTTTAAAATATGATATTTATTTAAATATGTTTAGCAAATACAGCATGTATAGCAAACATTGTATAATTATTTGCATAGCGTATTACGAAAGGAGTAAAAATTTTATATGTACATCTGAGATTTTCATTCGAATATTGACAGTTGCAAGCCAAGTTGTTTTGTATGCTTACCCACCGGGACCCTATTAATTTTATGTATTACAAATTTTTATTTTCTTGTTTTACAAATAACCTAACGCTTTAAGCAGTTAATATTATGTTACATCAATTTTTTTACACGTGAACACAACTAATCTTGCAATTATCACCCACATGAAAAGTGAAATTGCATCTTCTTCATAACTTGGCCAACTTAATAAACTTTGTATCGGCCATAGCGTACCTTTCGGCAGGACTATCACAGGTTTATTTCGGTATAGATATAAAAGTATTATCATTAACAGGCCCTGAAAAATATTATTTCAGTGGTTAAATATATATTATATACCAATAAAAATGAATATATATGAAAGGGAAAAAAAATAAATACTTACATTTAATATACGAAATCCAAAAGTCACAGAAAATTGTACCTTTATTCTGGACGATAGTCTATCATTTGCTAAACATTAAAAATATTATAATTACTTCGGGCAGTTTATGGCCATAAATAATACAAGGAGATATAGAATTTGTACACGAGAAATGTTCAATAATGTGGCCGTTTGTATTTTATTCAATACTTTCTAAGATTCACATATATTGTACAATTATTTTACCTTTGTCCTTCAATACACTTTCTAGTTTATTATATTTACGTTGAAGTTTCGCGTACTTTGCAAACTCGTCAACTATTGATATACTAGTCATTTCCTGTTTCAAACTAATTAATTCATTTCGTAATTCCATGTCATTTTTATTTATCGCGTATAAACGAGATGTTATCTGAAACAATAATAACAAATTCTTAATAAATATAGACGAGATCGTAGAGTTACGATATTTAGATACTTACGTATTTAACTAATATTGGAACAACGTATTCTAGTAAACAGCTTATTGTTGATATTATAAGTAAATTCATTTTATATTTTCGATAATATAAATCTCATATTTCGCAATATGTTTGTTTATGAAACAATTAGCTAAACTGTATAATGCCGCACGTCACTCTTCTTAACCAAAGATCGGATTAGAGGTTACAATATTCACGATAGCGGTTGTCAATCTAAACACATATGAAGACATACAATATAGCAGATGTGCCGGCTTAATTATTCCAGGGTGCCAAAGGAATCGAAAGTTTTAAATTTTTCCTAGTTGGTATACAAAGCGCTATACATATAATATAACAGTATGTCTTACCTCTTAATCGTTTTTGTTTCTTCCATGACCGAACGCAATCTTATTGTGTTTTGCGAAAATTGTAGCACGCGTTGACTGTTAATATGGACACGATAAATTCTACCGAATTTTTAGACGATACGGAACAAGATATATCGGAATCTCATTCTAAACTTCTTGAATCCGTGTCACAACTTGATAAAGGCCAAAGGTAAACAGTATTAACCTATAAATATCTTTCTAAGTATTATCATAACCTATGCCGACTATAATTGGTACAGGGCAAATGAAATAAATAAAAGAGAAAGCAACCCGGGACTTTTCTATAGTTAATATTAAAATTGCCTTAAATCTGCTGGCTCGCGATATGATACTTTATTTTTACATTATTCGTAGGGTGAAAAAGGTAGAGCGGAGTGAACCTACGTTAGAGGTATCGGAGTTTCATCTGGTAAAAAGTGGAGTGTCCGACAGAGATACAGTTCAAGTACATGATTTAGCCAAAGCACTAGGAAAGAAGAGCCATCATCTTGATATTACTAAAAGCGTACATGCTACAAAGAGGAAAGTTCGTATTTTACCAAAACCGTTAGAGAAGCCTGCAGCCGAAAGGGTAAGAATACATTAAATAGTGCAATGGATGTATTCAAATGGAGCTATGTATTCTAAATGAAATTGCTACATCGTTATTTAGATAAAAAGGATAGTTGGTTTTGAAAATACTAAACAAGAATTAAAGAAGTGGAACGCTGTGATAACAAGAAACAGGACAGCCGAGTCTCTTCAGTTCCCTTTAAACAACACATCTATAAAACTAGAGCCAACTACAGAGTTTGTTAAGAGGTTTAGGATTCAATCGGATCTGGAGAAAGAACTTGCTGCATTGGAACCCCAAAAAGAAAATATCGAGCAAAAGGATGATGAATTCTCTTTGACATTGAAGGAAATTGTTATGAGAAGGAAAGAAGCTGCCAAAATTAGAGCGCAACAGGTTTGTGCGACTAGATGTTATAGCGAATGTATTAAAGTAATTTAGTGCACAGAGTCTTTCTGATTTTAGTCTTATAAAGAAGCAAAAGCTCGTCGTCAAGGTAAAATTAAAAGTAAAAAGTTTCATCGCGTCCAAAGAAAGGAGAAGATAAAATTGCAACTGAAAGAGTTTGAGGAATTGCAAAAAAATGATCCTGAAGCAGCATTAGAAAAGTTGGAACAACTAGACCGAACCAGAGCAGAAGAACGAATGTCATTGAGGCATAAAAACACAGGGCAGTGGGCTAAGTCTAAGCAAGTCAAAGCAAAATATGATAAAGATGTAAGTGTATAATCCTTTTTTTTCCCCTTCAAATTATACAGAAATAATTTTCAAAACAGCCAGATTGATTTGATTAATTGGATTTTCATATTACTTTATATCGTTCATTAAATATGGTAAATAATAGTTGAAAATATTCATCAGAATGTTTGAAAGTAGAATTTATTTGTATTTATTAAAATTATATACATTTTTCTATGCATTAGACTCGCCAAGAACTAGCACAGCAATTATCAGTCAGCCGAGAATTAACTCAGAAGATACGGAAATCAGCTGATAGCGAAGAAGACGAGGACGATAGTACACCTATGCAGCCTCTACCGAATGACAAAGAAAATCCATGGATGGGTAATGTTGTAACTGGATCTGAAATAACTGATTTTATTGATAGTTATCGAAAATATTGGGACGATCCAACGAAACAATCGAAAAACCAAGATGCAAATGTTAGTACTAAAAACAAAGTTGATGTTAAACAAGTGGAAACTTCTACAATGGACACAGAACCTCTTAGTATTTTAAAAGGTATTACTGAAAATGTAGTTAGAACTATTCAGTGAAAATTGCAACCTTTGTTAATAAATTTTATACCTTCCAGATAAAACAACAAGGGAGAATATAAATTCTTCGGAAATTCAAAATATCAAAGGAACACCAGACACAGGCAGTCTTCGTAAACAGACTATTCCATCAACAAATTCACATACTATTTCGGAAAGTATGTTTACATAACGTTTTCAAGCTTAGGCACATCGTTTAGATTACAATGACAAGTTTGACAAATGCTGTTTTTGTTTTAGACGATACTACATGGACCATAGACTCATCTGAGCACGAAAGTTCTAAAGAAGATACTGAAACAAAATTGAAATCAACCACCGAAAATAAAAAACGAGACTCGAGGGTTAAAGTAGTGAAAGATACATTGACAAAGAATGGCAAGAAATCTAATAAAACGGTTAAATCGCGGAAAAAAGATATGAGTAAAGTTACAGCCACTTCTAGTTGGAATGTCGAACCCGCAGAGGATAATAGCGTAAAAAGTGTAGATAAATCTTTCTCATCTGTCGCTCCGAATAGTGAAAAAATAAATAAAATATTTGAATTCATGGAAGACAAAATTCAAGATCAAATTAAATCGAAGTTGAAGCACGTAACACAAAACTGTGACAACGTGAAGAGAAAGAGAAAATCTAAAAAAGTCGTGGTCGACAAGGATGACTTTGATGGGCTTGAAATTCGATCTAAAAGACAAAGACCTATATTAGATTCAGGCTTAAGTGAACGTACCACTGAAAATAATGTGGATTTAAATACCCAATTGGGTAAAGTTAAAGACATTAAACATAATAATACCTTGTCTACATCTAAACCAGATAAGTCTCGAGTCGAAATAGATCCGAATATGTATATAAAGATAAAACCGAAGCAATTAAATACGGATCTTCCACTTGATATTACCGGTGGTGATGATGTTTTGGATAACAGTGAAGATGAAGATGAAAGGCGTAATATAGTTAGCGAAGCCTTTGCTGATGATGACGTTGTAGAAGAATTTAGAAAGGAGAAGAAGGAAGAGGTAAGATTTTGTTTAAAAGTTAATTTGCAGAAGAAGCACCTTTTCAATATTCGTTTGTATTTACATACAGGTGGAAAAAAATCAACCCGAGGATATTGACTTAACGTTGCCAGGGTGGGGTAGTTGGGGCGGAAGAAATATTAGGATATCGAAACGAAAAAAGAAACGTTTTATTTTAAAGATGCCAAAAGATTTACCCCGTAAAGATGAAAATAAAGGCGATGTAATCATTTTTGAAAATCCGAACCCTAAAATGAAGCAACACTTGGTTAACGAACTGCCATACCCATTTACAACTGTAAAAGACTATGAAGCTAGTCTACGTATGCCCGTTGGCAGAAATTTCGTACCTGAGAATGCTCATAGAAAATTAATCGAGCCTGCTATCAAAACACGTATGGGCAAAATTATTGAACCAATGACTACTGACGTTTTGGTTAAAAAAGATGAGAAGAAACTTCAGAAATCTATTCCTAAGAGAAACACTAAAATTATTAGGAAGCGGAAAATAAATCATAAGGCAAACAAGTAAAATAAAAAACATTTGTATTAGAACACGGGCTTGTACAAAATTTTTTTAGTTGAAGATATTTGCATTTATTTTTACGATATACTTGCAATATTTCATATGTTGTATATGTATGTAATAACAATTTTACACCTTCTCTTTCTACATATATTACTGTTGGTCGAGCAGTTTGCAGATCATCGATATTTTGCATAATAAAATATGCATTAGTAATCAAACACTCTACATTGGTTACAATTATTTCTTAATTTGAATAATATTAAAACGTTTACTTCAAAGAAATAATATATTCGCAAACTTTTGTTAAGATATAATTGTAAAAAGTAACGTGGTAAGTATCGATATATTGTACTATTAAGTTATTTATACTTAATTAACTATCCTAAGAATTGATGTCGCATAGTTATTATATTTTCTGTATAATACTTTAACTCGATTAATATGCCTAATACAATTTATTTATAACTTTCTTCATATGCACATGCATTTTGTCATCCAAATTTATAGAATATATTTGATTTTAAATAAAACCGATTGCTGTGCGCATGCGACAAAAGTAAGTTGTGATTGGTAGAACAGTGAACGCACGCATCGAAGATAGAGACAGTAGTTCAAAAAGGACGTCACACGTAGTAGCTGAAAAGGGATGCAATCATTATACTGCGCATGCAAACAGCAAGGTGGGGGGAGACTGAGCCACCGCTAATACGATTGCCCGATCACTTGTTCTCAGTAGTAAAGCAAAGTTCGGTGAGAGTACTGGTGTATCGTACATTTGAAACGAAACACAACTAAAGAAAGAAATTTTTGTTTGTTTTCACGTATATCCGAATTGTGAAGGAAATAATTATCGTGCCTCCGAAAGATGGCAACAACGAAAGACGATAGCACCGATAGTGTGCAATTCTTCGAAGGCGTGGAGAAACTTCTCGAGATTTGGTTCACAAGCAGTACTAGCATAAACAGAAAGCAGGGCGATCTCAGGCAAATTCCTCAGTAAGTGGAAATATACTATCCTTTTCGAACGTAAAAACCTATTTCTTCTCAAGAAATTTCAGTAAAAAATCATTACTTAAAAGTTATCATACAACTCGTTCGATATTTGTTCTACTGTGATTTATCATTTAATCGCATAGCATTTACCATTATGGTAGATTAATAAAATTGTTATTGCTTTTCAATCATATTTCATCGTGCATACATTTATGCAAGTGTAACGCCAGTTAAAGCATCATAAATAATACAAACTAATTAATGACATACAGTTTTATCTAAATAAATGTTAGGATAATATAAAACCGGCCTGCCAATCATCATCATATAGCCGGTATACCCTTCGATGTGGTGTTCTAATGCTCGCCGTTACTACGTTTAACCTAAAACTCGTTTGAGAATTAATTCCTCGCGTGTGCTAGATCTCTAGAAGAAAAGAAATAGAATATTACAAAATTGCGGCTATCCGCGTGAATGATCATCGGTTGTTACTTTCGTTAATTCCCAAAATGTTCTATCGCGTAGTTGCCTAAAATAAAAAAAAAAATGTTCCGACGACACACATACTAACATTGAATCCATTGAATTGTACAGTGGCGTGTATATGTCGTGTTTTTTGGCGAAGATCGATGCGCCCACCTTCCCGTCCCAGTAATACCTACGCGCTTAATGTGGGGCTATACGTATGTACATATGTATATGTATGTACATTCTCTTGATCCCCTTGTTTGAAATTAAATACAAATTGCCATAAGTATCGATGCGATTTTCCTTTTTCCTGGAGTTTTATTATTATTAGGTATAAGTCGTGGCTTAGGTGAAGATCATTCGGAAATCTCCATTAGTACGAACATAAACACCTGCTTGCTTTGGGAAAGCAGATACGAGTTATTGCCTCATTTCTCATGACACGCGCCCATTTCATATTAGATTTTGTTACGAAATTTCGGAAAGTTCGTTACCGTTACATAGATGAGTAACATTCTTTAATTATGTATACTAGAATAGAAGAATAGAATTTTCGGCCTCACAGCCATGAAAAGCCAATTGGGTTACATCTCTGAGTCTTTACCTTGTATTACGTCTCTTAATCTCTACCTTACATTGTAATTATGTATACTTATCACTACGCTTTAAATGAGATTCTATAGCTACAAACGGTACAGCAAATATTTCTATACAGAAGTTAGTAATGAAATTACCTACTATGGGATTGTTCTGTGTACTACACATAATATTATTGTATGGTCTACGAAATCTTTCGGTTTTTTTTTTAGTATTAGATATGTATTGGATGTTTACTCTCACTGAATTAACGTGAATTAATTACGAGAACACTACTATTACGAGAATGTTTCTTCAAGGTAATCGAATATGAATAATTTTCGAATAGAATTTTTGTATTATAGTTAACTATATTAAACATATATATTAAATTCTTATTACTGTTTTCATTTATGATTTATTGTATTAGAAAGAAAGGAACACTATTAATAATTACTACTTTACATATTTTAATGTCAAGTCTTTAGTAGTTAAACATTTTGACTATTAGGGCTTTCATTGTGAATGTTATATTTATATCTGGCGCGACAGTTTATACATAAGAATTCTAGGAATTAGAATAACTATAAATTTTTATAATTAGATGAAACGAGGAAGTTGGCAAACGCCAGTAAAGCAAAACCTCGTGCTTGTTAGTACTTTCGATATTTGTTTCCTATTCCTCGTTTCTTATTTATTATTATACTTCTGTTGCATAATAGTTATTATTCAAATATAGTTATATGCTATAAGAAGTTTTGTACATATGTCCATCGTAAAGTATTTGAATAGAAAGTTTGAAGAGACTGTGAGAAACCATTGATAGTTAATTTACATTACAAATAAAAATTATGAACAGCCACATGCAGTAAATGTGTTTTGCTTGTAAAGTTATCAAATTGCATAAAACAATGTTTCCAAGAAACTTCGATTGTCTCACTCTCTATAAATTAAATGGTTCTAAGTTTGGATGACATTATCTAACAATACGCAAAAACGTACTTAAATAGTAGATTAAATAAATGATTTATTTGAAGTTATTGCACTCTGTACTATCGATATTGCTCTGTGCGATGGGATGCTTTGTACTTCAAACCGCGTTTTAATATAATTTTAAAATAACGCTAATAAAAATGAACTAAATTATGATAGGGATAAGAGTATTAAAAATATATATATATAGGTACACTGGATTCACAATTTGTAAATATCGATAAACATACACAAATATAAATTGAACGGACTTGTTAAGGACAAATTACATACTTCTAATAAAATGAAATGTTTTCACATCGCAATGAAATTCGTAGAATGGTACCAGAACTTATTGGGCAGTTGCGATAAGTATAAAATATAATAAGATAAAATTAAGAGATGAAGAAAACCATTTTATCGCATTCGACACGTGCACAACACATGTTTTTTTAATAGTATTTATCGCGCGAATATTTCTCGTACGAAATGTAACGACAATAGAATAGTTTGAATATAAAGATTTAAAGGAAGTCTAATTAAAAAAAGTTATCACACATTATGAAAGTAACACTCTATCTAAGTTTACTTATCTCCTATTATATTCAAAAGAGTCTTAAGTTTATTCTTTCCGCAATACTAAAAAAAACGTATATTTCTTCATTTTAACGATACATAGACAAAATGACAAATAGAACCAAATGTTCTTCGCTATGATTATTATACGATTGAATATTTATATGTATGTATACATTTTGAAGTCGCTTATCAGAATCCTTTCAGTCGTATTCATTAATCCTGCTTCTTTGTACAAAATTACTGAATTTTTAATCTTTCTAGAATTTTTGCAACGCGATAGCGTGCACTTTTATGTAGATTAGCGATTAATCTTATACACTGCTTCAAAATTTCCAAGCTATTCTACACACTTATCTTCCTTTCTTGTCACAAATAATAGTTTAAGGTTCCATGCTGCCGATAGTTGAATGTTAGCTTGTAGACAAATTGATAGGATTCGTGATTACTTATCTGAAAGCTATTTCGCGTATGCTAGAAACTTTATCAGCATCTAAAAATATTTGTCACTGGTTTCAAAATCTCCACCAAACCGGAACGAAAAATTGAAACAATGATAATATGTGCTATACGGCAGCGTAGGCTTTATTCCAAATTCATTTGAAATTAAATTTATTCTTGTATAATAGTTGAAATGATAACGTTCCGAATGGCAAATTTATATTACAGAAGTTTAAACTAATTCATTAATGTTATGGTTTTAGGTGGAAATGGCAATCCTTACTGAAAATCGTCCGTTGCGAGATAATCAGCATTTGCCGCACCGAGCATGTGGATGCTTATGTACTCAGGTAATATAATTAACATTCCCAATAGCCAGGTAAAATTGTTCCATTTATGTGTTAAACAAGTTAGTACTTACGGCGAATCTTGTTCTATGCGTATGCTGCTTGTTAACTATACGCGAAATTTCAGTTTTATTTTCCATCGATGGCATCGTGAATCATTGCAGATAATGTACTTTCACGAACACGAGACTTATGATTTAAATAATCTGACCTATGCTAATTTGCACAATTGCGTCTCGAATAACATTTACTGGGTATGAGATTAAAAGATCATTCATATACGATCATGTCAGTTATATTGTCTTACGTTATCGCGCATTGTGCAGCCCTGATGGAATATTTAACAATAGATAAGGTAAAAGTGTTTATAGGTTTCTAATTACAAATTGGGTTTACTAATGATTCGTCGACAAATTGTAATTAATGCTATCTACGTGTGAGATCATCACCCGTTGCGTTTAGAACGCCTGTACGTATATTACAATGCAACGAAATTTACGGCCGTATGCCTTTAAAATTTTCAGTCGCGTTAAAGTATTCGCACAACCGAGGGGAATTGAATAATCAAGCGCACCTTGTTTAAAATACCTGTAGTCGATGAGAGCTATTCCTTATAAATCAGAGACAGTGTGCGTTAAACGAGTAATGGCAAGCGTTTGTTTATGCTGTCTATAAAACGATTTCTGTGTTCACAGAAGAAATCGATGCTTAACATGTATAATTACAAATGGTACGTAGAGTAGTGGCACGAAAATGCAAGTATTCCAAATTGCAACATCTTTGCTGTTTTAAGTAGCGTCCTAAAATCTCAGTAACTAACAAATAAGTTGCTTGTAATTCATTTTGGAATATGTTACTATTGAAGTTATGATAGCTATCTTCGTACACGTGCAAACATGAATAACTATTGTATTTCCATTCATTACGAGTCCCGACGTTGGAATATAATTTTAGATAGAGAAAGATAAATTCACATTCTTAGGCGCCTCCTCTCGAGTTTGGTATTGATCATTGTGTAATCTATTACTTGATGAGCACTTGTCACCATTCGACTCGTGTAATATTTAATCTGATCTATCGATTGTTCGTAGCCGAATGATAAATAATTTCGATATGCATTAAGTTTTAAAGATTCCTCGAGTATTTCAAGAATTAATCGTAAATGTGATCTAACCCGCTTTTAATTTGACGAGGCATAAAATTATGAGAAACATTTACAAATCAAATGCAAATTAAAGAATGACGGTTAATTTCCATCATTGCAATGTTTTCTCTCCCTTGTTCAATCATTTAAAAATGATTTCCTGGAATTTATTTTACTTTTGAACTGTTACAAAATGATCAATTCACGACACGTTCAGCGATAAAAATATTTAGGACTGTCGTACGTGACAATTTCTTGCAAACAATTCATGGAATTTCTGTCGTCCAATCGTTGAAACTCATTCGGGAATGCAGTACAAATAATGTATGTATGTTACATACATAGAAAATTTATCTCCCACGAATGAACACCATATGATTTTTCTCATACATTTTTAACGCAAGGTTACACGTTTATTTAAATATGTTTAATAACATAGAATCATGTTGCTCCGTTTCCATCCACACTTTTACTGTACAAATACCTTGTTGCCCTCGGTAAATGTGTTTTATTGAATACGACCAATTTAAGTAAACCCGTTGGCTACTTGAAATATACAATTTTTAATATTGTCCCTCGAGTCACGGTCCTTAATTACTCAATAGAAGAAACTCGTCGACTGTATTACTATTACGTAACTTTCTTCCTCAACAAATGCCTCAGTTAATTTGTCAGTGTCTCGTATTACGAGCGTCGAACATATAAATTATCATCGAGTTGGAAGCAGCTGTACTTGAACTTGTACATAATCCCATTCGTTTGCCCCTCGTAATAATACTTATTTCGATGAGTCCTTACACTTGAAACCAGATTGTACAACGTTCCTTACATGCCGTATAAATAATAATGATCGTGCGTTTTGAAAGACATATTAGAAATGAGAATTCCAAATTGCTTAATCAATTTTATGATAATTATATTCATTGCTCCAGTGGTATACAAATATCTGAAAGATTGTTAAGAGTGATGGGTAGAGCTAAGCGAGGGAGAGATAGCTAATTCTTGAATTGAGATATAAATATCGCAGCCTGTTAAACCCATTTATGGGCTAATGTACTCGACAGCCGAAGATCAATTATTCATATTGGTGGTGTAATTATATTTGAATCTTATCGTGCTTCAATCGGTATGGACATTATCTTGTCTGTGGTCACTGTACTTTACCGTCTTATCTATTCTCTGACTTGCCGCTTTTCGTTCGGTATAATAATGCGTGTAGCTCGTGGATTTCATTAAACGTGCACTTGTACAAAAAGTCGAGGGTCAACGTCTATACGAAATATAGATGATAACCCGTAGGGATATGTGGTAACATTGCATAGTTGTAGGGAAAATACGAACGTTGGGAAACCTTGTTTCACAATAGGACAATTTGACCATGTATCAATTGAAATAGAAGGTACTTTCCCTAATAAATACAAGCTCGTAACGTGCTATTGATCTTTTCGTTCAACCATTATCACTACTCAAATCTTATTGATTGTACTTTTCCAAAATGTTGTTACAAGCATATTTTGCCATACCTTTATCTGCGTCTAATACCATCTAAATCTGAAGCTAAAAATAACAGTACAGTGCAAGCCAAGTAAACGTCTTATAATAACTTTTCATTCTTCGTCAGCCTTCAATTCATTATTTTTACTAAGAGTATTCATAAAAAAGAAAACTCAAAAATGATTCCCGAGTATGTATTTCCGCTACTAGTTGTACGATTTAAAATGATGTTTATTTAAGCTTATTTATTTCGCTGGTTCTTTTGTCTGCATTTTATGCCTGATCTGAATTGAAGGCTTAAAAGGGAAAAACAGTAAATTTGTGCGAAGAACTGTAATCCACGGTAAATACATACATGTTTTCTGCCGTCATTTCTCTTCTGGCATATTGATTACCGATGATGTCAGACGAAATGGTGTAATAATGTAAATTTTCGGGCCAGGCACGAAATATTGTACTCCATAAATAAACTTAAGAATTCACGAACAAAGTACAAGCTCGAAGTTTCTTCTGTTGGGAAGAGATTTTTTCAAGAATTAAGAACGTTTACAGCGATTGTACTGCGTATCAAAATTAATATTACGACTAGAAACTAAGCAACCCTTTTATTCTATAGTAATGATATCGAATTATTTTACAGTGAAAGCAGCATGTTCCTATCAGAGCGTAGACTTATTTTGAAAACCTGTGGCACAACTACACCACTTCAATGCTTGGAACCCCTTCTGGAACTTGTGAAGGAACATACTGGCTTTGATGAAGTAGAGGTATACAACTTTGGAAACTACATTTAGTACTACTGTACAATAATGAACATCTTATAGTTATGTCTATCTTGCATGCAGTTTGGATTGATGTATTTTATTATGCAAAGTTTAAATAATATCCTTAGAAGAGGAAATACATATTAACAAAGTGAAAAAACGTTGGTTGAAGTAACATTTATTTCATTGTAACATAACATAACTTTTCTACTATCAGTTCGTTGTTTTCTATTTACAAAAACAATTGCTATTTACTGCAAAACTGAAGTCGAATATACATGGCTATATAACTTGACCTAGTGCATGAACAAGTGATGTGTCTATATATAGGAAACCTCTAGTATACAGGATACATCTCTACCTCTTGGTTTATTGATCTCTCTTACCCATAGTACATGAAATACATTTGTCCAAAATTGCGTCGAATTTAATGCCTCTCATCCTTTTTACCACCTTCGAATATATTTCTCCACGTCCTTTAATACACGACAAATATGTGAGTTATAAATTTTATCATATTGATTTCAGAATGTATTTTATTCACGAAAAAATTACAAGAAGCCGGAATTACAAATATCTCCGCATCAAGCATTCGAAGAAGAAGTTGCACTGCTTGACACATACTTTCCTGGTAGTTATTGTACTTGTCCATATCTGTATATTTAGATTTCACAATGTTACATAAAACTGAACTTAATTGATTTCTTTTTTCCAGCTGGAGAAGCTTATTGTTTGGGTTCTGTAGATTCAGACTGTTGGTATTTGTACACATTAAACAGAGAAAAATCTGTGGACGAGCCCTCAGAACCAGACCAAACTCTGGAAATCCTTATGACACATTTAGATCCAGAAGTAATGGCTCTTTTCACTAGAGATGTATGCTCCTCTGCAGACGAGGCAACACAAAAATCAGGAATTGACAAGCTTATTCCTAACATGATTATAGACGATTTTTTGTTCGAACCCTGTGGATATTCGATGAACGGAGTGTCTAAAAACGTAGTGGGATTTTTATAAATTAAAAAGAAAACAACTAAATAACCCCGAAAAAAATGCCTGCTACGAAGTATATAATTACATTTATATTTTGCAGGGAAACTACATGACCATACACATTACACCAGAGCCAGAGTTTTCATATGTCTCATTTGAGAGTAACATTCCCGAAGCTTCGTATGAGGAAATAATACGACGTGTGCTGAATACTTTCAAACCGCAAAAGTTTGTTGTAACCATCTTTGCTAACAAAGAATCAATAGCTGTTAGCTGTCCACGTGATATGGAGCAAACCGATTATCTGAAATGTTCTGGCGATTGGCTACGTACCGATGTTCAATATTGCCGTTTCAAGAATTACGATTTGACCTGTGCATTTTACTCAAGATTCCCAAGCTGAGGGTTCATGGACGCTTCATTCGGTCCTAACCAACTAGGAGCAAATGAAGCGCTTACAAACACCACCGCCCCTTCTCAAACTTCCCTTTCTCTTTCCTACTCCATAAATGAAACAAACGAACATAATCAATCTATAAAACATATATTAAAACCGGCAAATATTTACAAAAAACATGATCTTGTATCAACTCAGTATATAAAGCATAGTAATGAAACAAAACTTAACGAGTGCACTATAGAAAATTCCGTAATTACCCAAGGACATACTGTGTCGAATGATACAATACCCACAATTCCAACAATTGAATCCACGCCACAGTCCATTAATCCTGATGCGTCTATAAGAGATAAGTGCTTAAATACAAAAAGTAATGATTGTCACCTGCAAAATCACATGGATATTAACAGAGGTACTAATTCCTATTCTGTAAGATCAGTATCGTCACCACAATTAACAATTAAACCCCTTACACGGTCGAAAGTCTATAGAAAAGCATCATTAAAGTCGATGAATTTATCAAATTCTGTATTAGATCACACTGTACTTGATCATCGTAAAAGTAATGTTTTGTTATCAGAAAGTCGTATAATCAATATCTCTAATTGTTCCATCACCTCCACAGATAAGAAGGTACCTTTCTCATGTCCTTCAGAAATGATTCAAGGGAATGACACGAACGATAGAAAAAATAAATGGAATATGGGAGAGGTACATATTACCTGCAATCCACTCTCAACTCCGTATCCGTACTCTACGCCTCATCGTAACATTATGAGCGAAACTGTAACCGAACCACTAGATGACGAACCAAAAAGTCGAAGCTGCGGAAATTTTTTACCAATCTTATCGTTGATTCCGCAAACGGTCATCAGCTTTCAGTACTTAAGCCCGAAAATGAAATTCTCGTGGTGGAGAAACAAAATCTCGTGAAGGTACGCTTAAATGACCATTTGGCGCAATTGCTGCTAGCGGTCCTGTAGCGCAATTAAACGCTATTTGGTCAAATTCTCTGAAAACCTATTACCTCGTAGTGAGTTCCCAATCTTCATCAATTAGAGGTATCCTGTCATCGTTACACTTGTATGTCAATCAGTCTATACCTCTTTCTTACTAATAATATAGGACCATACTGGAACAAAGCATGCAGGTAGATCTTGAAAAAAGAAAAAAAAAAGCATAAATAGTTCGTTCACTCTGTGGAAACGTTTCGCGCAATGTACAATGATTTGAAATCCTTCGGGTATAATGTCAATATTGTACATTACGATTCTCTCCTGGATCCTCTAGTCTATGAAGTTTTTCCTACAGTTTGTTAATTTATTAGTAGAACGAGACAAATAACACTTACTCCATGTGAAAAGTTCTCTTGTAACATCGTCTACTTGTATTAATATTACTCATAGGAATTCTTCATCATAGTGAAATCGAAAGTACACTCACAGTATGGATCTAATGAGATAGAGTTAGTAATTATTTAGTAGTATCATGGATTTATTTTTGATTATATAAATTGTTTATCCCATGAATAGAATATGTCAATTGAATCCAATATACGAGACAACTTTTATGGAAAACAATTAATTACTTAAATATGTGTTTATTATTAAAATCTCAAGGAATACATTTCCTTGTTTGTCTTTTCTTCCTTTTTTTTATTTGCGGTAGGATGTACCATTTATAAACCAAACTTATTGATCCATACGAGCTTCTAAACGTATTAAACTTTTTAATGCATACATCAAAATATAACTAAAATATTCCATGTGAATAACTACTATTATGTGATATCATTAAAAGTATGAAAAATAATACACCAGTTGGTGTTGTACAATGTTGAGAAATTTAGATTAATCCTTTATAAATCTGTTATAAATTTCCTTATTGAGTTAATTTAAATTTACGTTACGAAATAGAGATGCATTATAGTAGTTCAGGTATTATGATTATTTAAATCATTCCTACGTGTGTGTGTAAAATATTACGTGCGAGCAACGTGTATATGGCAAGCCATAATATCCCTTTGAAAAAGTTTTATTTCTCTGTGAGAAATGTCGTTTATACCTACAAAGAATTCGCATTGCTGGAAGCATGGAAAGAGTTTTTATTAGATTTATTTCGTTAAGAATCTAAATTCTCATTAACAAAATTAGTATTTTATTATAGTTATCATTTTCTTGGCTCTGATCTTGAGATTTTCTTTCAAATCAATTGTAAAAATTCATTTGTAAATCCGTACCTTATTCAGTTTGCAATTATATTATCCATTTTATATTTGTTAAGTAATAAACATTTTCTATGAACATTAATATTCCATTGAATATTTATTTTACAATATTTCCAAAAATTGTTATTTTTAAAATTGCCACGTTAAGTAATTAATTTATATTCGGGCTGATAATTCCAATGAAATAGTAAAGTGCAAGAACATTTCGTTTTTCAAGGAGGAAGAAGGAAAAATAGATCGAGAGAGTGACAATAAGATCTGTAGATTATTAAATGATTTTCTTTCATATATATTTAAGATATTTTGACTGCATAAATGTGCTATCATTAAAAAAAACTGTAACCATTAACAATGTAAACTTTGTACTGTGATTACTTCTTGCTTTATGAATAATGTTTCATTTACATTGCATATAATTTGTAAAAATTTATTTTGGTTTCATGTTAGTGAGAAGTCTGCACTTCTAACAGTACTAACTGGTTAATAATAAAAATAAATAAAACGTAATGTGGTAGGTAATATACATTAGTCCCATTAAGTGCTTTCCAAAATGTATTATCTTTTGCTATAGACTATTGTTGCATGTAAGATAACTTAATTTCTGTATTATACTCATAAAATAAAGATTATATTTAGTCAATTGACGCTGTATAGAATTTACATACTTTGCTTAATATCTTACGATTTTTAAAATCCTATTACAAATGAACATGTAATTGAACTATCAGGTACTTCGATTTAAAACGTAAAACATTGTTTACAATACAAATGTTTAAAAAAATTGATTCATCTGTAATTGTAAATGTAGTACTAAATAGTTTTATTTTCGTAATAATATAGTTATGTGTAAATTCTTTAAATTATATTCTCCGTATTAGCATGTTCTTGCTTGGTCAAATGAATTCCACTAAACAATGTATTGAATCTTGATCGTAATCCATGTTGTGCATTCTTGTATCTTGTCCCTGGATGGTTCCTTTGTATGGCGCCAGTTTCCATATTAAATTTGTTTTGGATTCTGCTCAATGCTAATAACGGAGAAGACTATGTTAGTATATAGTTGAAATATTGAATCAAGCGAATGGAAACAAAGCTACAATCATTTTTTGTATTATATTAACTCCTTGCCTTATGTTGTACTTCTTTACCTTTTTTCAAATCCATATCGTCCATTTCTGTATTACTAATTTTAGATAACTCGTGTCGGAAATTTTTTGTTATTCTTTTTCGTATATAATCGGCCTCTATTTCCTGTTTAGTTCGAGGTACTCTGAATCGGATACAACAACAAAGACCAATGAGTACACTAAGTAAAATAGAAAGAATGATACCAGCAAGTTGCCAAACTCGAAACCCCGGTAATGCTTCATCTTCCAACCATTCTTCGACTCCACCTTCCACACAGTCTCCTGGCCGTATAGCTATTTCATTAGGTGAACAAGGTGAAAACGAGGACGAAAATAAGCTTGATGGAATAGTTGGCTCTTCCATTTCCTCTATAATTTAAAACTGAAAAGATTCATTCACGTATACTATCAAAAAGAGCACACTTTTTTTGTACGATGGATAATGTTTTCAAATATAATCGAGGCGTATACCATTAATAAATCTATGTTAATATTACATTAGATTTTGCTTCATCTGATGTATCTAACTATGATGAAAAATTGTTGTAATCATTTCTAATACTTACATATTAGAAAAGGTGTAACGAAATCTATGGTAGCATTGAATAGTTCAAATTCATCCATTCACTGATAAGTGCAATTTTTTGGCAGTGAAATTAAAAAAAAATTATATGTCGATATAGCCTGTGCGAAAGATTGATCACAACTGAAATCCCAGGAGCCTACTGTAGCTTTTGTATAAGTGTTAAATAAAAGGGAGTGGTACTTAGTGAACACTCCTTATTTGGCACTCCCCAGTTTGTAGCTAAGTCTCATCTATCAAGCCTTATATCCATTTACTAATTAAAAATCGATAGCACTAATTCTTATAATAAAGAGATGAATAACTTTACTTAATACTAACAAAGGTTTGATAATTACGTCACTTATTATATAGAATTAATACTTTTATTATCTTACAATAATTATACGTTAATAAGAGAGTATGCACAATAAAAATAATTTATCATAAAAGAGAGTGCTTCGTTAAACATAGAAATGATAACATAAGTGTATTACTAAATAAAATCCACGCATTTTCCATTATTTTAAACATGTTCGTTGTACGTGGATTTCAAATCGAAAAACATTAATTTCGATGGAATTAATAAACACGAAATATGTTTAAAGAAAACGAAACATGTAGATTGTTAGAGCACAATCAATATATTATATTCATTGTAAAGATCAACAGCATCGACATCACCTTCTTTGTCTAGAAATAGTAAACAAGAAATTACCTTTTAACGTTATTCACAAACAGACTATGATTTCACCAACCACTTTGAAGATTTTATGCATTTTTGTAGTATTACGTTAAGAATTTCAATATAAAATGACGTTTTAATCATGCGTTTTATTGCTGTACACATAACACCTTTGAATATGTTTACAGCAATAGGGACCGTTCTATGTATAGAACAATGTAATGTTCGAAGACAACGAGTGGTAAGACTCAAAGATTGAAAGTCCTTTACTCATTAATTTGATGAGTTAGAATCTTTCATTAGAAAACAATATTTCTTGCCAGAAGATCAAACAATTTCTAGCAAATCTATGAGATAAATGAGGGCTGTGTCATTTATCTTTTATTAAAACAATATAAGGAATGTCATATTCTGTTTACACTCATTCCTTCCTGATGAACGTTCGCCCCCTGCAAAACACATTACCAAATTTATTATTTTAATATATTAATACAATATATTATTAAAGATATACTTATAAAAGGACCCACGTAATAGTTTTCTTCTCTGTACTCTTGGTTTGGGATCTTGCGCGATTTAATACTTTTAAGAAGTCTGTCGTTTTGGTACGCATCCTTGAATGAATGTAAACTTTGCTACATTTAATATGATAGTGTAAGTAATTTCTAAACATGTGTATTAAATCAATGGTATTATCACGAGCTTCTCTGTTTGTGTGCCTTGGAAATAGTACTGTAACAAGGAAATGTAAAAGAATTACAAATTTTCCATATGTTCTTTTCGTCTTCTTAGAACATTAATAAAATTAAATCAACATTTACCGAATGTAATGTATCCGATACAGTCTCCAACAGCTGCATCAGAATCCTGTAATTCTAATGGCGGTTCACGGTGATTAAATAAAACTTGCGGAGCTGTATGACTTGCACGTCTTCCCTCTTTCAATTCTTGTAAAAACAATTTTCCAATAACCATATCGTCTTCGTCTTTAAATATTGTACTAAATACCACAGTCACCCTATCACTTTTGGCTTCGACATACCTTAATATAAAATATTACCATTTCAAATGCATATTTATATTTTTAGTAGAAATATTACCGCAATGTAAAAATATATTCTCACATTGTTTCTTCATCTCTATACTGTATTACTGCCCTTTTTTGCAACTGTGTACCCGGTGAATCATAATACTCTTCTTGAAAATCAAAATACTTTTCAAAAACACTGGCAAAACAGTGTCTCTTTAACAGTGCAATTTTTTTAACTAACAATTCCCAATCTTCTGGTAGATTTTCCAGATCTATCAATACGGATACGTTGTAACCTTAAACACAAAAGTAACGATTATTTATTTAATAATATCTGTGCGGTAAATGCGCAAGCTATAATTCCTGTTCAATTACCACTTTCGGGAGCAATAAGGCAAGAACCGTATTCACGTCTAAGCAATTCATCAGCTCCGTGTTCTTGCAATTGTTTGTAAAACTTAAGCAAAATACTTATCTGCAATTAGATTGATAATGATAATAATTATATTTTAAGAGCAACACGCTATGCAAGTATAAATTTAATATGTAAGCAGCAAACAAAATTCCATTACGCATGAAATTTCATGAACTTACTCTAATTTTTGACTTGTCACCGCTTAAGTTAGATACATGAAACAGAACTCCATCAAAATCTGCTATAATAGCATCTGTAGATTCTGTTTTGTGACTAAAAGGGAAACATGATTAAATTATATTAAATACATGAAATAAAATTATATATCGATAATTAGATTGGATGGATGATTTAATAATAACAATAGAAATTCTTCCTACACATATCTAATCGCATGTCAAATTTGACATACAATTTCTATACTTTTTATAATCTTTATTAGAGTGGCATTGGGTAATAAAACCGGACGTCTGAATTTTGTCAAAAGTATAGACTACGAACGAACGTTGAAACGTTTCTTTCACATTTCGCTGAATGAAATATGATTAATATTTGAAACGGTACACCGCCCTGCCTTGTAATCGCTAACTTTATCTTAGCAATGCACCGAATATCTTGACCTTAAAAAAAAGAGAAACTAAGCATTTTACTTACCCTGACAGAGCATTTTTTATTTTGTTAGTTAATGTTTCTTCTAGTATCCTATTGTGTATCTCTAACAAAATCATTCTTATATCTTATATTATTTAATTTTAATATTGTAACACGGTAATTACTAATTATCTACCAAGAAATTTAACCATATACACGGTTCTGACTAATTTCTAATCTTTTCTCTCGAACCAAGTGATCGCAAGCTTAACATAGCCAGGTCACTCAATCATACGTTATGTTCTACGTCTGCCAATGGGAGACGATTTTTTGGACAATATTTTCCATACATTATTTTTTATCAAATATATCAAAATTCATGCATCCCATTCGTTTTCTATCCGTTAAATATGTTCTATTTACGATCGAAAACATTTTAGTACAATTCTTAAAAATCTAATCCTAAATTTATCGTGGAAAATGATTAACAATTAAGTCAATAATTTGGTAACAACAGTAGTACAATATTTATGTCTGTAGAGAATGAAGAAAATTTTACATAAAATAAATTTAAACTACATATTATACATAATACTACATAATATTTGTTATAATTGGAGAATACTCATGTATCATTGTTATATTTTCATGTAAATTTGCCATGAGAATGTGCTAAGAGTGACAGTTACGCCATCGTCGGCGTAACAAAGAACTAAATAGAGCGCTTTTACAACGCCAGTCTCCGTGATGCTGGATTTTGTTAACTTATAAGTGATGTTTCATTTGTTAATTGCTACTTTATTTAAAAATTGCATTATTCTAAATTATAATATGTAAATCGACGATATTCTTGTATTGTTAAGGTTATGCGTTTGCAAATACAATTGCGAATTATATACAATTTACAACCTCATACATATGTTTTTATATAGGTACTTATAGATATGGATATGAATATGTATACATAGTTATATCTAAGTTTCCCATTATTAGTAATGAAATATTATTAATAAATTAGAATTGCTATATGCAATTATAAATGTATCGTATCATGCAGAATTTTCATATTTCGTTTTCGTTAACTCTGCGTCGATAATATTTTTAACAAGTTTGAATTCTGTATTGTTTAAAATTTGATTGCAATGGTTGCCTATTTTGCATATAGCTATTACTATTTCACTCTTTCCGATATACGTATATGAGATTACAAAAAGATTAATATGAAATATACGGTTAAACTATAGTTCCAGTTCGTATTTATAGCTTAAATACATTATACATAATCTTTACATTTTACATTCAATTGTTATCTTGTTATTAAATTTTCTTTTAACACTTGTTCATATTTACTATTACTTTATGCAATCAATATCCCTAAGTGTAAAACGTACGCGTGATATTAATATATATATACTGGGGCTAATCGAATTTTAGAATAAATAAAGAACCCCTAAAATAATATATTGTACTTTGCCTTTCTTTTACAGTATCAGCTGTATGTTACTGTAAAGAACTCTTCGAAAACAGAATAAAAGCGCATCGGCAATATATTATTGATGCATACAATAGCGTTCTATAATAATACATGTCGTGTTCATTCTGGTATTTATTTATAAACGGGGTGACATGACATGCGCCATGGAAAATAGGACAGCAATGGCTTGAAGAAGACCAAAAGAGCATCGCACATACACTACCATAGTTCGAATGTTCCGATGCTTCATGCATTTCGCTGTGATACTTTTCGCATGTGCAAGTATCGATTTGTGCCGTTGGAATGTAATATATGCAATTGTTTGAGACAGCTTGAAATCAATCGCGTTCAAATGTTGTGTTTGATATTGCAATTCAAATGTCATCAAAGCACCCGAGAGCTCGTTCTCGATTCAAGGTAATTATTCGATTTGTTCCATGAATATATACATAGGAGAGCATTTCTTTTTCATTTCGAAATTGCATATCGCACGGCATACATCGACAGGAGCGTAATATTTACGATAATATCTTGTTGCATATAACGTACTTGTTATCATTATCATTTATTGTCACAATTAGTTTATTATTGTAATCACTGACGACTGGTAAGAATAAGTTTTATTTTCATAAACATGAAAGTGGACGGGCGATCCTTAAATATTATTATACCGATTAGCTTAAAGTATTAATGTTCAATTCCAAATAATAACATTACTATATCAAATGAAATGTTCTATTGCAAGGTGATAACTCCATTACGATCACTGGTGCTCTGTGGTGAAAGTAGAGAAAACATGGAAGATTGGTTAAACTCGCTAAAAACAATGACAGAGAATCGTCCGCTGCCAGATTCTGTAATTTCAGAGATGCTTAGCGGGAATCATCAGTGGTATGCGACAAGCCATGCAAGACCAATATATTGTAATGTTTGCAGACTTGCACTTCCTGGTAAATATAAACAATTATAGTATTCCCAAGTTAACGTTTTGTCAAAAAATAATCTTCGCATTTAACACATCGACTTTACATATTTAAAAACTGGGCAAGTCTTTGACTTTTTAATAAAAGACTTATGCGTTAAAGATATCTAACTTATTCTATTTATTTCAGGTGTTACCTTCAATGGTTTGAGCTGTGAAATATGTAAATTCAAAATTCATAAAGGATGTAGTATTAAAGCAATAAATAACTGCAAATGGACCACATTGGCATCTATTGGCAAGGACATTATTGAGGACCAAGATGGGGTACGTGTGAAAGAATTAGTTAAACATTTAAATTCTTATTGTACACTTTTCCATTTTGCACTCTAAAAAACAAAACGAAATACCTCTTTTATCGAGAACAGGACATAATTTATGTATTTATCGTTATTATGTAATTTTTCTGATACAGAACATTACTATGCCTCACCAGTGGATGGAAGGCAATATACCAGTATCCTCGAAATGTTCTGTATGTGAAAAAACTTGTGGCTCTGTGCTCAGGTAAAATATTATATTGTCACGATACGGCAACGTGCATAATTAGCTAGCGTTTCATAATTAAATATATATTCTTATTTCAACTACTTAGGCTTCAAGATTGGAGATGTTTATGGTGTAGAGCTACAGTACACACAGCATGTAGACCTAATATAAGTGTTAAATGTCCATTAGGGCCAGCTAAATTGAGCGTAGTTCCTCCTACAGCGCTGCATAGTATAGGTGACATTATTTATAAAATTGTGGTAACACATCCTATGCTTTATTATGTAGAAGAAAAATTATTTGGTATAGAGACCTACTGTATACGTATATTTAATGAAGTATGATTTTTTTGAAAGCCTCATACTTATACATTGCAGTATTAATTAATTTTGCGTAACTTAGTTTTTGTTATCAATCGATACTTGCACATTCGAGAAGTATCATAGCAATCGATTTTACAGTATAACAATTTCCAAGTTTACCTTGAAATTTCATATAGTTTGCAATAATATTTAACAGGTAGCGACGACGCTTGGGAAGCGATTAGACCTACCGGTTGCAGCCCACTTTTAGTATTTGTAAATAGCAAATCTGGTGACAATCAAGGTATTAAATTTCTCAGAAGATTTAAACAATTATTAAACCCAGCACAAGTATTCGATCTTATAAAAGGAGGACCAGGACCCGGGTATATTGTTTGATAAACTTTAACACAATTTTAATATAATGAAGCACAATTTGCTAATACTTTTGTGTTTTTTTTATATAGGTTGAGATTATTTCGACATTTCGACCCATTTCGAATTTTGGTATGTAGTGGAGATGGATCTGTTGGCTGGGTTCTTTCTGAAATTGATCGCTTAGGAATGCATGTAAGTAGAAAATTCATATGATTCTCCTGTTTTGTAAATACTAGCAACTTGCATGAATTGAAAATTTTATTACATAATGTACATATATGTATATATGAATTTACCTTAAATATGATCATGCAATGCCAGAAGTTGTTATAAGCAATAGATATATATTAATATTGGAACTCGTTCATATGCACATACATATGCACGAATATAAAAGTACAATTATTGGCATATTCAGTATGTAATTATATTATAAATGGGAAATGATATTTGAATTGGGAAAAGAAATAAAACTAGTTAATTTTTATTACTTGCATGTTTGCCCTTTATTATAATGTTTTAGGATGTTATAATATTTTGCCCAATAATATATACCAGAGTATCCTTATATATTTAGACTACTTAACTTTTCTGTGAAAAAATGAGTAGTTTAAAAAGAAAAAGAACTACTTATGTATTTTGATCAGGAGAAACGATAACCCGAACAAATATTTAAATCAGTTGGCAAAATTTGTACAGAACAGTTAAGTGTATAATAATGAAGAGCTTCGATACTTTAGATAGCATGGCGTGTCTCTTTTATAATTTTATTTCAGATGATACTGGTGTTTGTACATTAGGATTCTTTTTATGCGTGAAGCTTCATTAACTTTATTTGTAGATGGTAAGTGTAAATTAAGCACGCATTTTTTTTTAGAATTCTTGAATGTCTTATTCGTCAATTTAATCAACCTACTTGTTCCAAATACTATAAACACTTAAATCTTAGTAGTTCCTTTAATAGATAAACTTCACTTAACAGTTTTTCGTTTATTTTGATATACAAGTATATCATGCTTATTTCACTTGACATCAGTTTAATTTGCAGATCAGTAATACTGAAATATTTCGTTTAATGATATTCGATCAGAATGATATTCTAATACAAGCCACAATTTGTTTGGCACCACTTACTTTTTCTTTTTTCCTTTGCGTGTACCAGTTTGTTTGCTTTTTCTAAAATCAAATGATAAAAACTTTGTGCCTCTTTTTAAATTAATAATATCAATGATAAACACAAGTGTAGAATTTTCGAACTAATATAAATCTTATGAAATCGTTATTAATTTTGTATATTAAGTAAAGGGCGTGCAAATAAGTATTTTAGACGCAGAACAATTATACAGTTACGGTGATGCAAAACAGTTGCGATAAAGAGAGAAAAATAGAGGATTAAAAGTCAATGGAAAATATGATACCCCTTATGTTTTTATTCTCAAAGAAAGATTGCAATATATTTCCAAAAGTTTGTTTCTTATGTTGCATTTCTCCTGTTACATAATTTAGTCTAGTTAAGAAACTGGAGCAGTATTGGAACCAATGGAATTTGGATTAAAGTACAAAACAGTTCTTCCTATGATTAAAACAATGGGATTAATTCCTCTGGATTCGGATTTGTAGTGGAATGATCTTCCAGGCGATCCAAAAGGTGTGTGACTGAACTGTATGATGTTCCACATAACTATAGACTACACTGATAGATATAATGTAAGGTACAAGTTACAGATGATCAATGTTGAGAATTACGTGCACAAAATTTGTTAGCAGAAAAAATCTACCAGTTTTGCAGTTCTTGAAATCAAATACCATAAATATCTGTTACATTTGCAAATTATTGTAATTGTACTCATATTTTTGTAAAGAAGATTATTCCCAGGACTTGATTATTTAGTATTAAATGTAATCGTCAAAGAATTGATACAGGGGAGACAAAATTCCAACAGTTTCGGACGTTAAAGATAGTTAAATAAAGTTTAATTGATGAGAAAGGCATAATTTCACAATTCATTGAAAATTATTCCAATCCTTTACAAGACCAAAATATTGACATTTAATAATTCAATGCATGCTTTAATTTTGTATCTTAGTCATAAGCACAAACCGTCCAAGTATTTTATCTTAATTGTGTTTATAAAATTCTGCTTGTATTTTTAGAATGAATGAATGCATTTTTCTAAAGCGTATAGCATTGCTTTAGAAGCACAATCGTGGTTCTGGACAATATTTATGGGATGACTTTTTAATTTTATGTTATTAATGTTTTCTTCTCTTTGGTCAAATCTTTAGTTGTAATTTTAAAACGGTTCAAAATTACACTTCCACGAGATACATATTCTATGTTTGCAAATAGCCTTGTGCACTGATAATTATTTCAAAATAAAAAATGAATAGTTGTATGAAACATACAACGCTCAATGAGGGCTAAGCAGAAAGGAACATAGTATCCTATTAATAGTATATTATTAAAACGTAGTCGTATCTGCAATAAAGAGGTTTTAAGTAACATTTACGAGGAAAATAATAGGATCGAATTCTGTAGTAAATTTCCTGTTTGCATTTAGTATTTCTGTTGTAAGAAACAAACTTTTTTCTGAATGTTTAAGTAATGCTTTGCTTATTTGCAATGTATGCTGTGTAATAGAATAACAGTTACACATTCCGGACTCTAATTCTTGTTTCAAAGTTTATGTAGTTTATTCTTGTTCTATTGCAACAAGGCTTTCAATTTCACTGCATACATATATTAAAAGCAAATTACATACACTTTGAGAATCGAAATTTCGATGTATGTGTGCAGGCTAGGAATTTCATTTTATTAATACTTAAAGTATTCAAAAGAATTAACAGTATTATATTTTTGTCTGAAAATTTAAAATAGAAGCAGTGTCAAGTTGGAGTTCTACCGTTGGGAACAGGAAATGATCTGGCACGAGTATTGGGATGGGGATCATCATGCGACGATGATGCTCATCTGCCCCAGTTATTAGAAAAGTACGAGAAAGCAAGCACAAAGATGCTTGACCGATGGAGTATTATGACTTTCGAACGTAGCATATCTTTGCCATGTCATAAAAATGTTTTAAGTCGATCTGGCACTACGTTAAAACCCTCCATACTTCACCAATATGAGAAAGATATTGTTACTCACGTAACAAGTATCTTGCAGTCAGATGAGAAGAATGTAGTTCTATCTAGTCTTAGGTAAGTACTGTACAGGATAATGTAATGGGTACAAAAATAAACCAATGGCTGATAATAATAAATGCATAGAAGAAATAAGTTATAAAATTATAGTGAAATGTTTGTACAGATTAGTTTTAATTGCAGAATATTATGTAACTCTGTGAAAGATTTTGCAACGTATATAATAGAAAATAAAAATCCAGAGGACCAAGAAGTAGAAGAAAAATGTAAGACTCTCCACACAAAGCTAGATCTGTTCTTAGAAACCTTATGCACAGATGAAATCCATCTAACTGAACAAGTAGACGATACAGATAATATTACTTCAAATACTGACATTTCTGAGTCACCGGAAAATTGTGAAAAGGGAGTACTGGAGAAACCGGAGAAAGATATAACAAATCTTAAGAAACTTCAAAGGAGAAGAATACTTACGGAAAAGGAAACTATAATGTTAAGGTATACATGAACGCCTGTTTGTCTAAAGGATAAAATAACGTGTATATATTATAAATTTCAGAGCGAACAGTTTAAAGAGGATGGCAAGACAACTCGTAGAGTATTCTGAACTGGTTATAAACGATCAATTCAAAACAGACGTGAAACACGCTATTAAAATAGGAAGCGCAAACACCTCAATGGGCAATAGTACTGTATTAAATTCGGCGTTGAGTAAGTAAATATTACTGACAGGTGCTTCAGATGTTCATTAAAAAATTTGCAATATATATCGCACCCATTATTACTTAAAATACTTATGGTACATACATGCGCTCTAGACAAAAAACAGCAACTGGATATTCCTGGCTTAAAAGTGGACCATGTTGAAAGTTTATCTGTAGAACCATTAATAGACTCTATAAGAAGTCCTGACGGTTCTACATGTACTACTCCTACTCCTTACTTGGCATCATTGAGTCCAATACCTGATCGTAGAAGAGATTCACAACCTGAAGAATTATTAACATTACCTGCTCCTGATGGTTTTGCCGATAGTAGACGAAATAGTGAAAATTTACCTCAAGGGTAAATGTTTTAAGTTTAATTCGAGGAATGTTCTGGGAATGAATATTAAGATCCTTTTTTATCAGTAGCTATCTATTTTTAAGATACCAATGCTTTTATATATTATAGATATCATTTTGAACACCCAAAAATCTCAATTCATTTGTAGTGTAAAGATTGTAAAAGACATGCTAATTGGATCGTTCTAACGAAGCATAATTTAACAACTCACCTAACATTAAAAATATGGGGGCAGCTACTAATGTACCAAGTTTTGCTTTTCAGTCCATTCGACTTTCATGTGCTTGCGAATCAATCAGCGGATAATCAGCATGAGGTAGAAACACCTGTATCCAACGACCAACAATTATCCGAGTCCAATAATATAGAGATTTCCTCAGAGTTTCAAATCAGTGTCACAAGAACTAATTTTGATACAAGTTCACCTTCGGATGATGCGACTATGCAAGATATTTCTTCAGATACAGATTCAGTTGTATCGTCAGAACCTGAACAAAGGCTTGAAAATAGAGATAGAATGGAAGAATTGAAAGGTAACAGTAGTAATATCGATGGGATTTCAAATTACGTTTGTTATATCTGTATATTATTTTATTATAGAGCATATAGCCAATGACACGTTTTCCGACATTGGACACATTGATTCCCCTGATAATTCCGATATAATCACCAGCGAAATGCAAAATTCTGAAAGCTTAATCGACGATTTAAGTTCTCTCGGACAAGATTTAATTAGTACAACAATCGGTGAAAGATATGATTCTGTAAGGGAGTGTTTAGAATATGAATTAGTACGCAATGATATTGCCAGACGATCGTTGAAAAAATCGATAAAGAGATCCACTATCGTGGAGGAGGTAAATATCAGTTTAATTTTAATTGAACATAAATATGTAATATATAATTTAATTCTTTCATGTTCTTTAGCATAAATGTAAAAAAAGTACAGAATTCTTTGGACAGAATGCAAACGAAGCTAGTAATAAATTTCATGATACCGAAGGGGGTCAAACATCTGATTTACTAAGTCCAGTATGTTGCTTCACTGTTTCTTCAGACACTACTCCAAGGAACGAAAACTCGAACAAGTTTCCACCTACAATAAGTGTCATTATTAATCCTCCTAGTCCATCAATGTCAATTGAAAGCCAACATGATTCAGATAGGGGATATAAAATCAGTCCTCGCTTCATACGACACAACGATGAAAGTATGGAAAAATGTTAGTATATTTTCAAATAAGTTATAATTCTTCTACATTCACATTTAACCATTGATATAATATAAAATACTTGATTGATTTTACAAATTATTAGTAAGTGTCGAGTTGCCAGAGTCTGGTTTTTCACCCCAAGCTACTCGTCGAATTAGCAGTGGGAGTTTATTAAAGGCATCAGAAGTTGTTTCCTTGGCTGCTAGTGCTACAAGATTTGGCGGTTCGAATGCAAGTTTACGCCACGAGAGAATAAAATCTGTGGATAAAACGGAGGATGCGAAGAAACTTCCAATTATCAACCCTTTAGTTCAATTACCTATGTGGCAAGGTAAACAGATAGTTTAAAGAAACATAAGTGATATTACGGTTTAGTAAATAGCTTGGCATATCAATTTTAGTAATATAATAATAATGAAAATAATAAATGAATGTTTCACATTGAATTTATAAACATGGGAAATAATCGTTTTATACTTTGGTAGACGTCGGTGGAACAGGCCTTATTAGCCAAGCATTGCTCGCAAATGCAGATGCACTTTGTGCTGCAGTATCACCACTAATGGATGCTGATGATACATTCATGTAGGTTTAATATAAGAAATATGTATTATAGTTTAAATAAGTTCGGTTTAAAACCAATAACATATTTACGACATTTTTGAAGGATTAAGTCTGCGCTCGGTGAAAGTAACAAATTTAATGAAAATCCCTTCAATTTAATTTGGAAAGATATTATCTACAGGGTAAATTATAATTCTTTTTTATTTTCAGGGAAGGTTACTTCGAGCGGTGCGTTATGAATAATTATTTTGGAATTGGCATAGATGCAAAAATTAGCCTCGACTTTCATCATAAAAGAGAAGAACATCCTGAAAAGTGTCGATCGCGGGCGAAAAATTACATGTGGTACGGCGTATTGGGGTCTAAACAATTGTTACAAAAAACGTACAAGAATCTCGAACAAAGAGTGCAGTTAGAATGTGACGGCCAACGCATACCATTACCATCTTTACAAGGGATTGTTGTTTTAAACATTCCAAGGTAGAAATATAAAGCTAATAATATATGTATATACACTGCGTCCCATAACTATAGAACCAGTCTCTTATTCCCGTATGCTGCCATTAAGTTTATGGCTAAACAAAAAAAATCGTTTCACTGCGGTCCTGTAATTATATAAATTTCAAAAGTGTCTTACAGTTATGAAACGCCCGTGTATAAATAACGTTACGAAGTATTATAAGGTTTCACATGACTAATTGTACATTTATAGCTTTATGGGGGGCACAAATTTTTGGGGAGGAACAAAAGAAGGGGACCTGTTCTTAGCACCCTCATTTGATGATCGCATATTGGAAGTGGTAGCTGTATTTGGTTCTGTTCAAATGGCTGCATCTCGTATCATTAATTTGCAACATCACAGAATTGCACAGTGTCAGACAGTTCAAATTAACATTTTGGGCGACGAGGGGGTACCTATACAAGTTGATGGTGAAGCTTGGGTTCAACCACCTGGTATTATACGTATTATACACAAGAATCGTATGCAAATGCTTTATAGAAACAGGGTAAATAATATTAATTTCACTATTGTATAATAATATTTATTTATGAATGTTCTCGAAATAATAATTTACGTTTCATTTTAATATAACATTGGCAGTAAATAGGAATTTTTCTTTTAAATTTAGGCACTTGAGACATCATTAAAAACATGGGAGGAAAAACAGCGCAATACTCTGAATGCAATATCACAGTCATCATCTACTCTAAGTAATGCTCAGTTGCAATCACAACATAAGTCTCCTCCAGCAAATTGCAAACCATCGCAATTGAATGATGACGAAATATATGTTTTATTCGGATTAATCGAAGTGATTACAACTTTGGTAAAATGGATGAAACTTCTTATTAAATCGTATCCAAGTTTAAAACCGGACTTATACCAAGCTGTATCACGGACAGATCAAACGCTGAAGCAAGTTCATCCAGATAGAAAAATTTTGCAAGGAGTTAGTAGTCTTTCGGCTCTTATTAAAATTTCTCTTTGCAACTCTTTCGTCTCTTATTTCCATTATTATTTGGTTTAAGCTAAATACCTGCTTTTCATTAATTGTGATTAAATTTTACTCGACAGACAAACTTGAGACCAATAGTAACAGAGTTAGTATCAAATGCAAGACAACTTTATGAAGACGCATGTGAACTACTTCGAGACAAGGCATGTAACTTGGTAAGCATCCAACGTGTTACTAATGTTCCCTATATTTTTTATTCATGATTTACTAATAATAAAATGCGTGTAATCTAGGGGTTGCAAGAAAGTTTAGAAGGTAAGTTATCGATTTCCTTGGCAAGTATGGAACAGGAGTTGAAGAAATGCACCTTCGACGAAGGAGGTACTGGATTAGTATATTTGCAAACCTTGCCATCGGATGATCAGGTATTATTTTTAATATTGCACATCCTTGTATTCACAGAATTATATCACCAATCATGGATACCTTATCATTCTATAGAGGAAGTAAATATTAAAAGAGCTGTATTTTTTTGTAGGGAGATAAAAAAAATCGGCACAGAGGTTTGTTCTGGTTAAAGTTCCGGCGTTCAGTTGGGAGTTCTGGATCGCACTCTGCGCCACATCCCAGCCGGGATCAAATAACTACATGGGGCGTGCAAGAAGTATGTACTTGGTTGGATAAGCTACAGTTGGGTGAATACAAAGATGAATTTGCTTTTCATGATATACGAGGTAGGGAATTGCTAGCACTAGCCCATGGAGATCTCAAGGAATTAGGTATTACGAAAGTAGGGCATGTTAAACGAATCTTGCAAGCTATCAATGATCTAAATAATTAGGTATACGACATCTATTAATACACTTCAAAATATAAGATACAATCAATAGTAGATAAAATGTTATTCCAGTTAATGACTGCTCGAAAAAACAAATATATATGTACATATACATATATTAGGACTCGTTAACGTAGATTTTGAATATAGATGGATCATTTGAAAGGTAGCAAAAGAGATCGAGTTCTGTGTATAGTTAATACAAATTCATGCAATAGTTAAACAAAAAAACACCATACAAGCAGAATATAAACATCCTAATGAAAGAAAGCACACAGACCACACGGCAGTGTGGTAAGAAAATTATTCTCTATATTGCTATACACATGTATGAAAGTAATGTTATATGTGCCAAATTATTGAATTGATTGTTTGTCAAAAGACAAACAATTGCGGAGAATGTTGTAAAAAAATTCTTGCCGTTTGAAAATACAAGCATGGTATAGCTATAGTCTACGGTGTAGACTCTACGTAATAGGATGTTGCATTTGTCTGCAATTTAAACGTTAACAAAATTATTATTTATTATATACATTATATTGATTTATTAAATTTATTATTATGATTATAATTCTTTTTATTAAGTTGTAATTTTAGTTGCATTCATCCTTTCGTCTACTGTACAAAAGTTAAAGACTTTAACCATCACATGTTAATGTAAATTGTTCGTTAGTATGATGATATATTTAATGTATAATTTATACAGATGTGTATGGCGGTGTGATTATTTGGAAATTTTTTATGTTTCATAAATATTACAACTTAGGACTTCAGAATATCACAGTAAAATTACTTCCAACAGTATTAATACATTTAAGGAATATATTCTAACTGTAATATAAGTGTTTGTCAATTATATTATTTGTATAAGTATATTCTGTTTGCAACTTTCATTTTAGTTTTCCGTGCAAACAGTACAACAACGTTTATATGCATATACATAAATTAAAATTTGCATAAGCTACGTTTATTACAGGGTGATTTCATAACGCACAAACGTTATCTTTTTTTTACATTGTTTAATGTTAAAGTTCAGTGTATAAGTATTAAGTAATTTGTACTCGAGGAAACATTTTTAACATTATGCAATATAATTGAATGAAAGTGAGATTTAATTGCTGTGGCACATATAACAATTTTAAAATAAATGATGATGTTAATAATGCTGAAAATGACAATGAAAACATTTGAGAGACACCCCGCCGATGGCAATAAGCATATTATGTACAAATCTAATAAGAAGCGGTAACAAATTTTTTAAATGTACCATAATTTCGAGTGTTGCAATGCTGAGGGGGAGGCACTGTTATAAATTACTAGTTTCGTATAGCGCGCGATTGACAATTAAAACTCACGAATATGTATGATTCTCCTAAATATTACTTGTATTATATTCACTGAGTAGGCACCGACTCTACTTCAAATAATCTCTTATAAATAAGCCTCCGATACTAATAATATTGTAGTTATTATTGACTAGCTCTAATACTATATAACTAATAATTTAAAGATGTATGAATGCAAGGAAAAACAATCGGTAATCTATCAAACATTTATTAATGTAACTGCCTACGGTGGAATTATTCATATGTTCACTTCTCTATTATATATTGGCTCTGACCATATTCTTTCTCATTCTTAGGAGACAAGAATGGTAGGATTTGAAATTATATTAGACTAATATTCAACTGTTTGATCCACATATGTATAACAATGTTCTCTGTTCACGTGCATGCGCTCAAATTTCATATCCTGTATGCACGTGTATATGTTCATTTATGAACTTAATATCCATTATTCTATTGTATAGTTTTATGCTACTTTTAATTGTGGAGGATTCTTTAACCGCCCAGACATTGAAATGGGTAACATAATTTTCTTATTTAAGTATTTTATCAGTGATCTCAATAACTATAAATCTTCCTAATCTCTTACCGAAGCAAACTAATTTAAACACAGAACTATGTATTTACGTGAACGACTGTATCTGTGTGTTTTCAAATTTCTGTATTATTGACCATAAGGAAGACGGGGCCTTAAAGTATTGATTGATTTTTTAATAATGTTCTCACACTTGCTCCCGTTTAACTATTTTTTTTATATATATATAACAATATTATATAAATGCATACACACGTATGCGTTTAATATGTGTGCGATATACATTAAATATATATAAGCACATGTATAGAAAATATATGTACCAAAGCAGATGTGTCTACATAGTAGATATCTATACAATAGGAACTACGTTTTTAATTGTAAAGTTACAATTATGCAACAATGATGCCCTTCTTACCAGTTATTGTAGGCTTAATCTTAAGAATCTTAGCTTGATGAATAACTTTACCTGGTTTATATGAACATCTATTAATGCACAAATCAAACATTTCTCACGATGTTGAAAAGAAATTCAATGTCACATAATATGTGCAAAATTTATCAGTTTCTCTAGTCTATTTGTTACCAAGCGCACTAAAATTCTCTCTAAACGATAGTGTAAGATTGTGAGGTACATGGTATTATAATTCCACATTCTAAATGTGTTTTCATGAATAATGAGCTTCTCAATAGACAGTATATGACATGAATATTTTAATGTTGTAACAATGATTAATTCTAGAGTTGCCCAAAGAAAAGGACATAGACTTCTATCTATTGATTGATGAAACAAAGAGAGGACAGTTAAACTGTTCCTTGGTGTTATAAACATTTTCTTAGAATAAAACATTAAAATAACATGTTGATAACATGTATTAACGATACTCTTGGAAATTATGTAATTCGATGTAGAGTACCTAGTTTGTTATACCTTACCTTCTTAAATGTTACTGAATGCTCAATCTATACCACAAAGAGAGAGATTATTAATTTTTTCGTAAATATAAATTTGCATTCCAATTTATATATCTGCAAGGACAAAAGTGCCTACCTTAGATTTTCTATTCTCAAATGTGTGAACAGTATTTACTCAACTGGCATTATTATACTATAATATATTAACTGTATTATCTATCGAAAATTTTACATTTAACACTGTAAAGAATGCTCGAGTCTTACAAAACAATTCTTATATGATACTCGTTGAACACTATGGCAACAAAATTACAAGTTGTATTCAGGTAACAATGTTGTCACAGTATAACGTAATGTTAAAATATTCCGTTGTAATTTCATTTTAGTATGTTTAGTGTCTTTTAGAATATTTATCGAGGCGAAATGATTATAGTATAAAATTATGGCGCACATGCCGCAGGATAAAAAATGTTTAAAAAATACGTACAATTGAAAAAGAGGAATGGAGTTTCAAGAATATGTAAACAAAAAAAATGAGCACAATGTAGATCTTTCTATTATCAGAATAGTTTTGTAGCACTTCAAATAAAATCATGTTACGTTTCAAATTAAGAACTTTTAAATAAACTTACATTTAAATAAAGAACGATTATGGTCAACAGGTACGTTGTTTTTTAACGATACCAGGAAACCAGATTATTTGTTTAATATATTTTTAATTATTAATAGCTTTATTTTAGTTCACCTGAGAATTATTTTATCATTCCAAGGAAATTCCCATTCTATCCATTCTAATTCTCCAAGTTTGGATTAAAAATCAAGGAAAGTTTACCTTATCCTGCGAAGGGTCACAATCGGAAGTCAGTAGGAACATTATTGCGATTAAAACAGATACTTTTATTCAGAGAGAAATGCATTAATGAGGAAAGTAGTAGAGAGTATAATTCCAATATTGGCTTAATTTATAAAACATTATTCTATGAGTTTCTCTTATTATTTATTATTGTCCAGAATTGAAACATACATACGTTATAGACGTAAATGCTATTATCGTACAAAAATGTATTTAACAATTACTATTGCTTTAATAATAACTATCGCGTCTTTTGAAAATATTAAAAGTTATGATCAAAACATTACCATAAATAGCACATTAGAAATATCAACTCTCTATACGCTCTACATATGTAAAAAAGTTAAGAGCTATAACATTAAAGTACAAAAGGTCTAAATTTAAGATAGCCTTAATGATTAAGCTTGGCGATTTCAAAACGGTATTTACATTGTATTAAGAGAAATTGAATTAAAGTCATAAACGTGGTCTCAATAATGTATTTATTACTAAAACTTAACTATCGGTTAAGTCCTGGTAACATAAATCATGTCTGTTACTGAATAGTGATTCTCTCGTTGGTTTTCCATGTATTTAACGAATTGCTGTATATCCTGCATGCATATGAAAAATGTGTTGCAGAACCAAAAAAAATTGACTAGATACCGAAATTTTGCTCAGTACAGACTACAAACTTCACTGTTTCGTATCAACTACAAATTTATAAATATATGTAAACGCGATTTCGTCTTTAAGAAATATAGCGATGTATTCTTAGCAATGTTGAATCTTTGCCCAAAATTTCCATCATTTCTGCTATTGGTGGGCCCGCCTAAAAATATAAAAGTTCCATGTTATTAAGAATGAAAATTTAAGATACAAATGAGAATTAAATTACATTGTATTTACATTCAAACCACTCAGGACGAAGCGTAAAAATGTCATTAGTGGTTTATATGAAATTCCATGTTCATTAGCAAATTCCTTCAGGTACCTATTTATCCAGGTTTTGTTAAAATTTTCAGTGTCAATCTCAACCATTTTCGTTTTTAATATCTTCAGTGCATCTACAAAAAGATAAGCAACAACTTATTGTTTATAAGAATTATTGAGTTCGATTGCATACTACATTTATTAAGTACAAATTATACCTAAATAATCTGCTTGTGGATTATCTAACGGTGCAGTTGGTATAGTCCATAAAAAGGCTAAACTTGGCGATACTAGATCGTTTAATTTAGATATTCTATCCTGCGCCCATTTTAACACAGAAATTATATGATACTCATCTAATTGTAAACTTCCATCAGCTTGCCTAAAATAATACTTATCTTATTCGAAAAGTTGCAAACAAAGAAAGCGATAAGTGTTGTAACAAAATGATCCATACCTATCTGGAAATGCTTCCATAACAATTTTTGTAATCCTTTCAACTAAAAATTTGTTGTTCCTTTCATTTGCTAATAACTTTGATATCTCCAGTTTATTAAATTCTAATAATTTCGCAGGTGCAAGTTTACTAGAATTTACTTTTATCTTAGAAACATCGAACTGGAACAATTAAAACAAATCAAGATTAATGATAATATGTATTTGGCAAAAATTTGTCATGGTAAAATATAATTACCTGTCTAATCAGTTCCTCGTAACTATCAATATAAAGAGCACCTCCTTTGTTATCAAAACCACCACCTGCATGAATAACATAGTTTAAAACTGCTAATGGAAAAAATCCCTCCTTTCTAAAAGATTCAACGTGTATATCATTTTGCCTTTTTGATAATTTTGTACCATCTGAATTTAGTATTAAAGGTAAATGCCCATATACTGGTGGAGTCCAATTAAATGCTCTGTAATGATTATATATTTTCTTACTTTGCAATTTAAAATCTACAGACAATTCTTAAATGTACTAGATGGTTTAACACATTCGTCTATAATTTCTACAAATTAACTGATCACAAGTAATACATTGAAAAATATAACACACAGTGATATCGAACATATTTCATTGATAATTAACATTAAGAATGGTTTTTTAAAATATACGACACAAAGTCTGCAAATCTTATGCTTTTATTTTAACTAAAATAAATATCTTAGAACTATTTTACAATCAAAAATTATATATTTTATACTAGTACTTACCTATACATCATTAAGTGCTTGGGTGTAGACACTTGCCACTCGATCCCTCGTAATACGTGAGATATTTCCATTAAATGATCGTCTACAACATTTGCAAAATGATATGTTGGATAACCATCCGTTTTGATAATGATTGGATCTCCTTCTCTTTGTGAAATATCTTGTTCTATCTTGCCATATATCATATCATCGAAACTTTCTATCCCGGTAGATATCTACACGGATGGCAAAAAATACTTGAAAGTGCAGGTAATCGTGATACACAATATTATTATATTCTGTAACTCTGTACCTTAAATCTAATGCAATAGGGATCTCCATTATTGAGTTTTCCATGCACTTCATCTCTACTTAAATGTCTACACCTATTATCATATTTAGGCACTTGTCCACATTTTATCGCTTCTTTTCGCAATAACTGCAATCTGTTTTCTGTACAGAAACAGTAATATGCAGATTGATTATTTATTAGTTTAAGCACTTGTTCCCTGTAATTTAATGAGTGGTACATTCAGACATTTCTTTTACCAACATTCAAACATCTTTTCATAGTTTGTTTTTTTATATCTCTTACAAAGATAAAAACATAAGCTTCACTTGGTAATTATGTATACATATTGAGTATCAAGGAAGGGATCTACAAACAAATAAGTGACAAAGATCCACAAATAAATAACATTGTTATCATCTAGCTTCTCTAGATTATAGATTAAGCTATATAAATCGGAAGAGCTTAGAAGTTAGTTGTTAAAGAATAATATCACTTATGTTTGTTTAAAACTGGAAGTTTCATATTTTGTTGGGACTATCTGAAAACGTTTCAATGAGGTTTAAAATACGAGGGAAAATATTTTCGATGCCTCTATGCAGGAAAAATATGCACCACACAATACCGTGCTTTTAATACTTGTGTAAACAAGAGAAATTCCTCGTACTTGTAAATTTCTATTCGTTTGGATTGCATGTATGGCCCAGCTGGTCCGCCTCTTATCGGATCTTCGTCGGGTATAATTCCAGACCATAGTAAATCTTTCTGAATGCTTTCCATCGCTCCGGGTATGCATCTAGTTTGATCTGTGTCTTCAATTCGCAAGATAAATGCCCCATTGTTACCACGAGCAAATAAGTAATTGTATAATGCAGTTCGTAAACCTCCTATGTGTAAGAAACCTAAAACAATTTGATGAATATGATATACCGTACGGGGAGACATTACGCACAACAGTATTCTATCTACATTACTTGTACAACATTTTTTAAATTATATTACATAGGAAATCATAAATTAACATATTACATACCAGTTGGACTAGGTGCAAATCTGACTCTCACTTGCACCTTTTCGAAGAACCGTTTTTGCACAAATTGTAAATTTACAACACGAAGTAGATTACACTTCATCGTCGTAGAAATTGAATTTTATCTAGAGTTTCAATTCAAATTTCATCGATCGTTCTTGTATAAATTATTTTATTTCATACCATACTACGGAAACGGTACAGTTGCAATTATGGCATTCGTTAATGCAGTAGCAGATTTTTGTTAACGTTTATTTATGATTTGCGTGGATTATTTATGAAACGCATGCAATATAGGTTATTAAAAAACATGATTTATTTATGCCTCTCTAGGTAATTCGTGTAGTGCTATAGAAGTTTATAATCTGCATATATTATAGTTATTTTATCCCTGATAAAATATTCAATGTTTTACCAACTGTAAGAAAATTCCTACAAACGATATATAGCCGTCTAAGCATTAATAATAAAAATGTATTTACTAAATAATTGCAGAAAATTGAAACGTATAGGTAAACGAATATATAACGCGTAGCAAATATAATTAATTTTCAATTCTCCAACTACAGACATTTGATATTTCGCCAAAATAAAATCTTCAATATATATTCGTAAATATTATTACACTATTGATATATCAATTGCGGCGATTTACAAATTATACATTATCACAGATCGTGCTTCTGGAACAGAATGCTTCGTAGAAAACTTTTACATAGAATAACAAATTCTGATTTATTTTATTCAAATATTTATAACTCTCGAAGATAAACAAAAATATATGATAGAAAGACGTAAAACATTATCAACGTGATTATTTAATCTTAATACACTTACATTTGACGCACCAAATAATATACCATGCAACTGCGTACTATATGTAGGGGTAAGTTATTCAAATTTCCCGCGATATATACCAATAATGAATGATTGGCTAGTTGTAGTTGCTAATGATACAAGGGCGCGCTTCAGTTCCAGGCTAAGCGCCGCAGATTTCGCGCGGGGCGGGTGTTGTCATTGTATTTTCACGTGACAAAAGTGAGTTTCCGTAGGATATTCGACGAGGAATCGTGTGAAAATGCCGCCGAAAAAGCGGGAGAAAGAAGCGGATGGACAGAAAGGTCCTCGAATGGATCAAATACAGGCAGACCATGAGCTATTCCTGCAGGCCTTCGAAAGTAAGAGTTTTCAGATATCATTTCCCTTTTTCCATGTTCTGCTGCGGGCCAGAAGTAATTGATGTCAACGGTTGCAATAACAAACGATCATAGATCATTTCTTTTTACAATATTAAATTACAATCGTTTAGAACGATCCATACATAACCCTATTTGCTAAGAACGTAACGAGCGCCGAACCGCGCGTCGGTACACTTAGTTCCCTCCTTTACTTCAAGTCGCGGACACCTGTCATTCACTTACTGTATTCGAGTAATCTGGAAGTTGAATTGACTTATTGCTATAAAGAAAAATGAAGATACACGTTATTAGATTTCATTATTTTCTTGCAATCAAATTTATCGTAGTATCTGTAATAACGTAACGATATCGTGTCAATATCTAACTAGTTAAATGTCATTCGTATTAACACGAAAATAGCGAATACTCCAAACGGTAATATGCGATATTATTACAAGTTTTTTTTTTGTTTTGACCATCAGCTATTTTAGTTAATTTAAGAAAAACATAACAATAAATGTTTATAAACGTCTTCCTTTTTTTTTTTTTTTTGGTACGAATACATATTATTGTTATTCACGTAAGAGTAAAATTGTAGAACAACAGAGTACAATATATTTTTACTTGGTTTACTCTATTTTATTTTGTTCTGTTATGGAAAGAATAATGAAATCAGGAATTGGTTCCATCTATGGATTAATTTCTTTTTATTATTAAACGAAACTGAGCTAAAAGAGAAAGATTTAATAAATTCCAATTTATTGTTTAACATAAACAATTTACCAAGGGTTATTTTTACAATAAACACCTGTAGATTTAATTTTATTATAAAAATAGAAAAACTGGGATCAGAAAGGTTTAACCTGCATTAAACGTAACAAGGATTCTTTTGCAGGCGTCTCGTATGAAACCGAGAATAACCTAATCATCATCTCCCATTTGATACCTAGAAGGATCAACTCTGAAAATTTATCTTCAGCTTTTTAAGTTACTCCATGAACCCTTTCACTTTTGAGAGAGACATCAACCTCTATGCCCTCTGTAGGAGCTCGGTTAAACCATAATCCTCCTTGATATAATTTAATTAATTTTTAAAATTATTTAAACTTTCACAGTTTTATTCTTCGTCTATTAATATGGTTTATCTGTTATTTTTCAGAGCCAACACAGATTTATCGATTTCTACGCACGAGAAACCAAATTTCAGTGAGTACCAATGAAACAAATGATAATCTATATCTTGATAATTAAATCTAATGTTCACTCAAAGTGTTAACTGAACGCGAAACAATAAATATTTGGTAGAAGAATAATTTGCGAAACGGCACGCGTTATTTGGTACACTTTTCTGTACCAACAGTTTAATGAAATTTTTCTATGGATTGTAATAAAAACAGTGTTATAATCTATAGTAGAGTGTTTGTGAAAATTGCCTGCTTTGTACAAAAAAAATTTAAAGACATTGGTTCAGAACTCTTTGTATTCCCTTTCAATAAACGAAGAACGGTAGGTATTGAAATTCATTATTTTCTAAAGCTTGCAATTTCTATCGATAAGAATGAACGATGGACCTTGCCTAATATCCCACTGAAACATGATTATATGACAAACTTTATGTAATTTTTTTAGCCAATATTTCTGTATAGAAACTTAACTTACATGAGGCAACGTATGTCCAGAAGCCATAAATCTCGACGGGGATTTAAGATTGATATGATATTGGAAAAATTATTATTAAAAAACAAGCAGGCAGAGAATCCAGGTGTTCGTGGATACATGACTCTTACTTTTCTAGGTTTTTATGATAAAAAGGGTAATCATATGTAAAGACAATACCTCTTACTTCTTAATAGTGTACGCAATACAGTTTATTTATACCAATTATAATATTGCAGTTGAAGTGCCTCAGGATCCTGTAAAAGTGGAAACATTATTATTGAAAATATGTCACAAGAAACGAAAAGATGTGAGTTCACCAATTATGCAGGCAAGTGTGATTCCCTTGTATTATGTATTGTGCGTGGATGTTTACACAAGTATAGGCACATAACGTACAATAAAAATATGCTTTCGCAACCTTCTGGCAAAAAGAATTTCTAGCTTGTTCTGTTTCTTTATGTACTTTCTAAAAAAAAAGTCTACAATAATATTTGTGTAAAGATCCGCCATTCTTAATTATTGGAAGAAACAATCTGTATGAATTCAATAATTAATGTTAATACGACTAACGATTCGTTACTTTAGGTCTCCGTTGGCACAAGCGAAGTTCCAATCAATCCTTGCGAAAATCAACCTCCTCCAAAAGCACCTACTATATCTATACCTAACGAGTCCTTCAGCTTAAATAATGGTCATGTAGCAAAGACTTATATGCTTTTACTTAGAGTCTATTGTACATCCAATACTGGCTGCCTTACACATAACTGTGATTTAGATGGTCAGTAATGTCTTACGCCGCAACGTACTTCGGAGGAATACATTTTTATAAAAATGAGCTTTACTTTTCCTGTAGAACCGGCTCAAAAGCGGCGTAAATCCTCCACGGGTTCGATCAAAACTGGTGGGGAAGAAATAAAATTGTACGGTTCTGAACTTATAGTGTACGACAAACATAATCGATGTTTGTTAACGGATGGTGATTATGAGTTAGGTTTACAAGAAGTACAAACCAATATTCGATCTAGTCCAAAGAAGCACAGCTCTTGGGAATCTGTACCTGACATCAAAGAATGCAGTCCTTTTGAAGTGTTCAGCAAAGGTCCGACATTAAAATTTAGGCTCAATTGGACAACTGAACCGAGTAATGGCTTAGTTGATAGACCAACGCCAATACACCCTGTACCAAACGGTGATAATAAAGAAAATCGGTCTGGAAATAGTAAGTTGTTTATATTCTTCTGTTTTTCATAAAGATAAACTGACGAAGGGAAATAAAATACGTTGCATAATAATTTCAGCTGGTCTAGAACGTTCTTCCACAAATAATAATACTAGTACCAATAATAATAATAATAATCATAGTAGTAGTAATAGTTGTAATAACAACAACAACTGTTCTACACTGCCAACACCTAGTCCCCTTAATTCTTCAAGAATGACTACACCTAGTGAAAAGACGGAGATTTCAGTGGGCACGCAGCAAATAGTTTATCAGTTCCTGTATAATAATAATAGCCGTCAACAAACTGAAGCTTGCGAAGATTTACATTGCCCTTGGTGCTCCCTAGATTGTGGAAAATTGTATTCACTTTTAAAGCACTTAAAATTATGTCATTCACGATTCACATTTACGTATGTGGTAAGTTGTGTGTCACATGCATGCATTTGTACATGCGCCGCAGTTTTGTAACATAAGAATGTTGTAAAATAAATGATATATATTTTAATAGCCAATCCCGCAAGGTGCTCGTATAGACGTAGCAATCAACGAATGTTACGATGGCTCCTATGCTGGTAGTCCCCATGAATTAATAACGCAACCATCTAGCGTAGCATTTTCAAGGACAGGGCCAACCAGACGTACAAGTGTAACAAATATCTTAGTATGTCGTCCAAAAAGAACAAAGCCAAGTCTTTCTGAATTTTTAGAACTCGATGAGAATGAATACGAAAACCAAAGACCATACATTACAGGACATAATAGGTAATTCAGTTAATACGACAATTATAGTTTATTCAACGATAAAGTACATTTGTTTATAACATACAAATTTCCGTAGACTGTATCATCACACTGTCACATGCTTGCCTATATATCCAAAAGAAATGGACATTGATTCCGAGGGTGAGAACGATCCTAAATGGCTGCAAACGAAGACAATGATGATGATCGACGACTTTACAGATGTGAACGAAGGAGAAAAAGAACTTATGAAAATGTGGAATTTACATGTAATGAAGCATGGATACGTAGGAGACTGCCAGATACCATTGGCTTGCCAAATGTTTTTGGAAACTAAAGGGAAGGAATTGCTCATGAAAAATTTGTATCGCAATTTCGTCCTACATATGTGCAGTTTGTTTGATTTCGGCCTGATTAGTCCTGTGGTTCTCTATCAAACGATTCAAAAATTGCAAGAGATTATGAAAGAAGGTGGCGAAGATAGTGATATTCGAAAGGTTTTACAAAGATCCCACGAAGCTCAAGTTGATAAATGGCTCAGCTCGGGTTGTCATGCATCGACTGACTCAACTAAACAGAGTAGTATAAGTACTAAAGTGAACTTTAACAGTGATGGATCGAATTCTAATGCGAGGCGAAAAACTTCATTGCCGCTTGGCTCGCCAAACTCGCAATCGGTGAAGACAACAGCGTCCATTCACAATAACGTTAGTAAACATGCTAGTATGATGAATACATCGTCGAACAAGACTGTAAATCATAATAGTACAATTCAAAGTTCTATGAGCAAGAATGTTGGATCATTTGCGACTGTACAAAACAGTGCAAATAAAACTGCAACGACAATTTGTGTAACAAGTACTACTACTAATAGTAAGACTTCTACGGTGGTTTCGATGTCTAATGGCATATCTAATCAAAACGAAGTAGAACAAAGGCAAACAACCATTGATCTACCGGCAAGGCGTAAGAGTACAAATTCGATAGTTCAAGTCACAGATAATGCGACACCTTTACGCCGAAAGTCGATGGCCAGTGAAAGTGCAACTATCGAATATCATAGAAGAAAGTTGGTTCTAGATGCTGTGCCGAACAGTAGTAATACTAACCAAAAGCCACCCCAAAATGGAAGTAGCTATTAGTAATTGTTATACATACATTGCTATGCTAATTGTATATTTTTGTACAGTGGGTCCGTGACTCATTTCGCAGTACCACAAACGCATCGAAGGAAATATCCCCCTGTCTAGACTTATTTCTATTAAAATGTATGTGAATGTAAACAGGGATGGGGGAGATATATCCCTTTTGTGTGTGCGATAGTAAATCTATGCAGTTATATATTTGTGGTGATGGGGAACGTATCATTTGGATCGATTGTACAGTATTTGTTGCAAAGAATATTATTACGATTAGAATGATTGACATTATAGCTAATACTTGATAATCATTGCTCTAACCACTAGATCAATTTTTTATGAATTTGAAAGTTTTAAATATAAGATTAAAAGAAGAAGAAAAAACAAAGAACAGAATTTCAAAGAATACGACGTGAGTAATTCGTATAGCTCTAACTAAAATTTCAAAATAATTAAATATGAACAAGAAATTTATTTTGAATATATATAAAACTAAAAACCTTATTTCGTAAATGAATATACCCGTTCTTTCTCGGTCTAGTCAATGATACTTTTTATATTTCCAATTTTCTAAACTGTTTATTTGCTTAGTATTGTACGAAAATCGTATTGCCTCATATACTTACAATTTGCATAACTTGTGAAACGTAACGTTCGAATAACACACAGCCAGGGAAATTAAAGTAATGAAACATAATATATGTTAAATTTCTGTGGGACTGTTGCTTGTGAAGTAATTCAATGGCACTGGATAAATAATTATACATACATATATGATTTAGGAATAGATTATTCTTTTTCACGATAAAACAGCTGTATCACTACTTCATGTAATGTTAATTTAAATAATAATCTTTCTAGATTTTTGACGAATGAATTAAATAGTGTCTGAGGTAAATACGAGAGCTGAGAAATTTAGTACATAATCTCTTAAACATGGGACCTTGCTACAATTACTTCAGATTTATCTTGTAAACTGAATTTAATAAACTGAGGCTGTAAATTATAAGTTTTACCCCAAAATAAGGAATAAACTGTTATAAAAAAAAGTGCCTTTATAAAACGAGAGAATCTGAGTATAAGAGTGACTGTCGCCAACTTGTGACCTTTAAATTGAGTATTTGTACTCATTTATAATGTGTTGAGTGTCTGTATGTTTTTTATTTAGTAATGTTTTTTGCCCATCGTCGTTCTCTGAGATAAGCTTATAGATAAAATGTAGAACGTTACAATGAATTTATTCTTTGTGTAATATACACAATTTTACTGCCGATAAATCGTTCGAAGAAATATTTACATTCCCGTACGTAGTACGTGACGTTTCTTTATTATACATATAACTAGGTGAAATTCTGAAACTTTAATTATAATGAGATATTGATTTGCTAGGACTGACCTTTTGGAAAATTTGTTCTCTTCGAACGACTTTAATCACTGTCCATTAATACTACTTATGCTAGGATGTAAATAAAAAAACAAAAAAAATTAATAAACATAGAAGCATTAAATTAAAGTGTCCATTGCATTTATTTGAAATTATTCAAATTATTTTCTTTTAGTTTTCTTAAGCCAATATTACATATTACAAAGTGTATTTAACTGGCAACTATTTCGCTTTAACAGAAATCCATTATTCGAATAATTAGCACATATTATACATACATGCACAAAATGGAAAAACGAATGCAAGCAATCTTTTCTATCGTTTGAAAGGAGTACTCATTTTTATGGAGTTACAATGTATAATATACATATATACGCTTTTTCCATCATTAAAAGAAAATTAATAAAAATAAAGATTTGCATTTTCCTTATTAAATATTGTAATATTTTACTTATTATACATTGTCTTATGTTAAATTTAATTCCTATATAATTCTTTTTACAAATAGATTGCTCCTTTTTAATACTGTTCGAAATATGTAAGTACATACGTCTATAGACAATTTGCTATGGTACATCACTTCAACTGTTCAACTTATTTTCTATTTTCATTAGCACCATTTGCTTTACTCTATCATATTTAAAGTAACGCGGGAAATCAATTTTAATATATTCAATATGCCAATTAAGTTGCCTCTTTTCAAGGTACTCTAAAAATTCCTCGAACATGGGCGCGTTAGTGTCCATGTTGGCTGTAGCGAAGACGTATCTCTTCTCTAATGCGATATACACAATCTTCTGTGTTGGCGAATTTAAAAGGGTTGCTAACGTTTGAACAAATCCTTCTGTTATAATTCCATCATAAATTACTGTAAATGCAAAAACGAAAAATTACAAACCACTCGGACATTCTCCCATGTTCTAAATATTTCCCTTAAATATATTAACTCACCGTCTGCAGCTAAAATAACAGTTGCCTCGTTCATCCTTTTTTTATAAAATGTAGGCCAATTTGAATTTAAGAAGTCTAGATGCTTAATATAGACTTTTGACTTAGTATACCTATGGTTTCGCGCGAAATTTCTGCGTATTAAGTCTAATATTCCTTTTACGTCCATATCTGGGATTCGAGAATACACGTTTTATGTTAGATACATTTGTACAGTATTTAACAAACTACTACCAATTGCAAAGTTGTATTACCTGTGCAAATTATTTCTTTTGCTATAAAGCTGGCCACTATACTGGTCAACCCAACTCCAGCCCCCAATTCTAGAACTATTTTATCTTTAAACAAGTCAGGATTGGATAAAATATAATCGGCCAACAACAAGGCACCTCGCCATACTTGTAAACCCACATGTTGCAATTCCGTTGATACAGAATGTTCTAAAAATGTTCATATGCAATAATTCGTTGTAATCGACAGTGTTTTAAGATACATGTTCGGTCTCATTAAATTAATTCATACCTATTAATAACTTTCCCTCTTGCTGTCTGTCTACATCTATATCGTCATCATCGTCGTGAGCTATAATATTGTTGAAGCACTTTGGCTTAATCATATAAGATGGATACCTAAAGAAAAACTTAGATATCGCATCTGAAAATATTTTCGATTGTTTCAGACAAAAGTATAGTGAATTCAAAATAAATCTCGGCAGAATAAAGTAACAAACTTACTATCGTTTTCCAATTTGGTGTGCGAATTGTCGCTTTCTATAAATATCTCCGATGTTACTGTATGTAACGTCATCTTTGTTAATGGCAATTTGCTGTTCCATAAGAAGTATCTCAGATGGGGCGTACCATTTTTATGCTTCTAAAGGGAATAAATGAACTGCGATTACGTTAGGACGTTGAATAACTATCTTCTTTAGCGAATACAATTAAATTAACACGAACCGATATTGTTTAATACAAGTGTTTGAGGCAAGTGCTAACTGTAAAGAATTATATTCGCGTTAGAAATCGATTTAGAAATAATTATGTTCTATTTCAATGCAACTTACTTTCCATTGTACCAGTCAAACGAAATCTCACTTATATTACATTTATTCAAATATAGTTAGATCTCAATTGTACTTACGTAATATACGACCTATTCCTTCAATATTTCGAAATTGTTCTTTTTAAGTATTCATATATAATATCTCCAGGTCGCATAAATTTCCCATATACTCTAATATGTGCATAATTTGCATTGTACATTGTGCAATTAGCAAACAGATATTAAACGATATTAAAGATTATGAAGAATGGAAACTTATGAATACAAATATAGTGTCATCTGCATTCGTTAAATAAGTTGTATATTGCTGTAAGTACATGAGCCTGCCAATATGACATTTATCCCGCCTCAGTCGTTTTATAGTATTCGTAGCTACCGCGCGAACAGCTCTTGATAAGCCTTATCGATTGATGCCGAAGTCAGCGATCTGCCTGACCAACAACTGCTAAAAGCTCATTTTTACCGACGAAAACCACCAAATTGGTTTTTTATCCTTTGAATACGATACTTGTTTCACCGACGAGGTATAAGAATAGACAATTCATCCAATGTATTTTTTCGGCCACGATTTTTGGGACCCGGGGTCCCATTACCATTTCCGTGTCACTCGCAACGTTACCCACAGATTATACAAAACGATGCGAAAATTAAATAATTTTAAAGAATTCTTTCGTTCTTTGCCGTAATGAAAGGCAACAAAGGATATGAAACATTTAATGTTAATTAAAAAAATAATTATAATAATTTTAATTAAAGAAACACATGATAACAAGTTTTCTTATTTCAATTGTACTATCAATACATGATGTGTCGCATACAATATTGTACCAAGTCAATTATATTATTACCAACTCCAATAATTATACTATTCGAACAACGCGTTTGGGTTTGTAAGAATATTCGAGGTACAGGAACGGCCGAGGCGGGCCATGTGCATTTTGAAGATGCACGCTGTCTTTGTCTAGCATAGCTTTCATTTGGGGCGAACCCTAAAATGGTTAAAAAAGGGCCATGGTGACGTAGGCGTCCTCACGACGGACGCTTTTTCCAATGGAAGGCATTCTTGTATAGACTACGGTCGAGGGAGCACAGTTTTAATAAACAGAACACCTTTTAACATATGTACACGCCTACAGAATCATTGTAATTAGTAATACCTAATCGCGATAGAAAGGAGACTACGAATACCCTCTCATGCGATTATCTTACAGGTTATACGCGGTTTTTTTCTTCCTGACAATTTTTTTTGTTTTTTGTCCCGACACATTTAATTCATATTACATTAATTTCTCGAACAGCGAGCGCCGATCGGGACCGGCCGCACGCACTTGGAGAGAATGGGATAACTTTGGCTGTTTAGAAATTCGACACCGACATCGACGACCGTTGAAAGGGACAGAGAGTGAAAGTAGGGTCAGATAGCTACGTATCTGTGAGACAACACTAATGCAACTATAAAACTTCTTTATTGTTAATTATTTCGTTCTGCAAATTTTATGAGAATATAGCTGAGGTTGTTGTGATTAAAATAACACCAAACGCGATATAATTTGGATCATATTTGCGTTGATAAATTGTAGAAACGGATCCCACCGTGCCGAGCATGAAACGATTCCGTTCGATCTCCCCGGCCGGGTAGAAACGGTCTAGTAAGTCGACGAATGCTACCGTACGCGCGTTCTTGGACGGGCGAGACATGCTTTTGACCACCTGGTTCTTTCCTTATCTGATACTTTAAAAACATAAAGCCATACTACAATAATCATGAGTACCTTACAATACAATGGGCATACAATACAATACAGTTTAGCACTCTGTGAAAACGTTGATAATAAATCTCCGCGGTCAACCTGGGTTGTTTATGACCGAAGCTAAAGTTCAGTCTTGGATTGACTTTTCCCGAATTGTTATTTTCGTGCACTAAACCTTTGAACAATTATCTGACGGAATAGATATACATTAAAGTAGAGACTTCAATACGTAATTAATATTTTTTCGGAGTCAACTACCATGGTTATTTGCAACTGAGAAAGAAATAAAATAAGAAACTGAAGATTCTCAAATTTTTATTGTATGAACAGATTGTAACCAAATTCACTTTTATAAAAAAAATCTATCTACTTTTGTAAAATTACGTTACATTGTATTAAAATATTACGAGTTAGAACAAAAATAAAATACATTACAAAACATATATTACCATTAATGACATTTTTTCCAGAAAATTATTATTACTTTATTTTTCTTACATGCCGTCACGACGTGACGTGTTAAAAAAGTAGGCTATACGCGACACACGGAATTCATCGCTCCGATGTCATTTCGACTCAACTCGTGCCGAACCGTAAGAGTATCGCACGACCAGGCCGTAGTTCAATTTTCCTACCGAAACGTTGACCGAGAAATAGCTTTCCTGATTCTCCCTAAACATTTCACATATATTCACACAGTCGCGTGAGTCCTGTCCCCTACACTACTTCAGTAAATAATAGTTCTTCAAGTGACCACTGTTCATGAGCAGAGGACGCCCAAATCACTGTCGGATTTCTGCGTCGGTATGGCCGTCACGGTGGGCCACGAAAGTCCATAAGATGACTTGTCTATTCTTATATCTCGTCTGTGCTTGTTTTAACCATGTTAATTGTGTAGATATGACGGGGCCACGAGTAGTTTCAAGCCTTCCTCTATAGATGGCGGTACTATAGACTTAACAAAATTTGGTTTTATGTATACCTGTTTATTTATGAAACTTAGTAAGTTAATAGTACTTGAGAATCATTTCGTGTTCCCAATTTTATATTGATAAAGTGTTAGCAAGCTCATACATTAAAATGATTACGTATAATAATGTACGTTTCAATGCAGTTCAACAATCAAACGTTACAAAGGTAGATACATTTACGAATATTTCTTTCTCGAAGTAAATTTAACAGCATGTATTAAATACATATTTACTAATAGGATTAATATTCTGTATTTCTGCCTCACTGACACAAAGTTTGAACTTGTAGGTGTAAATATAACCCATCTTTCCATACTATCTTAACAATTGAATTCTTCTGTTTCACTCTCCCTTTCATACCTTCTCTACCTTACGTATTACCACATTTATTATCTCTTTATTGCGTCTCTACTATACATCTTTCCATTTTGCTCCTTTTCCTTTTCAAATTCCAAATCGATTCTTTGACTCTTTCATCGCTTCTTTCATTCACAATGTTTTGCTTCTGCTTGATCCTCCCGCTTTTCTTTTCCCTTTGAACATGCCTTGATAGTTTGTCATTCTCCTGTTGCATACTTACTAATATATTTTTTGTGTGTACAGGTTTCATGGGCATGGAGTAAGGAGTATTGACCAGTACTTCTGATTGTGCATAAAAGCAAGAAAGAAGAAAGAATAGCTTTTGCCATGTACTTTAGATATAGTAAATTGGTTTATAAAAATAGTTTGTAACTATTAGTGCATAAGATATAGTTGTTAATATTACTTGTATCACTATTTCAAGTTCTACTAAGTTTATAAATGTAAAACAAGTTGCACAATTACTGTAACTTATTCTTATAAAGCTTCTTCACACAAACTATGTAAACTTTTAGTATAAGTTTTATCTCTAAGATCTGTTCAAGTATTAGATTATTTGTGTTCATTGTGTTCTTAATATTACATAAATATAAGGTGTATTGTAAATGTATTTAAAGGAATAAGTCATAAGTATTATTAGCTTGTAAGTTTAAATTGCAACATATTTGTAACTTGTATCTTCATTGATTAGTTTAATAAATATTCAGTGCAAAGAATACCAGTGCTATTTTTTATTTTCACACCTTATCAATCCTTGAAAAGACCTAATTCCACTTCCTTAAACAAGAAGTGCCGTGGACGGACTTTAAATGCAAAGTCCTAACGCGAGAAACTTGTAAAAATAGCCCTACACGTTATTAAATTTGGATGCAGCAAATTCTAAGTCTTTACTTCTTACAAAATTGGTTGGCAAATTTCCAGAAATTTCCGCGCTCGGAAATTCCTGGAACGTGACGTCATTTCCAAGAAATCCGTAGTTAGAATACCTCCTCGCATATCAAATTCTCCCAATACAAATCCACGATTTTCAGCGAGATATTTTTACCAGAAACTCAGAAATTTCAGCGCCCGGAAATTCCTGGAACGTGACGTCATTTCCAAGAACTGCCGGAATCGGATACCTCCTCGCACATCATATTCTCCTAATACAAATCCACGATTTTCAGCAGAAATTAAATGCTGAAAATCGTGGATTTGTATTAGGAGAATATGATGTGCAAGGAGGTCTTCCATCGCACAAATTCTTGGAAGTGACGTCACGTTCCAGGAATTTCCGAGCGCTGTAATTTCTGAGTTTTTGGAGAAAATATCTGCTGAAAATCGTGGATTTGTATTAGGAGAATATGATATGCGAGGAGGTCTTTCATCGCAGCACTTCTTGGAAGTGTCGTCACGTTCCAGGAATTTCCGAGGTCTGTAATTTCTGAGTTTTTGGAGAAGATATCTGCTGAAAATCGTGGGTTTGTATTAGGAGAATATGATGTGCAAGGAGGTCTTTCATCGAAGCAATTCTTGGAAATGACGTCACGTTGCAGGAATTTCCAAGCGCTGAAAATTCCGAGTTTTTTGAGAAAATATCTGCTAAAAATCGTGGATTTGTACTAGGAGAATATGCTATGCGAGGGGGTATTCTAACCACGGATTTCTTGGAAATGATGTCACGTTCCACGAATTTCCGAGCGCTTTGATTTCCATGGCTCCCATCAAGACTTTATATTAATTCCAGGATAATTAACACCGAATTTAACAATGTTCAGGTCTATTTTTACAAGTTCTCCGCTTGTGAACTTTGCATTTAAAGTTCCTGCACGGTATCACTTGTTTAAGGAATTGGAATTAGGCTCTTTCAAGGATTGTTAAGGTGTGAAAATAAAAAGAACAGTAGAATTCCTTTCATTGAACATTTATTTAAATTAATTAATTAAGATACATGTTACAAGAATGTTGTAAATCAAATTTACAAGGTAACACTTATAAAGCTATTCTTCGAAGTTAATTTGCAATGTATCTTACACATAAAACTTATACTAAAGTTTATGTACTTTATATGCTGAATCTTATTTTAACTTATGCATATGTAAAGTATTTATTATATCTTGCATTTTATATTAGCACAGTCAGTAGAACTTGTAGTAAAAGTAATATTAAAATTTATACAGAATCTACTGAATAAAGTGAATATAAAGTAAAAAATATTCTGGGTAAACGCAACAGTTAATTACACAGCTGTTCTAAATGAATCTCATGCGCTAATAGTTACAAACTATTTTTATAAACCAATTTACTATATCTAAAGGATGGCTACGTATGTGGCAAAAGTCCTTCTATCTTCTTTCTTGCTCTGAGAATGAGAAGTGCCAGTCAATGCTCCTCATTTCTTTGCCCAGGAAACCTGCACACACAACAAAATCTATTAGTAAGTACGTAACAGGAGAGAGGCAAATTATGAAGGGATGTTTACAGGTTAAAGATGGGCGTAAAGTTAAGCCATACACATAGAGAAAGGAAGGATTAATTGAAAAGAAGTGGAACGACTTCTTTATCTAGAGTAATTGTATCGCTATCTATACTGGTGTGGATGAAACTACTCAGGCCTCTGCCATATCTGTACTTGAGGTAAGTAGGAGGCACGAGTAGTTTCAAGGAGTTCTGTATAGATGGTGACACCATAGCAGCCGCGAATAGTTTCAAGGAATTCCGTATAGATGGCCATACCATAGCAGCCGCGAGAAGTTTCAAGGAGTTCTGTATAGATGGCGATACTCTAGCCGGCAATGTAGATTTGGCAGAGACCCGCGTATTTTCAAGCACATCTTTGCAGATATTAATTAATTTATTAAGTAAAATATATAGATGGGTATTTCATTTATAAAAAGGAAAGCTTCTTGAAGAATAAGAAAATTTAGTTCTCACGGCGAAACAATTGTTCCCAATGCGTTAGAAACGGTAGAAAGTCTATACTGGACGAATTTTAATAAATGACGTCTTAAAGTAAAGTTATCGATTCAAGGAACATTCTCTTCCTCTCTTAGAACGACTCCCATGTATAGTTGCTGCGGGTATAATTACTGTGAGATTCTCCAACGAACTTTTAAATTGTTTATAACAAATGAACCGCTCACGGAATATTCTCAACACCTATTGGAGATTGTAGCTTCGGTTTCTAGCTTTAATTTATGTCCCCTGATCATTGATATAGCTCGTCTGCAAGAGGAGATAATTGCATTTGCTTCTAATTTCCTTAAACAAATTCATATTGCAACGATATCAAAGGGGATAACAAATAATTCATATATATCTTTGATTAGCTATAATTATAACATATACATTTGTAGAAATGAGGAATACGCTTTGATCGCAGAGTTATACATAATTAGGTATGTAACTTTAGCTGTGTGATCGAATAAATTACATGTCATGTTCCCTTCAAATAGAAACAATATTTAAAATAATGAAAAGCATTGTTTGTTTATTCACATGCAATGTATACAATATATAGCTAAGTTCACAATCATATAAACTACTTGCATACATAATGCGGGAACAACGGAAACGTAATACAAAATCTTTGATAATAATTCGAAGTATAAAGTAAAGCATTTTTATCTATGTTATTGAATGATAAAAATTGTATCTTTAAACAGGACAATGGTATCTTAACCCTTGTATAGTAATCTCGCATTGACATCCTACCAGATTCTTCAAATGGCGTTGGCCAATCAGCAGCTCCCACGATGAATGCGATGCCACGCATTACCACGATCTACTGACTGTATAGTCCTCTGCATCACTGTATTTGATCACTCTGTTCGTACTCCTCGACGGATGGTGTAGCGGTCTGTAATCTCGATATTGTAACGGTAGAATTTACTGTTTCTTTTCCCCCCTAAGCGTGACCGGATTCCGTACTCGTTGCGGTTGTAATTCATTAAAACATTAACATTACCCCCTTCATTTAAACATGAAGCATCTTGCATTAATATTTTCCCTAAGTTGTTTCTTTGCCTCTGCTTGGGCAAAAATTGAAACTGAAGATGCGGTCTTGGTGCTTACGAAAGATAATATCGAGGAAGCTATGGAACAGAGTGAATATATGCTCGTTGAATTTTGTAAGTACCCATTAATCTTTGGTTTCCATTAAATAGATTTTAGTCGCATGAAAAGGCAATCTTAACGCAACGTTCGTCTCGTCCATCTAATTTTTTTACACACGTAACGAAGCTCATCCAAGATGCTCGCATCTTACACCACGTCACCACTTAGGAAGCCGGTTTCAAAGGTTGATCACACTTGTTGACATTATACTTAAGTCTAATATGGGAGAATCGTGCAGTGCAAATCGTATCGGTTTCAGATTGTTATTAAACAATCGCAAAATCCGCGAACAAATTATTTTCTGTGTAACGATATTTTTATTAAGACCGGAAATATGTATTTCATATTTTCGATATATTACGTACCGCACCTTCTTTGCGGTTCATGCGATTGTTACTATTTTTATCTGATTATTACAGTACAATCGTACAACACAATAATAATTTTCAACTATTTCCTACAATTTTTATTCTTTTTATTATTTAGACGCACCATGGTGCGGACATTGCAAAGCTTTAGCACCCGAATATGCTAATGCTGCGTTGAAGTTGGAGGAAACTGGTTCCCCCATTAAGTTAGCTAAAGTCGATGCAACGATAGAAACGGAATTGGCTGAAAAGCATAATCTCCGTGGATATCCTACATTGAAATTCTATCGTAAGGGGGTACCGATTGATTACACTGGAGGCCGTAAGGCGGAAGACATTGTTAGTTGGGTGACAATGAGAGCTGGCCCTCCTGCTAAGGACTTACCGACAGTTGAAGAAGCCAAATCGTTCATTGATTCGCAAAATGTTGTGATCGTTGGATTCTTCAAGGTATTACATTACGCAAGCTTTGCTTAGAATAATGATTATATTGCGGAATTTTATTTTCTATTAATCGTTATATATTCGTAATACAAGTAAAGCATTATTTTCAATTATTCTGATTAGGATGTAAAATCAGATAGTGCAAAGGTGTACTTGGAAGTTGCCAATGCTCTCGATGATCGTGTGTTTGGTATTACTAGCAGCGACGAAGTTTTCGCAGAATATGGAGCAGAAGATGGCAAAGTTATTTTATTCAAGAAGGTACGCATTCCCCGTTATATCTTGTTCCGCATTATTCGAACAATAATATTATAACGGACGCTTCTTAATATTTGCTTCAGTTCGACGAGGGCAATTCTGAATATAACGAAGAACTTGATGCTAAGAAATTGAAAACATTCATTTCTGTACACTCATGGCCCTTGGTTGCCGAGTTCAATCAAGATACTGCACAAAAAATCTTTGACGGTAACATTTTGAATCATCTTCTCGTCTTCCTTAGTAAAGAGACTGGTACCTTCGAAGAAGATGTAGAGAAACTTAAGGAACCGGCAAAGAAGTTCCGCGGAGAGGTAATTATGATTACATATATATAAAACCACATTATATAATAAATACTATCGTTATAACAATATTATTTACTTTGTTATTGTTCGCATTCTATAGGTTCTATTTGTAACAATAAATTCCGATGAGGCTGATCATGAACGCATTTTGGAATTCTTTGGTATTAAGAAGAAGGAAATTCCTGCCATGCGTATTATAAGGTTCGAACAGGAGATGATCAAATACAAACCAGAGAAACCAGAATTGACTAGTGAAAATGTTATGGAATTCGTTGGTGCATTTGTCGAAGGCAGATCGAAGAAATATTTCCTTACACAAGATTTGCCCGAGGATTGGGACAAGAACCCCGTGAAAGTTCTTGTTAGTACTAACTTCCATGAAGTTGCATACGATAAAAAGAAAAACGTTTTAGTTGAATTCTATGCTCCATGGTGCGGACATTGCCAACAATTGGTTCCCATTTATGATGCGGTATATATTATTCAATTATTTATTAACTTTTGTACGTTGGCGCGAGGTTTACTTTCACAGAAATATTTCTACATGTGGGTATGATTTTAGCTCGGAGAAAAATACAAGGACAACGAGGACTTTGTTATAGCAAAAATGGATGCTACTGCAAACGAATTGGAAGATGTGAAAGTCAAGAGTTTCCCAATAATTACCCTTTACAAGAAAGAAACCAATGAAGTAAGGGGGGAAGATTTTTCGTATTTACTTACTGATCATCAACAGAAAACTGATATTAATTTAAATAAACTTTTTAGCCTGTAACATACAATGGTGAGCGAACGCTTGATGGATTGTCTAAGTTCCTCGAGTCTGATGGTACTTATGGCCAAGCAGCGGAAGAAGTACGTACAAATATATACACGGTTATTAATTATTACATAATATTCGTGGAGAAACTATAATCTTTGTCTTTGCAGGCTCAGGAAGAAGACGAAGATGACGATGTGCCAAGGAAAGATGAATTATAAGCATCTGCATTTTATAAGCATATCATCGTAAAAGAATCAGTCGAATAATTTCTTCTCATAATTACTGTTTATAAACCTTGTAATTCCGCTTGAATGATATTAATTTATGGAAGATTTCTTAATAATTCATTTTTATTTTAATACTTGGAAACTATTGCTTATGGAACAACGTTTTTTTCTTATTAAGTTGTACCATAAATCATTAAGAATTTATTTACAGTTTTACACAGGGTTAGTTGATTTATATATATATATATATATTATAGTGATGTATGTATATAAAAACACATATGCATACGATTGGCATTATGCGTTTACAATATGTACTTCATTTGACTGAATATCTGATGTGATAAATTCTGCACATAGTCAGATAAAACAATTTATTTTATGTGTTAGATTTAAATCATGTTTTGCATGAATATCTTATACGAAATTGACCTGTGTATAAAATCGCAATTCGGGAGAAAAGCAATCACGCCATTCGTATGTGTCTTATCTTCCTTTATTTCTTTTTCTTTTTTTTCTTTGTGACCTTTGCCCTCTAGAATCTGCAATGTGTAGATACAATACCACCCTTACCTTGTAATGTTGATGTATGATGGTGTAACTTGTGAAAAACCAGTAAGCTAAGATTTCCGCAAAAACGTAAATCATATTTTATTTTTATAAGAAAACTTTGTTTTTTTATTAAATGTATACACGCATATGCGCTCGTACGACAAACACATTAAAAATTATTCTGTTCAATATAGTAAAGTACTTGTGTACTGACCCATTGCCGCACACTTTTAGTTGGACGGGTATAGCCGTCGTTTGCGGCAATGGGTGAAAAGAATCATTATATTGAAATTTGTGGTTCGTAAATATATTTCCATTTACAGCATTTAAATAATCGATAGTAAAATAGTTTTACGAAGGTTTAAGGTAGAAACAATTTTAATGTTTTTCCCACTTTATTGAGGTAAAAATTTTATAAAAGGAATTATATTATTAATAATAATAATATATATATATATACGTTTATATCATTTCCATAAATTCCAAATCGTAATGCATACTTTAATTATTGATAAATATATGTGAAAGAAGATAGCATATGTATGAAAAACAATTGTGAAATATATTATAAATATATTATACCTACAGAACATTTTAGTATATAAGGCGCACAGTTAACGCTTTGAGTGATATGTGTATGCTTTTTTGATATTTTATCCATTATTTCTTTATACATTATGTACTAATCTGCTAACTGATGCTTATGCTTTCTTTTGGCTAGAAACAACAACATTCGATCGTAAGAATGGAACGAATGTTCAACCTTTCGAATTTAATTACATTTTTACACGAAACATTAGTATTTACGGAAGATCTGAAAAATGTACTAAGATCAAATTGTGATGAAGCAATGTTCTGCTTAAAACCCTGGTGCATAGAAGTCGTTTCTCAGCAAGAAATTAGCAAAGATGCTTGTATTTGTCCGAAAGTAAGACAATTACTATTTTATGTAAATCTTGAATATATATTATACTTTATGACGAATCTAACATTCATTTTTTGTATATGAAAAGTCCGAATCGGAGATTGAAGAAATCGCTGCAGGCATTAATAGAGCATTATTGCAAACTCAACAATTGCGGGAAAAATTGTCTATGAATGTGGTAGCGGAAAAGAAATCGGTATTCAGGATGTATCACTGTTCCCAAGAAAATGGTAATTATTTTCAAGAAAAAATGAGACTTTTTAAGTATTCATTATTTAAGTAACGATATAATATTTAATTTACTGAATAATAATGAGTTCTTCTACAATAAAGAACAGAGAAAAGTAAGAAACATCAGAGCAAGTGGTACAAGTACCAAGCAAAATTTATACAGTTCAAAAGGGAGTAGTCAGAAGGTGACTCTTGATAAAAGATTACAAAGTGAAGTAGCAAAAAGGAATGTGGATGATAAAAGTAAAGAGACAGGGAATGATAATAAAAAATCTGTAGCAAATCCAGTAAAGTTAACAGAGAGAAAGAATTTCCTTGCAATAAATAAAAAATCTATCAATCGTATGACAGAGATTAGAAAGCAAAAAGAGACTAATTATGAATTGGAAAACAATCCTAAATCTAGTAGTTCTATGACAAAGGTAATAATCCTTCGTATTCAAAATGAAATGCTTCCGTTTGGCAAAAAGAAAATTCGATATGTTTCAAATATTTTAGTTACCACTAACTCCCCAAGAATATCTTAATTGTTTGAGATAACTTTTCCACACAGACAAACTGTATCAAATTTACTGAAAGACATTCTGCAGCGTCGACTAGTGAATTGAAAGGTTTAATACAAAAGGTATCGAATAAATCCAGTAGTTCTACAATTTCTAGTGAGCATATCATGAAATGCCCACTGTACGCAGATATTTCTTCACCGCCTGTCTATAAGCAGAGCTCAATAAGCATGAACATCATAGACGGTCTTAATATGACCAATATTCCTGGAGAAATAATTAAATCATTGAAAACTTATCATATGTACTTGGATATTGAGCACTCCAAGAAATCATCTAATGATAGGCAAGAAAAAATATTTCACAAGTTTCTCACAGAATTTAATACAATGGTAGGGGTAACACGTAACGTGTAAATCAAAACTTCTACTTGACAAACTATTATGAGCTGTACACTTGTTGCTTGTACGTTCATTTCAGGATAAAGTTATGCGAGAAAAATTAGCAACCAGGAATTATGATATGGTTTCGCTTCCTAAATTTTTGAGCCTATTTCGACCTCTTTTCTCAATACATTTGGATTGCACCAATTTAATGAATATTAAAGCAAAGTATGCAGAATTAAATCCTACGTGCAAAATGTACGAAATGGAGTTTAAGAGTGGACAAATTTATAAAAGTGATACAACAAAATGGATATTAAATGGAATTTGGAATTCTGGGTACTCTGAAAGCTTGAAAGGTTTGTGCTAATATTGCAATTTTTACAGCAATTAATGCACTGTCGTACTATACATTCTTTTTTTTTAGGAATGTCAAAAGCATGTTGTATACGATATACGAAAAATGATGAATTATTATCATTCTTTAATACAATGCAAGAATTGCGGGGTGCACAGTACTATAGAAACTTACTTAAGATTATAACAGAAGATGTGCTTCCTTACATGGAAAATTCTCTCGACTCTACGCAATTAGAGTATGCGAAAATGTATAAGATGATCTTTATTCTTTCTCAGGGCTTACAAACGAGGGTTCCAGTATTAGTAAGAACTGACAAATAGGGATATCAGATATTCTTATTATAGTATATAGGCGTTAATACTTTTCGATCATTTATATGTTGCTATAGTAACCAGAGAGCACCAGATATACACTGTGCATATAATTCTTATAACGTAAAGACAATCGATGTTATTTAAAAAATACTGTGCACGTCCTTAATGTAATTATTTCAGAATGTTTTTCTCGCGTCAGTAAAATATACGTTCAAGTTGTGAAATTTTTCCAATAAACGTAGTTTCATTTAACTCCATGAATTATTTAATGCTGACTATCATTACGAAGATATAAATATAAAGAGCTATGGCAAACGTGAATATGCAATACGCTTATACAAGGAAACGATTACAATTTGGGAGACAATGTAACTTTACAGATTATGAAAAGATAGAAGCTGATATTAAACCTCATACAGGCCATATGAGCAATTATAATCGCGTAGATCCTGCAACTCAGGGCACTCAATGTAGCAAGATATATTCGCTTCATGAGGTACAAATTCTACTCGATTTTACATGCATGTAGACCCCACTATTACTGCTAATATTTTTAGGTAAATACAACTACTGCAACATTTAAAGATACTGGTATGCATCATTCGGAAGGTGGTTGGCCAAAGGATTTAAATGCAAAGGATCCGGAGCAAACTGTGAGATACAAGCGTAAAATAGAAAAGGATGAATTGTATATCCATACAATGTTGCAACTGTTGCCAGTAATTATATTTTCAATCTTTCATCCTGTTCCGTTGATAAGTTGTGATTATGAGCTTACGTTATTATATTGCATTTGCAACTGTTTTGTAGCCAATGGAGCAATGTATTTTACAAAATAACGCGTGTAATATTTATGAGCAGTACTTTAATTATATGGAACCAACTTCGTTAATACAGAGGGCATATTCACGTACAGTTAACGTATATCGTGATATCTTACCAACGAAAAGAGAAATAACACATCTTTCCTGGTCGCCGGACCAGGGAACTCGTTTTGCAGCTAGTTATTGCAATACGGACTTTAAAAAACCAATAACTGATAATGCTCAATCGTACATTTGGGATGTGGGTAAGTTATATTATGAAATAACAGACTACTGGATGGGCATTCCTAACCGGAAACTGTTTGATATTTAGAAAACCATTAATTGAACTTGAATGCGTGTAGAAATGTTTCATACTAAATCGAAATTTATTTCAATTCGTTTTCTATATCTAGAGAATCCCAATACACCTTGCATGATATTGAAGCCAGTTTGCCCGATTCTGGCATTGGAATATAATCCTAAAGACAGTAACATATTGATTAGTGGAATGGCAACTGGACAAGTGACTTGTTGGGATATTAGAAAAGGATCGGAACCAATCGACACAAGTTTAGTAGAATTCAGTCACAGAGATGTATGCAATAAAGTCCTATGGATTAATTCTAAAACTGGTACAGAGTTTTTCAGCGGCTCAAAAGATGGACAGGTATAACGGAGTATGAAATAAGCGTACGATATAAATGTATAATAAACACAAAATTCTAATATATACTAATTCTAGATAATGTGGTGGGATATAAGAAAGTTACAAAAACCTACGGAGACGCTGGTGATTCATTTATCTAAACCTGACGATCAAAATGTTAATGAAGCAACTGGAATCTCAGCATTGCAATTCGAGCCATCCATAGGCACACGTTTTATGTGCGGTCTTGAAAATGGTAACGAACAATTATACATTCGAACGTATTATTTATAAGCCCATGATCTATCTAGTTTACATATGATCAGGTATAGTTATATCGGGAAATCGTAAAGGTAAAACTCCGAGTGAGAAAATTGCAACTAGATTTAAAGCGCAATACGGCCCTGTCATAAGTTTAGAGAGAAATCCAACATTTGTTAAAAACTTTATGACTGTTGGCGATTGGACATCAAGAATATGGTCTGAGGATTGTAAAGAATCATGCATCGCTTGGACACCGTAAATATTGCAGTATTTTAACAATTGGAAGTAGTACTAAAAGATTTCATTTAAGTTATGTTTTAGTGGTCACAGAGATTTCTTGATGGGTGGAGCATGGAGTGTGACCCGTTACTCTGTGATGTTCTTAATAAAAATGGATGGAACTTTAGATGTATGGGACTTGTTAATACAACAAGATTCGCCAGTGCTTAGCGTGAAAGTATGTCCACTTTGACATTATATATTTGGGCATATATTATTTCTATTTCAAGAGGAATGAATATTAGGTCTGCGATGAAGTTTTAACGTGTATAAGACCGCACGAACAAGGACAGTTGACTGCAATTGCGAATAAAGAGGGAGCAACATATTTGCTTGAATTCTCTGAAGCATTGACAACTAATCATAAGAACGATAAATTTCTATTTACTGCTGTAAGTTTTGAATTTATTCTGTACAATGAGCCTACGAACTTTACTGTATTCACATTATTGGAATAAATAGCTACTCGATAGAGAAACGCGTAGAGAAAAAGTGATAGAAGCTAAAAACAGGGAGCAGAGATTGAAAAATAAATCCTTGCGAAATACCAATGTTGATATCGAATGTCCAATGGGAAATACAAAAATTGATGAAAACAATTTGAAATGCCTCAGTCAAAATACTAACGACTCAATGCTAATGAATTACGAAGAGGAATACGAAAGCATTGTTAAAGCTGTGAGTTTAAGATACGATTAAAAGAGTATGCATAAATGTATGTAACATTGAGGTGTTGCTAGATTTAATTTAATTGTAACAATTTATCTTCCATTAGGAATTAGAAAAAGAAGAAGCAGCAAGTAACGAGGAAATGAATAACAAACATGCGACAAACGATTAATACGATTCTGATTACGAACACTAATTGAACTATTAAAATAGAATATCTGTAATTATACAGTTTTATTATATATTTACAGTTGCATAATGTATAGAAACTGAATAAATTTTCATTGTACTATAAATTGAACTTGTCCTTTTATTTTATTACCTTGCGTGTTGTATTTTTCGTAAATAGTATAATTGTTTGCAATTTTGACAAAGATATTAAAAATCGTGATAGATTATATGCTCTAATCTCAAATAAATACTTTGAATGCAGTATGCTAAAAGTTTAATATGTTACCTATAATGCAATAAACCAATGTAGGACCTAAACGAATGTAATAATACACCAATAGCATAGAAACTAAGAACTAGAATTTTCCGTATCGATTAATGCCCACCTGCACTGTAACAGCATAATTTGAAGTTTCGTTATACATACGTGACTACCGATAAATTTCAACACCTGCCGTCCGACAGTTTGCGGAGTCAATAAACTCCGTGGCCAAACAACTTTCTCTTAAAATGTATTCATAATTTGTGCAAAAATGTTACGTTGCAACAGTCATGTAAAGCAGTAATTGAATCTCAAGTAAAAGTGTAGTTACTATGTACATATGTAAGCGTGATAAACATTGAGGCTATAAACATTTTAGAACGTATAATTACGGTAATTATGCTTTCAACATTATCGCCGATGGATTTAAAAGATCGATTTGCGAGAACTGCAAATGATATGCTTTAATAATGTACAAGAATTCGTAAGGTTCTCATCAATTCGTATACAGCACGAGGAGTTTTAAGAATGACAGATGGAGAGTCACTTAACCTCTAAGACGTTGAACATCGACTGACACCAAGGGACAACTCAAAATGAGATACTACCTTTTCGCGTAAGAAGTACTGAAAGAGATGGCGTAGAATTACAAATTCGTTTTACTGCGCCATCATTTACTTGAAAATATAATAAGCGGAGAAATGAAAAACAGTGGGGAAAGATATCTTATTTTATTTTCAAATAAATCATGTTGCTATTAAAAATTCATATTTCATTTACTTCGCCAGGTTTATTTGTGCGAAGCGATTCGGTCGCAGAGCATGTACCAAAAGCAAAAGCATGTACCAAAGAATACGATAAAATGTGCAATAATTGTGCACTCGTTTAAATGTTGCATTTATTAACAAGATGCAAGGTAATCATATTAATTGTATTTAGAACAGTTATTTTCAAACTCCAACTTATGGAAGAAGATAGGTCTATATCCTTATAAACTTCTAATCGCATTGGCGGCTAAATAACAAAATGGAGTTGCAACACGCATTTGTAAAACCGAAGAAGAAAAAGCGAAATCAGAACGAAATAAAGCCACGATTATTGACAAATATCAGCTACGATTCATATATCAAGGATAGCGATATTGACAATCATTCGGACCATTCAAATTCCATTAACAAAACCGATATTAAGGAAAATGTAAAAAAGTCTCGCTCGTTGGTTAATACGGATAAGGTAAAGGTATTGACGAATACGGACCCAAAAGATTTATCGGAATTCGCGTCGAAATCGGTGGATGTTGTCGTTGATATTCATCGAGAATACAAAGAGGAAGAACAATCCACGATCGAAAAATGTGGCAAGTCGCAAACCGAATCCAAAGTCGTCCAAGCATTTTCGAAAACGAACACCTGCCGCGAGAAAAAGGCTGCAAGCCTAAAGATCAAATTGGCTAAACAGCAAAATCTTCAAAGAAATAACGACGATCCAATGAAAGTCGTCGATTCCATTGATACAATAGGAGAGTTTACAGAATCTCCAGTTAAGGAGAAGGATGAAAACAGACCAGTCGAAGCAATTCGGGATAATCATATGCTATCTAAAAGAAGTAATACTATCTTTGAGAAAACATTGCACGGTAGGAAACAATGGGCTGTGTCGAATGAAGAGGCGAAAGAAGAAAAGAAACCAATTAGAAAACGATGGTCAAAGAATACATCTGTGATTCGGTTACCGGAGACAAGGGGCGCTTCTTGGACGACTACGCCTTTGGAAAATAAAGATCCGTTGATTGCCACCTCAGAACACGCGTTATCAACGCGATCGTTCTTGAGAGAAAAACCGAAAAATCTATTTGGCATCGATAACTCAGGCTTCGACGCGGAAAACGAGGAGATACTTCGAATTGAAACTGGTAACAATCGGGGGGACACGAGAATCGAAATGAAAGAACTGTTCCGTGATACGAAACAGCGCATGGAGGTATCCAATTTTACCGACAGAGCTTCGGAAAATTCGTCGAGCGACGAGAGAAACAAGGTGTTCGAGGAAACGGCAATTACGATTGAAGATTTGAACGAATCTGCAAATTCGGACGAGCGAAGTATCGAAAATCGAAAGCAATCTGCCATATTGAACGTGGAACACATTGCTACGAGAAATCGTGGCGAGGAATCCTTCGAACCGAGAACGAACCGTGGATCTTTGAATAGAACAAAAAGTTCTGCGGAGAAAAGCTTAAAAAGCGAAAGGAATTTGTCGGACAACTCGAATGGGTCGCACTGTATGGAGGAACTTGTTGCAAAATCGGATAGTCATTCTTCGAGTGAGGCGACAGTAAAAAGTACCCAGAATTTGATAAACAAAGAGAGCAGAAGGTGGAACAAGAAGCATACTGTTAAGGATCCAAGATGTTCCAAAGAATATTCAACATCGGCTACAGAGGATGGCGATATCGATGCAAGTGAACGTTCAATAGGCAGTTCGGATGACGATGATATCGAAAATGATCGTCCAGTGGAATCGAACGACGAGGATAGATTAGAAAGATCCAGCGTGAAAAAGAAGAAATCGAAATTCACGGAACACCAGTCCGAGATGAGACAGAAGAAAGAGAGGAGAGGGAGAAGCTTTCGCGAAAGCGTCTCCAATTCTTCTGTCTCTAATTTCAATGCCGGCGATACGTCGAAGAAGAAAAAGAAGAAAACTAGAAAGAAGGATATAAAGTATATTTCAGTGACCATCCACAGGGCGGATATGTTAGAAGTCGATTACGTGACGAAACATCCTATGGTAAAGGTGCACATTGTAAAGGCTGAGAATGGAAAGTATTTAAAAGATGTACAGGGTTCGAGTACGTATTTGCAGCCGGTGATTACAGGGAAATTCGATTTCAAGGAAAACAAGTCTATAGTGCCTGTATGGGAAGAGGAACTTACGTTCGAGTATGATTTCGACGAGATTTTGAAAACAGAGAACGAACAGGTTCTGATGCTTTTCGAAATTGTCGATCTACTGAGTTTTGCCGAGGCAAGCTTCAGTTATGACAAATTTGGTAAATATTGCGATAACATTTCGGTAACGTAATTTGTTTCCTATTGTTTTAAATAATTGCACCTAATTTCGGTCGCTGTTAGGTCACGAAGGTTGTTGGTATAAGATTGCGTGGGCCTTTTTAAAGCCTGTAGGAAGGAACAGTATACTGCACATTGATAAGAAGATCAGATTGCAATTGTATAAGCCGCGAAAGAAATCCAGAAAATTCGAACGATTTCATACGTGCGAGGTGAGTATTTATAAACGATAAAATATTATATATATTATTATATTATAGTATATATATATTAACTATATTAATCCTAATACAGATATCATTATTAACACAGATTTGATTAACTTGAATTTTCCGTCGATTTTATTAATAGGTATATACGTGGTGGAAATCGAACGTCAGAGAAAAGTATCCAAGCAGTCTATTCGTCACTGTACAGTCTGTTGATCCACCTAAGTTAGAACCTGTTTTCTATCGACAATTATCGCTGCACGATCTATCGAACGCGCGCAACGAATCGCAAAAAGCTTCTACCCGCGCTTCAGATTCGATTCATTTGCCGAAATGGACAAGATTGGCCGCTCAATCCTGTAAAATACCAAATGAAACGGTGTTCGAAACGGAAACGAGCGAAAACGGATGCTTCTACGTTGCATTCAGCAACGACGGCAAATATTTAGCGTGTAGCTTTTCCGAAGAGCATGATTATCCCATTGTCGTCTATGAGGTGCGCTGCCCGTGTATTTCTCATTTTTATTAACACCTTTTAAATCATATTTGAATAAATCCGTTGTCGTTACTGTCAGGTGGAAACGAAGAAGATTCACGTGAGATTTTCGGGCCACAAGACATTCATCTATTCTCTTAACTGGTCTAACAATGATAATTATCTGCTTTCTGTTTCGTCGGATCAAACGGCACGCGTTTGGGATATCAAGAATCAAATTGTGCAATATATAGAGGTAAAGGATGTACATAGACGGGGCCGTAATGGCGGGACCATAATGGCGGCTAATTTAGCCGCGGGGAAACAGTTAATTCCACGATCTAAAAATGTTAATAGCAATTGAATTGTTTTACGTTCATTTGTAGATGATGCCTCATCCGTCATATGTTTACTGCGGCAAATTTGAACCGGAAAATGCTTCGATAGTGGCAACAGGATGCTACGATCGTATTGTACGAATTTGGATAAGGAACAAGAAATCAAAGAATCGTGATCTAGGGCAGGAATTGGAAGGTCACGAGGGTTTTATAAATTCGATGTGTTACCAGAGAAACGGTGATTTGTTAACGGCAGACAGTGTCGGGATAATAATATTATGGATGGCGAAAAAGAGTCGAAGAGTATTGTCGAAAAAAGAATGGCATATATCGCGAAAGATAAAGGTCAGAGAAATCGACGGTGTGATAATTAATACGATCGTTTTGCATCCGTTAGAGTCTAGACTTCTCGTTCATTCGAGGAATAGTGGGCTTAGAATGTTGGATCTAGCGACCGGGGTAGCGTTGCAAAAATATAATGACTTGAACAACCAGAGGTATTTCACAATTCTCCAATTTTTGGTTCAATCGAGTATAAGTTGATGTTCTAATATTTATTTACAGTATTACGAATATTAGAAATAAATAATAGATGTAAATATGCATGCCTGAATTTATAGTTGATTAGCACAACGAATGTGCATGAATGTCATCATTATAAATGAATGAATGAATGAATTGCAAGATCAACGTTACATGAAATTATTTATTTTAGAATACAATCGACGGCATGTATTTCCCCGTGCGGTGGTTTAATTCTTTGCGGCAGCGAGGACTCGTCGTTGAATGTCTGGAACTTAGAAACCGGAAGTCTCCTAGCAAAATATACGTTCCATCGAAATTATAGAGCGGTGACTTGCGTGGATTATCATCCATACGATCACGTACTAGCCTTTTCGACTTTTGGTAGTCCCTCGCCGGTCCGAATTTTACACTTCAACAAAGATGCTATCGGGGATGATGTAGGATTGAAAATCATGGGAGGGCTTGAAAATACAATGCACAACAGTAACGTGTCCCTAAAGTTTCTAAATACCTCCGCAACGCCCAAGATAAAATCACGACCGTCCAACGAAAAGGAAATTATTGACGAGCCCTTGAAAGGAAGAAGCTTGCAGTCTAGTCGAACTTACGATACTAGTCGTACTAACCTTTTCGAGGGTGTACATACAGAAAATAATAAATACAGTGACGCGAGGATGAAGCTTCAACGATTGAACGAAGCTGAGCAATCTTTGAAAAGTCGCAGCGCCAATCGTTTATATAATATTATAGAAAGGATCGATAGGATTTTATCGAACACGTCAAGATCGTCGGGAGATATCGAATCTGGACAAAATTTTACCATTCTTCAGGAATCGAGCGACGATAAAATGTTAACGAGTTTAAATGACAACACGGCGGAGAAGAAGAATAAATGGGGGGGAAAAAGTAGATCGTATTTGAATATGGAGAATCGATCGAATTCGAATTTTGAGTCAAGTATAAGTAGCAGCGATAAACAGGAAGTTCTGGAATTGAGAACGTTACAAAATGTGAGAAGAAATAATTGGAATATGAAAAAGAGATCGAGAAGTGCCAAGGAAGGAAGAGATAAAGATAGCATGTTTAAGGATGATATAGCAAAGACTTTTTCTGATAGCCAAATGAATTATGAAAGTATCCAGACAGATTTTATTGTCGAAATGATAGAGAATAATGGAAAACCATCCAGTTTTCATAAGAGTAATCATGTTAAGAAGGATGATACTAATTCATCCGATAGCGGAGGAACGTATATTGTAGAAAAGAGCGATGTAAAACACGTTGGTAAAAAGTCGACGAAAACTTTGGAAGATAAATATGTGTCTTTGACTGACACAAAAAACGATTTTAATATTGTAAAAAATTCCGAAAGTGAAAGTTCATTGCTCAGCAACGCAACTTTTACTATTGAGAATGAAATCCCTATACCAAAGCCCAGAAAAATGAAGAATAGATCCAGTGCGAAATGATTTTAATTAATACGGGAAAAAACAGTATTTAAAATAATTCTTTAAATTAAACCGGCTTTACACAGCAACATTTTATACTTAAGATAACTTTATTATGTACATGTATGTGTTCGAATATAATACAATCTATTATGTATGTATGTATTTATTTATTTATTTATTTTACTTTTATTATTACGACATTTTCAAAATGAACTTGTACGTCTTTTTTAAATAAATGAATTGTTCAGTGAACCAAGTATTGTTTATTATTTTTCGTGTAATAATTAAAGAACTGTTTCTCTGTATGAAAATAAGTACACGACTCCCCTTTTTTCCTTTTTTTCAAATAAATATCTCATTAAAGAAAAATGTTTTTATGATATACATGAAGTTGGTTGAGTTCTATACTGCCGAAATATAATTCTTTAAACCAGCTCCGCGTGGAACAGTCAAAAGATTTGACGGACAAATTATTTATTCGGTCATAAAGAATTTACAAGCACGATATTCATTAATATATTAAATATGGGATATTTTTTTGGAGGAATAGCTAAGATCTCTGTGAAAATAATTATTCTTCCCTTCTTATATTTGACATACATGTACGGCTTGTATTTAGCGAATTTAATTAATACAGCGGTTTCAATTTATTTGTTACTCCTGTTAAAGTTAACTGGTTTCGATCTGCTAAGTGCTGGGAATGACGAAACAGATGATGAAGAGGTATGCAATTTTTTCTTCATTACCAATTAACAATAGATAACAATGAGGAAAAAAAATAACAACTAAAAATTTAGAAGACGCGATTGCATCGTTTTCATTTATCTTAATTCAACAACTTCTTTTCATTCCAAGAAAGATGTTATTGGTTGAATTCATTTTTTGTCTCTTAAGAATCGATTTTAATATTTCAACAGCGTCGTAGCAAAACAGATTGGGTCGATTAATCGCTTACATCACTGCGAAAGTTTTACAAAAGTTTGAAAAAAAAAGATTGCTTGCTTATCCCCAAATTTGTTGAAAAAGAATAATTGAGAAATGGGCGGTATATTGACAACATTAGCCACCATTGGCATCACCATTATTTTTTATCCTTTTCTATTTCTTTGCTATATTTACATCATTTTCGTTATGATCGTCTTTAACATTGTACACTCGTTTTATATTTTTCTCATAATGTTGCTAACTGGTTTTTCGGATAGTGCAATTACCGATTAATATTACGTGAGTCGGATCTTCTTTTACAAACGAAAATGATTTTTAGCTATTTTTCAGTTTCTAAATATCGCTTAGCGGTTGCATTATTGCTGTTTTACTTTTAGGACTTTGAAGATGCTGTGTCTAATACGGAAACTGAAGACACAATCCAATCTTGAAATCTATCAAATTTTTATACTAACGTTTCCAGTAGTAAATTATGAAAATTGAGTTGAAACTTTAGAGATTCCATGCGCAATGTGTAAATAAACAATTTTCATTCCAATAAAGAAAAATGTATACTTCATTGATATTCAACTTACCTATAAATTGTTATTATATCGAAGATAAATCTGTAGGCTTAACGCACAGTTGGCGCACTAGCAAAACTTAATAAATTCACCACCGATTTTGACACAATAAGTTACTCTACGATCGTTTTTAATAAAACTGTCCGATTTGAATGTAAATATCCCGTTGTAAAATATAAAATTGGAAAATATGTTGCAAACCGAAATGTTGGAAATTGTGAATTTTGTTAAGCAGCAGGTTTCAGTAATTACCAATGAAATGTGTGCGCATTTCAGGTCGCTTGAAATTTGCAATTGTGCATTTTGAAATCCCCTCCCTAAAGTACTGATTTACGGAATGCATGCAAGTTTAAGTAGAAAAGTCAGCAGTTCAGAAGGAGCCGGTGTGATGTTCGTATGGTGTCGCAAAAGGAAAACATGGTAGAGACGTACCGGATTCTATCGTATACATTCTAGTTTACCAGTCAAAAACAACTGTTTACCGCTATAATTATGTGAAAATAAATTGTTCAAATATAATATTTTCGAACTTAATATAAAACCGAATTAGGCTTTTTTCTAATTAAAAGCCCCATCAGCTGCAATGGTAACAATAACGAAATTTATACTCGTCGCAGTTATTTATGGTAAGTATGTGTAGTGTTTAGTTTTGCTTGATTACTAATAGAATCTAATTTCATATTATGTTTCTCTATGTGTATAAGATTATTATTAAATATCTTATTTGATAACCTTCAAATATTGCCGATCGATAATTTATTCGAGCTAGTATTTAGAAGTTCTTTTAATTTAATTATAGCCTATGTAACTCGTTCAGTATTTCGTTAGTTTCGATGTTTATCTTAATAGTATTATTTTTGTTGCTGAATTTTTGCATAAATTTATATCTTTTTCAGGTATTTTCACCCCTGTGATTGCATCGCGTGTTCTCGAATTAAGTGACAGGTATATAACAATATTTCGCATATTTCATAATTTATAGAGCAGTGTCTCTACACTTGACGGTATCTCGTAGTTAATAAGTTTATGCATAAAGATTCAATATTTTATTGGCGTGTTTCTTTGCAGGTTCCTGGACATTCATAAAGATGGGCAATGGCTTGTAATGGTATAAAATATATGAATTTCCTATGTACAATTATTCTTTACAAAGTTCAAATACGTATAACATCTTTTTTTTTAGATGTATGCACCATGGTGTGCACACTGCAAAAGATTAGAACCGATTTGGGGACATGTAGCGCAACATTTGCACGCAACATCTATACGAGTAGGCCGCATTGATTGCACCAGATTCACAAGCGTTGCCCATGCATTCAAAGTTAAAGGATTTCCAACAATTCTATTGTAAGGCAACGAAATTAGGTTGTATAAATTAAATTTAATAATATATGTTGATGTAACGATGTACTTATATTGTCTACAGCTTAAAAGGCGAGCAAGAGTTTGTGTACCATGGGGATAGAACACGAAATGAAATAGTGAAGTTTGCGTTAAGAGTAAGCGGTCCACCAGTTCAAGAAATAACTAAAACTCAAAGTTTCGACACGATTAAAAGAGAACAGGATCTGTACTTTCTATATGTAGGAGAACGATCTGGACCGTTATGGGTAAAGCGAATCTTTAATTTCATTTGTCAAAGAGCATAAATATTTTTGTATGAAATACGTTTAGTTACACATACATATATATATTTTTTTATTTATTTAGGAATTTTACCACAAAACTGCAAATGTGTTCCAGCCGCATGCATTTTTCTATCAGTCTCATCCAAAAGTTGTTAATACACATGCTCCCATAGAAAATGTTCCAGCATTATTTGTTTATAAAGAAAACTTGCATTACAATTTCACTGGTAAATATCTATGAATGTCGTGTGTCATCTTCGAAAGTTTAAAATTTGCCGTACTTATCATGAATATTTTATAATGCAGGTCATGAAGTAAATGATATCGAGAAATTGAACAAAACGGTATATAAATGGATAAACACGGAGCGTTTTCCTACATTCCCGAAAGTAACAGGTGGGAATATAAATCAACTTTTTCTAACAAATAAAAATCTGGTTTTGGCAGTAGTAGAAGAAAATCAATTAGAAGAAGTGCCACCGCACATGCTTCAATTCAAAGATATGGTGGAATCAATAATAAAGAGCAAACGAGAAAAATATCACGAGTAAGTTACGTTGCAAGAGTTTCTATATTGTTCGATTCATCCGTAAATTTGACTCTAACTATTCACTTTGTATGCAGTCATTTCCAGTTTGGTTGGATAGCCAGTCCTGATCTAGTCAATAGTATAGCGATGATGGTTTTACCATTACCAAGTTTAATTGTTATTAATACTACAACAAATCACCATCACATTCCAGAGGATGAAACGGAAAAATTGACTCCTCATGTGATAGAGTTGTTCCTAGAGCAGATTCGAAACGAAAGTGCTCCGGTAGATAAGAAAAATCCTTTTCGAACAGAGCTCAATAATTTGTTTATGTTACGAACAGAATTTTATATTGCAATGTATCTTTTCAGCGCTATGGTGGAAACAATGTGTTAATACGTGTATACAGATCATGGTTCGAATTGAAGACAACACTGTCTTCAATGTGGATGGGTAATCCCATCTTAACAATGGTTTTATTTGGACTGCCAGCAGGATTTTTATCCTTAATATGTTACGGTATTTGTTGTCCAGATATATTAGACGCGGATGACGATGAAGACGGTAAATATAAATTTGCAGCAATGTTTACGCGTACCGTTATACATATATTATGCATATTTCTAATGTTAAAATGTTTTTTTCAGAAGATCAAGGTGAAAATCATATGAAGAAAGATTAAGGATAAATAGATTATAAAATTGTTTATATTAAACAATTTCGTAAGATTTTCAACCTATAAATTTTTATTTTATTTTAGTACTATTTATTATTATTGTATTTTATTTATTACTCGATCATGTAATGAAACTAATGTGAATTATAAAATTGTCACTTCTGAAGCATCCGAAATGAAACAAATTTTTTGAATTAAATAGAATGATTATAAGAATGAATTATTTTAAACGAACGAATTGTTCGTAAGACAATACAAAATACAAATCATATAATTGTAAAAAACTTTCTTAAATTTCACGAAAGAACTTGTTTCAAATAATTAAAGTATGAAAATGTGCTAAAGTTAAGTAAAAAAAAAAATGTAAAGAACGTGTGTGAAAACGAATATTTGTTTGCATATAAATGTAGAAAAAAGCAGTACTTTATATAAACTTCCACATGCTCTGTTCAAAGCATGTTTTCTTAGGAATACAAAGGAATGTGTTTTAAACATGTACTTATTTATATTTAATAAAGAAATATTTCGTGGGCAGATGCTATTTGGGTATTCCAAATAAGATGTTAATTAAAGTCTGCCACTATGCGTCGTATTAGTTTTTTTATTTCAATATACGATAAAAATAAAAACGTATTACTAGTTAAGCGTATGATCGCGTATTGTAACTTGATTTTTCAATAAAAAATTGAGTGAACAGAATGCAATGTTCTTTAAAGTCAGACATAAATATGGGTGCTATAAATCATCGTCGGAATCTAATGCTGCTCTTCGCCTGTCGAACTGAAATATAATAAAGTTCAAATTATATTGTTTCTTTTGAAATATGTGTAACATATCGAATGTAATAAATAACCTTAACAACAGTTTTTTTCTGCGTTTGTTGATTCACACTTTCTAGTAAGCTAATGAGTTCCTTTTCTCCCAATTTCCCAGGTAATTGGCCCCGCTGTGCCATACTTAATATCATATCCTCTACCATTCTTCCTTTCTCTGGTTTCCCAAGGGACAATGTGTTCACTAAAAGAAGATGAGTGTATTAAGAAACGTAAGACGCATGAAATAAGTTTAATTGCATCAACATATTTACATCGTGCTCTGGCCGATTGATCTAATACTTGACTAAGAATGGAATTTCTCATCTCTTGCATTTGTTGCATCTTTTCTTCCATGGCTTGCTTCTTATCTCCATTGCCAGACTAAATATATGTAAGTTGAACGTAATTAATACGTGTAATAAACATTTAACATATAGTACACATATCTCTTTCTCTCTAATTCTATACATGTACGTGTGTGGGTAAGGTTATAAATAGCTACCTGACTAAATTCGATCGAAACAAAATAAATTAATTTTTCGAGATTGAAATTATCTTAATGTAACAGGCGATTACTATTCTGTCGCAATTTCATTTCTACTTTTCGTTAATAAAACCAGAATTTATTGTATGTGTCCAACAAGTTTATATGAAGTGTCTTAGCTTTCTCTTGTAACATATCAAGCGAATTTAATTCACCTTGTATTGTGACTGCAATTGTGCTAATCGTTGCTGCCGAATGGCCTCAAGCTCTGGGTCTGACATTTTTCTATAATTTTGTAATTTGCAACCGTTCGATAATAAATATTTCCTCCTTGAATTTAATGCACTTCTTCTTATTGCAAGTCCGAGCTCTATGAAGGAAGCTCTTACTAATGTAGTAAGGGCGTGAACTTAGTCGAATGTCACATCAATCGAAGAATTCGAACCATGTTCAGCCCATAGTTATTAAAGCCAAATTCGCACAACTTCATGCTGTAGTCATGAGTACAATATACATAATAAAGTATAATAAACAATATATAATCTCGGTGAATAAATGTATATACATAAATGAAAAGTATTTATATTAATATGGAAAATTTTTAAATCATTGTCATTTTTGTCAATCGAGTGGTGTTTGGTGTGAAAGAAGTAAAATTGATGACCTTTTGTTTCTTACGTTCGTGAATATTCAATGTAAACAAGCAGAGTTGAAATGAAAAATTCTGACGGCAATTGTTGTGAAAATGTGATTTTGCAATCATGAATCACGAAGATTGCAATAATTAATTATAATTAAACGTAACGAGTAATTCATTTTACTAAGGTTTTACACTGGAGCGGAAGGGAGTGAACAAAATTCTAACCTTGTAGAGGTTTTTCGAGTTAACAAAAGTTCGACAGTATTGCGTAATTTATATTTACACAGAAACTTTATTCATCTGAGTCCATATTAAAAAAATATGGTACCTTTTTCTATACGATGACATGTACTTAGTGATTTAGATAGTATTTGTACTATCGTACCACGGAGGCATCCAATTTGTTGAGGTTTTATTTTTCCCCTTAGAGATAGATGGTGCACCATCAATATTGTAATTACGATCAACACGCTTTCTACGAACGTCATTTTTATTTGCATCAAAAATTCCATTGTCCAGAACAACAAAAGATTGTCCATTATTCTGTTGCTTCGTGTCTTTACCAAAACTTGGAGAGTATGGTCTGACTGCGTCACTTTGAAACATACGATCTGGTGAAGGATTCCGTATCCTTCCGGAAGACTGGAGCGATGGCGATCGTCTGTTTCGGAAACCTCTGGATTCGTCGTCAACATTACAAACCTGAAGCCGGTAAGTTGGGCTAGTCGATGTATCTTTCTTCAACATATTAGACTCTGTTGTGTCTAACTGTGTCTGCCTTTGTACTTGCGACTGAGAAGACCTCGAACCCCTATGTTACAAGTAGGTTTGTTTCACTGAATATTGTTCGATTTATCCATTAAAATCTTTATACATTAAAAATTCTAGCTCACAACTTAAAGTGCAACATTTCTAATGTCAAATTAAACAATTTTCCTTTTTTCTTTGCAATAAAATGCAAATAAAAGACATTGTCATGAACCAAATACAATAGATTAATTATTAGACATCATCATTTTTAAATACAAACCTCCGACCACTGGGTGGTGGTTTTGCACACAGTGTATCTTCGTGAACCCGAGAGTTCAACACTTGAAATGCATCCTGATCCTGTGCAGTATTTATGTAATCACAATGCTCGGCATTACTGTTTATCCAATAGTTCTCCTTCCGTCTAGAAGCACTCAGACTACGATCTCGTCTGCGATGCATCCTTGGTTCTGTGTGTAAGTGATTTTCCCGTTTCGTACAATAAGCCATCCTGTATTCAGGTTCAAGATCCAAATTTCCTTCGAGGCGCAAATGCGTCGGCATTTTTAAAGTTTCCACCCTTGGTATGTGACCATAAGGAACATACTGTGCTTGAACCTCGCTGGTAAACTCATAATCGTGTCGCTTAAGATCTTGTCTACCAAAACGCATTCCGTGTTCCGATGAATTCAACGACGATCTCACAATTAATGGTAGTTTTCGATATACAGGATGGTCCCTTTGATAGTCCAGATATTTCGATTTGTATTCCGGATCTTGATCAATTCTCGTTGAAAACTTAGATGTAGGCGATGAGGATACTTTGGAGCCATCAGCCCGCCCAATTTCGTCTTCTGGTTTTACGGTTTTAGGTCTTTCCCTCGGAAAATCCTGTAACAAAGGAACAATTTCAAAATGGGAAACTCACTGGAATCGATGTGGTTTGTTGAGAAAATATTTCATTACTTTATATGCGTCTTTGTATTCCGGGATTTCAAGCGGTGGCCCTTTCAAGTCTTCCAATTTGGAAACCAACATCTTCATTTCCTCATCCTTCCGCTGCTGCTCTTTTAATTCTTTTCTACCGTTTTCCGCATCTTTGACATTTTTGTTCAATTCATTCGTCGGTTGTTTTTCTCTTGCGCGAGAATCAGAGTTTTCCGTAGTTTGAAAAAGGGATTTACCAGTTTTTAGATTATTGCTGTGCTTCACTTGTTGCACGCGTCCTATAACAAAAGAGTAACATTGCACAATTTTCCACAGTTTTATGGTAACTCTCTCTGTCAGACGTAAAAATAGTAATATAATAAGAATTACCTTTACTATTATATGTTTTAAACACATCAGTATATTCTGGTACGAAATTAGATTCTCCCTCCAATTTCAAGTTAGTGTTCTGCCTTAGTAATTCCGGCCTACGTACACCGACAAAGGGTACATATTTTTCATGACTCTCTGTGGTGGTCTGCAATTCACCCTCTAATTTTAAATGCGTCGGTACACGCATTAGTTCTGGTCGGCTCACGTTCAACCATTGAATGAATTTCTCACATTTCTCAGTGGTTGTCTCTAAATCACCCTCCATTTTTAAAGACGTTGGTCTACGAGCTAGCTCTGGTCTATGGTGTCCTTCGTAGGCCACGTATGACGAGTATGTTTCGGTGTCGGTGTAAAGTTTTCCGTCGTGCTTCAATGTTGTTCCCCTGTTACATCGTTCAAACGTAAATTAATTGGGTCGAAAGAATCAAGCGAGGAATTCTCATTCGGCTCATCGTAATGGTATTCGCGACATTTATTTGCTTTTTGTTCTTTTTATCGTTTAGCAGAATGCTCATTGTAAATAGTGTTCATGCATTTTTTTTATCACTTGCAGTAATACGGCAGAAAATATCATATCGATGGTTACACGACACAAATATTGCATGTCCACTTTTAGATGGAAATGTGATTACTAAAATACGTGGTACATACATATAAAAGAACAGATAAGAGACAAAAGTTGCCGTGTGAAGGATAGGAAAATATAAGTGCAACGAAAAGTGAATGTGCAATATTTCTACTGTAATTTTTCAAGTCAAAAATAAATTCAGAAATTATTTGTTCTTCCCATGGAACACTCACCTTCTGATAAGAGAAGGTCGTGCGGGCTGAGCATGATTTGTCACTTTCGAATTCGCAGTCTCGGTTTCCATCGTTTTCTGTTCATCGATTTCTGCCAGAGGCGTCTCAGCTTCTTTATCTTTCCTCGGAATATCGATCCGTTCGTTCTCTATTTCTTGAAATTCTTCTTCATCGGAATATTGTGCAATTTCGATTGCATCCTTCGGCTGAAGATCCTCGGTCCTCTCGCTTGCTTCCAACCAGGTGTTTTCCTACGGCAAGGGGTACATCTATGAGAATCGGAAAATCATTGCTCAATGAATTCAGTAATATCATCGATTTTATACTTCTTCTTGACTTTCCCCTTCTTTTGCACGAATTATTATTCTCGTAAATTTGTTTCCCTGTTATAAAACTCTTGGAGGATACTAACTTTCAAAAATTCCTCGCTTCTTGCTCGAAAAGCTTCGCGATACTCGGAGACATGATGATCCTCCTGTTCAGCCTCAGGATTAAGTCCAAGATTGTCTCTCGGTTGTCCCTGTACACGCCTTCTTCGATAACGAGCCAGTTCGTCCACTGTCAACGCTTCCAATAATGGCCATTTTTCCTTTGACTTGTTTTTCCGGCTTCTACCTTTACCCTGCGCTATCTCGGTGTCCGAGGATGATTTGTTGACCCCGCGGGAGGACCTTTGCCTGTATAAAATTATTCGAATTACAATTTTCATTTTCTAATAACTATTACTGTTCCGTATGCCATTCCCTTTAATTTATAAAAATTGATAATATCTCCTTGTCGTCAACAATTGGCATCTTTTTCTCGTGAAAAAAGTTCAACGGCAATTTATCGATGAAACTGACCAGACTCTGATCAATGTTCGTATTACAGGACGCATCGATCTACAGGTTTATCTCTTAGGTAAATGAAATACCGGCTGTTCGTTATCGGGCTGTTAAATTACGTTCTGGAACGTTATTATTCGTACACGACCGATGGTATCGCGTTTTGAGTAATTCATCACCCTACATACGTTCACATTGAAAAAGTCGTATTTGCACAGGATGTTTCATTCATAACGCGGCGTCAGTTTTTTTACGATTGTTCAAAGTTGAAGGAACAATATCGTGCAATTATTATAAACAGTGTTCTTGGGTATGAAATTGTTATCAAGGGAAATTCAATAAAAATTATGATTTTCAATAATATCAATTATTCTCGATCTCCTTGCACACGGGCTGTACACGATTGCGTATAGAATTAAAATAATAATGAAATTGGAATATCATTGGCAGCAATGATCAAACACGTTGAATTCACTGAACACGTGGTCGATCAAATTATTATAATAGTACCTTTATCAATAACGAGAATTTTCCACCTTCATAGGATGCCACGCGTACACACAAGCATACTAATAATGGACACCTTAATACACGTATCTAATTATGGGGGCAAGTTGATCATGTAGAAAATTAGGAGTTCAGAATAGACGAGCCGGGTGTGGAAGACCGGAATAGACTGATATCTTTCAGCCAGCGAACTGAAGCTGTAGGAGGATGAAGGTGGTGTAAAGGTGGTGGTGAACCGGCGGCAAGAGGGTTGAACGAGGAACAGGAAGAGGGTGGTACGAAGCTACATGCCTTCACAGAGCAAGCCCTGTAGACACGACGCATCGATCTACGAAGAGGAGTCTGAAAAAGAAATTTCGTGTTACAATCTAATGGCTCACGTGCACGGAAACGTTTAAGTTCTGTACCATCGTAACGGCGACATCGTCGACTACTTGTCTTATTGAAATGCAATAATGCAGTGATGCATTACCATACTGCCCAATGAAACGATGCTTTTTGAGGATCCCTCGCTCGCGATATTAATGGAACGTTGACAAAGATTGCTCCCGATGAAACTTGTTAGTTCATTATTAATGGAACCGTTAAAGTTAAGTATACCAAGCTGCACGAGGGAAAGGGTCTTTTAAAGAAATGCGTATCTCTCGGATGTTGACAATTTATGGGACAAAAACGAAAAAAGAAACCGTATGGAATGGTCTGTTCGATAATCGATACCTTTACATGACCCAGAAAATCGGGAATTCAGTGTAATTGACCAACGTTTCTTCGTGATTGGCACACAATTACGGTGTTCCCGCAAATTGGCCCCGATTCCGAGTACTGCGTTCATTATTGATACATATTTGGATTACGTCCAGACTTTAAATGAACCGATGCATTCAAGGGAATCCCCATTGTGTCTTCAGTAATCACTTGACTTGGACTCGACGAAAGTATTTATGTAGTACTTGCATCATATCATTGTCCATTCTGAATTTAATATCTATGTTAAATTCATCTATCAGGGAATTATTTATCTGCGCGTTTAGCGGTATTCTATTTTGCTCGAACACGTAACAGAAGGTAATTTATTCCAAATAATTGGCGACGAGAGAAAGTCCATCACAGGGTAGCGTGGCCGAGCGGTCTAAGGCGCTGGTTTAAGGCACCAGTCTCTTCGGAGGCATGGGTTCGAATCCCATCGCTGCCAATTTTTTTTTAAATTCTGCACACTTTCCATCTCAATCAACGTGAAACTCACTCCGGACCGTATCATTGTAGAGTTCAAAATACTCCAACGACACACATTTTCTTACGTCCAGAGAATTTACGTTCATTTGTAACGTGAACGCTAGGAACGTTATCAAAAATAATCTTCAGACATTCAGCCAGCCCAGTGGACTACACATAGCTGAGCATCGAATGCTCGCAGATTTGCTAATCGCAGATCAATTTTTCGCAAGGAACACGCCACGTTGTCGTACCACTGATCGTGTACTTTCTTACTTCGAATCGTGTCAGAAACAATTCCTCGTGATTGATCGTCATAAAACAAGGCGGCGTTCGCCGGTTTCCGGTTCTATGTATACATCGTACAAGAGATTAGGGGTGGCGTTCGAGGATTTTAATCGTGATCGAGGGTGATATTCCCTTTTCAATTCTTTCGGGCGAAACAAGGCGAATAAATGTCACGAGGGACCAGTGACGTTCTTCGTCCGAAACCCTTTCGCGTGTCGAATCGTATCATCGTGCCTTAAGCGTGGACGAGAAACGCGACGTCTGGGGTCCAAAGCGACCCAGTGACCCGAATTTGCGTTCATTGTGCTCGACGACGAATTTCCATATGCCGATAAATAAATGTCCGCGTTACGTTCACGAATGTACGCACACGCAGCCACGGCTGAGTGGCTTTGGTCAATAATTTCGCCGGCCCGTCTGATTTGATCTTTCAGTGCATTTTACTGGCAATGTTTGCACGCGAAGCCGCTTTAAAGAAGTAAGGAGGCCACGTGCCCTAAAACCTAAAGCACATCGTCTGGTCACGTCAAGACAGCTGACGATTCTCTGTTTTTGTTTCGCAACAGCTGGGGTGGAGGGTGAATTTGAAGGGAGTGAGATTTAAAGTTTGTTTGAAATTAAGCTGAGAGTGATAGTAGTGTTCTTTGTTGGGCTTGGAAATATTTCGTGATCAGTTCGTCTATGGAAACCCCTTGGACATTAATGCATCTGTAATCTGTGTGATAATTAACCTGTTTAACGTAATCGTGGCAGGCAAAAGTTCACTGAGTAGGACTGTTTAATATTTAGCCAGCATGTACGTAAATTGCGGCTATAAATTTATTAAATACGCTTTTATGGAGCATTCGATGCTTGCTTGTTGTTATTCCGGGGTTAAAAAGGGGTTGAAAGTGTGCTTGGAAAGGGCGAAGCCTTGTGAGTGCACTTAGCGTTCATTTAGATGATGAACAGCCAAAGTCTGAGGAATGCTTTTAGCTGGAACAGGAAATTAAACAGCGATACGAGACCTACTGATCGATCGATGTTAATAATCGTTCAAGTCCGACTTCGATTGTCCTGAATTTTTTCAATTAAATGGATGTATTGGTGATAATATAATCAAACGGTGTGCGAACTATTTTTAAGTTATTGGAAAGGCTGGTAATTATTTATTGTAATTGTCTTAAAAATTGATTGACAGTATCTGTGCCAAGTATTATACAATTCGTACGGAGGGCTGTAATTTTAGAAATCATTTAAAATTCTCCATCCTTTCGTGACAGAAGTTTCGATCTCTATAAAAGAACGAATTCGGCAATCATAAATTTAAATTTCAATGCAGGAATTCTTATGGAACCGCGAATTAGCATATTCAGGTTACGCTGTCTTCGAAATTTCCTTTGAAAGCTTTGGAAGAAGCTATGCGAAATATTTAAGACAATTATTTCAATGAATGTTTCAAATAATCGTAATAATCATAATCATAATAATCGACGTCGTTCGTAACGAATTATTCTACCTACAATTGCCCACTTCAAGCAAATTAATACTCAATTATTCTGCAATAAATATTCCAAAGTTTCCTAATTGTACTAAAATAGACTTCAAAATACTTGTTAGAAGTAGATTACGAATTATTTGATTCACGAACATATGCTGCATATTACTGTATTCCTTCATGCAAATGTAATATTGCAATTTATTAATAAATTCGTATTTCGATAACTTCTAATCGTATTTGTTATTATTATACCTGTACATGCACCGCAATTTAGTGCCACCAATCTCTTTGAACGAGTACTGGGTGAGACACCTAAGTAAGTACCTACTATAAATAGCTCGGAAACAGTGTCCTTAGGGGTTCGTTAAACCTCGAGAGTTCGATAGCCTGCAATACGTTTTCCCGCCGCGCCAATTCAACGGAAGCGATGCGAGCACGTAGAAACTTACCTTTTGCCTGAACGATCGCTTCTTCTCTCGCCCATTGCATCCTCTTGTTCAATTATCACCTCACGATTCTCAAATCTACCACGTCCAAGTGGTTGTCCCGGGACGACGACAGCTTACTGCGAGCAGTCGGTGTATCTTAGCTAAACGAGATCGATAAGATGACTCGACCGCACGAGATCCTTCGGCTGGCGTGACTGGCTTTTCGGGCAAGATGTTAATGAGAAGGTGCCGACGATACACCTGCGCAGCTGCGGGCTCGTAACGTTTTACCGATAGGTGGTGTAAGGAAGACCATTAGCGAAATTCTTCGAACCCTACGTGATTGAATTAATAAAGATTGATGAATGGGAGCGGCGTAATCGAAGAGGATGATTAGTACGTGGAGCATCGTAGCTATTGGTAGGATACTATTTATAACATAATTCGTGAATGACGTGGAAAATAATATCCAGGCCCCAGGACTCACCACTTCGAGATTGCTCCTAATCCCATCCTCTCGCTATTGTATACCTCGTTCACCAGGCTGTTGTTAACTTGCTAATACTTGATGCTATAAGTTCAGGCCTATCAACAGTGAAATATGATTATTTCTTTGCATCGTGTATGGGGTGCGAAATGAAGGTACTTTTTCTCGAAAAATTTTGCAAATTCAAAACCGTGTGTACGGACTTTGGGAAATTTTTTTCGGGACTCAAATTATGATGAATTCAAAGCCTGAAGTCTCCTCTTTACAATGACCACAAGAAAATTGATGTACGATTTTTTGTTGCCATTTTAGAGCAGTTTGAACGAAAGGTGCACCATCCACATTCGAGGGTACACTACTTACCGATTACACGATTTTTTCAAAGTGCGATAAAATGGTAAAAAAAAATCGTACAACAACCAGCTTAGGCTCCTTTTGAAGGGGAGGCCTCAAACTTCAAGGTCATAATGATTTTAGTGCGGAAAAAAATTTCGCACAGTCCGCACAGGTAATTGAATTTGTACAAATTTTGGAGAAAAGTGCCCCTAATTTGGCAGCCCCTACCTGATGCAAAAAAAGTCTTGAAACTAAATGATCATAGGGGTGTTAAAGTAGAGACTTTATGCTTGAATGTGAGCCCAAGTAGATTGTTGTACGATTTGTTTTCGCGAAGTTACACCAGTTCAAATATGGACAATTTTTCCACGAAAATTGAGTGATTCTTTAATTTTGCACACCAGTGTACAATATGTAATATATATTGTATATGTATATATGTAAGCCTGGAACCTAAATCTAACCGTAATGTAATACATAGCTAGCCCATAAAGATTAGTAGATAAATTTGTTGCACCTTTTTTGGAACCTCAATGTTTCGTAACTTCGTTAAACTTCTGCCTTTGCTCGAAGAATAAGCAAATTAAACCTTGAACCTTCTACTTCTCGATCCTTTATTTAATCCTTATTACTTTCATCATTATGCCAGAAAACAAAAGCAGACCTTTAACTTGATTCAAATTTCAATGGCTACCGTAGTGGGCGCTACGATCGTTTTCCACGATCTGTAGGTAACGTAGTGATTGACACGGAAAAGGTAACGGAGTTCTAAAGTCCCGCAAAACAGGGAAAAAATATATTAAATTAATATTATCAATCGATAGGTCGATTCTATATATCATGTGCGAAAATATATTGAATAGAATGTCTATGCTATATCTAATTTGCGAATTTCGTGTGTACCATAAGTGGCGGTCACCTGGACGGTCAGTTCGAATACCTGGGCAGAAGCGAATGAACTGGCGCGAAAGGAGAAGAACCGAGCTTGACAACTAAATATTTTCAAAGCTCACATAATAATTATCATAAATATGCACATATATATATTTTAACGTACATTGCATTAAACATTAATGTTTAAGCGTGTTCTATCACATTTTTATATATAAAACCACTAGCGCTCCCGCCAGTAACAAGTGATCAGCTGGTGACAGCGTATACGTGACGTGTGCGTTGCAATAAATAGTAACGGTAACGTTGGACGCCGTGGTACCCTGTACGCTTATAGAAATACCTAAAATAATGGGACGAACAGCATACGCGGAGGAGCGTCTCCACAATTACTTAGCTTCGTTAGCAAAACCAGATGAATATACAATAGGACTAATTTTGGGACAGGTTCGAATTTTGTATGTTTTCAGTTTCAGTCATTTCTCATTTGCTCAACATATGCAACAGCTAATTGACACTCTTCCGCGTTATTTTCCTCGTAAACAATACACTACTTCGAAAACAGTTTTTATCAATATAAATGTATTTTTAAATGCAGTTTAATTAACATAATTTAGGCAAGTTGTGTTAAAGGTTAGATTGCGCCAATTGTCATAAAATTGGCTGTGGATATACAGGATGTCACAGTAAAAGTGGCATAATTGAATAAGAAAGAAGATAATATGAGAAATGAGTCGAAATTGTATAACAAAGTTTCCCTTTTTTAATCAAATTTTCTCTTGTTACTGGGACAGCTTGTATATTTGTATATAAATACGTTTAAAATGTAATTAACATTGCAGAGCGCTGGACAAAAAGATTACATTGTACACCTAGCTAAAACACCACCACCGCTTGGTAAAAATGTAGTGGAAGAGACGTTGCTCAGTCAGACGTCAAATTCCCAACAAAATACAACGGAAAACCACATTAGATCGGTTAAGGATATTCCCGAGAGCTGGGTAGCAGATCATGCAAAACATGTATGTCGATCGAAATAAACAATATATATATATATATAGCTAAAGTATTGAATATTCTAAGAACTAGCAAGTCTTAAAATATTGTCTATAGGTAACAAGAATGTTACCGGGTGGAATGCGTGTTCTTGGTACATTCATTGTTGGCCCCGAAGATACAATAAACGATAACAACAATGTACAAAAACTACGATCTGTTCTTTCAGCAATTCACACAAACTTGTCGCACAATAAATATTTGTGCGGAGATAACAACGAAGAACATCTAATTCTGAACTTAAATAGCATAACACAAAAGTATGATGGATTGGAACATATTTAATCGCGATTATATTTTACTATGATATCAAATGTTTTTAGGTACACCTGTAAATCTGTAGAACCCAATAAAACTGGTATATTAAAGCCAGCAGATTGGAAATTTCAATCTAGAGCAACTAAATGGCATCAACTTGAAGCCCTTGTAGATTTCGACCGCCTATTTCTCATTGTTGCTAACAAGGATCCCGAAATTCTTAAAAAGCAGCTACAAGATATTTTGAAAACTATGTCAAATATTGTTGAATCATCTCTTGTTGTTATTGAAGGGGAGGTTCGGCCACCAGAAGATACGCTAGAAGTGATCAGCAAAAGCAAAAAGGATGAAAAGAGATGTAAAAATAATGAAAAAAATAATAATGACAAAGCAATCGAAATTAGCTTGTACATTCCATGTGTAAGTAGTTGTATATACAAAACGTTCAGTTACGAACTTATAATTTTCTATTAAACATTATTCTAAACGATCGTTCAAATGCCGCTAAGCGAATAAATTAAATTCATCGACCATTAAATAGATGTGTGGCACAGTGAATTTTCTGTATTATTAGGAAGAAAAGAACGATAACACTGATGTAAGGATAACACCTTGCAGCGCGTCCATACGTTTGGTTGGTCAATTAGTGAGCAGAACTTTTGTTCACCAAAAGGCAAATATCGAACAAGTTAACACAGCGATAAAACAGGACATAATAAGGTCTTTGGCTAGTAGATTAGAAATGCACTGGGATAGCCTTATCGAAGAGGAGAATGGGTCTCCAGAAGGTATACCAGCGCAAATGTAATCTATTCACTAAATATGCATAAAGAGTTGTTAAATCTATTCTATTTTATCGCAGAGAATATAACGTTACACGAACCGCCAAGAAGAGTGTTAATAGCATTGCCAGAAAGTAAAGTAACATTATCAGACTATCTATTTCCCGGGGAAGGACCTCAAGAAGCTCTTCTATCGTTACAAGAACTTCTAGATTTAGAAGTACAAGAAAATAATGTTCAGAAGGATATAGAGCTGCAAGCTGGTAAATATGGGATATTCCATAAATCCTACTAAAAAACATCGTACATGTATATACTTATAAAACTATAAACTTTTCAAACAGATCCCACGGAATTTTATTCTCACAATGAAATGGACGTGAAGGCCAATGATCTCAGTACGAATTCCGCTGAAAACCATCAAATGAATGTATACATGATAGGCGTCAGTATTGCTATTTTAATCGTGATTTTTGCTATTATAATACACAAATTTTATTAATACCCGGGGCGAATGTAAAGTGACATTTGTAAAATAATAAACTGTAAAGAGTTTTGGATGCACAAAACGAGACAGAAATAATGGTGTATTTATACACGCCGAGACTTCGGTAAGACGCCTTGTATGTAAATTATTAAAGAAAAATATTAAATTATTAATCTACATTATAAATGGTGTATACATTGGAGGTGTTGTTGAACACGGCAGTTGATAATATCGTGTCAATAATTTTATTTCTATATTTTATGTGGTAACTAAATATTTTTGTAAAGGTATATATATATACTAAATGTAAAAAACATAATTGAATAAAAACACTCTTATCTGTTAAGAGTAGTGCGCAATTCCTGTGTATTAATTATTACATGCACCCTCGTCTTATACATATATCTCAACAAACTTTTAAGTGGGTTTAACATAACATATTGTATCAATATATTTTTAATTGGTGGTATATTATCTTAGTATAATAACATCTACACAATATATACATAAAATATCATACACGCACAATATGTACAAAAAGACAATACTCTCAAAGTCAATATAATGGCAACCCTTATAAGATAAAATGAGAATTAGTAATGTAGTTTCGTCCTCAAAAATTCAGCATATAAATAATTGTCTATTTCCTGATTATGACAAATTAAACGATGACATGCAATGTCGATGCACGAGTTGCTTGTAAGCTAGGCAGTGGTATTTCTATCATTTAAAATGCATGGTATAATTCACGTTGCCTTGACAAATCCTTCAAATGCTTGCAAAACTATACTAATGTTTATGAAAATTCCTGTATTTACAAAATTCTCTTTACACTGTACACAGCGAATTGAATAAAAAATATAATACTTGTTTAACAATGCAGAAAATAAAAGTTAAATAATACTTCGTACTTTCAGTACTAATTAATTTATAATGAAGGGAAAGATTTCAATTTTAGAGAAACACATTGTTTTCCATATACATATATATATATATAGATTCTTTTTAAATCCGTAGGAATATTTTCGAATAATGTAATTTGTGCACACACGTTAACTACACATCTTCCTCTCCTTATTGTAAAATTCATATATGACGAGAAATTCTCATTTAATAAAAACTTTCAAGTGCAAATATTACTCCAATTAGAGTTGAAATCTGTTAGTCCGGTACATTATGCGAAAATCTAAGAAATTCGGTTTTATTTTAACCAAAAGATATATATCAATTTATGTTAAAATGATTAAGTAGTACGTTCTCCTTAATCACATATCCTCCATTTATCCACAATATTAAGAGTATCGTAATATGTTAAAACACCACATTTTCATAATCTTTTGTTTACACATACTACTATACTGCAAATAGAGAACACCTTCACTTTATTTACGCTGTATAATGAAAAAGGAAAGATGCGAATGGCTGGAATGAAATTAACAATGCTAAATGTATTGATAGAATAGTGCAGATCAAAAAGGACAACAATAATAATAATAACAATACTACTAATTATAATAAATGTTATACCATCACCCAACCCTTTCTAATCTTAATTAAAATTGCCAAAGAAACACTCATTATACTCCTTTATATTCATGCACAGACTTTTGTTGCTCTACATCACAAAGTACATGGTAATCACCAATTTAAAAAAAAAGAAACAAAAAAACTGTATACGATTACAATAAAAATGCGAATACCTGAGTTCAACCTGCACTATTCTATGATAAGCGTCGATGACTTCAAAAGTCTAACTAAATAAAAATTATAAGTTTATTCATACTGCTCCCAATTTTATGAGTCCAGCTTGACTACCTCTGCCAACACTCGCGTCTTCCAACGAATCTAAGTCTAAGGCAGACTCTATCATGGTAGTATCTTGTAACAATCTAAGCCTAGATGCAGACAAAGGTGTTGTTACAGTTACCGAAGGTATAGAGGACGTATCCAACGTGGATGAAACCACGACACTGTGACGGGAGGGCAACGGAGCAATCTCATCAATATCAATCGGAGCTATGTTAAGTGATGCTAGCGGTACTTCATTAGTAACAAGTTGACTGACGCTGTTTGTAGTGCTACCTAAAAACAAACACGCAATAATAATGAAATGCTCTAAAGTGAGTTTATGATATATACAATTTGTATATATATATTATTAAGAGTTTCAATAATTGGTATTAAATGCCAACGGTAAGCCATTGCAAATGCTCATTAGCAACAAAAAGAAAATATAATATAATTCATTGCAGGGGTGCAGTATTGGCTGTGTAACTTTCTGTGTATAAGAAAAAAAAAATTGGAACTAATCTGTGATAAGAAACAAAATATCGGATTAAAAATAGGAAATATAGTAAAGACCATAAATTATACAATCATTGTTGTATAATAGTTTGGAACACTTCTGGTATTACGCATTACAAATAAGAATCTGTAAAATATTTCTTGTGCATAGATTTTTCTATACATGTATAAACATACATATATTTATATACATATTGTACTTTCACAATGCCAGTGCCCATAATAAAATATATCCATAAAACTAAACAATTAGTCACAATCCATAAACCCTCGAGCTGATATCATTTTTGAAATTAGTCTCCAAGAGTGTGGAAAATATGCGTCATGTGTATAGTGTTTATTAACAACTATTAATAAAATATCAATTCATTCATATTAAACATACACGCAATGACGAATTGGAATAAAAAGAAAATTAACTTACCAAGCGGTATGCTCTGAGCCCTCGATAACAGGAAGTAATTTTAAACAACAAAGAAATACAATTTATTGAATCATGTAGAATTATGGCTAAACGATAAAGAACTTAAATGTATCTTATGCGCTGATGATAGTTCAGATCTAAGTTCGTATCAACCTTTTGTTTTTCATTCATAATGTTCGAGATTAACGTTACAAAGTAACTCACGTTCAATGTGTTTGCGTTATACTATTTAATGTAAATATATTAGAAAAGCAAATCGTTGTTTGTGTGGTTTTAAGAAAATACATCACTACGAAGTATTAAAAGCCATAATGAAACGAGTGTTTCAGTCATTTTCTCAGTCAAGATATATATAACTTTATAACAAGAATATTAATTTCTCTCCCCTTCTGTTATAAAAAAAATATCTATGTGTTTGATACCAAATTGATCAGTGAAAAAATAAATAAATCTCTGTTAATAACAATCAAATTCAACTTGAATGTTCGTCATTCATAAAGTTCTGTATGAGTGATATAGCACAAGAAAACATGAACAATCATCGCAATAATGTTTATGCTTGCCTATATTATCAAGAATCATTTAGATATTATTAGTTTTGCTAATACTTATATACACGTTAAAAATTTATTTATGTTATTAAATTCCTCTAGTAATAAACAGATAGAATATTAGAACTTATATTATTTTGATTCTAAAGTACTAAAAGACTTTTCTTCTAAACAAATACTCTATAGCCGTTTAATTTCGTTTTTTAATATGTGGCGTAATATTATGTACGAAAGAAATAAATTGCTGTAAAGAACATTAAATATCGTCGTTATCGCTCATTGAACTCATAATGAATCTTCGATTTAAAAGATCCTCATCGGTACCATCGCTTGGGCATAAAGAATTTTCCGCGTATGAGAAAGTATTAGCCATAGGTCTTGAACCGAATCTGTTAACTGCAAGTCCTACTGCATTTTGACCGATAATTGGCATCCCACCCGCTCCCAATATTCGTGACATAACAACGGTTGGCAAGAGATTCTTTGATATTGGATACTTTAAACCGTGAACAGTGCATCTTAGATTGTTATATTTAAGTATATGCTGAGATTGAGAAATTTGTAATGGATCTTCGGAATAGCATTGTGGAAATTTCTGAAGGTCGGTATAGGTGGGCTTATCGTCGATTTTGTATCTTATAGGATCTTCAGAATATCTTTGTGGATACTTCTGAAGATCGATAGCATATTTTTGATCGCCAGCACATTGATCGTATATTAAATTATTATCCGAACATCTATGATATTCGTCCCTACACCTATGGGGATACTTATGCGTATTCTCCTCGCATCTACACGGATACTTTTGAAAATCTGGGTTTACAGTGTCTGTATCGTATTTTAAATGTTTTACAGAGTCCTGAAAACAGTGCTGTAGGGGATATGTTGGACCATAAGTATCATTAATGTACTGACGCGGATACTTTGCTAGCTCCTCGGTATAGCGAGCAGTATGCCTCAAAAGGCTTAACTCACCGTTTATCGATTCAATTTGTGGTGAATGTTGACCGGAAACGAGATTGTTCATGGAACCTGTGAGATCTGGACTGGGATTCGTTTGAATTGGTGTACCGTTAGACTATAATGATAAAAAGGAAAGAAAATAATGTATATACAAAAAAAAATTACACGTAATAAGATACCAATATACTAAAAAAATGTCCAACTACCTGAGGTTGTACAATCTTCACCGTACCATACGTTTTATTATTAGTAATTACATTATCATCGTCAACTCTTTCTTGTTCCGCACGATATTCGGGTGTTACTACACCCCTTCGATCTAAACAAAATGCGATACAGTTGAGCAAACATTTACGCACGTTCAATTATTAATTGTGAAAGAGGGAAAAGTAAATTACCAATTAAACTAGGCGGCGTCGGTCCGCACAATACGTAGAAGCAATTTCCACATATATTTCCTTGACTATAGGGGTTAAAACTCTCTTGGCCCCTCTTAATGGAAAACGATCCTTTAATCTACGAGGACAATTCGTATTGTGTTGAAATTGTTCAAGAAATCTTACTATCGAACTCATAATGCTTACATCTTCATTAGTCGTCTGATTACTAGTTGTTAAATATGTATGAAATCCAGCAAGGCCAAGAATACTCCAAACGGAGAAAAAACATATTACTCCTACAACAACACTCCCTGGAGATATTCTTACTGCTTCTAAAAATGGTCTATCGTCTCTTGTGACTATGTTTAATTAAGAAAAGAAAAAGGAAGCTCATTAGAACCCATTAGAACCCATTAGAAGCCCATTTCTAATCTAATGCTCCAATCTTTCAAATAGGCTTTTCTCGGAATGTACTTACGCATTATTAAATGTGTAACAGCACATGCAAATATAAAAACACAAAGAAATGCCAGGGAGACAATAAAGGCATAAAAGTATCTGTAATTTCTTCTGCCTACACAATTCCCTACCCATGGACAATGATGATCGAATCTCTCTAAAACAATAATAATAATCTTTCAGATTTTCATAAAAATAACATTTAGAACAATTTATTCATAAATATACATACCTACACAATTGTCACATAAGCTGCAATGCGAAGCCCTCGGTGGTCTAAATATTTTACAAGTAAAACAATACTTCAATTTTACCGGCTGCCCTTTGACTAACACCTCTTTTGTTCTAGGCGGAGGTCTATACATTTTGGAATTACCATTGTTTGGTACCTCTTTATCCGTCATATGAAAACAAAACCATATTCTTCTTAATTAATCCAATGCTAAATCATCAATTAATATCGCATTCATTTCTATAAAATGTGCTTCAACGTACCGATCTGTTGTTCGATATAGGCAGCTTCGTCTGGTGTTGCTCTTGGAATAACACCAGGATCGCTGAAGCTTGTTCTGAATAGAGCAGACATTACAAAAATAAATAGCAAACCACCGATCACTGGTATAGCTGGTGTTATATGAATTGCTAAGAATGGACAACTAGAAATAATACATAAAACTGTTACAGCCGCCTTACTCCATACATACGCACGTTATTAGTTGGTATTACTTTAATTGTAATAATCTTACTCGAAAGCAAAAAATAATCCGCTGGTTCCGGCAATGAGGCAAACAGTCACATAAAACACTCCTGTTTGCGGTGCCATCATCACTCTGCCATCGCAACAAAACCGATTTCTACCAGGGAAAAGTTCCCACTTTCTTGTTACGTGCGGCATCTTTGTAAGAACGGAGAAATTCTTTTACGCGCTGCTCACGTGTACATGTACGCGACGCCCAATTTGCAAGACATAATTCATCGGGGCTATGCTAGGTTTATTTAATGTCACCACATAAACACTTGAGGAATCATTGTTCATCTTGGTCCTACTTTTTCCTCTACCAGTGAACTGCAACATTTTATGCGACATTTGCAATGACCAACGCGCGTTAATCCTTCATTTTATCCAATCCAAACATTCTTTACAGCTATTTAAACTCGATCTGCCCATTATGCGTACTCTACTACACGTTTATACTTGGTATAAACAAAAAATCAACATACCATAGATTCGAAATACTACTGCGATAAAGTTGTCCAACGCTTGTGAAAAAAAAACTGTGCGCCTCTTGTCAACTTAACCTAATTGTTTCGTTCGTTGAGTACGAGGTGACATTCATATTTCACAAAAATCCGCATTCTAAAGATATTAAACGGAACCTTCTGACATCTATCCGCGTTCTATAAACAGCCATGAACTCACATTCGGGACAGTATAGCTACTGTCTCGCGGAGGCCACCGACTTCATGAACACTCACTGCAGGGTCATAGCTGAAGGAAATCAGAGGCGAAAATTCGTTTATAAAAACTGGGTCACTCCGATATGACATAGAAGAAACACTTGTCCACTTTCGATATAACCTTCAAACCCTCGGCGTATATTAGATTCGTAGAAGCCGTTGCATCGTTTCATTCAATCGACCTTAGTACGATGACAATAACGCACGTATTTACGGGAATGGATTGTTGGCCGTCGTGTTTGCTCAAGATCACCTGTGCTACCCTCTGACGGAGTATGCCGAAGCGCCACGTGATCCTGTTGCCACGTGACCCAGCACTTAGCACAAAACCGATTTCGATTTCAAGTGATGTTATCGGAAAATCGATGATGAAATGTAATTACGATTTTAAGCGGATATCAATTGCGTGTCGTTCCCAGGTATGCTGTACACATATGCATATGTTAGTAATGAATATTGCGTAAACACGTAACTGCATGCAATTAATCAAATCTGAATTGTATTTATTAATTACTGGTCAGCGCTGTCAATCAACCCTTAAGGATTGGCGGGCACAGTCCTGAAAAGGCAGCGGTAACGCGACGCACAAATTCTAGATCCCATGCGTAGGGAATCATATTTCTCTTAGGGGCATTCGATTGATTATTTAAGGGTAGGAGGGTGGACAAGTGATCGCTCCTATTGCAAAATGGGTCGTCGACGCAATGCAGTACATCGTCACACAAATACATGCAGGCGTTCAAGTAAAATCTTGAAAATCGAAGAATCCCACTGTGAACGCCATCTTCGGGTATGTCTGGGAACAGAGCAACGTCGATCCTAAAATTTTACTGCACGCATAAACTAACCCTGCAATATTACCCCCGCAGATCTATAGATCAACAGCCCTTCCAGGTTAACGAACTATTTGTCAACGCATTCAAGTCAACGTTGATACGTTTCACCCCGTAATATGTAATCATCTCAATACAATATTAACGAAAAAAACCAAACTAATTAACGACTAAACAATAACGATACAAAACGATAGGTAAGAATGTTCTGTTTGAAAATATACGCAGATATTCATTACGTTTAACTACCCTCCGTCGTTTCCCTACATGAACCCAATTTAGGTTTCAATCTTCCTTAGGAAAGAAGAGAAAGGATCATCCGAGCCAAGATACATACACACATTTTTCTACAAATAATCAGCTACGAGCAATAACAGTTGCACGAAATTCTCCCTGCGATACTACGATTCAAACCCAGGAGGACTTTAATCGTCCGACAAAACTGTTATGCAAATTTCACCAAATCAATCTAATTATCAGAACGCGCCGACGCGATTGATAACGGGCCACTGAATTTCTTGCATTCTGCAGGATACCGCACCTGAAAACTCCAAACGAGAATCGTCTTTGATTAGCGAGCAAAGGATCAAGCAAATCGCATCGTGGAGAAGAGAGCGATATCAACAGGCAATGGAGTGGACGTCGAGACGTCGTGTATAAAGGGAAGCTGAAGGGGCCATCGGTGTCCGGCGTCGTTGGCGAAAAAGGATCGCGAAGGGTCGTGGCGTTTATCCACGTCTGTACGTTTTAAGGTAGTAGCTGGCTAGGTGGTTCCAGGGTGGGAGGTTGAACAGAGCAATGGATATATGTACATACATACATATAGAGCAGGGTGTGAGGCAAGGGGGTCGGGTGCGGTGGGGTGTCACGGTATGAATCGTGGAGCGGGCGGATGGACGGACGGACGCAAACGCTGAAATCAGCTCGGGCGATCGATGCGATAAATGGATGCGTGCGATTGGTAGCCGGGAAAATCGATGATGAACAGGGGGGCACCCTACCTAGCCGCGAAAGCGAGCACGGCTGCACCGCCGGAGAGGATGGAGCAAAGACCGAAATATCGATTTTTAGGCCCCTACGCGGCGGTTCGATGCTCATATCTGCCCCGTGTCCCGTATCCGCGCGAAGCGCCTTTCAAAACACCAACGACGCGTGCGAGGCACACTGTGTGTAGTGGCGGAGATCTAGCCAGAGGATTATCGTGTGCAATTAAAAGGAAATCCGCGAAAGAACACGGGGAGGTGAAGCCGTTGTGACGTGTAGCGAAGTTCTGGCCGATGTCGTCAGGTAACCACGTTGACAGAGAGTAACGGAGACGCGATGGAACGATTCGTGACACGAGATTCTGTCGTTCGCTGTAGTTTGACGTTCATAGGACAAGGGGCAATATCGTGCAATCGTTTCACGCTCTGAACAAGATCAATGATCATGGTTGTTTAAACGATCTAACGTATCGTTGCCTTCGGAGTGCGTCAACGACGTTCTAATCACGCGAACGAGTATATATATTTTTTTTCGTTTCATTCCATTGCTTTTCCTTTCCCTTCGTTGCAAATACATACATTGTGTACAACGTGCCTGGTCGTCGAGCGAACGTCAACGGGGATTCAGATGAGGGTGTGAATACACGGGGTGGCGAAGATTGTGCGTAATTATTTCATAAGCATCGATATTCCGTTCGAACCCTTTTAATATTTCATCGGAGCTCTTTAAACCGATTTGTGTCGCGACCGATCGAAAGTATCGCCGGTGGTGTTCCTCTTTCCTGTGACTTTAAAAACGTAAGCATAGATATCGGAAAACGTTCAACGCCACGGACTGAGTTCGATCAAGGGGAAAGAAACACGCACGCGAAGTGTCTTCGACGCTCTATTGTGTACCGCTGCGAACGCTGAAAAATCATTAGACGGATGATCGCGGGTGATCATGGTGGAACTACGATTAATTTCCCATTCCCATTTACCCATTGCACAGAACGACGGTGAAATATTAACGAGACGACGATACATCTGCACGTATCTCTGCAGAAGATTCTTTTGGATATATTGAGATTGTTCTATTCTTTGTAATTCTGAGATACATCTGAATATAAGAAGTAGCAGGTGTTACCATCGACGAATCAGACGCGTATACTTTTAATCGCGTACTACGTCGATCGAATACTTTCGTTCGTTGTATGTCGCACGAAATTACGCGAATGCAAATGTGACGCGGTCGATGCAACAGGCTTAGCGAATGCAACAATGAAATACATATAATGTATATGTAAATTGATGTCCCTAACAAGGATTCTAAATCATCGTTCTCTCTGTCAATTGTACAGAAAAAATGGCTATCGCTGCTTCGGAGAATTATCAACTTAAGTGGCACAGCTATGGCGCGCACCTGCACAGCTCTGTCGCGACGTTACTCCATTCAGAATCCTTCGCAGATGTCTTATTAGCAACATCCTGCGGCCGGCACGTGGCGGCCCATCGATTTGTTCTTGCCGCTTGCTCGTCATACCTCAGTCACATTTTTCAAACATGCCATTTCGGTGCAAACACTAATGCACCGATAATCGTGGTTTGTACACGTCTATTCTTTATGCGTTTTGCTTCTTCTCCTTATATCGTATAAACCGTACGAGATGAGTTGTATATGCTTATAACGAATGTATGATATGTTACAGGTACTGCCGACCGAAATTGGATACCGTACGTTGAAAATTCTGATTCAGTACATGTACAGCGGTGAAGCGACCGTAACGAATGACCAGCTAGAGGGTGTATTAAAAGCGGGTGATATATTGCGCGTACGCGGTTTGTGGAGATCGAATACGGGAAGTAAAAAGGAGAATATACAATCGAACAACCAGAAGGTGGATCGCGAGAAACGGGATCAACCACCGTTGACTGGACAAATACAGAAGATCAAACTGGTACAGCCGAGTACAGAGAAAGTGGTTGAAAATGTGCAGCAGAGTACGGCGACGCAAAACAACGTTCAACCTCAGAAACCTACCTCAGAAAGGAAGAGTATCGAGAAGATCGACGAGAAGACTAGTAGCGAAGCAGAAACGAAGAAGGTGTTGGAGGAAAATAAAAATAACGAGCAGAATAAGAACAAGGAAAACGTGGAGGCCAATGGAAGGAAAAGGAAGATAACTAACAACAGCGACGTGGACTCTAATAATGCTAAAAGCGAGGATGGGGAAAATGTAAGACGATTCTTTTTTTATAGCCGAATGTATCAGGGTGACAAATGTTATCACTGTCGCTTGGTTTTAGACTGAACTGAACCTGGAACTTCTGGTCAAAGATGAACCGATCTGGGAGGAGACTATCGATCCGTCAGAGTCACTTACGATAGATCATGAGATTGATATAAAACCGGTTTGTATTAATTTGCGAAAAATGGTCTACAGTAAATATAATATATGTATGCGTGTACCAAGTACTAATGATCCGTGACTAATAGTGCTATTGTTCCTTTTAGGAAATCGTACATAGTGCTGATGAAGAGGAAGAATATAGTCCATTGACTTGCGATATGTGCAGTCAAACGTTTAATCGGCCATCGGACTGGGTAAGACACATTGAATTTACGCATGCCGACATGACCGAAAATCGGAGGAAAAAAAAGAAGGTAAGAGAATAAAATATAATTTACCGTTTCTAATGCTGAATGATATTGACGTTGCACGTTAATTTTTCTTTCTTTCTGTTTTATTTTCTTTGCCGTAATCAGGGCGACGTGGACGATGACAGCAAGGATTTTCCACCTTTAAAGTGTGATCTCTGTGGTAACATGTACTCGACGCCTCAAGAATGGGTACGTCATATACAAACGGAACATACAGAGGAGCAATTAGCTCTGATGAATAATTCGGCGCCACCTAAACCAAAGAGGGTCCACAGTCATCAAAAGTTGTGCAACATTTGTCAAAAAGAATTTCCAAGCCATGCATCGATGGTGATACACCAAAGAACGCATACAGGGGAGAAGCCTTTTCTTTGTTCCTATTGTAAAAAAGGCTTTAACGTAAAGAGTAATTTGCTAAGGCATTTAAGGACATTGCATGACAAGTATGTACATCCCAGCTTATACGGAAGTAACGGTAACACCAATGCTTAAGCCCTTATATTATTTTTCAAATTGTACATGTTCTTTTCCCCTTTGTTAGTATTTCATTTACAAGGTAAATGTCACGCGATGTCCTCTACTTTTTAAATTATGTTTATAGACTGAAAGAACAGTGTATATGCATTGATAATCCTGCATAAGCATCTCATATTGGTCCAAGTAATTAGATGTTATCGATGTGGCGTGGCATCACTCTTTGTAAATGAGCAGGTATTAACAGCTTAATAAGTTCTATTTCTATTTAAATGGATAACTTCAGTATTCTTCTCTTGCATTACTTTCGATAATTGTACCTATTAATATGAATACGTATTCATAATTTTATTGCGTGTAAGAGTAATTGTTTTAAGTTTCGACGCGAAGCTATTCCGTTAAAAACACAAAAGCAATATCAGGGCTTTAAAACCAAAGAGGCTGATTACTATGTATTGCCAAAGTGTCTTGTTTCGTTGCTACTTGAATTCGTTTTTTGAACATAGCGCAGGATGTGAAAAAAGTATTTATTTTCATTAGAAATATTCATTTAAACGTGTAAGAATAAGAACTAACGATATACAGGTCTTCGCAGTATGTGCGTGTAAAATAATTCATAGTATAAATCAACATCTATTAATATATAATTATTTAGTAACTATACGAGATCCAAATTATGTAAGATTTAACTGTATACTTCTAGGCTATTCCATCCACGGTAGCCCTCTTATTCCCTCAGCTCGTAAGCTAATTATGTATTTTTATATTAAACTAGCTTATACACGAAAGGTGTATAAGAAATAAGATAACTAAAAATTAAGTGAAAAATTTCAACTTCAATTAGGCTAGGATATAAGAAATAACACGTAATTCAAAATTTATCAAATGATTTTTGAAAATATATTGAGTTCTTCTTACATATAAAAAAAAAAAGAAAAAAAGAATGCAATATTATCAAAATATTGTCACAGTTTATGAAACGGTAACAATATACATCTTATAAGAATGACACCATATTACCATGTTAATCATGATCGTGTCACTCTACTATGAATCTTAGTGTCAATTCTACGTTGCGCTAACACTGTGACGAGCCAAATGACTTTTAAATGTAAAATTTAAATATATTACCTTCAAAGTATTTTTAATTATCCTTAATCGTTCCTCAATAACGAATATCAAAATATACCTTCTTCTTTTATCGGGGCAATATTATTACTCTTCCTTTCATAAAACACTTAGTTCTAGCGACATGATAAATACAACGGTAAAATAGAGAGAAAATAAAGAATCGTGGTATATCTATGAAAAGGATCAAAGCTATGATACAGTATATTAATGATCTTATGGCTTATACATCGAACAAAAATATTAGTCTTAGTTTTCCTCTTCATCATCAATTTTTGGTGCCAGATAATATCTTATATGTCCAATATCCCCAATTTTGTATTCGCATACCAAGGGCACATCATTAGACATTGACAATTGCACTTGTGCACAAAGCGGTCCGGCCTTTATAAAACAATTGAGATAACGACACGAGAATGTTAACTTTACTGGTTCTTGCATATTAACAATCACAGCTTCTTCCTCGTTATCCGCATCTGCCGTTTGTGCTAACTTGACAGTGGCTGAAAAAAAGTAATAATTAATATAAGTAGAAACGTAATTTATAACAATGTGAATTGTATAGATATATTTTTACATATTTCCAATATACACTTTTCATAATTCATTTGTATTTTAATGAGTTTCACTATACAAGGGGATATTTCCTTGAATATGAAAATATAAACATACGTATATATGTATACATATACACATATGACCTCGCGCTTCTAATATGAAAGGGCAAACAAGTAAATACATTCTAGGACATTACTCAATTTCAATCAGTTGCTGGCTAACTTTTGTGCTTGAACAGTGTTGTCTACAGCATGCTGAAGGCAGGCATCAAATATTATGCGACAAATGTAAGTACAACATAATTTCTTTGTTCCATCAAACTACCACAATCGAAATACAATGGAAATTAGCTTACCTTGACCATAATCACCAGAAGCGCTAAACTTAATACCTTCCTTGGAACAAGCAAATGTGATTGACTCCCCAAATTGACTCAGATCTCTACAGATACGTGAAAATTCTTGAGACGGCATTTTTACAACGCACGAATACGATGTTTCCTGCAATAATTGGGAAAAAATCTTGTACTCGTGATATATCCTTTTGAGGGACAGAAAAAAAAACACGCTTGCATAAGAATGAATTCAGAATCTTACAGGAATACCAAGGTGTTCCTGGTCCATATTTATAAGCTTCATTTCATATTCCGCAAGTTTCTCCTTATTCGGTGATTCGAATATGAATGTAATATTTTCTGGATTATCCAGTGCCCGTAGCGTAACTGTGTCTTCTGAACCAGCACACCGTAGAATCTTGGACATGCTGAAAATAATTTGTTCATTCTCATTTAATGTTATAGAAATGATATTAATCTAATGGCGTGATTTCTTCTATCCGTGGATACACGAAACACGTTGGTTTCGTTGAAAGGAACGAACTAGAACAATCATTTATCTGGCTTTTGTTTTCTTCTTCTTTGTTCTATCTCACAAAGAAAGAAGGCAGACATAACCTTGTGGGACTTGCCCTATGTTAAAATTATTCCATTGTCTTACCATGCAACACTCATCCCCATCGATAAATTTCTATCGCATCTATATTTGTCAAAACCATCGCTTCTGAGATTAAGGGAAACCAAAGAGACGTGGGCATTATCCATAGCTTGTACTTGGATACCCGAATCGGAACATTCGAAGGTGGCCTCCGTTAAAAGATCTTTTATCGCGTCTAACACCTTCTTTAAGATCGCACTCTGTACCAAACGTGCCTCGAACATCTTGTCGGTTTATTTTTCACGTTCTTCTTTGGTTCACACAAACTGATGAATGCAACAAGTACCGGCACTTGAAACAGTTCTTATGCCAGCAACGATACCCGCGCTTTCTTACCGCCAAGCTACCAGGAAATAGATGGCATTCGTGTGCACCGGAAATAGAATTTAACATTGAAATCGTATCATTCTGTAACGTAATACAAAGTATGTACATAATAAGATTAATTCGCTTTGAATGTAATAAAATTGTCCTCATGTAAATCGAATTCTGTTTTTCTTAAATTAATCATTACCTACTGTAGAAAGTTTGTCAGATCGCTTTCGCTTTAAATTCATTCGCATTTCCTTTCCTGTAGAAGAACTTATGATCTCACGCCGTGTACCTTTCAATTAGAATCTAATTATTCACAGTACTATTCTAATATTACTACATACTTAGTAATCTGATTATTAGTAATAATTCGATAAATATTAGCTATCTGCGATATTTCCTATAGTAGTCGCGTTAATAGTTTTCAACGTCTATAGTAGTTAAGAGCTAAAAACAAAAAACGCTCGTCTTATGGCGCATATTTTTAATATGATATCGAAAATTTTGATTCAGAAATACGTACCACGAGTGTACAAATACTAATTGGAATGTAGGAAGTATTTTTGTCAGGCAGACATACATATTCATTTTTGGGGTGGGAGATATGTTTAAGAAAACAAAAATTAATGAAAAGCATAAAGCACTTCTTTCTATATGAATTTTTTAATGGACGTTCGTGTTTGTATTAACCGATTCGTGTAATGAAACAATAAAGATATAACAAAAATATGTTAACTAAAAAATACAAAAAAATAATTTTAATCGTATTCACAATTGTTTACATAAAGAATCCTGTGAGCATGTTTAAGCGTAAAAATTTATAAGGTAAAAACATACGGATACAAAAGTATTTAAATATGACTCACAATCCGTTACTAACATTACACTTAAATAAATGCAGTCTCACTCGTTACGTTTGTCTTATTTTTTCAACTAGAATTATTTACACTGTATATATGGCATTAAAATTTCTTAAAATGTCAAATACCAATCAGTGTGAGAATTCAGCCTCTTATATCTATTAAAAACCAATATCACCAGCCATATTCTCCAACTCACTGAACATTTGATCTAGATGCTGAAATAAAAAAAAATAATACAAATTAATGGCACTCGTACATATTCTCATTTCGGATATGCATCACAAATGTATTTGATTGCAACATTATTACAACAAAGTTATTGAATATATTGTACGTACATCGGTTTGTTCGTTATCTTTAGTAATTGCTTCTTGTTTATCGTTCAACAAGTTTCTGCTGCCATTTACTTTTCCTTTCTCATCGTCATCGTCATAATCGTCCTCGTTATCCTCATTATCGTCTGAATCATCGTCATCTACCTCTTCGTCATCATCGTCGTCATCGTCGTCGTCGTCGTCTACATCATCTATATCATCATCAGATCGAATATTACACGACATGTCCATCTCTTCGTAATCTTCCGGCTCTTCTTTAATCTCGGTGAGCATAATCGTTTCGGTAACTGACTGTCTTTCAGTCGAGCAAGGTGGTGGAGCTTCTGATGCGGAAGGTATTTGCGGTGGTTGGCCGGTCTAACACAAAAATATTCCGTTTTAAATTTTCTGTATTCATTCGAGGATTGTTTAAAAAATAATTTAGAATCTTTCAACATTCGTACCCATGGCTGTTGCTGCTGTTGTTGCCCCGATTTAACTGATGCAATTGAGGTTGCCGTAGGGGAGGAAGAAGATTGCAAATTTGCACTTTGCTCTTGAGCCTGAGACGATGGTTTATTTTGCACTTTGCTCGAATTATCTTGTAACCTATTTTCTACATCGGTTTTCAATTGCGTTACAGTCTGGTCACCATGAATTGCTTTTTGTTCCTTGTTCACTTGTGAACTATTACTACTACTACTATTTGGTTCTTCTTTAACCTTTTTAACGTTAGGCTTGGGTTCTCCGGGAAGACAAGTATTACCACGTTGCCTTCTAAATCTAACAATAATACTTCTGGTATCCCACATTAAATCGTGTGCTTGTTTGTAAGCAGATATAGATTCGTCAACGCTGTTATATCTTATAAAAGCGTACCTGCCCAAACGGTAATACAGAAATATTATTTAGCTTAACACTTTTAATGTACATTCCATAAAAACAAATAACTCACCGAGTATTCCTCATTTTCTGCGCATATCCCACATCTACTCTAGCTGCAGTTGGAAACTTACTTTTCACTTCGTTAACATTAACAGATTCTGGTAAATTTCCTATGTATAACGTATAAGGGTCTATTTCTTCGGGCATTGGATTATCTTCGTCCCTCAGCGATTTCCTTTCAACCTTCAAATGACCCACCCCAAAAGGAATTTTTTCCAATTCTTTTATAGCCTCGTCGATATTAACACTTTCTGCCATTTGTATAAAACAGTATCTAGGGCCACTTGGACTTTGAAAATGAATATTTTGTATGCCAGGATGGAATTCTCTAACAATATCCTTATTTAAATCAGGATCAGGAAACTTGATTATCAAACTTTGGGCTTTCACTGTCTTATTGTATTCGTTTTCAATTTTAAGAGCTCTTTCTGCGTCCTCTCGGTTCCATGGCCGGCTAGGATAACTTTGGGACATAGGCTTCCTTTGTTTATTCTTTTTAACTACAACCTCCTCCTGCAAATAGATAGCAGTTTGTAAATGATAACAAAATAAGTTAGGCAAATGTATTATTATTCTCATGTTATCTTACCAAAACAATTTTCACATCCTGATCCGATGGTTCGTTTGCTACATGTCTATTGGTTAAAATTCCTGGAGGTATATGAGGTAGAGGATGATTAGGAAGGGGGACTGGCATGTGATTCATAATTGCATCACCTGTAAGCGTAGCGTAATTATTTCTTTGCCACTCAAGACCAAGGCTGTTACTTAACGTTGCGCCAAAGTATGTTGCTTGTTCAAACTGACCCTGAGTTTGTCCGTACCGTGCAAGCCTTCTATTTTTACGATGAAAGTTATTTCTTTGAATGTATACATTACTTTTATTGTGATTAAACCTTTCGCGTCTCATGTAGTTACCTCTCAGAGGCATTTCTCTTTGAAATGTACTTGTCATATCGCGAGGCGGCGGAGGTGGCAAAGGTGAGGCCTGAGGTGTTATCCATTGCCACGGCGCAGAAGGATGCGCCCATGCTTGTAACGGGGCGATTTGTGAATGTACTGGTCCGAATACATGAGGGGGCGGTGGAATGCCGGTAGTAGGAGGTGGCATTGGAGGTAACGGCGGTTGACCTGGTAAAGGTTGTGTGACAGCCGAAGGAGTAGAAGGAGAAGACGTGTAAGCAGGATAGGAACCTTCGTATCCAAAATTAACGCACTCTTGCTTGACGAACGACCGCTTTGTTTCACCATTTTCTTCATTTATCTGGAAAATGAAAAATTGTAAATGAAAAATGTAAAGATACAGTAATATTGTACGGTTAACAAGAATACATTATTTAGCATTATTAATTCGTTAATATGCATTTTGATATATTATATCGATTCGTTAAATAAACGAAAACATTCCACGGAACTGCTGTCAAACTAACCTCGTTTAAAAATGCAGTTCAAAAAATAAATGTGAACTGTTGTTATTATTACTGTAAAATTATTGGAACCAAAGAAATAAATATTTACCGAACGTTTCATAATGGAGATACAGCTGTAAAGAATCTTTAGAGTAAGATTAAGCTCTCAGATACGAAATGTAAATACATACATGGTACAACAAAACGCGAGTAGACCAGTGTCAAGCCACTGGGATTGTTACTGCACATCGCAGGGGTACCAACCCTTCTTTCAAATAGTGGCACTGAATAAATACAAAGATTAATATTGCCTACGATAATTGATGTAAAAATAATCTACATGCTCCCTGCCTAAATATAGGCACTAATTGAAAAAAGAATAGAATTTAATTTTTATTAATTATATCTCGAACTAAATATACATATTTCCAATATTTTTCAACGCTGCAATGTTCGTCCAATATGTTACACGTGCAAAGCAATAAATGTTTTATAAATAATTCGCATATGTTATACCTTATCCTAACAGACGGAATCACGAAGAAGTTCGGAAATGTAAAGTTGCCGGAATCCATCGATATTGTGTATACATTTCACTACATATGTTGTATATTTAGTCAGATATCCATTAACAGAAGAAGGTCCATAATGACAAAAGAACAATTTCCATGTATACATCAAGAAACAAAAATAATCGGTGTCATTAAACGGATAAAATGATATGTTACGTTTAAAAAAAATTCCTGCAATACTGAAATAATATTGATTCGATAACCAGCATTATAAAAGAGTAAAGGGAATTTGAAAGAAATCTGTGCTCATTGATGCCATTTTTTTTTTTTCTACATAACTCAAAAAATCAATTTATCCTTCATTTAATTATTATCACACATATTTGAATAACGGTAGCTTCCCGGTGCTCCAACACAATTTTCATGTTCTGTTTTATAATTAGGGAAAAGAAATTTCGGTATCAAAAATTTTGCCGATAGATGCCCCTGCTGTTAGCTCACCGAGCGAACATATTGTGCGTGTGGTTGGTGTGACATGGCTACCAGTAATACAGAAGAGATTGAGGTATTTCTTGTGACATTTTTTACAATATTACACATATTGTAAAAGTAACTTGAAAACTCATTCGAATGTACTTACTATTCGAATGTCGAGAACAAAAATTTAAAGGCTCCTTTTTTTAAAACAGCGTGGTCACTTGAACACTCCTTACCCCTCCCATCTGTTCCCATGCATGGTGAAAACTGTCTAACGAGCTTAAAAAAGGCATATTATATTTCCAGCCGTAAAATTCAATCGTATATACAATATACAGTATTTTGCGTCCATGGCTGTAAAGTTTCATCGTTATTAACTTCACGAAAATTAGAATATATGAAATTTCGTAGCATTCATTAAGACAGTTACACACTCGTTGGCAGCGTATTGGGGTTAAAGGCGATAGAGAGGTGAAATTATGAATGATCGCATTTGCAGGAAGTTGAGAGGAAGGAGCAAGAAGTTGTGAACTGCGATGAATTTCCTCCGGAGGTTTTAATTAAGCACCCGCTTCAACATACATGGACTCTTTGGTATTATGAACCTGATAGGAATAAAACATGGGAAGAGAGTCAAAGAAAGATTACCAGTTTCGATACGGCCGAAGATTTCTGGAGGTGATGCTCGATACGCATCTTGAAAGAAACTATTTAATGCATAGATTATTAATATAGCCTGTTGATTAATCGTATCTGTTTTAAATGACACAGTTTATACAACCACATAAAAGCAGCATCAGAATTGAGACAAGGTTGTGACTATAGCATGTTCAAACAAGGAATTAGACCTATGTGGGAAGACGATGCTAATAAATGTGGTGGAAGATGGCTTATAAACTTAGAAAAGAAGCAAAGGAATACAGATTTAGATCGTTTCTGGTTAGAAACACTTTTATGTATGATTGGCGAAGCGTTCAACGAGTATTCGGATGATGTTTGTGGAGCTGTTGTGAATGTAAGGCCAAAAGGAGATAAAATTGGTGTTTGGACAGCGAATGCTAATGGCGAAGACAGCGTTATAGAAATTGGGTAACCGAAAGCATATATAACAGATAGATTTTGTAGAAAATGTTATATTAATATAAAATGGAATTATTTTATTATCTTTGTTTCAGACGTAAATTGAGGGAAAGATTAAAAATTTCATCAAAGGTCACCATAGGCTATCAAATACATAAAGATGTTATGGTCAAAGCAGGAAGTCAAACAAAGAATGCCTATGTTGTCTAAAATGCTATGAATATTATATTATTGTTACTATTCATTACGATTTACCAAACAACATTACATACACATGAATACTACGGATATTATGCGAAATTCATATTACTCTATCGGAAAGATTAAACAAACAAAAAAGGAAACTCAATGAAAATTTTTTAAAAGCTACATTTTTATTACAACAAAGTATTTTCCTAGTGAAAGTCACTGAAAAAAAACTAATAAATGTGTACTAGAACAGATGTAAATCATTAATATAACAATTTATATTAATGTGTTAAGTAACTTAAAGTTAGATTACGAAAAATGCGCACAGGCTGCTGTATTTTTCACTAAAAAAGAAACGAGCCTCGATCACAATTATCATTCGAACATTCGGTTAAACAATTTTCTCTCTGTATTTTCACACCATACTACTCATACAATCAATAAAGACTGCTGTAATGTTTTTGAGGAAAAAAAGCCTACAAAGTAGGTTTTCATTTTTAATGAATGAAACAATAACAAAATACAGCAACCTACTTCACTTTAAGATAGTATAGCAATATTTAATAATGTTCTCACAAATGCTTTGAAAACGATTATATTTAAGTTTTTCTTATAAATATAACATGAAACAAGAATTACTGTTTCTGAGTGTTCCTTTTTTTTCTTTTTTTCATGTTCAGTTTCCCTTCAATTTACAAACGTTTAGTTAATTCTATAATTAATTGCTCGACATGTTCTTTGAGATCTCTGCGTCTTGTTTTTTCTAAAGCATGTAATAAATCTAGTTGCCAATTGTCGTTGCTGTATCGAGATATATACAACTTTAGGGCCTACAAAATTGCATATGTTACTTGCGTGTAAGGAATTTTAAGTGTAATAAACACTTATAAAATATTTATTGTATCTTACTTCATAACTTTGTTCTTTCAAATCAAAAGGATGTTTATTTTGAATTGCATCAATTTGGCATTCAGGTACGCCTAAATATCTGACAGTGTCTCTCCAGGATCGACCAATTTTTTCACTAATACGCGATAGTACTTGAAAAAATTTGATTTGTTTATTTTGTGCAATAAGAATACTATATATATATATATGCGTATTGTAAAAATTTAAGCAAGGCTTACATATTTGTTGCAATGCGACCTCTTGCGCAGAGAAATTTGTTCTACGACCTATTTGATTTTGCAAAGTTGATGGTTTTTGATGGTGATTAGGCACTTCGGTTTGCGACTCATCGCCTCCTGTTATATTTGGTTCGCATTTATTCACATCTGTATTTTCTGTCAGAAATTATAAAATAGTTATTTCAGACATTTTTATTGAATTTCATTTATAGACATACCTATGCTTCAATCTAAATTAACAAAAGTAGTATTTGTTTGGGACTCACCGCTGAAAACTTGGTACGTACTACAAGAGGAATTAAATTGCATATTTTCAAGATAGACCTTATAATTCTTTATTTTACTTTGCATTTGAAGATCATTTAAATAATAATTTGAAATATAAAAAAGTGGATCTATATTATTAAAGCTAAGAATATCACGTTTTTCTAATATTTTTAGTAGTACTCTCAAGTCCTTTATCTGGCTGAGTTTGCGTTTTGAATCTATATCTTGTGCATAGTGTTCTTTAATTGTGTTTAATACATTTTTATTCATACGAAATTGAGAGACAGATAAGAATTCTTCGCGTAAACAAATATATTCAGTTTCCATTGTATAGAGTTAATCAGGGGAATCCCTCTCTGGCTGAATGTACTTCGGTCGGTACGTGCAGTTCTCCAAATATGTAACGTTGTAGAATAATATATCTATACTTTTAAATGTTTCAGTGTTTCAACTTCTTAATATTTGGGTAATGATTGATTTTGTAATAATCATAAAGCTTTAGTAAACGAAACTTTCTGATCGCACTTTAAAATATAACAATATAAGTGTCAAGCGAACTTATTGCAGAATTGTTAAATACTGCACTTATTCTAAAATCTGTAGAAATGTTATTTTAAACGCAAGCTTTTCCGAATTAAATCATTTTGTACATGAATTTCGAACGTTCTTGTCATTGTTCGAGGTGCGCCGTATGTTTTCTTTACCTTGTTTCTATATAAACTCAAGCCCCGTTCTCATGAAAACATTTTCATACATAAATTTTCTAGTTGCGAAGAAACTACACTTAAGAATTTTGTATATTTTACAGAAAATATATTTAATTTGGACAACACTATCAAAATAACGAGCATTTTTTTCTTATTTTTATAAACAGAATAGCATATTTATATGCTATTATATATTCATATCATATATTCATAAAAATGAGCACTAACTATTCATTTATAATGTCGTCGTAAATAAAGTTTCGAACACGTGGGTGACCGATATTTAAAGATTACATTTATAAAAACTAATAAACATGAATGAATCACAAAAAGTGCAATATTTAGTAGTTGATACAAGTGCTTTCATTCGAAATGCACCATTGCAGGTGAAGTTTTTATTAAATGAGTAATGTCAACATCATTTATTTCTTCCTTTTATGCCATGTTATTGCTATTAATTATACTTAATAAAACTAATCTCACATATCTATCACGCATTATAACTTCTTCACTAATGTTATAATGTAGATATACGATTTCTAGGATATTGGTGTTAACATCATAACAGAACAAGATGTAGTAAACGAAGTAACAAACAAAAGGCAACTGAGAAGACTGGTTGTTTTACCATACGATTTAACAATACAAAATGCACAGGCAGAAAACATTAAGTTCGGTAACCATCTTTCATTTTATTTATGTCCTATTTCAATGTATTATCAATTTTAAATATATGCGTCACCACATTGGTTTTACTTTTACAGTTACAGAATTTGCTAAGTTTACTGGGGATTACACTAGTTTGTCAGCAACAGATATAAAAGTAATCGCTCTAACATATCAACTAGAGAAAGAGAGGGTAGGTACGGATCATTTAAGAAGCAATCCAATAGTAGCGCAAACTGTTGATTCCAATGCAGAGAAAGCTAAGGAACTTTGTACACCATTGGCTGGATTTTATGCGCCATATAAGAACGTAAATACATTAAACTTAAATTTATGTAGAAATTCATTGAATGAATAAAATGGTGGTTAAAAATTGTCATTGCGCAGGAGGAAACTGATGAACGAAGCCCAAGAGAATGTGATTTAAAAGACACGGAACGAGAAGAAAAGGATTCAGAAGATAGTAGTAACAACAAGGTAGAAATAAATTTACAGGATAATGTAAGGAATCCCGGAGAAAAAGAAGAAGCAGGAGAAGAAGACCAGGAAGAAGAAAATTCTGACTCTTACTTTAGCGAATCTTCTAGTAATACTGAATCTGAGTATGAAACAGCTGACTCTGAAGTAGACCAAAATAGAGCAGAAGATTTATCTACAAAGTTTACAAAATTAAATTGCAAACCTACAGAATTTGTAGTTCAGGATGAAAATAACACTAAACATAATGCTGATGACATTCTTATCCCTGTAACGGAAGGTAGTGATGATGAAAATGTATCTGATGAATATGTTCAAGATGAAAGTGATGATGATAATGATGACAATGGTTGGATTACACCTGGTAAGAGTTGTTACTATTTCTTATATAAAATAACTGCACATAGTAAATAATAAATGTATTACCTGTTATTTCAGGAAACATTTCAAGCGTGAAGAAAGACCTTCATTCAGACTTTCTTGAGCAAAAACCTGCAACTGTTGCATGCTTGACTATGGATTTTGCCATGCAAAATGTTCTGAAACAAATTGGATTAAATGTGGTTGCATTAGATGGAAGAGTAATTAAGCAGATGCGAACGTTCATCTTTCGATGTTACGCGTGTTTCAAAACTACTAGTATTATGACAAAAGTATTTTGTCCTAGTTGTGGTAATAAAACTTTGAAAAAAGTTGCAATTACGTTAAATGAAGAAGGAAAGCAACAAATACATATTAATTTCCGGAGGCCAATTTCAAAGAAAGGAAAAAGGGTATGATTTTTTATATTTTTGTGAAATTCGTTGAGTTTTTCATATATTTATACTAATAGATCAACATCAAAATTTGATCGATTTTTAGTTTTCTCTACCGACTCCGAATGGAGGGAAACATGCAAGCAATCCAATTCTAGTTGAAGATCAACCGGTTCCTAATCAAAGAACGTCAAGACTAGCTCGCATGCAAAATGATCCTTTGCAAGATGATTATATAGCGGGATACTCTCCATTTATCACGCGCGACGTATATTCTAAATCGGCTTTATTAGGTATACGACCGGGTGGTTCTTATAAATATTGGATGAAGAAAAATCCGAACGAATGTAGAAGAAGAAGAAAGTAATAATACTATTTTCATCTGTATATTTATATTTAAGCTATAGAAAAGCTGTAAAAGTAAATAATTTTTGTAAGATATGTAAGTCTGTGTATAATTTTTATTTCCATATTAAATCATTTAAACAAAAACAAAGTTCCAATTTGTAAATAATAATTTTATGTAGTTTACTTCTTTTCAAAAAAATTGTTCATTTTCCCATTGATAAAATGTTTCCTGGCGATTAAAGTATGTTTATTACTTTAATGTGTGGAAAAAAAATAATTGCCCCGGGTGAGGATCGAACTCACGACCTTAAGATTATGAGACTTACGCGCTGCCTACTGCGCTACCGAGGCTTGCGGATAATATGTTCAAGAAAACAGTATAAAAGTCTGATTTTGTTGTGAACGACAAAGCACGTGTACCCATAAAATGGCTTTGAAAACTAGTAATCCATGCTACACACTAAATTTGTATCAAGCTCTATAAAAAAGCAGGGTCTATGTTGAACTAATAAGTTTTTTATTATCAAAATGCTCAGTCCAGAAGTGTGGAATTTTAAGCCGCCTAAACATCATTTTTCTATCGAAAAAAGAGATTACAAAAATCCCGACGTACCAGACGCGTTGAAATCGCATTACTTCAACCATTCAGTATGTATAAAATTAATTTTAATTAACGCCGATTCCGCAAAGGTTATGTTTTAAGAAATCTTTACATAATTCACAATTACTATTGGCTTTTTGCCAGGTATCTTTGATACTTCCTGATACAGTTAGAATTCCGGAGGAATTGCGAACTTGCATTTCCGAGGACAGCGATTATTATCGAGTAAATGGACTAAATGTATTTGAATTAATAAACAAGGAATTTATCGAAGCATTCGTCAAAAAAGGTGAGCAATTATAATAATTTGCAATGATCAGTTTGTGGTAACGTGTTGTCCATATATTTGCATTTACTTAAAAACTTATTGACAGATATAAACGAAAGGTAGAACCATTTTTCCTTTCGTAGTATAAACTGTTTTATTAATAGCAAGTTTTTTCGCAATGTACGAAATGTACCGTTACTGTAACAAAATATTTTATTATACTTCACATTAATTAAAGAAAATTCTTTCAGGAGAGTCAACTCTTTTGACAATAGGAAACAAAATAGACTCTGAGAATTCTGTTGCCATAGCACCGTCTGGGCATTTAATACTATCCTTGTTAACCGAGGATTTTCAAAAACTTGGCTTAGAGGGCACAGTGTCTTTCTTTGATCGTAAAGTACATACCCGTTATGGTAAGTCCAAACAAGGAAAATAATAGAAATCAAAATGCCAAGAAAACATCAAGTACGCAAGCTAGTAGATCTAGCATTATATTCCATTGGGGAATTTGTAACTATATTTGGTAGATATTTGACCAGGCATATTTGTACAATTTCGAAAACTAATCCAGATCATGGGCATACTAAGTTGCATTCGATGCTAGAATATATGAAACATTTATTGAGCTTCAATGTACCCCGACACTTATATGACAAAATGTCCAAAGTGATATTAACAGCAATTGTTAATCTGATGAAGCAAACGAGAGGTACATATAATGATTATGCATTAACGACAGCCTTTTTGTCAGAAATGACGATTGCGCTTCATTTAACAGAAGTGGCTGTGGATGCACATTTAAGAACCATTGAATTTTCTGCTTGGCCAAAAATAATGCGTCACATTCTTTATAATAAACTATCCAACATGATTGGGCTTGAAGTTTTGGACTTGGGTTCAGGGTCGGCCGGTTGGCGAACATCCGATATTGAGAAAGTCATAATTAGTGGAGTTACGGCTATGCCAAATTTAGTATGCTTTACTTTATGCTTCGATTGTACAGATAACATAATAGCAGCGCTAGCTCGAAATTGTAAAAAGTTGCAAAAGCTAGATGTAACAGCATCTAGATCCGTAACAGAGCGCAGTGTTGTCCCTTTACTATCGTGCAAATATTTAAAGCAAATTAAACTATGTAGGACTTCTATGAGTATATCTGGTTATTCAGTTCTCTTTTTGGAACATTTACATATAGAAGACATTGGCAGATGCGATGAATTCGGATATGTTTTAGAACATATTCAACAGAAAGAAGTTAATGCGACTAAAAGTTCTTTTCGTATAAGAACATTCGAGAGTCGGAATTTTCAAATGGAACATTTGTATCTTTTAGTTGGCATGTGCCCATATATTACAAGCCTTTGTTTACTACGCGATGAGAGAATCATTGATCTAACGATTTTAGCTGCTCTTGATTACTTAAAAGAATTAAAGCTTCTGTCATGTAATTTTTACGCCCATGGAATAAAACGGTTATTAGAACTAAAAGGCCGATCGATTATAAATTTGCATCTGGAACATGTGGACGAAATTGATTTGAATGCACTTATTTCCATAAGCCAATATTGCCCAGATATAAACAGTTTAGTATTCTACAACTGTGAATTCTTAGAGCATGCTCCTGTCTATTCAAGGAAGCTTGCAGTTCTACCATTCCAGCGTTTAGAGAGAATGAAATGTGTAGTAGAATGTGCAAACATGCATCTGGAATTTTTACTCTCGCATTGTAAAGATATTAAATTCATTCAATTGGGTTCATCGACTGGTATTGAAGATGATACAATGAGAAGAATATTTTTGCTAAACCCGATGCGTAAACTAGAAGAGCTTAAAATATTATACAGCCACGATTTATCAATGAAAACTGTACAATTATTAATGCAACATTGTGATCATTTGTACCGCCTATCAGAATTGGAAAATTGGCAAGGGATATCACCTACAGAATTAATCGTGTTTAGAGAAGAATTAAAAAATTCTAATATCGATTTGGATACAAGTCCAAGTCTATTTTTTGCATAAAACAATAATCATTGAAATAATTATAAGAAATTTGTACGACGATACATATTTTCTATGGTTTAATAAAAAAAGATATTGTACATAACGGCAAGAAAAGCTATATAAATAAACTTTGATATTGTAAAAATATCAAAAATTAATGGGGAGAAAAAAAAGAAACATTCGCTTCTTTTTAGTTCGGCCTAAAAATAAATGGCAAAGAAAATGTATGTAGTAGTGAATAATAGTTTTAGCAGCTTGCTGATTTAAATAAAATTTTGTAAATCAGTCACGCTTTATACGTATTTTTCTTTCTTTTTTTTTTGTCGGTAACGTGCATCAAAAGTTGTGGCTATTGATTTAAAATCTGAAAGCTTTACACCTGGCAAGAAGAACTATGAACGCACACAAACAGCTTTGAGGAATCGTTTTACTGAAAAGTTCGATGTAATCGTATCATGGAATCCAGCAGGTAGATTTTTATAACTTTTGTCCTTCTCACTTATACCTTTCTATTGCTTTCACTTTTCTTTTCTCATTTTCAGACCAAAATGTGTGTCCATCCTCAGTGGCTGCATGGTTTCACAAACATAAGTACAACGTATGCCTCTGTCATCAATCTTTTCTAAAAAGGATCGAGTACTCTTTATCAATACCAGTAATCACAAATGAATTTGATTGTGATAAGTTTTTTGAATGGCTTGGACTTCTTAGTGTCTCTGGTGACTTGTGCGTAAAAGATGTTCTAAATATCTAAAACAGATATAATAATATTTCTATTACTATGTTAATATTTTTTCTTTTCAGGAAAAATGATAAAGAGGATAATTATGTAAATACATATGTATGCCCATCGCCATCCATGGATGTTGGTCAAGTACAGTACCTACAATGGACTGGTTTCTTCACGAGAACACAAGTAATACATTTATATAATGTTTTGAAAGAATTTGTATTGAAGCAAGACAATCTTCCTTGGGCTGCTCTACATGTCCAGGGATTTCTGGATAGCCCGGTTAGTTGGGATTTAAAGGAACATACATTTTATACTGACGGTGACAATAGTTATACCGTTGTACTTAGACCCGCCGCACATTCTATTGTACGAAAAAGTCTATGTTCAAACAATAAACCTAGGATTTTTCAGTAGTTGGAATGTTTATTGTACATCATGTTATGTAGGATATCAAATTTTAATAAGAAATTAATTATATTTATTAATTTATACATAATTTACTATGATATATAGATTAATAAGTGCTTATTAAATGATACCAGTTTTTAATACATATAACGCCGTTTGACATGCACATTTTAATACTGAAAGACATAAAAAAAGGAATGTGTACTTAATAATTAACTGAATCTAAGCACACTGTAATTTTGCGGGTTGCTTTAATATAAAATATATTAACATTGACTGTGGGGTTTTAAAATGATCATTCTCCCTTGTTACGAAGTTTTTCTTATGAAATGTCACGCAACCAAATTATTTATGTATTACCATATTACATTAAAACTACGTTAAAACGTTATTGCACAAATTATTATTGCGTAATGGGATACTCATTACGCAATTAACTATATTAATTACTTCGAAGACTAGAAATCAATCTAAACTAAATGTTCATGTATAAATTAAATTAACTTGGAAAGAATAAAATATAAAGTACACTACATTTCGAGATCAAAATATTTTATCACGTACGCCGTTTTTAAAGCTTTCTTAAATTGTTCCGTAAAGAAATCAAAATATACTAAACCACGTATAAGTTGCTACAGGCGTCAATTTTGTTGTTTGATTGTGCATAGAGTGCATCACCTAAAGTAAAAGTACCTATTTAGATCGTGATATTAATATGGAAAGTAAAATATCCTAAAGCTAAAGTTACCTTTTATATTAATACATGTGAACTATCGGAGTCAGGAAATTTGACTTTAGAATTATAATAAAGATCTTCGATGCCAGAACCAACAGACATGCGAGATTTAGAACGTGCCATAAGTTCACCTATTTCATCAAAATCTTTATACCTAAAAAGTAAATATGCAGAAAGTATAACACATTGAATTATTTCGTAATGGACTTATTGTAGGCGTTGCACACAATATTTACCTACTAACTGGACGACTCTGATTCTCCGATGATTCTGAAGAATTTTTCATGATTGAAAATTGATCATCTGCATTGAGTGATGCTACATTGCCTTTACGAAATTTCATATTGTTTTAGTAGCGGTATTTTAATTCGATTCGTGAAATGAAATATCATGAAATTTATTTACCAGAGGGGAAAAGCATTGTATGTTTTAAAAGATCCCCATTCATAAAAGGTGAAAGAGTGTCATCTTCTTCTGGTGATAAATGATTATTGGTATCATTTGTTATAGATTCAACCATTTCCAGCCACTGTTGATTATGCGATCTGAACTTTTCCACTTTTATCCGAGCTGCCCAATTTTTATCACACATCTAAGAATTGGCAATAGAAATTGATTTCTTGCAACAGACGAGTGTCATTCAGTAAATCTTTCATTGCAAAATTTTACTTACAGCTATAACGTCCAAACATGCATCGCATACTTTTCTAATTGCCGGATTTTTATCGTGCATAAGATCTATCAAGTATCCAGGTGCTTCTGCAAGTAACCAACATTTCATTTTAGTAACACAAAGATCGAATAACTTCCAATCTTCTGGGCAAATTCGATCAGTATTATATCTTAGTAATAAAGCATAAAGTTTGACTATTACCATTACCAGTCTCGCGTATTAAATAATCCCTTGTTGAATCATGCTTAGATATTTGATAAAAAACATATATTATTTGCAAAACCATTTCGTCGTCCTCTTGTTTTGCTGTAAAAGTTATCGTTATGCATAAAACAACATTTACTTTATATTGCTAAGTACACACAAACCTTTGAGTAGTTCGATTAGAGAAAGCAGTATATCAGCTTTACATAATAAACGCGCACAGTCTTCATCGTAAGCCGCTGTACCCAAGAATATTACAATCTCGAGTACTAAATCATCTGGTGCCTTACCTAGTTAATAGAATAAATAATGGTATTAAAAAAACAAGAAATTTTGTGAGAAAATGAAATCAAAATTAATGCAAATCTTAAACCTGGAACAAGATTAGTACGTATCCATGGTATCAAATCACACCGATGTAGTATCTGCGAGTAATCCAAATCGGGCAATTCTAAATTGCCTAATATACCTATAACTTCGAGCACAAAGTCTTGAGAATCCGATTGATTTAATGCCATTGCAAAATCACCCACGAATTCCTGGGAATAATTAACGTTGTACATTTTTGAAAAAATATTTTCATTAAAAGATTTTAATACTCACAATAAATTTCTCTTTAGTTGAATCATGTTGAGAAATATTTCGAATCATTTTCATTATTAAAGGATCTTGGGTGTGAAACGCTTTTTTTATGAGACCTTGCAAACGATTATTTTCTATCATGAATTGTGCATTCTTGCTATTAATCGCCAAATTTATACCAAGTGCTATTAGTTCCATTTTTGGTGGATCGTCTTCGGCATTTAAAATCATGTTTGTTATCTTAAAAATGGTTAAGCATTACATTACATTGTCTGAAAGAAATTGTAACTCCTATATCCTAGATATGATCGCAATATTTACCATCTGAATGCACTCAGTGTTCGTAAACATAGCTTTTACTTTATCATCCATACTAGCATGATATAGTAAACCCAAAATTGTGGTTTTATTTTTAATATCGCTCTGACCAAGTAGTTTAATTAATTTTGGTAACAAACCAACTCTTATCATTTTTGCTCTAAGCTTTGCATCAAAAGAAAGATTAAATAATAATTTTAAAGTGCTTAGAACCAGATCTGCGTTATTACTTTGGAGGAGCCTTGGTATCTTCTCGATAATATTCTCTTCCGCCTAAAAAAATAATATGCAAATCGTAAGTAGATAAATTTAATAATATCTAGTACTTCTAGGCATTACTTGTGATTTCCTATCTAGAACTATACCATAAGATCCTTGTTCTCGCGAAATATAGATAACTTTTTTAGGAATGCAATAACAAGTATCAACAAATCGATATTTGTTCTGTCTAATGTTTTGATCAGCATACCAATTACATTCTTCTTGCGCATTTTTCTCTCAACTTCCATATTTTCAGCAATATTTAACAATAAATAAAATGCAACTGAAACATAAATTTACATCCGATATTTCAAGTATATTCACAAAAACTAACAACTCTCATATAAGTCTACAAACCTCGTAACAACTGTTCTTGTTTCTTCATTAAACTCTTGAATTTTTTACGACTTTTTTCTAATTCTTCTTTTAATTTTTTTATATCACTCTCGGTTACAGTGGCAGATACTTCGTTTGATCGTTTTTTCATTTCATAATCTAGGGGACCATCCGCGTTCCAAATATCATCGACAATTTTTACTTTCTTGTCGCAATTATCATTCCCACATGAGAAAAATGTGAGTCCTGTATTATTTTCAAAATGACGCCGACGTTTTTCCATGTCTTCTTTCCATTGGTCATACCGACGTAATTCAAAGTCTATTATATCCATACATAGAGATCCAATCTAGATGCAAACAATTCTTTTGATACATTCCTCTATCTCGATTACTTCCCAACAATTGATACTTACCCTGTATTCAAGAACGATATTGTGAAACTGGCTATACGTTGAGAAACAGAAAAATATGTAGACAATATTTGTCGATAATTCTATGCTACGTCTCCAATCTTCCCTTAGGACTCTGGCTAAAGCACTTAGGAGTGATTCTAAAAATGACAATATTAATTACACATTCGAAAATGTACAAGAAAACAAGCATTCAATTACTGGGTAATGTCTAATACCATTTTTTGTTAATTCATGAAGATTATCAGGTACCCTGGCCAACTGTAAAATAAACGAAGATCCTTTGATCTTTCCTGGTATTTCTTCGTACAATAATTCAATGTAATTATCGACATTACTAATGACAGCGCGTTCTGTGTCACCATTATCTGTGGATACTGAGTTCGATGACGCTGGCCTCGGAGGTTGAGAGTTGTTATCAGCACCTGCGATAAATTAATATACATTCAATAAAATTGTTTTGCTCGAGATAAAGCTATATACCAAAGATAATGTTACACGCATATGCAAACATACTTGCACAACTATCATTCGTTTTGCGGTTTTGAAGATAATAAATTAACTGTTCCACTTCGCGGAGCTTGGACTCGTGTATCAAAGAGCACTTGTCAATCACCTCTTTAGCCAAGAGCGATACGTTCGTGTCGGCATTTAGACTCTTTAGTCGAATTATTTTTTGACATTCCTACAAATAGAATTGAATTAGTACGTAACATAATAGATTCCATAATTGGAATACAATCTTTTCCAGTATCTTACTTTACGATCTCCTAACATAGGATCTCCCAATTCACCCAGGATTAATGCCTCCACATCATAATTTACAACCAAAGCCTTCTCCGTTGGATGTACGTCCAAGGTACCAGATCTTACTTTTCTAAACATTAAAATAAAATAGAGAAGAAATTTTAGCCTCGATATATAAGTTCTTGTCAGATTGATACAATCAATCTCAACGATATTATAAATAATTGTGCCACGACGGGGCGGAATGCCTACCGTTTCAGAAACTTTGCTTCATCCATTTTGATGTTTCGCAACAAAATTTAATGAATTACAATGTTGTTTCGGGAATTTTTGGTAAACACTTCAATTTCATGTAAAGAATGTCAAGAACCAAAGTCTACAGTTCGTTTAAAACCCCTGTCATCAGGGCTGTCAGATGTAAGGTGAACATGGCCGCTTAAAACCCATATGATATTGTAGAAGAGCAGCGAAGGGAGGAACACACACTGTAGCAACAAACGATTCGAGTCGATTGGTGGCACGACCACAGTGACGCTACGCTCACGAATTTCCAAGTACTATACATATACGTACAGTGTAGTTATAGGTTATGAACTTCGCAATGTGAAACGAAGCTGTACAAATCGCTTTTGTATATAGTTTTATTTAGGTTTATTTAATTTTGAGATTACAAAATGAGTAAGGAGTCAGGTAGGGCGAATATTTAGTACTCTTGCACCCATATAAATTAATACATTATTTTGTTCTCTTTTTGAATTTAATGTATTTATAATGGCCTTTTATCGTGGAATCAATTTACGTCAAATCAGTTCATCCTTGTATTATTTAAAGAAAGTCGAGACACGCAAAATGATGACTTAAACTGCCCCTAATTACACGTAGACTACATTATATTTCATTTTCATAATTATTTGCCCTTTTAACACCGGGTCGTTACACTGGGTTCGTAAAACCCAGATTTCAACTTTGTAGGAAAGTATCCACGAAACGTAGTTTATAACGACACTATCTGTGCTTTGTAATAAATATTTGAACCGGCTGAACATTTAACTGGCGTTAAACCATGCAGTGTGACAGTTATGTATTATGCACAAAGTGTGACTATCAAGGATTAATATTTATTCTTCTGAATTTATTTAGAAGCCATTGTTATAATATTAATAATTAATTAATAAAGGATATTTTGATTCCTAGATAGTCATAGCAGCACAGCCGTTCCTGGCACCAGTTCGATAAATGTGCGAATCCATTTAAAGCTAAGTGTACAGCTTGTAACACCATATTCTCTTTGAAAGCAATGCGAAAAAACTGAATTGCGATTTTGTATAGTTGTTATTTTGGAAATTTTCGGAATGAGTCAAATGGAAATTGTCTGAATCAACAATAGTGTAAGATATGTCTTTTAAAAGTACGAAAAATCGGCTGTTCCAAGCATCCACAATTTAAACAACGAAGTAATATATTTTTCAGTTAAAATGACAAGAAAAAAAATTATTATTGACTGCGATGCAGGCATAGATGATGCCCTGGCATTAATAATATTAATTGCTGCCCATAAGCAGAAAGAAATTGAAATCAAAGCGATTACTTGTGTTAATGGGAACACAACAGTAGATAATGTAATTAAGAATGTATACAGAACATTAGATGTGTGTAACGCAACACATGTAAGTTTTACTTTATAAACCATTATCTGTCCTTCATGAAATATATACTGAACTTTTTTTATTTAAATTATTAGATACCAGTTTTTCAAGGGGCCTATGCACCTTTAATTTGTACCGTGAATAATGGCAAGACAGCCGAACTTCAATATCATGGCAGGGATGGTTTTGGAGATGTATACGATACCCAAGTCGATACAAGTAAATTGCAGAAGGAACATGCAGTTTATGCTTTAAATAGAATTGTATGCGAGGAACCTGACGAATTGACAATTTTATGTCTGGGTCCTTTAACAAATATAGCATTAGCTATAAAACTGTATCCTGAATTTGCAGGCAATGTAAAAGAATTATACGTCATGGGTGGTAATTCAACAGGTATTCGATTTTCTTTTCTTTCATTGTAAGTATACATGTTCGAAACCCTTCATGTATTTCCAATTATTTGCACAGCCCAGGGGAATGTAACATCTCAAGCAGAATTTAACTTTTACATGGATCCAGAGAGTGTACATATAGTTTTTAATAGCAGCAAAAAACCCCTGTGGTTGCTACCATGGGAAACATGTTTAAAATCTCGTATCTCAAATGTAAGTGTAGTGCAATGGACATTCCTTAAACCACGAGGATAAAAATAACAAGGAAGACATTTAACATGTTTTAGGAATGGCGGAAGAATGTATTAGGTCAAATGGATAATCCTTGTATGAAGCTTATGAACGAGATTGAATATGGCTGTTGGAAGAATAAAGAAAAACAACCTAATTATATTATGTGTGATGCAATTTTAGGTGGAATTTTACTAAGACCAGAAATAGCAGAAAACGTGGTAAAATATCATGCCGACATTGAATTAACTGGTAATAGAACACGAGGACAAGTCGTACTGGATCATTTATTGTCAAATGAGCCCAATGTGCATTTAATTCAAGACTTCAATTCGGAACTCTTTAAAAACCTTTTACAACGTTCCGCTGATATGTATTTCAAGGATATAAATATATAATAAAACGAAGTCAACACACATATATATACGAACAATTATATGTATACATATATATATTTGTATATTTTCATTAATACACAATGCGAACAAAAATAATTTTCTGTAATACTTAAACTTCAATTGGAATGCTTCATTTTTGAAGGAATTAATACAGTGTTACACTTTGCTAGACACTAATATAAGCATAGTATTCTACTGTTTTATTATTTAATATATTTACAATGTACAATCATCTGAAATAATAAAATTATTAATACTCAAACAGATGAAATATTATAATATTTATATACAGTAGAACTCTGTTTATATGAACCTGTCTGGGGACAAGTAGGTTGATATAATTGGGGTGCGTCTAATTCTTCTGACCGGTTGATTTTGTCTTCAACTAATAAGAGGATTCTACGAAATACATCCTCTTAAATAGCGTATACCCTCATTGTTAAATCATAGACGTTCAAGTGGAGTAACGCTCTGGGATAGTTCAGATAAACAGGGTTCCACTCTATTAAAGATTTTAAAGGAATATACTTTTAGTTATTAATGCAATATATGCTATATACCTGTACAAAAGAGAATACTATGATTCAGTTTTCACAGAATCCTGAAACTGTTTCCTTGCCTCTCGATTTGACTGTAATAGTTGAATTAACTCTGCACGAATATCGTCGTTCTTTTGTTCGAGGTTATCCAAAACCGAATTAAGTTGATCTAATTGGGCATTTATCGACTCGAATTCTGCAATATTAAGAGAGCGTTATAAATAACAAACGTTGAGGAATAAAATAATATTTATATATTCCAATATTTGTTTCATCTTGCAAATTGTTGAAAAATATATGGATTAGCAACTTGGGATATGTAACAAAATACAGAAGCGTGTGTCCTGTTGTGTGCCTTTTTTATACGCAAATATATTATTTACCAGCGCTATTGCAATTTTCTTCGTCTTCTTCATTTTGCCATTCGTTTTCATCACCGTCATGGTGATTTTCCTCCGGTTCTACGCCGTTTTGAACCATGTTTTGGTCTGCCATTATCATCAAGTGCTATTAATATCTCTTACGATCGAATAATAAACATTTCTTGAGATTGCACACGTAATAGGAGATATTTATTATAATTAATGAAATTGTAACTTTAATAAGTAATCATGCTATACCCTTCTAAATTGTCAACACTTACAAATTTGTCAAGTACTTCTTCAACCCGAAGTCAGAAGGTTGTTCCTTGAATCGAGGGCTTTAATTTGAGATGTCGTTGATTAATATCGGCCCAGCACAAGCCGAGATAATCAAATTTGTTTAAAAAAATTATAAACAAATGGGTTATTTCGACTTGCAGGTGAGCTACATCAATGATCAATGAAAATAAATTAAAGCTAGAAGTCCAAGCTACAATCTCCAATAGGTGTCAAAACTATTCCAGGCGTGGTTGGTTTTTTATAAACAATTAAACAATTCAATTAATTATTACGGGCAAGTGGATAAAGTTACAGCAACGAGACAGTCACAGGTGCATAGCTTATTTATTTCCCTTTCATTTGACACCGCGTGGATTAAACGATAATCATCGGGAGGCGAGATGTCAAATTTATAATTAACATCGCTTTTTATAATCTGTCGGTAAAGTTGTTAGTGGCGTAGAAATGGTATTGGGGCTCTAGAGCCTCACAGCCAGAGAAAAAACTACGCGGTGCCATATACATTAACGCTGAGAATCATAGCTATCTTTTCCAAGAGGTTTCAAAAATATAGCAAGTGTGGTTCAAAAGTTGTTAACTATTAAAAAATCGGCGACAATTCACTCCGGGGCATTGCAATTATTTCGGCTTCTAAAAACGGTACATTAAAGCAACCAAGGAAAAGCGAACTAATAAGTTTGGGGGAAACAGTTTACCGATTCTATAGTGTAACAAATATTGCAAACATTTTATTACACACATATGTTTGTTATTGCTGATAAATATATTTGTATCCCACTATTCGACTAATATCCATCCTAGAACGCTAGTAAACAAAAACATTCAGTTCGGCAGGATATTCAAAACAACAGCGGCAGGCAGAACGCCACCCCCCACCACCTACTCAATTAGCACAACCTATTTCGAAAATCTCCCTCTTTCGCACGACGGATCTCGTAGTAATTAGACGCGATCAGAGTGTTCGTCGAATTAAGGTATGTTACATAGTTCAATATATTCTGGAAGCCAAGAAATTATATACATTGTCTTCATTTCCCTCTCTTCCAAGTTTTCTGTGGTTTCTTTCTTGATGTTAATGAATATTTTGCGAGATATTAAGAAAATATTTTGCAGTGAACGGAATCACATCGCGCGGCGTCCATTTTCAAATCGCCTCGAGTATGCATACACGTATCGTCTTTTACGTATACGCATTTCAGAGCTGAATTCCATTATCTTGCAATATATTCTGCAGTTTCTAGCAATACTATTATAATATTGGTGATTGTTAACACATTCATCTTTAATTTCAGTTGAATTCCGTTCCATGGCGTCCTTTCGCTTGCTTCGAGAGTAAGACAGGCGGGATTGCGCAGTAGCATAAAGGCCTCGAGCCATACCGAAGTATCAAACGATCTGGTTGACAGGTAAGGATTTCTCAAATTTGTGCTACAAATCAGTAGAATTGTAGAAATACGAGTAATATATCGGGATTAAATGATTATTCGTACCGCGTTTAAATCATTTATCTCCAATTTCAATTTAATTCCATTGGCATCGACACGATATTCAAAAACACCCGCCTTAAAGATTGAACATCACCCCCACCTCCCACCCAGTTTCCAGCCAATCAGCGCAATCTATTTCAAAAATCTGCCTCTTTCGTCCAACGGATCATGTAATGATTTGACGTGTTCAGAGTGTCCGTCGAATTAAGGTATGTCACATAGTATAATATATTGTTGAAGGCAGGAATTTATATATATTGTCTTCATTTCCCTGTCTTCGAAGTTTTCTGTTGTTTTTATCTTGATGTTAATGAATATTTTGCGAGATATTAAGAAAATATTGTGCAGTGAACGGAATCACATCGTTCGGCGTGCATTTTCAAATCGACTCGACTATACATATATGTATCGTCTTTTACGTATACGTATATGTATTTCAGCTCTGAAAATTTCATTATCTTGCAATATATTCTGCAGTTTCTAGCAATATTATTATAATATTGGTGATTCTTAATGCATTTATCTCTAATTTCAGTTGGACTCTGTTCAATGGCGTCCCTTTCGCTTGCCTCAAAAATTCAATCGGAATTGGCGGGAATGCGCAGTACCAAAATGGCGGCAAGTCATGCCGAAGTGTCAAACGATTTGGTTGACAGGTAAGGATTTATCAAATTTCTTCTAGAAATAAGTACAATTATACAAATACTAACAGTATATCTGGATTAAATTATTATTCGTACTTCGTATAAATCTTGCATGATATAATATTGTGTCGTAAGCGTGCCTATACGTTTACAAATGGAATACTCACATTTTTGAATTCGCTACAGAATCCGAGTTCAATTATTGCTTTAGTATATCACGATTATCATTACCTTTGTGCACCTGTTTCAGTTCTTTGTTACTCTCTGTTACAGGAGTATAGAGAGAGTTGACTGAACGAAATAGTGTAAGCAAATAGTTACAACGATGCCTAATAATTCAATGCAGCCAAGGCCTGTGTATGTGAGCATTTTAATTATATTTTTATATTGGTTTTATATGATGTGTGACTGGTACTAAGATGAAACAACCACAGTTAAAATACTTACTGAAATTAAAATACTTTAATTGTAATAAAATAATTACAATTAAGTAATTGTAATTGGAATACGAATTTTTACTTTGCACTTTTTACATAATGCATTTGTTTTTATATTTTATATTTAAAAACATATGCTATAACTTATTGCATTGCTAATCTTGTATATTTTCCTTGCATATTTACATATTTTTGTTTTTCATAAATATCACTGATAACAAACACTCGATCGGATGAACATGTTCTCTTTCAGAAAATTTTGTGACCGCGCGCAATGCGGTCGGTAGAGTCAGTATTTGCTACGAAGTTTTCTAGCTTTTTCAGAGCAAGTGGCTCTGCTTAAATTTTCGTTCACACTATAGCTACACGCGATTTTAGAGTCAGTGTTTTTCGCCTACTAATTACTAATACTATTATCAGAGCACCGGTGCTCCTTTTCAATTATTTCAATCGCGAAATTAGCATCTTAATTTGCTCGCCGATATAATTTGCGGTGTCGTGCATAGTCTTTTATTTTAATTTTTGTTCTAATATCCACCATCGGAAGTAGAGTCAGTGCATCACTGAAGGGGATGTTTTAGGCGACACTAATAAAGTGAGAAATGTAAGCATCTTTTAAACAATTCTCAGTTTTCTACGAAGACTCAAATTATGTAGATTTAGCAGCAGATTTTAATCTTCTTTGCGTTCTTGTTTAGTTACAATTTGCACACTTCCTGACGGTGGAGTTCAATTGGGCTGTCCCGGCGATGTTCCTGATGTTTCCCACGAGTATACGCTTCCCCTACTTTTGCAATCAACGGGGTGGTGAGTCGCATGCGTTTTGGTTCCTCTGGTCCCCAATCATGCCGTAGGACGATTGGTCCAAATCGGCACGGGTGACTGGTTGTATTTTTTAGTAGTTTTGCGAGCATAGTGGCCGCGGGTATAACTTTTATATCCGTCAGTTGTATTGTTCTTTTCTTGTGTATTATTTCTTACATGAGGTTAGATCTGCCTTCTTGTACTCCGCGTGTTTTAATATAAAAAAATTAAGAATCATTGAAATATTTCTTATTCAAATAAATATTTTATCAAATAAGCACTAACCACGTAGGTTCCTCTATTACGATAAAAATATATGATGACATTAATCAATACATTGAACAAATGTATATAATATTGAGTACATTATGCATTAAATTTATAATTGCATATAAAATCAATTCGCTGTTTTCACTGTTAAGCAGTGCAGAAGTCGGATACCCTCCGACTTCGTTACTGCAGTAATTGCGAGTGTTTCATGACGATAGTGATACAGTATTAATAATATGAATAAATAGAACGATACGTACATTCAAATCGGCGTTGAATGTGTATAGTCAATTATAGCATTTAATATTAATTTTCATATTCCATAGTCGAGTCGTTTGCGTATAAAATTAATTACATCTTTTTATGTACAAGGAGGCAATTCGTATACGGGCAGATTTTCAAATCGAAGTAATTAACTTGTACAATTTACTTCGATTATGGAATCACCCGAGGCTTATTTAATAGTTTGTCAATTTTTCAAGTAATTATTTAATTGCATTTATTTCTTAATTGCATTACTTATTCTAGTAAATTCAGTTTCAATGACAGTCATTTTCCTTAATACATAAATTATTTATCAGTCATTTTCGAGTTTTTATTGATATTTCATAAGTTACAAAGTCGAGTCATTTTTAAAGAGATTGCAAATAAAATATACTATTACCTATCGCAATTTTACGTATACTAATCATCTTTTTAGATCAGGATTTTCAGGTTTAACCCCTTCCGTGTTCATTGCCAGGAACTCACTCACGTGCCCAGGTGCTACTTGGATGAGTGAAAGGCAATGGGCACGACGATCATATGGTTCTTAAATTTATAACAATGTTTGGCGGCTGACATTTGCTAGCGTACCGTGCACGACGTATTTTCCACATTATTTGTGTGTGTGTGTGGTTAGGCCGTGGAATTGCGTCGGCTCGGGAAATGATAACAAATTATAAACGTATTCATTCCAATACCGATACAATGATTGCATAAATAGCAATATGTTTTACAATTTCAAATATACATTGAATACCACAACTAATTATGAAAATATGGCAAACAATAGAGTACCATACAGACCAAGTATATTTAGTAGATTAGAAATATTCAATATATTTTAACATTGAATATTACATACAAAAGTAATGCACAAGCATATACGTTTACGCACAATTACGCAATGGTCGCTTGCCTTTGTCAGCCGATTTCAGGAATTGGTACGTACCCTTAGAGTGTGAATGATTGTATGCCAAACTCGGGTGTCGGGGGCGTCCCGGGACGTCTCTCTAGTGTAGGCTCTTGCGCCCGAGTGTTTGATTGAGAAACGTGGAATGAGGTGTGTTTGTGTGAATGTTTTGCCAATTTTTAAATATAGAGCTCTAGGTAGGACAGGTAGTATACCTTCTGGTGTGCCAGATATATATAAGTAGGTAGGGCCGGGCAGGTTGACACAGTCTCTGATCGGGTAGGCAATATTTCGCGTGTTCAACCTGTTTCAGGAAATCCGATTTGAAAAGTCGACGGCGAAGCTGTGGCGCGAACGAGAATGCGTTCGCCTCTGGCTTTGCCTATCGATTTTTCGAATCCTTCGCGGTCGTGGTCGCGATTTGGCCCGAAACGAACGTGTTACAGTATGCTCGAGACTGCACGTGTAGGCGAAGATCGATTACAATTTTAATCGCAATTTTTACGATTTTCCGTAATCGCAATTTTTACGATTTTATTTGGTCGTGATTCGTCCACGTGTGTTCCGTTTAGCTACGCGGTTCGGACTTTTGTTTTATTTTTTTTTACGTTTGCGAATAGAGTCTCGAGCTTAGACTAAGTTTCAGCGGGCATTGCGCCCGAAGAAAAGAAGAGGCTAAAGGCTGAAGAGGCCCGACAAACTGTCGCTCAAGAGGGCAACTATCAATGGCTCTGCATCCTTTGGATGGGGAGCCATTCTTTGTTACTATTTTGTCACTATGCTCGCTTCTGTATGTCGTAGTTGTAGTTTATGTTTGGCCAGCACTATTGCCTGGCCCACCGTCATCGTATTGGGCAAATGTTTTATTAGCGTCGCGTACGATTGAATACGGTTTGCATTAGAGTTGCGAATAAAATAACATCGCGATTGCAACTAGAGTTACGGATAGACTCAGGTAGCAGCATTTTTTTTGACAGGTGCGATTAAATACATCGTGGTTTGAATTAGAGTGGCGAATAAATACAGATTGCGGTTTGAATTAGAGTTGCTTTTGTATTAAATTGGACTTGCGATACGGACTTGCTTTTGGCGTTGCGACAATTATTTTCGCGTTCCTTTCCTATATAGGTTTTAATTAGCACTTACAGTGCTGCGATATCTTTCCATCGCGAATATTTTTCCTAAATTTTTATATAGTGTTGCGATGATAAATGATCGCGATTTTTAAGTAGCGTTGCGACCACAATTAAATGCCCAAATTGGTTCCTGAGTCACGGAAGGCAGCTGTTAAAGCTGCATAAGGTGAATGCTGCAATGGTAGTCTTGGATGCGACTACCAAGACCTCTCCGTTATTAGTGTTGCGAATTAAAAATGATGGGTGCAGAGAATTATTTTTTTTTCCTATCTTTTTTAATATGTCCTAAATTACATAATTACAATACTATATTAGAGATAACGAAGCATCATACGCGATTGACTTTGAAAGTAATGCAGTAAATTAGGGTTGCGAAAAAAGGGATAATCCGCTTACGGGTTTCAATCGGGCTTATAACAAGTGGACGATAATTAATAATACAATGCCCCTCTGGCTATTGAATTTGTTCAATGTTCTAATTCATTATTCTTCTTCGCCTTTTTATTAACAGTAAAAAGGAGTTTTTTCATCTTAGTATCCAAGTAAATGTTTGTATTTGTAATTGATAATTATTATTCAGCGTATTTGCATTTTCGAAGAACATGCTCCCTTTGTACTACTGTAATAGTCTTTCACAATTACTATTCTCATAAACAAGTCTGTTACAGAATTGTTAAGTTCAAGGAGATGTAAAAGGAATAGAATATTACCTCAAGTACATTAAATAACATGCATTGCAATATGTAAGTAATCAGACGCTCAAAAGTGATGTTGTATGGATCAAAGAAATCGGAGGAAATCATATCATTCAACGGAAATGATACACATTCGCGTCGAACATCCTTGCTATTTAATTGTCTACTTTTTCGTAATTATTAATTCGATAAATAAATTTGTTACAGTCTTCGGGATTACCAAATACATCGATTCATCGATATATTGCTCCAAGTATATATAACAAAAGTGTAAGTATTTTCGGAGTAAAAGTGGAGTATTATAAATTGAACCAACTGGAATGATTATTTACCACGACTTAAAAGAAACGATAGAAACAATCGCGCTGTCATACTTAACAAAAAATATATCACTAAATTGTTATGAACTTTGATCTGTTTCAGGTTGCACGATCACGATTTTAAAGAAAGAAGATTCATTATGAAATATCCCTTTCTCCTTTTTTATATCCCTTCAGATTTTGAATTAGGTAGGCTATGTTTAAATAACGTTAAGTTCTTGTTCAGGATGACTGCTTGCAAACTAAGTTATTTTTTAAATAGGTAGGCAATTTGTCAAATAATTTAGCTTTATAATTAGGCCACCAATTCCCAAATGAAATTAGCTTTACAATTAGGTAGGCAATGTGTAAGTTAAGATAAATTTTTAGATAGGCAGGTGCTTTCGTGTGTTTCAGGTACATGATCACAACTTCCATGAAAGAACATCGCGATTCATCACGAAATATCCCCTCCCTTTATATATCTTCAGATTTTCTATTAGGTAGGATATTTATAAATTAAATCATTCTTTAAATAGGCAGGCAATGTTCAAATTAAATTAGCTTTTTAGTTAGGTAGGATGCTATTAAATAAGTTACGATTTAATTTATCTTAAGTATAGGTAGGATATATTTGGAATACGTACATGCAAAATATTATAATCTTCATTCTTTAGTTTGAGTCAACTCTAACAGAATTTTTATTTTCAGCTTTCGTCATAATTAATAATTTCAGCACGTGCCATTTACTTAAACCACCTATAAGCTAATCTGTATTATAATCTTTATTTTTTACTTCAAAAGGTTGGACAGAATTTTGATTTTCAGCTTTCGTTGCAATTATTTATTTTGATACATTTTATTTACTTAAACAATGTATAAGCTTATATATATAATAATCTTGATTTTTCGATTAATTAAGTTTAACAGTGTTTTCAGTTTCAGATTTCGTTAAAATCATTTATTTCAATATTTCCTTCCATTGTTATTTTGCACAACGTTTGTATATCAAGCGTGCTGCAAATATACATCAGAAGGAAGTAGCGTTTAATTTGTAAATAATAATTTTTGTAAATGGATGGTGGATAGGGCCGCGCGGGTCTCCATTCGCAGCAACCTCCTCGTGGTGAGACCTGGGCAATCGATGTTATTTATCATACATTTACCAATTTTCTCATTTATTACTTTGTGATACAATTGTTAAAGATATGATAAGAGCGTCGAGCAAATAGGCTGCGATATTTTTTATTTGTCCCATGCGTAACATTCCAAATTCGTTTGATTCATCTTGTCACCGTCGAGATATAGGAATAGACCAATCGTACAATGTATTCTTTCGGCCCGAATTCCCGAGGTATTGAATACCCCTTACTTTGCCGATATCACTTTGTTCTCATGATTCATTTAATTTAACAAGAATCTTGTTCTTCGGTACATTGTCGCCTATCGAACATAATATATTTTCGACTACTCCATCGGCAGACGCTCTAACGATATGCTGCAAGCAGATGATTTAATGTATAATGCAGACACGTATACCTATTATAATTGATATTCAAATAATAAAAGTAACAATGAACATACTTCCATTTTCATGGCGTTAATCACGACTAGAGCATCGCCAATCTTTACAACATCCCCCTTGGAGACAAATAACTTTTCCACAAAACCTGGAATAGGACTTAGGGCCTTGGATGGTTCCGCTTGAACCTGATCATTCGTGAGACCGGAAAGATATTTAGGAGATGGTGTATCAAATTGCCATTCACGATCCTATAAAAAAAAACAAGATATTCGTAAATTCTTTTCGAGCAACACTTCTACAAATTATTCTAATTTATTGTTACTCGCTTTAGTGAATAAATATAGTTTGTTACGGATTTTGACTATTCTCGCCCTTGTAATCATTTCGTCAATTTCGGTAGCTAACTCCAACGAGTCCCCCCTTTTCTTCAATGTGCCTGTTACTCTTCTCCAGGGGCCGATATTATTAATTCTCATGGAATAAACCTCGGGCTCGATGTATTTCACTTCAACTGTGATATCATTTCCGCAAGTATTGAAGGAAAATACTCGCGTTAAGGAATGATTCAATCTTAAGCCGGTTTCGGTTGCGAAAGGGCTGAATGGATCGATGGTTTTTACGGAGGCTCGTAAAGAACCCGCGTCCTCGTTAAGTATCGTGGCAAGGGCAGCCTGTGCTGCGATTTCACTAGGTACATTTAATTTCGGAAGTAATTCTTGATAATGTTCTTGTATGAATCCAGTGTGCACTTGACCTTGCGCAAAATCAGGATGGGAACATAAGTCTTTGATAAACTCTATATTGGTGTCCAGTCCTGCTATCTGAAAAAAGGCATAAATATGTGCAGATAGCATCGTTAATAAAGCGCGTTCTTGTCTCTCCCCGTTGAGTTTACTTACATTATATTCACTGAGCTTCGTTCGAAGTATGGCTAAAGCTTCTTCTCTGTCATTTCCCCAGACGACCAATTTCGCAATCATTGGATCATAATGAACCGACACTTCGTCTTTCTCGCGAACACCCGTTTCGACCCTAATTGCTTCGCTCGTGACATCAGGAATTCTCATATACGACAGTACTCCAGCACCTGGTAGAAAATCCTTCCTTGGGTTCTATCATGCAACGCAACAATCAATGAAATTTGACCGAAACGAGACGCGTCGTAATGAGAAAAGTTAATATGATCACCTCGGCATAAATTCTCGCTTCAAAAGCGTGCCCCTGATAATTAATCTGCGTTTGTTCTAACGGAAGTACTTCCCCAGCGGCTACCCGTAATTGCCATTCAACCAAATCGAGTCCTGTAATTGCCTCTGTAATAGGATGTTCGACTTGTAGTCGCGTATTCATTTCCATGAAGTAATGAGTGTGGCGATTACGGTCCACGATGAATTCGACGGTACCAGCGCCAACGTATCCTACTGCCTTAGCTGCTCGTGCCGCTGTTAGCCCCAATTCTGACCGCAAATCTGCCGAAATGCCAGGCTGAGACATATCCCGACAACTGGTTAAGTACAGTCTTTCTCTGATGCTTGAACGCAGTTATCAGAACCACGCGTTATTATACGTACGGCTGGAGCTTCTTCAATTATCTTCTGATGTCTCCTTTGAACGGAACAATCTCTCTCGAACATGTGAACAACATTGCCATGCTTATCCGCAAACACTTGTACCTCGATATGCCTCGGATCGGTAATATATTGTTCGAGCAACACGGCTGAATCGCCGAAAGCTTTTTCAGACTCTGCCCTTGCCGATTCTAAAGCCTCGACGAATTCCGATTCTGCCGAAACTATTCTCATTCCTTTCCCACCTCCGCCACGTACAGCCTTTATCATTAATGGGAAGCCCATTTTCCGTGCTTCCATTAACAAGACTTCATTGGACTGATCATCACCGTGATATCCTAGTTTTGTGTAAAAGCACAATGTAAAAGTTCAGTAATATCTTTTTGCAGTTACATGTTCTACTGTTTGTATCGGAACAAGTATTTTCTTACCTGCTATAACAGGTACACCAGCCTCCATCATTATACTCTTAGATGTACTTTTAATGCCCATATCTTTAATCGCGCTTGCCGGTGGTCCAATGAATGTGATATTTTCTTTCTGGCAGAGCTCAGCAAATTCACCATTCTCGGATAGAAATCCATAGCCAGGGTGTATCGCCTGACACTTTGATTTCTTGGCCACCGAGATAATTTTGTCCTGTCTCAAATAACTCTGAGCAGATGGGGCAGGGCCGATACAATATGCTTCGTCTGCTTGTTCTACATGCAGAGAATTTCTATCCGCCTCGCTGTACACTGCAACACTCTTTATTCCTAATCTTTTAGCAGTTCTAATTATACGGCAAGCAATCTCACCCCTATTGGCAATTAGAATCTGTAATAGAATTTTGTGCCAATGTATCGTTCACAATTTTATCAAATCTATGGCAGAAAAATTAGTCCTTACTTTATTAAATCTTCCATTTGCGATTTCTGAGACGTGTAAACGTCGTATGCGTGGAACTAACGCACTGCATCTAAAAGGTATTAACGGTAAAATATTATTTATAGAATTAAGCATTTCAAATGGAATTTTTTTCTACGATTCACTTACTGTACTATCGACGCTTTTATGTTTGCCAAGCGGTACATTCCTGTCGAACCGATTTAAAATCAAGGCAGACGTCTCTATAGCTCCCAAGTTGTTCCCTGTTTGTTCAATTTGAGCGTAGCAGAGAAGAAGCATTCTTATATTCTAAATACATACATAAGCAATCTCTAACCTTTGCCGAAAGGTTATAAACATGCTTGTGTTGTGCATACATGTATCATATTATCAGATGATAACACACACGCAACCTTTGTAATAGTTTACTTAAGCAACAGCTTCGATTGCATATCAATATATAATCTTGCTTCATAATAGTCCAATTTCTAAAAATGTTGATTTTCCCAAAAGGGGTAAAAAAGGGGAGAAAAAAAATTGGCCCATGGGGGGATCGAACCCACGACCTTCGCGTTATTAGCACGACGCTCTAACCAACTGAGCTAATGGGCCTCGATGTTAACCGTTTTTCACCAATAAAATGAAATGTCAACTAAACGCTATTGGTTTATGCATTCGTTTTTAATACTCTCATGTACTAAATTATTCAATGAGAATAAAATAACACAAGTGTAAGATTTGAAGCTAACTTTATATATACTTTGTGCGACAATCTGTATGGTAATATTTACCAAGGAAATTCGTCCGACTTAGATCTTATAACTGGTGTGAATTGTATAAGTGAACACGAAAGAAGAAGGAATAGAGGAGGAAGAAGAAGAATAAGTAAAGAGTGTTTAGTTGAAACATGTATTATATAGAAAAGAGTCACTATAGGTACAGAATAATTTTACTTTTTAGACGATTCAATTAAACCTAGAAGAATGCAGTCTGCTTCCAAAATTGTTAAATCTGTTGTTGCCCCTAGAAATCTGCTAGACAATTCTAAATCCTTTATCTTCAATTTAACCCTTGAGTGTCTGATGTATTTGCTGAAACATTAAAAATAATATTATTGCCAATCAGGGCTACAAGCATACTTGTGACTTACTTCGAGTCCTTTTTAGGCCTTGGGCAGACGCAATGGAATTTCCATCCAAAATCTATGTACAGATCGTCATTGACAATGTGAAAAATTTGTCCAATTACCACTTTTCCTTCGGGATCACCCAGCTAAAATGTAAACAATGATTTAGATTTGCAAAGGAAATTAGTTCGGGCAAATAGATTTTGTGCACAGTACGTGTAACGTTAAAAAATGTCTATGCAATTTCCAACAGAAGAATATTTAATAATTACATCGATAAATTTCGAATTGCGCAACAATGAAGTAAAAGTGTAATTCTTCGCACTCTCTGAAACGTTTTCAGTTGCATCGAACTTCTTGCTCAACTGAAGCATTTGATTAAGGACGTCGGATTTAAGTTCCGGGTCCACGATATCTTGCTGTTTTTCCTTCATTTCGCTTTTGTCCGGGTTTCCTTCTATAGAATAGCTTCGTGCGAAGAATGCGCCCGTTCGAGTCACATAAGGGAAACATAGTTGTTGAATCGTTCTTCGACAGTGTTGAATTGTATTCATTCTTGCAGACGAGAAACGTGTTCCCTGCCTGATAGACTACTTAGGTTATGTTCTCATGTTTTGATTCGCAAGTTAACCATTCCGGAAGATCGAGGCAGGTGTTTTCTGTAATATTCGTTCGGTAAGCTGTGCGATTAATTTAAGGATAGAACGAATCTAACTGGGCAGTCGAATATATCGCGTGTGAATTTATTTCCCTTCAATATTTTCTATTACATTAAAATTTGATCCAAATTCAGCTGGACTATCGTCCAAGGGGTAAACGAAATTTTAACGTGTCCAGCAAATCAGATTCCCATTGACAAGTTACGTGATACATTACAGAAAACGCAGCAATGACAATGTTTGTGCCTGGTGCGAGGATGTTCAACATTCTATCCAGAAACCTTTCTACATCTGCGACGTGTAATCAAATCATTAAATTGACAAGGTTAAGAGTTGTCGATAATAGCGAAATTGGAAAGCAAGCTATGATGGAGGGTAAACCACCTCGGTGCATTCATGTTTACAATAAGACCGGGGTTGGTTATATAGGTAAGATGATTACGGATACAATTTACTGACAAGTTTTCTGATCGTTGTACGAAAACGATGTAGGGGACAGAGTGATGGTTGCTATAAAAGGCGAGAAGAAAAAGGGGATACTGGTTGGCCTGAAGCAGCGTCAGAATCCAAAGGTTCCAAGGTTCGACAGTAATAACCTGGTTCTAATAGATGACAGTGGCAGTCCCTTAGGTACTAGAATTCATGTTCCGATTCCTCATATTCTCCGAACAATAATGAAGGCAAAGACTCATAGCAAAGGCGCAGATTATACAAAATTATTGGCGATCGCAACTAAGTTTGTGTAACCTAAAAATACGCGCGATGATATCGCTCGCAATGCATGTGCTTTTAAATCATAAATCATTAGTTGTAAAAATAAAATATTTGTTCGTTACGTATATCTATTTGTATGAATGCTTATTATATTAATCGTAAAGATATGTGCGTTGAAGTAAGATCAAAACGAAAGCGAAGCATGAAGCCGGTTGCAAGTAACAACGCGATAACATGTGCAGATGGTCGCGTAAAATACATGCACATATGTATGTAGAAGAGTTTTTATTAATGGAGTAAAAGAATTAATCGATTATCAGTAAACGAGTCATTGAATTATATTCATGATGCACATCTTTAAATGCCTCGCGTTTGATAAACGAAGAATGAATTGAACACATGACCATGTGTGCAGACGTACCAACGTACGCGCAATCAATTGCACAAATTCAAATGAAACATAGGGAAATTTGATAACGCAAGCTTTCGTGTAGCAGCTGATTTCCATGGTATTACCGTGTATGTATGTGAAGGGCTTTCGCATACGAGATACGAGAAGACAAATACCGTAACAGAGGTATTAAAATTGGGAATGTAGCTTCTTAGACTTGATGGAACGTATTTGGAGTGCTTATCTGTAGGCATACTTGGATAGGGATATTTGAAGAAGTTAGAGATCTCGTGGCCCGACCGGCAGTGTGGTTGGTTCTTACAAATGGCGGCTTACGGTGAAGCACGCTGTTTCGTTTGATCGTGGGATTTTTCATCGGCGATTTTCGTGTACATAGTTAATATTTATCGTCACTGCACAAGGATACGGAACTGGCGAAACAGTTGGTGTGTCGTATCAGTTGTACAGAGGAGAAATCAAAATTATATTCGCATAAAAATCAAGGAAAATGGGAAACGTACTAGCAGCATCCGTACCTCCTCCACCTTCGCCGCCGCCTCCAACCTCAGGTTTAATGCCGAATTTAGAGAAACCAGATTCATCCCCGGTATTGCACACGAGTAACGGCATATTTGATACCTTGGAAAATCCTGGCACGATCGAGGATCTTCACAAGAAATGCAAAGGTACATTTACACGAGTCCGGCTCGTTATCACATTACCGACAGTCTCATCGTACATCGTTACGTTTTACTATTACACACGTAAAGCTTGTTTCACGTCGCCTGCTAAATATTCGTCGCTTACCTATGCTGAAAAACCGGCGTGTGCGAATTTTTATAATTTAGTCTAGTCAGACGTAACTCTAACATTGAATGTAAATGTTGTGATAGATGTATTCCCTGTGAACTTTGAGGGTGCAAAGCTGGTGTTCAATAAAGGTCTTAGTAATCACTTTCAAATTTCACATACAATAAGTATGAGCTCCATCACGCAGTCCGGCTATAGGTAAGATCGAAGAAAACTCGATATACAGCTGTATCATCGGCTGTCGGTAATATCGTTTCCATTTCTGTTCAGGTTTGGAGCAACATTCGTCGGTACGCAACAGCCAGTACCTTCGGAAGCTTATCCCGTGTTATTGGGCGACATCGACCCAAGCGGCAATCTTAACGCCAATGTCATTCATCAGTTTGGCCAGAGATTGAAAGGAAAAATAGCTACCCAAGTACAAAAAAGTAAATTCACCGCTATACAAATGACATCGGATTATCGCGGCGATGCATACACGGTTTCTTTAACTTTGGGTAACCCGGACATACTTAGTGGTTCTGGTAAGCGTGCGAGGTAAAGGTCGATTAAATAGAAACTTAGGAACGATTGTGGTACGGAATTAATTCTTTTCAGGTGTGTTCGTAATGCACTACCTTCAAAGTATAACACCGAGTATCGCGTTGGGAGGTGAACTCGCGTATCAGCGAAGTTCTGCGGTGCCAGGAGGTCAAGTCGCTGTTCTATCGGCCGCTGGAAGGTACACGAACGGAGATTCCACGATTAGTGGTAGTTTAGGTCTGTGAATGCTGATGCCGAATATCTTTGGTATCCCAAGTTTGTCCGATCCACTGTCCGTTTGGTCGGTTATACCGTACGAAAGGTTGTACGCGCGTAACGAAATCACTTTTTTAATAGGTTCAACGGGTTGCCACCTTTGTTTCCATCAAAGAGCTAGTCAGCAGTTGCAGGTTGGCGTAGAATTGGAAATTAATAGTAGAATACAGGAGTCGTCTGGAACGATCGCTTATCAAATCGATTTACCCAAGGCTGATTTAGTATTCAGAGGTATGCCGTGTATTATGTATGGTTTTTACGTACGTACGTTCACGCTTGTGTGTCAATGCGTTCGTGTTTTGATTGCAGGAAGCGTAGATACAAATTGGACAGTGGGAGCTGTTTTGGAAAAAAGATTACAACCACTGCCGTTTACGTTTGCATTGAGTGGTATGATGAATCATAGTAAACAACAGTTTAGATTGGGCTGTGGACTGATAGTTGGCTAAGGGTAGCTCGTAGTCCAGTACCGGTCGCGTACATAATGTGTAGCCAAGTGACATGAAGGAAAGTATTCGGAGTATCAGAACTTTTGGGGATGCAATGGAAGAGATGCTTGTAATTAATATCAACGATGACCAAACCGATTCCCTTCTGTTTGTTGATTACCTCATCTGACTACCACAGCGTTCGTAACATCGTTTGTTCGGTTTTGTTCCCTCTCTCTTAATATTAAAGAAGCACCGTACCAGTAGGGTTTCGTATAGGATTGCGTATGTGTGGTCTTTATTTTTTACCTTAAGGAATGCAATTTTTATTGTTCTCTCGACATACAGTTGGTCAACGAACGCGTGAAATTATTGTAATCGTTCCGACGGTTGTGTCTTTTAAAATTTTCTGAATCCGATTACATTCGACAAAGGGCCGCGACGCTTTCGTACATTTCCATGGATTCTGACTTTTAGTATCAAATAGACGGCAATAGACTGGATCGACACTGCGAAAGATAGCCTGAAATTTTCGTCCTTAAACGCATTTGCGCGTTTTCTTATCGTTAACTACGTATATTCTGTTACGTAACACGCAAACTGATCAATCCATTGGATCGAAAGGCATGGTTGTGTCCGTGTTCGCAGTAGGTAGAGGTATATATGTACATTGATCTAAGAATTCGACTAGAATAGATTGTGGGCGACATGAAAATGGAATAAAGTTTACGTGGACGAAATCGATCTCGTTATTATTTATTGTAGTTGGGCGACCTTGTTCTCCAACACGTTGCGTCTGATCGATTTGGTTCGTTCAGTGTCGCGCGAACATGGAACCCTATTTCGGGTCGATCTATTCCTTGTACGTATCGAAGAGTGATTCGACACTCAGGCGATTATAGGCACGATAGAAATTAAAGTAAATAGACGAGGAATAATGTTGCAGAGCATCCGACTGTTCTTATCAATTGGTTACAAAGAAATGTAAAGCCGCGACCGCGTATCACCGAACGATGTCGACCTTTGACCGTACTCTCCCGTCGGCCGTCTTTCTTACGCTCAAGCTCGCAGAGCTGGCTGGTCTTACCTTAAATAGAAACGAAAAAGAGTATTGGAAAAATGCGTTTCAGATTAATGGGCGTCGGGTTATTCAGGACACGCAATTCGAATTTGCGTTTCGAATAGAACGACGATACTATTTTCTTGCTTTTTCTTCTTTTTTTCTCGCGAATCATAGTGTGCACTTACTCGTGTTCCGTATTGCTTTCGCTCGCACACGCCAACCGAAGTCGTCGGTGCTAAACTCTCGCGCGGACGTTGATTGTTTGCCGGGGAAAACAATAAGCGATCAGGAGGAAAGTCGTTAAGAGAAGCTGGCAACGCGAGCTCGACCGTACTCGATGCGTTTCGTGCTGCAATGGAACGAGAAGGAGCGGCGAGCTTGATTAGTTTTCGATGGTGTAGCTGGAATGTTCCTAGAAACACTCGAGACAGACTACAAAATTCGAGTGGTCTGTGCCTAATCAGCCATCGAACATACAATAAATAATTGCGTATTAAAGGTGTTGGACGCAACTATTTTTCTTTTCTGCCAAGTGCACCATACAGATAGAAGCATTGAGCACTTCGTAATATCGAACGAAGGGCTATGGGGGCGAGGACAGAAAAAAGAGCAACACTTCTCGTCGCGATCTCGGCACCAAAGAAAATAAACGGGACGAGCGCGTGACGAGTCTGCAAAGGGGAATGAATGAAAACGATTGTCCTTGGGTATCGATACACTTCCGGTAACACGTCAGCCTTGACCGAGGCGAACGATACCGATCGATACGGCACACGTAATATGGGTACGGTCAGCTGCAGGACGCGATTTAACGCGGGACAATCGAAACAGCGATCGGGTGCATCGAATTGTAAGACGCATACTCACGTCCTTGCGTATGACTCCGTCTAATTGCGGGAGGACCATAGGCCACGGGGCGATACGTGCACGTGAATCATTCCACGAAAGAATAGACGTCGAGGCGTTGCGCGCTGAACGAACCCGACCTTTTGTTCGTTGCCCCTGCAAATTTTACTCTGCGGTCGGTAATCGCCGGCGCGAGAGATTTCCACGGGAGCCAGGTAATTTGTTTACGCCGGCCGTGTAATCGATGAAAAGGAAACGGATGAGTCACGGGAGAAATTTATGACTTACGGCCGGCCGTCGGTTTCGTCAGGCCTGAAATATTGAGATCAACACGAAAACGCATCGGCGTGTTTACGGGGCAGGAAAATTGTTTTGACACATTCGATGACTCGGACTATTATTTGACGAGCGACTCAAAGGGCTATTAGCGGCGCAACGAACGACAATCATTCCGTAGAGGCGGGGGGTAAATTGCAGAAGGTGAACGAGGATGAACCGTTGTTCACGGGACGGAAGGACAGCTACAGATGCAGCTACAGATGCATGGACAGCGAAGAAAGAAAAAAAGAAGTGCGTAGGGAAAAGAGCGTGGATCGGCGCGTGTTGCTCGTAACGCTCGAGCGTGACGCGCGTCCAACGAATTATGCACGTCGATTTGCATCGATGCCGGGGCCCAAGCCGACCGGGTTCGCGGTGCAGGCAGTTTTCCTCGGCGCTATTCGCGATACCCCCACCAGCAAGGCGACGCGAAAAACGACCTGCCGCAGGGGAATCGCGAACTTCCCCGCCTAACTGGCACGCTGTGGGTGTTCTTTCCAATAGCCTCGCCGTCCTCCTGCTTCCTCTCGCGGTGAATATTTATTTACTTCCATCTTGTTCCTTTCTCCATTTCTCTTTCCCTCCGTCGTCGAAATTGTTAAGTTGAGCCTCGCAACGGCAGTAAAGGCTCGCGGCGACCCGCGACTCGACGCAAACCGACGGAACACTTGCCCGTCCCGATCCCCGACCCGGTGCAGTTCGACGCGATACGATCGGTCGCTGTTTCTTGGATTTCATTCGATTCGATTCGATTCGACTCGATTCAATTCAGTTCCACCCGGTCTAATTCCACCATTCACGGCGTTACGTTCGTCCCTCTTTCTCATTCCTCCTCTCTCTGTCTCTCTGCCTTGCATTGGCTCTCCCTCCCATTTTTGCTGATACACGTACACATACGCTCGCTCTTTCTCTCTCTTTCTCTCTATGCTCACTGACTGCCCGTACTGTTAGCTCCACTCTGTTCACTGGTTCTCCTCTATGTACATATTGCACGCCGACCTCGCTTCCGATCCTAGACCAGTGGTCAACGCGTACACGGTTCTAATCGGAGGGCAGCAAAAGGTGTTTACCGTGCTGGTACCGTCATTCGGAATTCCGTGGAACGCGTGTCTGGTGCGCGGCGAACTGTCGTTCGTATCAGCCGGTCAGCGGGATTACGTGTAACCGTGACCGAACGCATGCCGATCGTTTGTCCGAGTTTTGAGGATTCGACGGAAGAAACGCGGCGAGGGAGTTTCGAGAGTTCGGAGATCCGTGGGCGATCGTCGTGGGATAGGAATTCATAAGGACGTCGATCCAGCCGTTCGCCACGAAGATACTTGCTCGAGACGATTCGCGGGGATACCGAGGGCGCGATGAAGAGCGGAAGAGGGGATGAAATCCGACAGGAAACGGCGAAACATCCACGCAACGAGTACGGTGAGGGAGAGATCCGATTATGCACAATTGCACGATGCATGCGCGACGCGTTTACGCTCGAGGCTGACGATTAGACGGCGACCGAGACGGTACCACGTCGACGAGAACTGTACGCCCGGTTCGAGACCGTCGTGGGATCGATGGTCGGGTTAAGAACGGGCCGATGGTCCGCGAGTCACTGGGTACCGGGGGTCGATCGTGGGGGATGTATATACGTGGGATATCGGAGTGATAATTTTACTAGAGGCCGCGATAACGGGGTCTATCCGTTCGTGACTCTCCTCGTTGCATTCGCCAAACGGCCGACGCGATATCCCTTCGGCTGCCTCCGCCACCTCTCCGAATCCCTTCTTCGCTCGTACCTCTTCCTGTTCCACGGAACATTTCGGAGGGAAGATAGCGCGATCGACGATTGCGGTGGTCGATGGATCGCTGCTCGATCCACGCCTCGCCATTTTCTAACGCTCGACATCGGAAAACTCCGACAACAGCGTTCCGAGTCGCCCACTTCCCATCGTCTCTATTCCTCCGTTCTGCGTACGTCGACGAGCCTCTCCGCTTTTCTCTTACTTTTTTTCCGCGGTACCGTGATGGCGAGACGGCGGAGGGACACACGTACTCGCGAGAGCTACGCGAACGCTAGAACATAGGGGGCAATCGTTGGAACGCGATCGAGCGAGATGGAATTTTCGAGCTGAAATGCCGCAAACACGACGTTCCGACGTTAGGCCAGGGTCCAAGTCCAATTCCGTTATCGGAGTTTTTCTACCATCCGCCGGACATCTTGCGTTGTCACGGGTCAATGTACGCAACAATAGCACGATATTAGCGTTGTTTGCGTTGAAACGCTTGCGTTGCCCGGTTTCTGTAGCGGGTCTCGCTAGTTGGCGTTACTCGGTGCGTACGGGTTTCGTTCGCGCGTAGCCACGGTTTCGACGGGCGACAGGTAAGCGGGCAACGGAAGATGGAAGGAGAACGAGCATGCGTCGGAGGAGAAAGAGGAACAGGAGGAGAGGGAGGATGCGCCGTATCATGGATGGTCGAAAATGGCCGCTTGCCGTGAAACGCGGCGAGTGGTTCGCTGTTGCGCCAGCGACGAGAGCTCCTTTCGCTCGCCACGCTCCGCCTTCCGCGTCGATTAAATTGGCGGCAGCAACCCTTCGGGGATCGACCCCCTCGTCGTGCACGAACCACCGTTGAGCACGCGCGAGTAGGGTGGACGGGTCGAAACGAGGTGGCTTGAAAATAATCGGGGATCGTCGAACGATGCGAGCAGGCGAGAAGAGCGTGAATCTCGCGACGAAACTGTACAGGGGGTTGTGCGTATGCGCGTGTGCACGTACACGAGCGGCGTGTAAACGGAGCCGAGCAACGATGATAAAGCTACGGCTGGGTTTCGCTCGGCGTAACGGCGTCTCTTTGAACGTTCGCGATTCGTTCCGTTCTCGAGACGCTTGGTTTGTTCGTCCCGCGGTCATAGGTGTGCTGTTCCGTTGCAGCACGCGGAAGCCGAAGGTATCGCGATGGGCCAGCGCCGGTGGCAGGGTCCGAGTATCAATAGCGATGGTTGTTCGGTAAATTGAGCTGCACGCTTTTCCTTTTTGCCGCGCGAGCTATAGCTGCGCTCGTACCTCGCGTTACACCTAGCACCGCGTTATTTACGATCCGTCCGACGGCCCATTGTTTTAGAGTTTCTCGAAACGGCCCGGCCGGCTAGAAATCGTAAGCCCGCGAACGGGATCGCGAGATTCTCGAAGTCTCGACAAATGATCTTGCGGGACCAGCGTTGCTCTCTCGCCTCGCGGATCGTTCTCGGTTCCAGACGATTTCGTTCGTTGACGTTCCGTTGCACGCCGGCAACAGAGATACGATGCACGGTGACGTGGTTCGGAAGCGACGCGTTCCTCGTTCAAGGCTGCCGGTTAAAGAAACCGACTTAATGCACGTACCTGCGTAGCACGCGTGCCGAACTAGTTGGAAGACGGCGAAACAATTCGGTGTAACCGGCAGCTAGATAACTGGAAACGAGGTGGACGAGGCGACGGAATATGTATTCGTACGCGGCGTGTCCCGTTTCCGACGATCAACTGAGCGAGCCGTTGATCGATTAAAGCGAGGCTAATTATTATCGTGCTGTTAGCACGGAGCAGCAGGGGCGTCGTTGACGATGTCGTTGACGATGTCGTTGGTTTCGTGCGTAGTCGATACGATATCCGTGGAACGCGTGGACTTGCAGCGTGCAAGACGAAATGGTGGGTGGTATACTATCGGACGGTGTACCAGCCACCACGATACGAGTTATCTCGCGACGTACACCGGCGCTTGCCGAAGAAACGTTTAACTCTGTTCTACCAGCAGTCTCCTTCCAGCTTGGTAATAGTTCAGATCCGTCGTTCGGTGCTCCTCGCGATTCTCCACGGGACGACATTTACGACCCCGAGTGAACGGAGCACGCGTCTCGATCGTGCCGGCACCGTGAATCGATGTCCAGGGTGCAGACGACTTTCGCCGCGATCGTTTCCATCTGGTTCACGTCGAATCGTGCGCCTGTTTTCGATCGTTCCACGAGTAGCATGCCTCCATTTCTCTCCTCCCCCGGCCAACGCCGTTTTCTCGGCAACCCCCTCGTTATTCGCCCGTACAGACGGGTGTGTAACCGTGGTTGCAATGTGGGGGGGGGGGGGGAAGAAGTATCATATCAGATGAAAGTATCAACGCCCAAGAACCGTTCACCTCTTTCCGATATCTCGAAACAGTTTAGAGTTTAGAGTTTAGACGTCGGGGGATCGCCGTTCGTGCAAGTTGGGAGCCACTGTCGGTGTGCAACTACTCCAGATAAGGTATCGGTCGACCGCCGGTCCGCGATAACGCTTCGCAGCATGACCCAACGTAACGCGCATCGTCCTGCTTATTTAGCCTCGTTTCTTCCTCCCTTGTCCGTCTTAGCTGGTTAGTCCGCGTTTGGCCTCCCGCCGCCGTCACCGTCGTCGTCGTCGTCACCGCTGCGGCAACCCCTCGCGCCTCTCCCCCTTCTCACCTATCCGTACACCTTCTCGCGTATACGCTCCTCGTTCCACTTTGTACGCCGCGCAACGTATCGCGCCAGTGTACGACTACACTACCGTACCGCGAATTCCGCGTTACCGCCATAGTAACGTTCCACGCGCACTTACACGCCTGCACACCTGTGCGCATTCTGTTCGTCAGTCGAACAATTCTAGCGATGCCTCGTGAACGGCCGAGATCGCCCGGGGTCCGGGAAAACCTGGCCGAAGTCTCGCAGCGCGTACGACGAACGCCGACGATGCAAAGGGGAAATTGAGAACCCGCAAGTGTTTCATTGTACGTCGACCGACTGCGTTATCGGACGCGAGTGTCCTCGAACGCGAGTGTCCACCACTGACGGCATTCTTGTTTAGCGGTCGAGACGAATCGTTCGGGCATACTGTACACATACGCACGTAGTGTGTACACGCGTACGACGAGCAACCGAAGCGACCGAGAGAGTACGGACAAGATCGGCGTCGAAGTCGAGTAAAAAGGGGGGTCGATCCACGGGATGTATCGAGGAACGACCGGGGGACAGGAATGCAGATGGGGCGGGTGAAAGGGGGAGACGATTTCGGTTCAGCGTTATCAGGATCGATTCTCGAAACGATAGAAACGATACGGACCGATCTGCCGCGATAGAAACTTGCACGCGAGCATCCGAGTGCTCGTAGCGCAACTCCTGGTGATAGGGTAATCTTTCACGGACAGAGATTAGCCAAGGACGCGCAGATAAACCGCGACATTGTTGGCGTTCTTTTCTCCCCGTTGTTCTCCTATCGCCTCTTCCTCCTCTGCTTTCACTTCTTCTGGTTCCTTCTGTCCTGCCTGCCGCCTCTGTACACCCGTTCAGCGGCACCGTCGGCCCCCCCGTTCCCTGTCCTGTTTGTCGTGTCGCACTCAGGCTAATCTTGAGAACCGCGAGACCGGATCGCACGTTTCTGAACGGGACGAAACACCGTCGGGAAACGTGGATCGAGAACGCGGCCTCGACCACCTGCGGCCACGTTTATAAGGGTACGCGCGTTCGTAGTCCTTTGCAAACGCAGCTTTTTTTTCCTCCTCTCTTACCATTGCCACGTTGGCGGAGGCAGCTGAGCAATCCGCACCTAGCACAGACGGACGTGTGCGCCCGTAATCGGGACACGGAACCGTCGACGCCGCTGGACGACCGGCGATAAGAGGGGAAAAAAGTCGGTTATTTTCCCATGCGCGTTAGAAAACGGAAACGGAAAGTTGGGGTCAAAGTTGTGAGCGAGTCGCTGTCTGCGCCGTTTCGGTATGGTCGGCAGGTTTGCCGTTTCGTCCCGTTTATGCGGGCCTTATCGGTCGGAACGGGCCCCCGCCGATGACACGAGTCGCTACCGGCGAACCTCGCCTCCAGACCCGTTTCTAAATGTCTGCGCTACGGTTTTCCCGCGGGAGAGACGAGCCCGGCGTCGCGAGTCCCTCAGGAACGCGATCACCGCCCCGAAAACGCCCCCCTTGCTCGACCGGCCACTTATCTTGGATGTACCAGACGCGAGGCTAGATCGGCCCGACGTCGGAAACGGTTGCGACCCGTAGACCAACACTAGAACGGATTGACGCGTCTCGTTTCGTGGAACGAGAAACGGTCGCTTCGCGAACCGGACGGAACGAGATCGACGAGACGCGTCGATCGAAGGGTACGACAAAGGTGCGTCGCGAATCTTTCCGTCGTGTCGCGAGCTAATGCCATCTGTGACCCGCGGTCCGAACGACACAGAGAACGATACCGAGAACGGCATCGTCGTGCAGGATCGCGGATCGATTCGAGAGCACGGGTGATCGGGAAAACCGCTGGGATAAATGGGAAGGGAGCAAGGAAGGTGAACCGTTCTTCGACTAAAAGGGCGATGAGCCGAAAATGCGTAGCGGTTACGTAAAAAAAAAAATGGAAAATAAAGGAACAGCGCAATGTTTGAAGCTTTAGTTTCCCGTAAGAAAGGTCGAAGGGTTTGTAATGGGGAACGGGGGTAATCCAGCGCCGCAAAGTATAGCCGTAAAATAATAACGAGGCAAATATTTGCGGTCGCCCCTTCGAGCCGCGTAGCTGGTTCTTCCGCGAACAATTGTGCGACCACGCGTCTATAATGGTTTGGTCGTACGCGTTCGCAAACGTTTGTCGTTCGTCGGGAAAGAGGCTGAAGATCGCGCGTTCCCCTCGTTCCCTCCCTCGCACGGCTTGCACGCGTGTGCAAGAAGAAGACGCAGGAAGGACAGGGTAAAGCATGGGATGTCTACTCATCGGCTAATCCCGATGGGATTTCCAGTGGTCGATCCACGTTCTGTCCTCGTCGCTGTCTCGATTTCTGTCCCCTTCGTTTGGGTAATTTCGACAATCCGATTCGCTACCGAAGGGAACGTCGATTAACGAATGCAATAAATCTAATCGAAGAGCTTGCTGCAGAAAAAACACTTTTTAGTAAAATTTGTAAAAAAAGTGTCGGTGCAGGGATCGGTTAACTCTCGAAATATGAAATCACCCGATTCTTGCAACGAGCTTTTTAATTTACAGAACGACGTATGTATGTAATTGGTCGGCGGTTCGCCACAAGGAGATAGAAAGATTTGGAGAGCTGGAAAAAGGGGTTGGTGTAGCGGGGCCGATTGTTTCTCCGATTCGTTTCAGTCTCTTTAGCTCACTGTCGCCCGTTCTTTCTCTCGTTTTCATTCTTTTCCCTTAACAAACGTAGATTTTGTTATCGCTCGGGGACAGGAGTCCGGCAACGAAACCGGATGTCCGCCCGCGCGCAGGAAGTGACGTCAGAACTGCTGCTCGATGGCAGGCTAGCGAATACCGTAAACCTGCCCGCCTGCTCGCCCTTCTGCATGCCTGCCCGCCTGCTTGCCTGCCTGCTTGCTTGCCTGCTTACCCGCTTGCTTGCTTGCTTGGCCTGCCTGTTTGCTTGCTACGCAAACAATTTTCGCCCATCCCCCGCCCTGTTTGGTACACTTACGACACAGGGCACCGATCATTTCTCAAGGGCCTCTTCTTCTCCACTCGTGCTATTTATTGTTATTACTATTATTATTTATATCGTCGCACTGCTTTTGTTGTTATTACGATATCAACGGGGGTGGCAGAGTTTCGAGTGGGGTTAAAAAGAGAAAGAGGCCAACACGTATGTATGTATATACCTGATCGTAATGTGGACCTTCCGTACCTTTCCCAATGGATACTTCGAATGTCTCGTAAATCGAATGCATAAATATGCATACGGTTTAAACGAGGAGCGAGATAGAGAGCGGGAGAAAGAGAGAATGGGTACCGATACTTTGAGGCTAATCTCTGGACTCGACCGTAGACACGCGCGGTCTCGTTTGTACGAAAACAATGGGTCGAGCGCTGTTTCCCGAACGGTCTCGTACGGTGCTCCATTTCCCCGATTTTTCCGAGGTGAGAAATCCGTGAGGGCCGGCTATTTGTTTACTTTGACGGGTGTCTACGCGTGACGATCCTCTTGACAATAACGATTACACCAAACCTTTTTCCCTTTCAAACAGGACTGCGATCGTGTTTATGGAAAACAAGGGTACACGTTCGGTGTGCTCTTTCACATATTTATGGTATTTTCGCCGCTGGCGATTTTCCAGCGAGCGCAACGCGTCCGTGCATGTTCCGTGGAGCGCAGTAACGGTAAACGTGTATGCGCGTGTACTATCTATTTTCGTTCTACTTCACGGACAGTCGTTACGTACATGCGTATGCACGCATACAAGTGGGTATAAGGTACGATTAAAAAAAAAAATAAAGGAGAGAGAAAAAAGTCGAGGAGAAATGGGGAGCGAAGCTTGTATCGGAGTAAACTAATAACCGTCTCTCATCCACAGCTGCGAGTGGAGGCTAGGAAATTAACTCGAAAATCCTCTCGAGTTAATACCCCATTACGGCCTCGATGTGAATATAGTGGGGCACCGCTGACGACCTTCGACCTTTCGACGACTGATTTATTACAGCTTCGTTCCCTCTGCTTCTTCACCCACATCTCGATGCTCCCGCTCTCTCCTCTACCGCTGCCTCGCCACTCTCTCACTCCCCCTCTCTCTTTCTCTCTTTCTCTCTCCCCTTTTCGTCTACACCCGCGTGCTTCGTACAGTTCATCTTCTCTTCGAGTTCTCGCACCGATCCGTGACTCGTTGAACCGGCGTTACGCAACGTTCTGTGACAGAAATCAATGAAATCGATGCGGATATCTTCGTCGATATCCGACGAGGTGGTAAACAGTATAGAAGGGTTATACACACGCACCTCTGGATTATTGGACGAAGGAACGCGTCGTGTCTGCAGTACTCGTTCCCCGTGTCGATTTTCTTCTCTCGTTATTTCCAACGCGACGTTGAATAGACGGCCGTCGAATTTCCAACGTCGGGCACCATTGAGCGGTCGCGTACTTATCGAAAGGTTACATAATGATCGTGTTGGTATTCGCGTCCGTGCCGTCGCGGTGAAATTGCGAGCGAATCCGGTCGCCTGGACGGAGGCGAAAAATTTTGTCGCCGACAGGTCAGAGGTGGCCGCGTCGAAAGGTGACGAACGGTGGTGGCGCTAGACCGCGATACGATGCGCGCCGTTTCGAATCCGAGAGGGGGAAATGTTGGGGGGGCCAGCGTGCCTTGGTTAAGGGTGAGACACCGGGACGAAGGTAGCTACGTCGAGAGGGATGCAGGGCCTCGGGAGCGTGTCCCATAACGCGATCGGTTCCCTTCTCGTGTTACGCCACGCAGTCTGCGTTTCGTTGTTTCGCGGCTCGTGACAGATGACAGGGCTCGCCAGAGACCCGCAGAGACGAGCTCGAACCCAGAGAACCCAAACCTTTCATCCACTCGTTTCGACCACTGAGCATTCTCAGCTGGAAAGCTCTACGTTTATTTGGTATACTGTAGTGCATACATACATAAATACATATACCTAGGTGCACGCATATTTGGTACGCGTATTGTACGCCACGTAGTGGTGATTTTATTTCGACCCGGCGACAGGGGCGACGACGAGAAGTCGCACGCAGGTGCCGATCGTAACGTCGGACCTGCTTCTCATCGGCGATCATTGTTGTCACGGCTGGGCCCTGGTAAAGGGTCGATAATTGCCGGCCCTCAGGATTAATGGGTGACTTTTTTTCCGTCCCCGAGACAGGGTCGTGGGCGAGTCGGAAAGTTAATGGGCCCAGACGAATCCGAGACCGGGGATAGAACCTTGCTCGACCGTGTTTGGTAAAAAAACGCGTCGGTTAACCCGACACCCTCGCACTCTCGTACGTCGTCGAAGTAACGTCGAGTGGGTTACTTGACCATTCCTAATCGCCCTCGCTTCTGGCCTACTGCTTACACTTTCCCGAGAGGAGTTGCGAATACGCGTGACGTTTGCTTTGAATGCAACGCGATCGCGGCCTCGCTTCCGGTATGGTTTATAGCTCGTGGTCCGCGGCGCGTACCTATGCATACACATTCTTCTTCTCGCGCACCGTCGCCCTCTCCCCGCTTGTGCCACCGCTGCAAAGACGGACGGCATTGTTTCCGTCTTCGACGCGCTGCCAATGATCCAACCGCGGCTCGCCTTGTCCTTCTATTCGTCTTTTTCTCTCCTTCGAAAGGTAAGCAGGCCGCTCGGATATTTGCTTTCCTTCGTACCTTTCCTTCCTTCCTTCCTTTCTCCCCTGCCTTTCCCACCGCTTCCCCTCCCGCGGCCAACGTTTCCTGTCTCGCGGTGCCCTGAAATTCCTCTCGACACGAGTCGTCCGCTTTTCGGGAGCACGCGGTATGTACATCGACTCGTCGTTCAATTAAACGGATCCAGTAGCGTTCGATAAATCGACGATTTGGAGGTTTGTTTTTTTAAAGAGGTTCGAGATAAAGGAAAGAAGAGTGGCCGAGATAAACGAGGGTTACCGACCGCCTTCGTCCCTCCCTCACCGATCTCTTTCGTTCAAGTTGGCCGGCCGCGACGTTTCTGTCCTCGAATCGTTTCGTGCAGGGAACAGCAGAGGCAGAAAGAGGGAAAGAGGGAAAGAGGGAAAGAGAGCATTTCGGAAGAATTTCTTCAGCACGGTATCGAAGGAGCGTCCTTCCACGGCAGCGAATGGATGTTCTACGTGGTCGCGTGCCACTCGGTATCGCCTTATCGGAGTAATCGCACTCTCTATCGGTCCGCGGAGGTAATTCGCTGCCAGGCCCTCTCCCCTCTACTGCCTTACGCGCCTTACACTCGTTTTCTCTCCCTGCGATTCCCGCTTGTTCCCATCCGAATCGAATGCTAGACGAGCGTGCGTACGGCCAAATACGCCAAATATAGTACAGTCGGCGCCATTTCTCGGTACGGTGTACGCTTCTTCGTATATGGCACAGGTCCGCGTACAATAGCTCGGCTGTTCGTTCGTTCTGCGCTACGCGTAGGAACGAGGCGAGAATTTCTGAAACTGCGTCGCACGGCGATGGCCGTTCGTTCGTTGCTTTTCGTTCGTCCCGCTCCGAGCGAATGATTTATCCTCGACGTCTTGGCCCGCGGCTGTCCGCGTCGGCGACGACACGAAGTGCGTACCCGGCGAACCAGCCGATAGACTCGAAAGAGCAGCAGCGTGGGTAAACGCGCCGAGGAAACGAGGGTAAAGGAGGATTCGACAGTTGGGTCATAGACGTACACATACATGCACGTATCGGGTGAGAAAAAGCGAGATTACGGATTTAGTAGCCGCGGGAAAAGAACGGCGATGTCTCGATGAAGGGGAGGAGGATCGAAGGAGCCGAGATAAAGGGACTATTCAATCTCTGAAAATCTCGTCGTGAAGCACATCGATGTACGGCCGGCTTGGTACGCTTGCGTTGCGGATAGCGGCGAGCGTTTTTATGGGGCCATGGAGATAAGAGCAACCTCTGCCCCTGTTGTACAAAACGTCTTCCGTTCGACCATCGAGTCGGAATCTCGTTTACTCGCATCGCGCTGCTTCTATGGAGAACGTTAACCTCGTTTCATCGCCGCACGGAGCGGTAAAAAATCGACAAAAATTTCGTCGCCTCGACGTACCGCCCGGCAGGGGCGACGTTGGAAGGGGGTTGAAAGGGGGACAATAAATACGAGACCAAATGCACTGCGACACATGTACATACATATATAAGCGCGCAACTAGGACGCCGCTGGCCGACGCCGGCTAAAATATTTTTCTCCCAATTTTCGAGACGCCGTTACAGCCGATAACAGAGCGGCGTTCGATCTGTATAATCTGTCTACGAGAAGTACGCAGGGGTCGAGGAGTGGGTGAGATTGTCCGAGGGCGATCGTGCGAGCACGGAGAGGAGAGGAGAGGAGAGGGATCGAATAGGATCGAACCCGTTGGCACGGTCCGTTTCGGTTTCGCAACGCGCGCGGGACGACGGAGAGTTTGCTGGCGAGGCGCGCGTCGCTCGCGTATTTTCTTCGCCGAGAATGATTAATCGGGGTCGTGGCTCCAGCATCTCCGCGACGCTGAACCTCCGCCCGATCCCCTCCGCGACTCGTTTCGCTTCGACCCGATCCGAAACCGCAACAATGGAGCCCCGCTCCTACGATAACTCCGGACGGCCGAGAGAACGAAAGTTGGCCGGCGATTGTTGCACTTGGATTTGTACGCGGCACGACCGTCGCGGGGAAAATACTCGCGGCGGCGTCGTACGTGTTTTCGTTCCGCGGACAGGACGATTCATAGTTGGAGCTTTACGCGAAAAAATATGTTTTTCAATAGAATTCGCCGCGGAGCGAGCCGGCAGATAAACCAGCGAGCCTGACCTTTACCAATTCGATTAGGTAACGTCAATAAGGTCGGCTGAATGTTAAACGGTTGATACAGTTGCCTTTGGGGGAAAGATATCGTTCGCCGCCCGGTTGTCTGTCCACGAGCATCGCCGATCCGCGTTGATCTCCTTACGGATGCTACGGGGGCCATCGATTTTCTCGCGCTTCGTACTCGCACGAATACGTCTGAACTGTTTGAACTGATGCATGGAAAGAGTTCAGACGTATACGAATACGCATCCACCGTAAACGTTGCCTCATGCATCGTCGCCGTCGCCTTTGCCCTCGAGCCCTTCGATTTCGAGCTGCGTGGCCCGCGAGCTCGGGCAAATTCGCCTCGTCCGTTCCGCCGAGCACCGGCCGCGAGGAGGCTCTTCCCCCTTTCTCTCCTTGACACGGTGATCGACGAGGGTATGGAAAATACGCGGACGCTACGTACGCGTCGCGCAAACATAAGGCCGCGAACGAGGAGAATACGCGCCAGTGTGCACGATTGCTAACGAGCGATAGATAACGACGACCGGTTATTTTTGTAACGTACCGGCTAGCAACAGTGTCATCGAAACGCGTCGAGCACGCGATGCTTTCGATCTGATCGAGCACGATCGCGCGTATCGTATCGCCGATTTCTCGAACAGAGACGAGCGAAGCGGAGGACAACGGACCGCGAAGCCGCGAAAAATCGCGACGCCGACCCTCTTTTCGAACGGTTATCTTTGTACGCGACGCGTGCACCAACGGGGACGTTGGCGTAACATATTGCACGGGTATACGGCGTACGTTTCCGCTCGTGTTCGCAGAGCTGTCAGGATACACGGACGGGGCAACGGAGAGGGCGATGAAGGATGCCGGGGCGAGCATCGGCGAGGAGGACGACGGAGGAACGAGCAGGCTGCTGTGCTTGGACAAGCGGGAAACTGCAGGAGTTGTTCGAATTTTTCGGCGGTCCCGGCTAGACCAGCAACTGCAGCAACAGCAGCAACAACAACAACAACAACAGCAGCAGCAGCTAGTGTACGGGAAGCGTGGTGACGACGAAGGCGGGGACATCGTGGGCGTGCTGGAGGCGGGACAGCAGGAAATTGAAAATGGCGCGGTCTTAGGGGCGAGCAGCATCGAAGCGGCAGCGATTCCCGTTTCGACGTGCCAGGAAAACGACGACAGCGCCGCGTACGGTTTGAACGCGCTCGCATACGACTCCCACGACTCTGTCCTACGAGAAAGGTGAGCGCACAGTTTAGCGGTAACCGCGCGTTTCTTTTTACAATCCTTTTCGGTACGCTACTCTCGGGCCTGGATCGAGCCGCGCGTCGATCGCTGGCAGACGATAGCGTTGTCCAATAAAAGAAACATTTTTTTCTTTTCAAGTATACGCGATTTAGTAAGCTCGGGTAGAATGAAAATTATGACGAATCATCGTTGGTTGTCAAGGAATTGCACGGATCGGGATTCGGGCAGCTACGGTGACGGCGATCTAGCCGGTGCTTCTGCGAAGCTGGAGGATCGCGAACGACAGCGTCAGCAACAACAGCAACAACAGCAACAACAGCAACAACAGCAACAACAACAGGAACGGCAAGAGCAAGAGCAGCACCACCGCAATCATCATCGCCACCACCACCACCGATTCCTTCGTCACGAAGAGCACGAGCATCGGTCGGAGTACGGTCAGCTGGGGGCGAGAGAAGTATCGGTTTCCGAGGGTGGGGATAACGGACAGCGGAGCGAGGCCTCCGTGTTGCCGGAGGAAAATCGGTCTGCCAGTCACGCGCCTCGTTCGACGATGCATCGTTACGGTACCGAAGCGCTCTCTCCGACTACGACCGACCATCAACAGAGCCACCACCACCACAACCCTCATCACCACCACCATCAGCAACAGCAACAGCAACAGCACCATCATCATCAGCACCATTTACAGTCGGGCACGACCGAACCCAGCGCGCTTTCATCGGCTGGTCATCGTCAATTGGAGGAACGGGATACCCAGTCGCAACCGCCGGCGCATCGAGCACACGTAGACGAGGACGTGGAGAGAGTTAGTGGTATCGCGGCAGCAATGAGAGGCGCTCGTGGAGACTTTACTCTCGGTGTGCTGTTCCCGAACCTCGGCACTGCCGGTGCCAACAGTTCCGGCAACGAGGTCGGAGCCAACGATAGCCATCATCATCAGCAGCAGCAGCAACAGCAGCAACAGCAACAGCAGCAGCCGCCGCACCACCATCACCACCATCACCATCATCATCACCACCACTTGGAAGAGGTGCTGCCGGAGGACGCGTACCTCCAGCATCAGATACGAGGCAGCGGGGGTGCAGCAGGTGGTGGCGGAGGCAACGGCAACGGGAGCAACGGCGGCGGCGTGGAGGGCAGCGGCACAGGCGGTGCAGGTTCGCCGACTCTTCGAACCGGTAGTTCACCAGGTTCCAGTCGCAGCCCGCACGACGATCAAGGACTCTCCTCGCCGCACCGTCACGGCCAAACAGACGGAGGATACAGTCCCAGCGATCAGGGCAGGCAATCGTACGCGCACCTGACAGCGATGCAGCCGCCTCCGTCGGTGCAAACGAGCCACGGACTTGGCCAGGAGTCCGACAGGGTGTCCGATCAGCTGTACATGGATTCGATTTACGGTCATCACGCAGCTGGGACCGGTCATCATCATCAGGATCCGGAGCCCGGTTCGCCGCAGTCGCATTCACCGAACGGTGCACTATCCAGGTTAGTGAGGTTCACTTGAAAATCGCGAGCTTGCGTCGCAATCGAAGCGACGACCGATGGGCTGCCACGGCATGCGAGTACACGCGTAATCCTCGCGAAGGACAAAGCTTTGGAGCGTCGATACGACCGATCTTGGCCTGCGTATATACCCGTTGCAAGTGTTTACCCGCCGGCTTAGGGGATGCTCCGTTCGTCTTCCTCTCTCCTCGGTTCTCGGTGCGCGTCGACGGTGGAAAACAGGGGTAGACGCCACCGCGGTCCTGTGCCAACAGTTCCGTGGCGACGAGCAGCAATGTTCTTTGGCGTTTGCCGACACGTACCCCTTCGTTCCCCCCCCCCCCCCTCACGATTCTTCGATCTAGGAAATCCCGTTCCCGCGATTCTCCAAAGAAAACTATTCCGCCCGGAGCGGCGATCGAAACGCGAGTCGAGCGCTAGCCGGGGCTCGATCCTTTCTACGCGGCCGCGATAAGAGTTTATTGACTTCGATAGAAGCGATTCCCTCGATCGTCTGGCTCGCCCGACGAGCACGGTGCGTTATCGGGTGGCGCGACGCGACCGTTCCCCGTGCCGGGCGCAACGATTCACCTGGTGAATTCGACGGGAAGAACGGCGAGGCTCAAGCGAAAACGCGAGGCGGTGTGGCGCGCGTGCTCCGTGTTTGTCGATTCCCTCCTCATGCGATGGCCGCGTGCACGGGCCACGACCTTCGAATTTCGATATCTACGGTTCGGGTGCAGAGGACAAATCCGCCTTTTCGTTTCTCTTTTTTGCGGGGGTATCTTGGCGTCGAGATTAGGCCGCGGTCCGATGACGCAAAACTTGCCCTCGTATACCGTCCACGTCGCGGCCCCGTATTTCTCTCGCTGCTTTCATTTCCACGCGACGACGTTTTCTTCTTCCCTGCCCGGGACGATCCGTCGGTATTCGACGGTGGTTAGGAGGGACGGGGTCGCGCGACGTTTGCGTTCGGGCGAAAGCATCGCCAGCGGGTGAAATCGTCATCGTTGCTCCTCGAGGCAAAGTCGACCGTGAATCATCGCAGGGTTTACAGTCCAGTCGAGACGTGTGTGTACCCATCGCGTTCCGAGAAACCTTTCGGTATCGTGTGACGCGGCGTCGTGGAAGAACTTTGGACGCGCTGTGTCCGAACGTGACAGCGAAGTTTTCGGAGCAGCGAGTAGCTCGCCGTTTTCATTCGACGGACGGGTCCGTTCGCGAGGGGATCGGAAGAGAGACACGGCCGAGATCCGTTGGATCGACGAGAACCGACAACCGACCGACAGAGGCAAAGGGGTGAAGGCGTCGGTGTTTGTTTGTAGATCAGCTCGGCCGATTGGTCGTGAATGAAGGTAACGCGAGACGTCCGTTGTCACTTTTTCCTTTTCTACCTCGTCTTTCCTTCTGCATTTCTACGCGATGCCCGCCGTTGGCCAGCGAAGCAACGACCACCAGCAATTCGTGAACGCCTCGTTAGCGATCCGTCCCGAGTGCACGTGCATCTATTTTACGTCCGATGAAACCACCGGTTTCGCTGCGCTCACCTCCCACCCGTTCGTTTCTTTCGCTTATTTTTCCTGCCTATTCTCTCGAGGATTTTCCGCGACACGTGGACGACGGTGAGCCGCGAAAATGGTAGAAGGAACGGCAGAAACGATCGGTGGTGGACGATCGTCGTGGCTGGGATGGGATAGTGGGGACTCCCGTGGATAGTCAAGGAGCGGTAATCGAGGGCGGGAGCGACGTGCCGCGAGGGGGGACGACGCGAACTTCGTGTCACGAACGGAGAAAAGAAACGAAGGAAGGGAGAGACCGGCGGAAGGGGAAATCCTGACCACATTCGAGGTCCTCCAACGCCATTCGCTTCGACGTTTTGTGCACACACTGTCGGATTATATTCCAGCCGGTTCGTTTCTGCGTGCGACACTCGCGACGTCGTGCGTCGTCGTTCGTATCTTTCGATCGGTTCGCGATTTTCCATCCGCATTTCGCCACCTTGCTCTCGCGGCGCCGGACGGCCACGTTGACAGCAGACGGATACAGAGGGTGAGAAACGAGCGAAGAATCGGCGACTACTTGGACGATCCTGCGATCGATACACTACGCGCAGTAAGTCCGTTAATAAATAACGCTAAACGTTACCCTATTTTTCCTCGGAACGTCCGTCGCTTCTGTTCGAAGCGACGTCGACATCGCGATCGTTCGTGACGTACTAACCCAGAATAATTTCGCGGCCCGATTAACGACTCGGCACTCGCGTATACGAGACACGGGACGGACCGTTTCGCTGCACAAGCTGGATCGTTAACCCGACGATTCTTCGAACCCCGTTCGACGTTACCCTGCCACGTACGTTACCCTGTACTTCTATACACGCCTCGTCGGCCCTGCGATCGCCAAACCCTTGCCCCTTCCGTGAAACTCGCGCTGGACATGCGACGGTTCACATTTATCGTTGCTCGTCGCGAACGCAGAAGGAAAACCGATAACAGTTGCGAAAACATAGCTCGCAAATAAACGGCGCCCGGACTTCAAATCTAAGGCGCGGATCCGCGTTTCGCTTCGCTTTCCCCAGTCGATCCGCAAATCGATGTTTTCTGTCCAAGACGGCAGCGACGATACCAGTAGTTCTCGCCAAGGTTTCCGCACCTTCGTCGAATTTCCATTATCCACGTGTTCGCGAACCCATATGGACGCAACGTATATACGTGCACAGAAGTGGCGCTTCGTCTCTCCATCTTTTCTCGCCGCCGCGATGCACTGAGAACGGAGGCAGCGGTGCTATCGTGAGAAGCGTCTTATCGACACGGTGGATTCAGATAGCGATCCGGTAACAAGGGCTATAACCCCGTCGTCATCGACCTTCTAGGTTGGGTTTCGCGATATCTGCATTCCTCGCGAGCCGACCGAAACCGTTCCTTTTCTCGCGCTTTTCTCCACCCCCGCTCTCTTCCCCGCCCTTTCTCTCTCTGTCTCCTCTGCGACGAAAGAGGACTGGGGCCCCAGGGGGGCCGCGAATCCGACGAGCGACAAAGTGCAGCAGCCTGCCAAGACGCGGAGCATGTATACATAATATTATATACCCGTACCGTGGATCAGCGGGGGCAACGGGCGACGATCGAGAACCTCTTGGAAAGGTTCTCGGAAGAAATCCGACCGGCCGGTTCATCGAGTTTCCCGAGAGGAACACGAGCATGCGTCGCGCGCTTTTGTATACGCGTCGAGTGTTGATTAACGCGCGGTACGCTCTTGCTTCTCGAGCCCGGAGCGTATCGGCGCACGGTTTATACGACAGGATCTCGATTACCGTTCCGGCTGTACGCGGAAACCACGGTGAATGATTTTCTTCGAAACGGTATCGCGCCGTCGTCGCCGTCGCTAGTCGTTCGTCCCGGTTCCCGCTAACGAGGAAGAGCCACCCCCGGTGGCTTCATGCAAATTCGTGCACGTGCTAGAACGGAACGCGTCGATTGGCCGTGAAACGAGTCGCATCCGACACGGTCTCTCGGGCACAGCCTCGTGTCGCGGAAATTACAAGGGTCACAGCACGTGCTGCGTTCGCTAACTCGTGTCGCTTCCCTCTTCGTTCAGGTCGCCCGACTCGGATCGAAGGAGCTGCTCGCACCTGGGCGAGACCTGGCTCGCTTCGCGCGGAACGGTCGAGGGGGGCAGCCGTGGCGAAGCCACTTTCGTCTAGAGATTCGTCTTGAAATTCGTCTTCAAACTCGTCTCGAAATTCGTCATCAATTCGATCGGAAAACGTTCGCCGCGACGAAGAGTCGGCCTTCGCCGCGCATTCTGGCCCTCGGCGATGCGCGCGATCGTGGAACGCGCGAAGGACGATGCCGCGGTGTTATCGATGTTGCGCGAATCGGTTCGGCTCGAAATCGTTCCGGGACAATGCGCGAATCGTTGGACGAGCACGTACCGAACGAACTGTACGTGTCGTCCGCGGCGCGGAAAGCGGCAAGGTCGCGCGTTCCTCCGTTTGCTTTGCATCGCTCGATCCACGCGCTCGTCGCGATAAAGAGATGCGTGCACGAGTTCCGCGGGCCGTCGTCGGACCGATTCCGCGTTGCTGTTGTTTCCGCGAGCGGGGCCTGTGACGGCGAGAGGAGGCACGAAAAAGAAGTTGGTTGCGCAACGCAGCGTACGTGTTCGTCGGGCAGTTTTGACCGCGGTCGCTTTCGTGCCGTTTTCGGAACGCTCGTGGATCGTCGACGAACGTTTCGCCCGGTCGAGCGAGGCTTCAGGTACGCGGAGGGCTCGACGGTGGCTAATGGTAACGGTAGTGGTAATGGCCACTCTTAATGGCAATGGTAATGGAGTAGTTGTGTTCCGGGTAATTCTCGGTCGGAAAGGAGCATCGAAAAACGTCCTGCCTTGGCACGCGCCCGCATTTACGCCTCGATGGATCGGCGAACGGTTTTACGCTTCCGGTCTCCCGCGAAACATTAGCGAGCCCGCGTCTGTGCGCCTGCCGGACTTTCACCACCGCTCCTCCCTGCAACCTTTACCTTTGGCCACGTCGCGCGTGCCCGCGGAGAACGAGCACGGCACAGTCCCGAACGCTCGGGCCGATTCGTAATTCCCTGGGGCAGGGGCGGATCGTTCGGCAGCCGGCTACGCACGCATACGTCCCACGTATGCACGTTTCGCAGACGCACGATTACAGTTTGCCGTTTGCTCTTCTTCTTTCAGTCCGATGTATCGTTCGATGAGCGGGGTAGGCGGCATGGCGGCCGCGAACGCGGCAGGAACCGGAGGTACTTACGGTCTTGCGTACATGACCGGCAGCCCCACGGAATTGACCGCCTCGCCTCAGCAGCTGTGGAACGCGCAAGGTAAGTTAGTCGAGTGGCAGAGTGTGCTCGAGCCCCGGGTAGCCGAGACGTGGTGATTCCAGCGATTTCTCGAACGACAGGTTTGGGCATCCCGACCATCACCGACGATTACGGAGGCGGCGGAAAGTCGTCCGGATCCGTGACCCATCAGGCCCTCCCGGGCTTCTCGCAACCGTTCTGCGGCAGGGCAAGCTTCCGTGGATACAGCCCGTCTTACTCGACTCAGCAGGGCGGTACCGGGGTCGGAGCTGGGGCGGTCGACGCATCCACGTGGACTTATGCTTCGCCGTCCAACGATTCTCTGACGACCCAGTACGCGACCCCGTCCAGACGGCAGACCGTCAATCCGGCGTCGACGCCTACGCAGCATCAGCTCACCGCTACGGCCAATCTTAGCGCAAGTAAGTAGCAGTTCTTCTTTTCCGCTTCTCCGCGAAACTGTTTGGGACAGTTTTCGTTCTTCTCGCGTGCCCCCTTCTCCCGCTGGTCACGCGACGCGAGCTAAACGCCCCCATTCGCCTCCTCTCTCGACTTGACCGTGGTGGGACCAGAAACACGAGAGTCGATCGAGGGAACGAGGGATGCATAGGGCCCGTGGATCGCTCGAGAAACGATAAATCGTCAACGTGGATCGGGTTGCACGGGACGTAAATAATGAAGAAAAGGATTCGATCGTGGGTCTCCCTTATCCGACGGTGATTCGTCCCGAAGACCCCCAAATCCTGACAAAGTATAGTCCGCCCTCGCGACGTCGGTGGCCCATATCCAGACCCCCGTTTGCCTGGAAGGGAAGAATATCGCGTTACAGTTTCTCTCGTATTCACGCTGCCCCGTAGCAATACGCATTCAACGGAGGAGCAATATTTTACGCTTCTCTGTTTTTTCTCCGTTTTTCTTTTTCCCCTCCGTCGTGTCTCCCTCGCGACACTTGTCCCGATTTCGAGGGGCGACGAATTCGAACGGAAAGCGGCGACGTTGATTCCGGCGAAGGCTGGCCAGGCGCGCGAAGGAACGAGGAATCGGAGCAGTGGCCACGAGAGAGGTGTGCTCCCGCGAATAATCGATGCGTCAGCGTCAGCCGTTTCGGCGGAATGCTCGTCCGACGAGAATGATACACGCGGTCTTGCACGGTATCGAAGGAGGCATTGATACACGCCGACACTGACCTAGGCAACGTTCATTCCTAATCTAGTTTTGTCTACGCGCGATACAGAAGGAACGATAATAGGCCTTATGTATCTAGACGCGACGCGAGACCGCGAATTTCAGATAATTTCAATGTGTATCTTGGTAGCGGCGAGCCGCGCGTCACGCGCGCACCTCTGCATCCGCGTCCCGGGACGGGCTGGTTCGACAATCGGATCGTGCGAATGGATAGACGGACAGATAGCTGGATAGATAGATAGATAGTTACCTGGATAGCTGGGCAGACAGACGAATAGCGCGGGGGAGAGTGGAAAGGCGTGCGAGGGGGGAACATCGCACGACGAAGCGGGCAATGCAAATTTTTTTTCTCCGCTGCGTCGCAATCGGGCGTAAGGGCACCCGCGCTCCGTCGAATGGAAAATTGTTGGCCGTTTCGTGTCGCTCGACCGATAAAAAGTCTCGTTTCGCGATGATTCGCGGGCAACAGCGGCCGCGCGACGATCGTTATTTTTACGCCGCATTATTGTAGGAACGTCGCTCGGCGAGATAACGTTCGCGCCGAGTGCATCGCGCGCCGCAATCTCGTCGAAGGACTCGACCGGTTCAAAAGGTCGATCGGATTGTTGTTTTTTTTTTTACTCCGAGCGGCGCCGATGCTCCCTCCCCCCCGGGGCCGTGCGTAGCCGGAGCGCAGCCGGAGCAGGAGGAAAAAAATATCGCGGCTGCGGTTCTGCTGAAAAAGCGTATACGCACGGCGCGCGGCCGAATCGATTTGTCGTATTCTATTCTATCCTTTTCTCGTCTGCGTCGGGTTGCACCGAAACTCGAGCGCGGGCAAAATAAACGGGGTCGGAAAAGTGGACGGGACTGTGGATATAGACGAAGCACAGGGCCCAGGGGTGCGAGTGGTTCGGTGCGTAGTCTGGCGGATATGGAAGACGAAAGTCGAGCGAAGTCGAGTCGTATGTTGTTCAAGTGGCGTGTGTGGCCGTTTCTCAAAGCGACGGAGGCGTCTGCGGTTTCTGTGCGGCTGCGCTACTTTAACCGAGGGCTGAGGGTAACGGGAACGTCGCTTTTTAAAGTGCCGCGATCTTGAGTGGTTCTTCGACGCGCGGCTGGATCGACGGGGAAAGCTTCACCCTCTGCGCTGTCGCGCGCCTGCTTTGGGTTCAACGTGCACTTTCTCGCCAGATCCCTCTCGGGCCCTTTGCTGGGTGCCGGCTCCTTTGCGATCCATGGTCCAACCCGCACACGTGGCCTACTCTTTCCTCGACTTACAATTAGCTTCACTTATCGGGACTGTCCTGGATTCGCGAGATTCCTCGTCGTGGCCTGAAATACCCGAAAGACTCGGAAGCTGGACGATTCGATTGGCGCGTCAACGATCCTCTCTGGATCTCCGGATCCCTCGATCTCGCGCTCTCCGTCGCTCGCTCTCGACCTCTGGCCGTCCTCGCTTCTCCCTGCCCTGTGGATCCCCTTTCGCGGACTCGACGTCGTTTCTTTTTCTGCCTGTCGGCATGCCTCGTCCTCTCCTTTCCCTCGTGCTCGTATTCGCGGCGCTCCTGCTCGACAAACACCCTTGCTCCTCCGCGCGTCTTGGGCTCTGGTTAGTGTCCCCTATCTCCTCGGCCTCTTTCGATGCCGCACCCCTCGCGCCGTAGCTGCGCAGAGTAATTCGACTCCCCTATTCTCATTCCCGGTCGCTTCGTCACCTTCCGTGCGGCGTCTCGGGCATCGTTGGATATGTACATATTCGGTTACGAGGTGTATCTGCCGTTTCCGTGTACGGAATTCATCGTGCTCCAGCGTTTTCGAGAGGTGATTACGCCGGGATGTTCGAAGAGGACGCGCGCCTAACGTCTGGCGAATTTTTAGGTGCTTTTGCCCGTTCGATTCTTCGCAGGCGCAAAATTTTTGACGAAAGAGTGTTCCCTCGTGTATTTGGTTACTCGAGGCGACTACACAGAGACGTGCGCGTTCTTATTTTGATCGGGCTGCGTTTTCATGGACCCTCGCGTCGCTCAGCGCGTCGTTCGGTTCGCATCGCGAGATGGTTGCTGACGTCAGCCACTCTTTGCTTACTAATATACGATATCCGATTGCTTCCCAGTGCCGTTTCTGCCGGATGCGCGACTACCGTGCGCCGACCTTTTCGTCCTCTCTCCGTTTCGACGAGAGAGTAACGCGAGACCAAGGCGTGCCGCAACTATTTCTCGTCAGCGTGAACCGCGAGAACGAACGTTCACCGGTCCCTGACGGATCCGCGGGGCCGGGGGGCCTCGTAGACGATCCACGAGCCGGTCGGTTATAATTTTTCCACGATCGCCGGGAAAACCGTGTCGAGCGAGCCGTCGTAGCCTAGTCGAAACAACGATGCTTGGTATGCGCGTTAATGACGACCGTGTTAGCTATTATTATCGAAAAGCGCCGGAAATTCCGATAACGCCGTGTCCCTCTACATCCTTCTTCGCCGCACGTTGCCGCGTTTCCTGTATCCTTCCTTTTTCTCGCGCGACCACGCACCGAGTCGGTTTCGCGTTACACGCGCCTTCCGGCTCGTCGCGTCCGCGGCCTGATTTCCACCGAAATCGACGGGGAACGACGCAACGGAGGAAAAGCTCGGCGCAAAGAAACGCGCGAGACGCCTCGCAGTCGCTCGAGGCATTGGGAAAGTACGGGGAATATGCGCTTAATGGCCACGCTCGTTATTCGTCCGCGCCGCTCCGCTCGAGGTATGTATTCCGTGGCGCGTGTTACGTCCCCGTCATCGCCGCGTCGACGCGAACGGAATAATTCTAGATTGCGCGGCCGCCCGGGGCGGTGCTCGGAATTCGCCGTCCACCGATCGTCGGCCGACGTTTCCCACTGAAACTTTCCCCGCCTGTGACCCTCGACCCCGCAGTCCTTTCGCCCGGTGAAATTCCCTCGGCTTCGTGGTTCTCCCGACAAACGGACGAACGGCTCCCGTCCGTCCGTCCGTTCGTTCGTTGGTTCGCGGGGCGAACAGCGCACGTGGAATTCCATTTTGAACATGTAACGAATCGCGCAGTGCACAACATCGAGGCGGAATACTTTACGGAGGGCCGCGAGTGCGTAAATTGCGGCGCAATCTCCACTCCGCTATGGCGACGAGACGGCACCGGCCATTACCTGTGCAACGCATGCGGTCTCTACCACAAGATGAACGGAATGAATCGGCCCCTGGTGAAGCAGCCGCGGCGATTGGTAAGAATGGAAGAAGCGAACGGAGCTGTCGTGCCCGTGCGCGGTTCATTGAGGTTTTCGCTGCCCCCTCGGGGCGACCTTCTCTGCTCGCCGTCGACCGGAATGACGCGTCGCGGCTGGCCGGGGCAAGGTTGACCCGAGGTGGGCCGAAAGTGCAGGAGCCTGTGTGGAAATTCGCCCGCTGCCAGAAGTCGGCCTGTGTGACCCGCAATTTTGTCGTTCGTGTGCTAGCACGTTGGGGCGATAACAGTATCGCGGGAAACCGGGGTCTTTGTTCGTTCCGCTTCGCTGCGAGCGCGACTCGCGGATGATACGCGGGACACGCGTGCAACCGCGAGCCGGCGAACACTTTGTCGTTCCACGTCTCGAAAGAGCGGAAGGGTTCGACGCGCGTACCGTACGCGCGACGCCGCAACAATAGAAGTACCCCCTAACGTTTGGCATCCTGTCTCTGTTTCAGTGGCGGACCAGGGCGATTTCTACAAAGGCTTCTGTGGGTATAGTGGCGCCCGTCGCGCCTTCGAGGAGAAATCGAGCCGGCGTTTGGTAGGTGTCATCCCCGAACACACTTACACCCCACGTGGATTTCCCTTCGTCCCGTTCTCTTTTCCGTCTATTGCTCACTCGCTCGCATACCCCGCCTCCCCCTTCCTATCCGCTTGTCAAACGTTCCCGATCCCCGTCTATCGCTCCCAAACCACCCCCCTTCCCCCATCAGCTCTTCGATTCTGTCTCATCAGTAACTTAACTTAACGATAGATAACTCTCATCGCACGTTTTCTTCTCTACTTCACTGCTTGCTTTACTTCGATGCCCTACCCTCGAAGACTCGAAGAGATCTTTCGATAGATATTATTCTCGTAGCTTCGACGTGCCACTATACCCATGGTATGATCGCGCTCCGTTTCAAAGTCGTGCGTAGCCTGGTCAACGGCACAGACAGAGAAAGTGAGACAGAGAGATGGAGAGATCATTGCGCGCGCAACTTGCCCGTTGAATCTAATTCGAATGAACGAACGGAGGAACGGAACGATCTCTCGTCAATTTTCACAGGCTCGCGCGACTTCGCGCGGAGCGTCAGGCCGTTTTCGTTGCCTCGCGCGCGTCGCGAACGCTTCGCGCGTCAGGCAACGATCGCGTGCCTGATCGATCATAGGTTTAAAAGTAGTTGTAAGCATTCTGCTCCTCCTATTCCACCCCCCGACCATGCCTGTTGCTAAACCTTCCCCGTGTTCTTCTACTCTTCTCTCTATCTTTTTCTTCTTTTTCTTCTTCTTCTTCTTCTTCTTCTTCTTCTTCTTCTTCTTCTTCTTCTTCTTCTTCTTCTTCTTCTTCTCCCAACTTGTGTCCACGATCCCGACGTCCTCCTGCCGTCCCGTGTCTTACACGATGTAGCGCAGAGACGGGTTGTAACGCGATTTCGTGTGTCCGCAGTCGGCATCGAGACGGGTAGGCACTTCTTGCAGCAACTGTCAGACGACGATGACGTCGTTGTGGCGTCGGAACGCTCTCGGCGAGCCCGTGTGTAACGCGTGCGGTCTCTACTTCAAACTGCACGGCGTGAACAGGCCGCCGACCATGAAGAAGGACAGCATCCAGACGCGAAAGCGGAAGCCAAAGGGTGGCATGAAGTCCGCCGATACACCGATCTCTGGGGCGGTCACGATGTGCACGAACAACAACACCACCAACACCGCCAACAACAATAACAACAACAACAATACCAACAACAACAATTTGAAATTGGAACCAGGTACGTCCGATTTAATTCCCGCCTCGTCGAAACTCGAACGTCGTACCCATGCGGTCGATTCAACGGGTGATCGCATTTAATTAAACGAATTCACGTCGCTCCACAGATACCTACGGGGCCTTGAGAATGAACCACTCCGGCGTGCCGGTTACCTACGGCAGCAACCTCTACGACAACCCGCAGTCCTCCGCCCGGATCGTTTCCTATCAGTCGCCAACCACGCCCGGGATCTATTACGACATGATCACTTCTCAGCAGCAACAGCACCAGCCTCAACCTCAGCACCAGCATCAGCATCACCAGCAGCTCCTCGAGACCCACTCGCCGAAAGTCGAGTGCCCGTCCCCGCCCTGCACGAATCGATCGCCCGTTATGATGTCCGCTGGTCATTCGCCAGACCATCACCAGCTCGCTACCCCGCACATAGTTACGCTCGGCAATTCGTCGCCCAGCACGGCGGCAAGCAAGATCATCCTCGACAACGGCCATCTGGACAGACCAACGGTCGTCTCGATATCGTCCTAAAGGCGTGCTCCGATATGCGAACGCCGGACTGCGCGGTCGACGAAGGATCGCGGGCACGATTTCCGAATCTCGACGTGGAGAACCGTCCGTCGGACGTTCTCCGTTTCCCGTCGAAAGCTGGGACGAACGGGCGGAGGAAGACGAAGTTCGTCATCGACGAGGGCTCGACGGTTGCACGTCGATAGGGCTCGCGTGAAACGATTGTAATAAATTTGTCGGACGCCCTCCTGTCGCGTCCTCCTCCTCGAAGCTGTCTTGTTCTTTGCTCCACGAGGAAGACGATGCGGCGTGTAGGGCGCACGGCGAGCGAGCAAACAAATTTCCTCCGTTTATTCGTACAGAGAGTCGCGAATGGGAATCGCACGGAGCGAACGGCGAAGTGGTTCGATCGAGAGATCTCTGCTCGATAGCAGAGCTCTGGACGATAGCAAACGCGGACGCGGTGAAACGAGTCGTCGAGCAGAGGCTGGAGAAGCCCAGCGATCGCAGGGCGTTGGATTGCTACTCGTTCACGCGATAGTCCGCGAGTCTCTATGTAAATAGTTTTCTTCTCTGTTCGAAAAAAAAATATAAGCAGGCGTGCAACGGCACGTGAAACGAATCGTTGTACCTTTAAGAGCGCCGACATTTTCATTCGTTTCCGCGTGACCAACCGCGAATCGCGACCGAAGGGCGACAGACACGATCGGTGTTGGTCCTCTCTTCTCTCTGTCTTCTTTTTTCTCCCTCTCTCTCTCTCTTTCTCTTTTTGTAAATAGACAATTATGTTATTAGAGCGGTAAGCCTAGGCGTTAAGAGTACCCTGCGCGTTGCGTCGAAAGCACTCGAAGGCGAGCAATAATCGTTATCTTTCTTGATCTAGTTGTCGCGCCGTGCAACGCGTTCATTAAGCTACGTAGAGAGGCGGTACGACGCACGAAAGTGTATCACCGAAGCATTCGCCGATGACGAGCGTTTCCACGAGGGCATCGTGGGGCTGGCGACCGAAGGGTAAGGAGATGCGCGCCCCGAGGGCGAGGTGTGGCTACGCGCGAGTTGCATACGTTTGTATACTTTCAGAGTGTGTTGTATCGTGGCGGTTATTTTTCAATAAAAAGGGATATTTAAGTTGGAATTGCGGCGTTGAATTGTGGACTGCGTTGGAGCTGCGTGTCGCGAGGCCCCGCGTTAAAAAGCACGCGAGGGCAAACGAAAAGGGGGCCAGCTGACGAGGAGAAGTCGGTGTACGCGCAGGAAAACTTCATCCCTGTGTGTTTTCGGCGATAACGGCCACACATATCTCGTGTAATCTTGGTTAAAGGTTGGGACGAGAAACCCAGCGAACCTCTCTCTCTCTCTCCCTGTCCCTTTTATTGGCGCAACCGATGGGAAACGAAAGCAGCGGAGAAGCAGCCGAAACCTATCGCGGTGGACGTTCATCGATATTCGAGCAAATCGAGAACCGTCAGGGCGAAGGTGTACGTTGGGTACGTCGAAGGGGTTGGACCGAGGTCCCGCGTTCCAACCGCACGCTTGCTCGACGTAACGACCGAGTCTCACCTGACCGCGCCTTATCGGAAGAATCCCGTGTGTGCTCTGCAAGTATGACGACACCCTCCACTCTCGACACGAGCGAGCTCGTTTCTTCTCCCGCTGTTTTCGACGATAACGCGACGCGCGATCGTGTCTGCTCTCTCTCTTTCTCTCTCTGTGTCCCTCTGCGTCCCTCCTTCACCGTTTCCTCTCTCCCCCTGCCAGCCTACCGTCTTCCCCCCTGCTCATGTTTGTCCACGTACACGCATACATGCACGCGTATCTGGTCGACCGCGGTAAGAAAGTAAACCGATCCCTTTTCTGCTGGCGACGATTCGCCGCGCGTCCAGGGTTAGACGATCTCGTCGACGGAAAGGGCACCGCGTTCTTGCTCCCTCCTCGTAGCTGTCCCTTGCGTGTACGTAGCTACAGATTTATTTCCCGCCGGGGGAAAGGTGCGAAGCGTGGCGGGAATACAGGGCGACGCGAGCGGCGAAGGTGCGCAAGGTTCTCGGGGATGACCCCGTCCGAGCGGGACCAAAATGGCGACGCGTGAGCAAGGGGTAGAAACGAAGCGGATTCCGCGCGAGGAAGCAGCAACGACGATGCAAAGTGCTCGCCTGCTGTTCGTCTAATCATAGTCTGTAAATATTTAACGCGTCCGTGGCAGAGCGCGCTCCTCTCTCCCTCGCTCTCTCTCGCTCTTTTTCCCTCTTTCTTCCTTCTTCTCTCTCTCCCTTTCTATCTCTTTGGTCGAATCGAAGCTTCGGTGCGACGCTACCAGGCGGCAGCCGACCCGAATCGTCGGCACACCTTGGCAGCGCACCTGTGTCAAGCCGCGGCGCGTTCTCGCCACCTTCGCTCTCGAAACGTAACAGCGTTGGCCTCGCGAGTCGATCGTCGACCGTCGACGCGACACAAATCACAGCCCGCTCATCTGTATCGTTCGCGGTTACTGTATCACGGGAACAACGTTCACGTCAAACACCTTCTTCCTCCTCTCGCTCGGCTGACACGGTAAGTTCCGAACTTTCAATTTTCCCGCTTGCTCTTCCGCTCTTGTCCGTTCGCCGCGTCTGCTCGCCCGTATACACACACGCATGCACACAAGTTCTCTCTCCTCCTTTTTCTTCCTCTTTCTTTCGCACGCTCCGCGTTATCCTCGCCGCCTAAACACCGGCGTTCGGCCGGTGGTCGCGAAGCCACGCGATCGCCGAGGAAAGCGTGAATGAAAAGTCGACGGGGAAAGCGAGAAAACGGGGCGATCCTTTCCCCGAGGATCTTCGCGTTTCCTGGTGACTCGGGGATCGTCGGACGGAGGCGATCCGAGTGGCACGAGGTCGCGGAATACCGGGAATCTGAAACGGGAGGAAAAATTGGATTCGAGGCTCGGCCGACGAAACGCGGAGCGTCGTGACGCGACGAGGCGCGGGGCGCGAGAAGCGTGCGAGCGTATTGGCGACGGGACGAGGCGCGGTGCGACGCGTCAAGGCAAAGTAAAGTAAAGCAAGCCGGCGAAGAGAAGAGTATTTGGAAAGACGTATGTAACTCGCTCGTTCGGTGGCGCGTGCACGGCCGAGCCCGGCCGAAACGTAACACTTGTGTTTTACGCTCGATCCGGGCCCCGTACACTCGTGCCCGCGCCGATGGTCCGCTCTCCCTGGTCCAAGGGGGAAGCCAACGTCGCCTCGTACGCTCGTGCTCTCGGCTCCGTGCGCCGCGCGGATTCGCGAGGCCGCTCCGACGCGGTCACGCTCGCGAGCCCCGACGACGTCTGCCGCGAAACTATACGATATCGAGAACACGACAGATATACCCCAGGGGCGAAGATATTTTATTAATCGTTGAGCACATAGCCGCCGCGAGATAGTGGAATAATATCGCTCGACGACGATAATGCTGTTTGCCGTGGCGAACGCCAAGTATCGAGCTCGCGAGTCGCGCCGTGCGTCCGTCGTCGCGGCCGCGAACGGACGGACGGCTGGTCGTTCCGCGGATTTTCCACGGGTAATCCCCGTGCCTTCTCCCGCGATCCCCCGTGGCTGGCCGTCCCTCTATTTACGCCCGTCGAAACCGAGGAACGATTCGGTCGTTGTAAATTATTGCGGCAATTGCGCTGTAAAACGCGGGACACGCTCGTTACCGTGTCGCTCAGGTGGATCGCGTTATCAAAAAGGTACAAGCGTGCTGGCGCGCGTTCGCGTACGCGAATCGGATCGTAAAGAGATTTAGACGGCTCTGGGGGAAGGGGACCGCGACGAGGAGGGACGGCGAGCGTCGAGCTTGTTTGCGAGAACAGCTCGGCTGAATTTTCGTGGGCGGAAGGGAAACGATCGCGCCGAAACGCACGGGGCTGACGAATCGAATTGGACGGCTCGACGAAACGGAAAGTTACGCGATTCGCGGAATACTGGTTGCGCAACGATCGCGCACTCGCGTCATCCCCTTCGATCGCTTGGACTCTCGACTCGAGGCTGTCGGCCGGTGAAGCGCGATCGAAACACGAAATAAAAACGCCGCCTCGATACCGCCTTTCGCCCGCGAGCACGTACGCGGCCACGCACACCGGCTCACCTGGGATTTTCATTTACGCCGATAAGGATTTCCTACTCGACTGATAAAGAAAATGGCCTCGTCGTGTCCGCGGCTTCAGCCGTGACGCAACCCGCGCTCAGTCCGCGCAGCAATTCCCGAAAAGTATTTTGCAACCCGGTCGCAGGCCGACGTAGCAAAAGGTCGGGGACGATTCGTCGACGTGGTCCCGTGTCGAGGTTGAAACGTCGACGAGACACAGGCGACGATCCGGACCGCACTTCGCCACGTTCCAGGCGTTCGACGCTGGTCCGCCAATAAGTTGCACTTGCTCGACGGAGCCCCGTTTCTCGACGACGAACGGGCGACCCGCGGCCACGTCCCCGCGAGTTCCGACCGCGCGAGCTAGAGAAACGGCCCTACGCGTTCCTTGCGGACCCGACGACTGAAATTATCATTTTAGCTGATATACTAGCTAATGTAAGGATGCAGTTTTATCTCTTATTATCATGGGAAACGAGATAAATCGCGATAGTGTCGTTTATTTTGACAACGGCGTGCCTCTCGCCAACGGCTCGACCGCGACATCCCCATCGGTGGCCGCCGACGAGCGACGCCGACGCGCTCGCGTTCCCCCGGTTTTCGTCCCGGTCGTGTCCCGATCGGCGTCCTCGTCGCGTCCTCGTCGCGTCCCCGTCTCCATTCGTCCCCCAGGGATCGCGACCGATCTCGATCGACACCGGTTTCTCGTTCCTGTTCTCGTTTCTCCAGCTCTCGTCCGCCTCGGCACCGCGGGGCGACCGGCAGCGGAGGAAAAAAGGAGAGAAGAAAAATGGGAAAAAAGGCGCGACGAGTCTTTTCGATCGAGCGGCAACGGGGACGACGAGCGCGCGACACTACACGTTCCTTATCGCCGGGCGTTATCGACGATACAGCTCGAAGCAATCTGTATTTCCTCCGTTCTCTGATAAACAATGAATTTTTCGATCCGATCCTAGATAGACGGCTGGAGATCGATGTATCGCTTTGTTCCACATAGCGCGGAAAGTTTCGTAGACTTTTGCGCCTTCAATCGGTCGCTCGTAAGCGCCTGCCAAGGTCGACACTCCGTCCGAGAGAGAAAGAGAGAGAGAGAGAGAGCTCGCGATGGTCGAGTCGAAACAGCCCCGGACTCGTGTTCGACAATTCGCGTCGTTTCCTCGTCACCCTTTCGACACGCCCGACCGACGATTCGAACGGTTCCTCCCCCGGACTTTGGCCATGGGCGCCCTCGTCACCGTGCCTGTTGCTCCGTTTGCGAAGATGAATCAGTGCGGGCGTCGGTGACGCAAGAGCCACGATGACGATCCTTCGCAACGAAGACGTTCAAGGGAACGGATGACGGGGCGCGTCAGCGGGCTCACCCTTCGGCGTCCCCGGCGAAACGTCGACGCGTCGACCTGCGAGAGGGACAGAGACGCGACGAGTAGGCGAACGAGGGAACGAGGGATGGAGAGGTGCGAGGTAATTTTTCGACCGAGCGATAAGGAACGGGTGCGGATGATTCACCGCGTGGCACCCTGCCACGGAGCGGCGTACAGCCCGTGACAACAAAATGGCGTTTGCAACGATGGCTGACGAGAACGTGGACACCTCTCGCGATCCCCTCGCGCACCCCTACCCTTCTGCCAGCCACTGGTGAAACGCGTTATCTCTCGCTCGTGAGCTAGCGAGCGGCCGCTCGTTATCGGCGAGCAAACAAACGGACCCCTCCGTTGCCTCTTTTCCACTCGATAGCCGGAGATTCTCGCCGCTCGTCTTCCTCCTCCCCTTCGCCAGTTTTCCGTCAGAAAGAGAGAAAGGTAGAAACTTTGCTGGGAAGTGTCGTCGCGGCGCGTTGGATCGTGCTCCTCGGGTGTTGTTTCGCTCGGTCGTGTCGCGAGGCCAGCGGGTGCGTGCAACGTTCCAGTGACCGCGGGGGTGTGCACGGTGCAACGTCGATCAGGATAGGCGGAGCAGTATCGCGATCGTGTCACGGGACGAGAAATCGGCCGCGTTACCCCTCAGCCAAGGTAAGAGAATCGTTCGTTCCGTTCCCGTTCGCGTGGAGCCCGCGAGGACACGGCGACCGCGGCAGAGTGTCGAGGAAACGAGGCGTCGCGTGCTCGGACCGGAAGTCGAAACTTGACATTGTCGAAGGGAAGTGTGACGCGAGTCAGGGTAAACAGCGGCCCGCCGGGTTTTTTCTTCCTTTCTCGCGACGGACGAGGCGCGCCGTGTTTCTCCTTTCCCCTCGCCTTCCTGCCGGAGCTGGTTCTCTTCCGTTCTCCTCCGGTCTCCTCCTCGTCGTACCCATCATTCCGTCTCGATTTCGTGCAACTCGGCCCTCGTTTCCGCTCCGGAGCGTGTGCGGTGCTCCGAACGAGAGCGGGTCGCGTGCCATCGGCCCTCTGCCCCACCTCCGCGGTCGCGACGACCTCGACGACGCTCGACCGTCGCGATCGTCACGTCGAAGACAGTCGTCTGGCCGAGTTTGAACCGCGCGTCGCGTCCACGGACGGTCGTACCTGTTGCAGGACGCGATGAAGGAGACGCTGACGAAGCACGAGATCAAGCGCGAATGGGAGGACAACCTGACCGAGGAGAATTCGCCGCCGATGACGACGACCGAGGACCACGCGATGGAGAGCCCGCGGACGGTGATCCAGGCGAGGAGGCACGTGCGCACGATCACGACCGCGGGTCACATCACGGAAACGGTGGCCGAGGCGGACCCGGAGTCGCCAGAGGCGAACGCCATGTCGGCGAACCTTCAACTCCAGCGGCAGCCGCAGCAAGTCGAGCACCACGGCCAGCAGTCTCGACCGCGGTCCTATACAGAGGAACAGCAACAGGACCAGGGGTGCAATCAGCCGCAGCACTTCGTGCAGATCTCTGCCAGCGAGGCGGACATTCAGCAGCAGCAGCAGCATCGTTCGAACGAGCAGCGGGTCGTCTATTTGACGAGCAACGGGCAGGAGGTGCAAGTGGAAGTAACGGACACCGTGGGCCCGTCCAGTTTGACCGTGAAGGAGACGAGTAGGTAAGTGATCGCAAGCGTTTCCTTTTGCACAACGACGAGGGTATAGCTGGAACGGTTTCGTCCGAAGGTACGAGCCGTCCGATTCGGAGAGGGTGGACGGGGATCGCATGTACGGCTATTCCGCGGACGATCGCCAGCAGATTCGAAGGGAGAGCCACGGGATCGGGGTTCAGCAGGACAGGCGGGTTCAATCGGTCGGACATCACAGGTACAGTCCCCGCGAGAGCGGCGGCAACGGATCCGGAAGGCCGTACCATCAGAACTCACCTGTGCTCGTGGCGACCGGCGACGATTACGAGACCGGGGCCATAGGTTCGAACGCCTCCTCGGTCGCCACCGTCAGCGTTCACCTGGGCTCCCCGGCGACCTCGTACTCGCCGCCCATGGCCGACGGCATTCGACCTGGCCAGCAGCCCAGCCAGCACCAGCATCAGCACCCTCACCAGCATCAGCACCAGCACCAGCACCAGCATCAACACCAGCACCAGCTGGTCGGTGGTTACGCGGACCCAACAGCCACGGGTATGAAGTACGACGCGGAGGCGGTGAACGCCGTCGCGACGAACGCAGCCGTCGCCGCGGCGGCCGCTGCCGCTGTTGCCGTCGCCAACGAAAATATCAAGGTGTCGAGCACCTACACCACCCTCGAGACTGTACCGATCCCCCCGTCCCAAGCAGTGCAGTACCCGCAGTACATATCCGGAAGCGAGACCTTCCAGCAAGCATCGACCTACACCTACGCCAAGTCCGGGGAGCAAGTGATCCTCGCGTACCAATCGCCGGCTCAGATGGCGTCCCGCGTCGCTGGGGTGAGTAAAGACACGTATACACACATTCGCGATCATTGTGCAACGGAAGACAGCTTCTTGATATCGTGTTTGATATCGTCGCCGTCTATCGTTCGATTCGATTGCTCTCTCTCTTCGCGTTCCCGCGAGATGCCAGAGAAGTTACTTCCTTTTAGATACGGTCGATGCTCCGTGCATCGTGGTATCGATCCTTGTCATTCTCGAGAAATACCTTGAGTGTCGAATTATACAGTAGTCCCTCGAACAACGCGGGGGTTAGGGTGATATCGTACACGTACCCGCATTTGTATGCTTTAAACGCATATGCATATACACATGTATTTCTTATATTTACTGTCTAAATGTACAAGTGGGTATACATAAGTACGTCTATATTATATAATTACACGACATTACATATATGATTTATATATGCATATATGTATTTCGTATTTTCACCGACGTACTCCTTTCTCTTCTGACGAATTCTAACTGCTTTCGCGGATTGCTGCCCGTATTTCTTTCCCAAACGATAGGAGTGGGGAAAGCAAAAAAATTGTAAATTCCCAGACAAGTTCAAAAGCCTTTCGTCATCTGGCCGACACGTACTCCGAGTCAAGAAAACCCGAAAATAAAACAGCTTGCCAGGTATCGAAGGCCGTCGATATGTTCCGTTCCTGCGACCAAACAGTTACCGCGAGCATCGAGCATCTACATCGAATTCAAACAGATATAAAACTGTTTGGAGAACGGGATAAGAATGCATTTGTCTCTAGGCATAAAATAAATTAATAAGAAACAAATGTGTCGGACCAAAAAAGAAAAGAAAAAGAATTGAAAAAACGCGTTGTTCGAGGGATTACTGTACTTTGTAACTGATCTTCTTCGTTCTTCCCCCGCGTCGCACTCGTCGCGCGAAACGTTTTTCCCCGTTGATAATAACGATCGTTTCTACGGAACCGCGATCCGATCAACAGGTGGAGTCCCCTGGAAGCGCGTACATCAAGGGCGATCCGACGCTGGCCTCGTCGTTGGGCGCGGCACGTGGCGTACCGCCTCTCCATTACGAGCACAATCCCGGTTCACCGGGTTCTCAGGTTACGCTGTACGGTGGCGGAGGTGGCGGCGGCGTTGGCGCCTACGCGTACGGCAAACCGGCCAGCTCCGGGGAGTACTGGTCCACCACCGGCACGCCGTCGCCGCCGACGTTCGACTGCGTCCAGGGCTACCAGAACGTCACGGCCATCTCCGTCGGCGACGCGGCCAACATTCAGCTGTACTCCGGCGGCGGGTACAGCGTGTCCACTGGCAGCACCACGGCACCGTCGCCGTGGACCAGCCTCCCGTTGACCGGCCCGGACGAAAGCTTCGACGGCACCATGATGACCGCGGAGCCGAAAGAGTGTTCCGGATGCGCGGCACCGACCACGATATGGAGGAGGGACGAGACAGGCCACTACTATTGCCACGGTTGCCTGTACAACAAGTTGAACGGAGTGAGCAGGCCGCCCATGAGATGCGGCAAACCGAAGCAAGCTGTCGCACCAGTAAATTTCATTCTTCGCTAGTTACCGTGCATGCCTCTTGCAACTCGTTCGTCTTTCTCACCGATTCTCTGCTCCCATTCCTCCTGTCCCCTCTTTCGCATCGCAACCCCGCTGCCTTCCCCTCCCTTTCCCCCCCTTCCCCCCCGACGAGATGTACCCGCGTGAAAAATGGGTGAAAAGCAAAAAAAGTGAAGGAAACGAAAAAGAGCGTCGGCGTTATCTGTCGCCGAGCAAACAATCGCGCCGAGGCTTACGCCGGTTGCTGTTTACTCTAGTTTCTACGTCTCGAGCGTTCCAACGCTCGGGTTCCCGTGATCCCCGGGCTCGGTGTTTCGGCCGCGATTGGGCCGCAGGGCAACAGATACCGCGGACAGCTAGGGGCACCCGAGAAACAGCCGTGCGTTTCTTGTTGCAGGCGGGCGTGCGAAGAACGGGGGTGCAGTGCGCCAATTGTCGAACCAGCAACACCACCCTGTGGCGGCGGAACAACAACGGGGAGCCGGTGTGCAACGCCTGCGGCCTGTACTTCAAGTTGCACAACGTAAGTTCGCTCGTCCGGTCGATCGGCCGGCCGGGCACCGGGCTGTCTAGATCCTGGACGGCACGATAATGGCGATACCGCGTTACCGAGAGTCGACCAGGTGGTAGGGACCACGGTGGTCGAACTGTTGGGCTGCGTGATAAATTCCCGCGTTTTTTGTAATTTTTTTTTCCTCCCGCAATTTCGTGTTTTCTTAGGTAAGTGTATACGTATGCATTCGCAAGTCTTTTCCTTGCCCTGCATACCTGTCTGCTTCAATTTTTCGAATTTATTCATTTTAATGCAATTAAATTTAATAATTTGACCAAGGTCGAAGTCGCCATTAGTAGACGTAGACGTCACAAATGTACGACGTCTACGAAATAGAGCAGATTTCGAAAATGAATTTAAGACTAATTTTAGGGTATAATTAGACAGTAATGATAGTACTCGTATTTATTCCAACTACACGCTGATATTACAATACTCTACGGAAAGCCAGCGTTGAGAACGTACGGATAGCGATTCGTAGAATATTGTACAATAATATCAGCGTGTAGTTGGAATATATACGAGTATTAAAATTACTGGCTAATTATACCCTAAAATTAGTCTTACATAAATTTGTGTACCTCCTGGAACTGCCATTTCAAAAGCCCTACAACTGCTGAAAATTAATAAATTCGAAAAAATTGAAGCAGATAGGTTTGCACAGCAAGAAAACAATATACTTTACCTAACAAAACACAAAAGTGCGGAAGAAAAATCAAGTAAAAAAAAACGCGGGAATTTATTGCACAACCTAATTAGACTCGTTTCCCTCGCGGAGCGACGACACCCTGGAGAAAAGGTGGTCTCTGTCATTTTGATGAGCTCGACAGTCTCGCGGTACCTCGATGCTCACGAGCGCGGCTCGATTTTCGAAATTGAAACGCGGTCACCGACGATGATAGCGCTGCCTCCTGATTACGTTCACTTACGCAATCTTCTCATCTTTCTGCCTGTGGCGTGGTCGTAATCGCGCCGCGGTCGTCGGCTCGATGCCGCGCTGCGATAATCGTTCCGAAAACATGTCGAAAGCCGTGTTCGAAGGGTACGGTGCATCGATCCGTAGATTATCTCCGAGACGGTGTCGCACCGTTACGAAATCACGGGAACACCGCCCTTTCTTGCTTCCCTGCGCCGTTCGCAGCTTATATCGTTTCTCTACGGAAACCATGGAAACCGCGTTCAACACTTACGTTAGCAACCGGCCGCCCATTTCTATGTATCATGTAACGCTAGAACTACCAAGCCAGTCAGAATGACTGGTTTTAGATTTATTGCTTTGAAGTTATTAACATATAGGTATTGTTGCAGTAATTCATGGTGGCTTTCAATAAGGCAATTAAAATGACAATTGTATATCTTTATTTAATGTCCAGTCAACCACTTTCGTGGTCATAATCGGTCTAACGTATACTGTCTAAATCAGTGATGAGCAAACTGCGGCCCGCGGGCCACATTTGGCCCTCGGAACACAGAACTGCAGCACGAGGGCCAAGCGTGATTATTCAACAACGTTAATATGTATATGATAAAAAAACAGAAGAGACTTTTGCTATAGATCAAATAAGAAATGGCCAATTTGCGTCTTAAATTAAATTATTTGATTAATAATTGGAGAAGTAGATTTCAACTGTTGGCCCACTACGAGCCAAAGCTTGCTCACCACTGGTCTAAATTGTACCAAAACCTATAGGTAGTTATACTATTAATCATTTTCGTATGTTCTTGATAAAATATCGCAAAACCGCTCCAGATCTCGATCCTTCGAACAATTTTGCGTCAATTCACGTTTTGCCGGAACATATTTATGCGAGGTGTTTTAAGCAAGCAAGCCTCGAATTTCGTGACCATTTTGCTAATGCTTGCTAACGAAAGGGTTACGAACCTTGACCGTTGCCCGGTGCATCGTGGCACGGGACCCGCGCCAATATTTACGAGAGATCCCACGGTCGACATTATCGGCGAACCTTTTCGCGCCGATAACGTCGACCGGTAGAATCGCTTTATCGCGAATCGCCGAGTTTAATTAATTTCGATGGATATCGCGATACACCGCGTATCCCTACCACGAGCGCGCCGCGGCGGACACGCTTGCACCTCGCGCGTCAACCTTGTTCTGTGCTTTCGCAGGTAAACAGGCCGCTCAGCATGAAGAAGGAGGGAATACAGACGAGGAAACGGAAGCCGAAGAACCATTCGGCGATGACGGGGAACCTGGCGGCGGGGCCCAGCAGCATGCACAAGACCGAGATTAAGTCTGGCTTGCTCGGTGAGTCTTCGGTGAGCAAGCTTGTCATTCAGTTTCTTTGTCGCCCGCATTCGTTCCGTCCTCGCGCCCTCTGTCTCGAGCGTGGCTGCGTTTTCGCCGATCGAATGCGCAGCCGCATGTACGGCCAATTATGTTCACCACCCTCGCTTCATTGACGCGCCCCCCCCCCCCCCCCCACATAACCGTTGCTTTGTATTTGCTATTAACGCGGTTCGCGTTCGCCACCTGTCGATCCCGTTTCTGTCCGTTCGAGTCTCGAACGCGCGACGATATCAACGCCGCGGATCTCGACCTTGGTCGAGTCGAAATTGGAGTCCCGAATTGGGACCAAAGTCCGTCCCGAAGTCCCAGTGGCAAACAAACCGCGACGCCTCGGCTGTCGCTAGATGACGGATCGAGATAAACGTTCGCCGTGTTCGCGTACGTACGTAATCGTAGCGCTCGCTGCGAAAGGGTGGCGGGGGCAGGGGGAGTGCGGAGGTAGAGGAATGACGGAGAGAAGCTTAGGGTGCGCGTGTCCACTTGTCACGGGTCTCCGCAAGAGGGGTGGAAAACGGTGCCCCGCGGTAATTGGTAATGTTGGAGCAAGTGGAGACGCGCGCCCCGTCGGGCTCGAGGCGTGTTTGATTCGAGCCGGTGCTTATTTTCACGTTCCAGTGGACTCGTTGCAGTTGAACGTGTACGGGAGCGGCGGTGGCGGTAACGAGGGCGGGATGGGGATCGGCGGTGCGGTAGGAAGCCGGGTCGTGAACGAGGGCGGAAGCGTGGACGCGATGGGAGGGCACGGTGGTTCCGACGAGGCTCGTCCGTCCGCAGGTACACCGACTCCGTCGCAATTAGGGCACGCGCACTCGCCCCTCGCTTTGCCTTCCGCCGCGGCGCTGAATCGACAGACCACCCTCACGTAAGTGTTTCGGCACCGATTCAGGTCGGTTGTGTACACGGTCGTGGTCGTCGTCCGATTTTGCTTTTGCACCAACGAAGCGTGGCTGCCTCGTAGAATGAATGAGAAACGAATCAACGTATGCGTCGATTGTTTGACCACCAGCGATTCGTAACGATCCGCCTTTGTCGTATGTCCGTTGTCTTCCGTCGGGTAACATCAGTTGGATTGTTTTGTTCTTATCTTTTCAGCGTGCCACCGCTAGAGCCGATCGCTAATCATCCCGGCGGCGATCTGATCTCGGTTATAACTTCTACCACGGCTGTCCACGCCGAGAGAGCGTAGCTCGAGTGCCGGAAGAAGAGGAGGAAGAGGACGAGGATTTCGACGCGGAGCGGAAAAGCGATCGACCTGGATGGACGGTGGAGAAATTGTTACCGTGCGCCGTTCGTTTGATCGCATGGAACGCGTATTAATGTTCGACTCGTGGAACGTTTTACCGACCACGGGTCTCCAGGGGTGTCTCTTTGTCGACGCGCAGCAGAGGCAGCGTGGCGCAGCTGCGATCGCGATTTCGAAATAGCCCTTGGATCGACAACGATTCGCATCTTTCGATACGTTCTTCCTGGACGTGGCGCCACCGTTACCTCGATCTCTTAAAAGTGTCGGCGAGATTCAAACGTTCGCGCGAAATAGCGCGAACGACGAGCGCCTCGATGCTAGGCAACCCGGCGCGCAAGGTAGTCGCGCGGAATCGATTTTACCGATCGCGTCCGTTCGTACCGACGGTGGCGCCGCAGCTGTGCTGGACGGTATCGCCTCCTTCAGGGGTACCAAAGAATTGTTCGCATTGAACGCTAGTCCGCGAAATCACCTCTCCTACTCCTTTCTGCCTCCTATTTTTTTAATCCAACGCTCGTTACGCCCCGAACGCTTCGAGGCTTTTTCGGGCAAGAATTTTGTCCGCGTCGCGTTCGACTTTACCCACTTCGCTGCAGTCGCCCGTGCCAGCCGACCAAAGCTACGTCCTTTCGTTCTTTAAATTATTTACGCGAGGAGTATACGCGTTTCGTTCAGGTGTACCTGCAAGAGAAAGGACTGGCCGTAGGTGGGCAGCGTGTCGACTGGCCGCCCAAGAGAAGCGTGCGTCGGCGAAATGGGTACTTATTTGTCGACTCGTCGGGTAGGGCGTACCCCGACGGCACGTTTGATCGTGCTAGGCGAATAGAGAAATGTTTCGTCGACCCGAAGCGCGTCGCGCGCGCTTTCCGAAACGGGTCGACCGTTTTGTAAGAATTTCTGTGTGATGCGTGTGTGCGTGCCTGGGTGTGTGCGTGTGAAACATGAATAAAGCGAAGTCGTTCCGCTGGTTCGTATCACCGATATCAATGCGTTTCCTTACTTCTGCCTATGCTTCGATCGGCTCGATTTTGTCCCGTGTGTTTGGCGGCTCGCGAAGCGGATCCGCGGCGGCTCACGGCAGGAGGACTCGATGCGTAGCGAGGTACGAGCGGGCCGCGAAGCTCGAGGATCCGTGGCAAGAGCAAAAGCAAAAGCAAGAAGAAAAAGAAGAGGAGAAGGAAAAGGAGCGCGACCGTGAGCGGCCGGCTAAGAGGGAAGGCGAAATGGAAGGCCGGCGAACGGGGAGGCCAGAGTGCCAGGGTGAGGAGGTGGCGGCGGCCACGGCGGCAAGGGGCCGTGAGTCCATCAGCCTAAAGAGTGGCTATCGTGCCTGCTAAGGGCTATTCCATGTTAGCCGCTCTCGTCGGACTCCTTTTTTTTTCCTTCCTCTTTATTCCCCTCCTGAACTTTTTGTGAGGCGAAAACCTGGCGCCGCCCTCGTGATCCCTTCTCGCACGGGGAGATACCAAGAGTCTCGTTGCACCCGGTGCGTCCGTCCTCCTCGCCGTCGACGTCGACGACGACGATCCACCGTTCGCAAACACGGCAAATATAATTTCGATGCGCTTCCTCTTCTACTCGGCGTTTCCTCGCGACCGTCGGCCACGCGAATATCGATCCGACGGTACCTTCGCGTTTTCCTCCGCTCTTGAGCGTCGCGACGACTCGCTCGGGCACGGTCGGCCAGCGTCCTCTTTCCTACCAACGATCGAGACCGCGTACCTCGCGAAGGATCGTGCTGCGAGTGATTCGAGCGGGCAGGAAAATATGTCGCGCGGACGATTTTAAGCGAGGTAGAGAAGAGGGGCCCGGTCCCCCCGCGTCCGGATCGCCTGGAATTTAAGGGATGCCGGACGTTACTCTATCGGTGTGGCGCCAACCGGTGTGTCTTATCGTAAGCCGAGCACCGTTACTCCGACTTCTCTCTTTAAGAAATTCTTTCGATTTCGTTCGGTTTCTACCGGTGCGGTGGTCCACGACCGGTGCCTCGTCCTCGTGCGACGATAGAACGAGATCGGGTCGGTGTTGGATACCGCGTCCACGGCGCTGCGTTTCTATTCGTAGGAGGTCGAGGCGAGCGAGGCCGCGCGCGCGCGTCACCATAAATAAGTTCGAAGCGCAACAAATTAGATCACGCGATCCGGAGCGAAACATCGCTTAGCCTGGTCGTCGCGTTCGCGATATTTCACGGTCGAGGCACGGACGTAAGTTAGGTCTCCTCTCGGCTTGTTTCGCCTTCCTCCCCTTCTACACTCGCGTCGTATTTTCTCGTCCACCGCCGACCATTCTTCTCTCTGTTCATTCTTTTCCCTTCCTCCTCCATCCATTCTTCCTCTCGCTCTGTCTCGGCCGTCTCCTCGGGGCGCACCTCTCCGCTCGCGTTGCTCGACTCTATTTCCCCGAGGGTCGCCGCCGGACGCATCGACGTGGCGCGTTTTCGCGATGACCTTTCGCGGCTGGTCCCCGACCTCGCCTCGTCCGGGTCCGCGTTTCACTTTGTTTCGCTTCTCGCTCCTATTTCCGTCTCCGTCTCTCCCGCTCGTCTCGCAGGCGATGGGGTTACGCGGCTCTTTGTTTGCCGATTCGATACGAAATGTTTTCCTTCCTTTTTCGTTGATTCGCGTCACCCGGTCTCGATCTCGCTCCAACTCCGAGCGGACCGTGGAGCGCGCGCGAAGAACCGGACGGCGCGTCGCGATCGCCGTCGAATTTTCTTCTTTTTCAGCGACGCGACTCGTTCGCCCACAGTGCTATTACAGAACCTACGGCCGATCCTGAGCACCCACGAGCGCGTGCGTGTACGTGCGTACACGTGTACCTACACGCGTGGAAACAACCGCGCACCGGCGACCCGGTTTCCAGGAAGACGGCGAAAGGGAGACCGAGACCGAAGGAGACGAGACGAGACGAACGGGACGAGGACTCCCCGAGTGGGACAAGGAACGCGAAACGCGGACCGCCGACGATTAGATTAGAGAAGAAACTGCCCCGAGTCATCCCCGACCCCTTCCCGCACCCCTCAAGACCCCTCACCTTCCTCAAGAATCCACCGCCACCCCCGGGAGGCCACGGAATCGCCACGACGAACGCTTTCGAGAGGTCCGCGGGCACTCGAGTGCCGTCTAGGGGCGCGTCGCCCCTCGGAACTCTTTCCGCCTCGTGGGATGCATTCGGTTTCGAATCGGGCGTGATTTAGTGCGCGGCGTCGAGCGCCGTGGAACGTCGATATGTAAATGCGTTAATGCTTAATGCGTGTCGGTTGATTTATTGTCGCGCGATCACGGTTACAACGAGTGAAAGGCGCTCTGTGACTGGCACGGAGGCTACCGCCTTCGCCAGCTCGAAGAAACGCGAGTCGCCCCGTGGACGTGCTCGTCCAGTGACGACGTGGACGACGCGACGAGCGAGTTAAAGGGCGCTCGCTTCTCCCCCGAGATCGTCGAACGCCGCCCCGCTGCGCCCTACAATTTTCTGATCGGCGCCACTCCTATCTCCGTCGCGAGTTAACGGCAGCCTGCCCCGGCCGTATTTCAACCCAACGTCCCAGCGAGATAATCGCCGCTCCGTTGCGCCGCTCGCGACCTAATCCGGATGATCGAGCGCATCGAAAGAGAGACGTCCCGCTCCAATTAGAACGGCGACGAACGATTCCGTGCGTTTTCTATTATACGAGCGACGAGACTGGACGGAGAAAGAAAGGACGAGAGAAACGACGAGAGAGAGAGGAAAGAGTGTCGCCGCGAAAGAGAGCCGACTGCGACCCGAGCAACGCGTTAGCTCCGCTCTTTTCCTGGAAGCAGTTGCTCGCTCGTTCGACGAGATAATTTTCGATCGCCGCGGCCCTCTTCCAGAGAGCGACCACTTTTCCTCTCCCGACCCCCCCGGACCGCCGCGTCGCCGCCGCTGCTCGCCCTTTCGTGAAACGTGGACTAGACACGAAGCCTTTTCGCTTTCACGACCGATCGTCTCGAACTGTGTTCCCCGCGGGTCGCGGCGGACGAGTCGAGACTGTTCGAGGAAACCGTGCTCGAATTTCGATGTTTCGTGGAAGATTGGGAAGGGCTCGCGAGCCGCCTTCGTTCCGCTGCCGCGTTAATGGCTGCGCGCCCTTCGGCTTACCATTCCCAATCTTCCTTGCAGCTTCCGTCGTGGGGAAAGTGGAAAAAGAATAGGATCCGCGTCTCCGCCGCAATAAAGTCGACCAACGATCTTCCGTTCCACGAGGCTGAAGAAGGTCGACAATCGCGACAGCAGAAAACAGCCGTGGAGGTTGGAAGAAACTTTCCCCCGGACACGAGCAACGCGACAGCCCTCTCGTTTCCGCTCGAATTGACAGGAGACCGTGAGATTTCGAAGCCGATAGGATCGACCGATCGATCGGCGCAGTATTAGTGACGGCTCGACTAATTCTCGAAATGGAAAACCTAGGTACATACCTATCTCTCTGGCGGAAAACGCGGGTGCGTGCGGAAGGGTGCGGTACGAAGGGTGGTGCTGACGTTGGTGGTCGCGGTGCCGACTTGGCCCGACTTGGAGGGAGAGAGAGGCATCGGGGGAGAGAGAACAGCGTCGTGGCAGGGGAGGAAAAGCAGTCAGGGTCTCCCTGGATGCGAACTTCCGGCGTCGCGATAGCTATCTGCTCGCAGGGGTTCCTACTTACCTGGCACGCTACGTCCGGTTTTCCGATAGGGGGATCGGTAGGTAAGTGGCGCAAAATAGGCGCGGGCTTCGTCGCGTTCCACTCGCTCGGAACGTTCGTGCTCGGGCGCAGATGACGCGCCGTGACAGACGTTCGCCCGATCGTTGAAACGAGAAGCAGAACGTTTCCAGCAGGGGCGTTTCCTCGCGACGGCCCCGGGCGATGGATGCGTCGAGAATTCGCCGACGTCGCGACGCCGTTCGGCGACACCGAGGGGTGGATTTTCCCCGCGAACGAAGAGAAGGAGGCGATTGGAAAATGGAACGAAACGAAGCGAAACGAACGCGGGGACGGCGAAAGAATGGAAAAGAAAGTAAAGGGAGGAGAAGCGGGCAGGAGAAAAAGAAAAGGCGAGGCAAGATTTTGTATATAAGCAAGATTTGGTAAGCGAGGACATCGCGGGCCGGCGCGGATTTCCGAAGATATCGAAGAAGTACGATCGGAGCGCGGACACGGCTTATCCGGGCTCGATCTGGTCGGACATTATAGGGCCCCGGGAAGGACGCGGTGGTAGGGAGAGCCGGGGAGAGATCCCGGAGCAGGGTCGAGTAAAAAGGATTTTATGAAAATTGGCCGGCGAGCGAAGCGGCCGCCGGTCCCGGCGAACGAGCGTTCGACGCCCTTCGGGTTCGTGGGCGGCGAGACCCCGCCTCCCAGAAACGGACGCGGCCCGCCGCTTCGGACCGCCTCTCTCTCTGCCTCCTTCTGCCCCTTTCGCCTCGCAATTTTCATCCCTACCACCACCTCTGTCTCGCTCTCTCCTGCCCCCGGTGGTTCGCTCTGCCGAGAGCCCGCGTCGTCACGGGCTTGCTCTGTCGCGGCGAGCACCGTTCCGTTGTCGCGTGCACTCTCCGCGCATCGAGAAAGAGCTGTCCCGAGGACATCGATTCCTCGCCGGCTTCGCTACGCGTACGCTGCTCGGGTCGTGTCCAGTTTCGGGCCTCGCCTCCGTGTTTGCCCCCGCCCCCGCGCCGGAGACCGCTTTCGCCTTCGTCTTCGCCTTTGCCTTCGCCTTCGCCTTCGCCTTCACGGCTCTACCCCGGCCACCCTCTCCCCGGACCGCCGACGATCGCCGCGCCAAAGGTGACTGTCCAAGTCAGTGTCGAAGCCGCAGTCACCGGTTGCACCGCGTTCCACGATTTCTCCGCTCGGTCGTGCTCCCGTCCAACTTGTCCCGTCCGCTCTGGCCAGCCTTTCGTGCTCTCGCGGTACACGCGCGGATTCGCTCGCGTATGTGCGCGACGCGGCGACGAAACTGCTGCACGCGGGCCACAAAGCCTGCCAAGAGGACAATAGAATCGGTGCGAGACCCGCGTAGAGGTGTGCCTACGTTCGATTCGCAGAGGATCGACGAGCGTTCCTGGGAGAGATTCGTCGGCGAGGACTCGCGATTTTCCCCGCAACGGGGAAGATAATCGGAGTGCACCGCGAGTTCGACGGTTCGGGTCAATTCGATGATCGAGTTCGCGTGGAAGAGCTGCGGTCGGATCGGTAATACGATCGTTTCGACTACTCGGCAGAAGATTTCGCCGCGAGTGCGAGCGTAGGAGCAGTTACCGGTGCCAGATCGCAAGCAGCGGCCGTCGCCGCCGACGCGCGACCACCAGGAGCTCGAGGAACTGACGGGAAAGTGCGGCACGTAGAGATACCCACCGGACAGACGTATCCATCGAGCCTGCGAAGTTCCTCGAAAATTTCCACCCTGCTCGAGAACGTTGTGATGCCAGACTCGGACAACTGATCGCCCGTGAGTATCTATCGTCTTTGCTCCAAGTGCGAGTGCGACGGATCCGCGACGGATCCGCGACGGATCCGCGACGAATTGGTCCGCCTGGAGAGCAAGGCTGACAGAACGAGGGGTCGAGAGAAGGAAAAACAAAGATCCATCCGTTTCTATTCAGTTTTTTCGCGGTCACACAGTGTAGCAATGGCCACGAGGAACCGCGCGTCGTTTCACAAGGATACGGGTCGCTATCTTCGCACTCGGTTATCGGCGTTAATTAACGATAACCACGATGGCGGTGGGTCGTGCGACACCCGTCACCTTTGCGATATCGTTTCGCCCTGCTTCCTCCTGGCCTGTGCGGTCGCCGAACGAAATTGCGACCTTCTCGCCAACACCTCCAACCTGGTCTTCTCCTCGGAGAGGCGCGTCGACGTTTCGAACGACGCTCTCTCCGCCGCCGTTCGCGAAACGGGCGAAACGAAAATTCGTAGACAGTTTCGTAAATGGACACCTCGTATTCCGCGCGCTTATCGCGATACATCGAAGCATGCCGGCACCGCCATTCCTTCCCCGGCCACATTATCTGCCCGGCCATTTCCCGTAGACACCGTGGCGAGATATGTGCGCACCGTTTGTATTCGACCGCCGAACTGGATTAACTTCTCGTTCCAATTATCCGAAGGCACGCGCGATGATCGCGATACGATATTTCGTTGCGCATCCGCTCGCGGATCGTTTCTCCGTGAAGATCCCCGGTAGAAACGTTTCGCCGAAGGAAACCGGGAATGGATCGGCGACGAGCAACGACGGGCAACGACGCGCCGGTGTATCGACAGCGGATAGCGTATCGCCCGTGTTCACCGATACGAGGAACTTCCGGTGTTTCACGGGGAACGTTCACCCTGTCGTTGCGCGAGGCCCCAATTACCAGTCCGCGTGTCGTATCGGTTCATCGCGTTTCTCTCTCCCTCCGGCTCTGTCTCCGTTAATGCCCGCGGTCGAGCCACTCGAGAGGCAAGGAAAAAGTCGTAAGGCTACGGGGACCAGACGCAAAGTGCCTTTTCCAGGGATGGATCGGCGCCGGCGTCTCTGTCGGCTTCGCTCCACGAGAGCACTCGTCCGGTTCTTAGGCCTAATTGCTTGTCGCCCGGCGCCTCGTCTTGTTCTCGGGGAAAGCAGACCCTGCTCGGTTACCACGATCCTTTTCCTCGTCACCCTTTCGGGGATCGTCGTTACGAGCGTACCGAGTACCTATGCGTATACCTGCGATTAGGGCCCGGCCGTGCGACGCGACGAGGTGCGCTTCGTGATGAAACGGCACGGGGAATTCGCGTGCAACGTCGTTCTGGACGAATCTGCGCGACGAATCACCTATGCGTGTGGATTTGTTTAAACGTCGCGTCGATTCGCCGTGAAGCGTTCGGATCGCCAGCGTCGGACGAGACCAAGACGTCTGATACGCGGACAGGAACGATGCGGTGTTACGTTTTGCATGGATAAGCAGAAGGGAATCGTTGTCGCGGCGCAGAAATTGATCAGGGTAGTTCCCTTTGCTTTCTTACTTGGAAGACATATAACCGCACGGTAGTCTCCTTCTGCACGATGGCTAGCTAGTCCGAATCTATAACGCGGACGCGGTTAATTTACCGTAATAGCCATTCCGCGTATCGGGTAGATATTTTTATTGGCGTTCGCTTTCGGTACGATACGCGTTTATCGAATGTCGCGTTTATCGAGCATCGTAAAACGATCGTTAATGAACTTTTACGGATCGATAACGATCGCCACGGGTTTCTCGTAATAATGACGTTGCCACGCTGTCTGCCGTCGGATCGATAAGATCTGAAACGATCTCGCGACTGGTTCGAGATCACGACGGAGAGGAGCCGGCCGATTTGTCAGCCGCGGCTCGGCTCCTCCTTTATCCGGCGTCGACTCTCGCCTAGATCGAAATTGAATTCGATCGTCGCCCGGGCCCGCTCGGTCGAGCGTCGATTCCACGAGCGTTCGGCGCGGAATCTGTTGAAATGGTATCGAGCGATCGGGGCGTCGCGGCGTGCCAGTTTGCGCGCATCGGCCAAAGACCCGTTACGTCGGAGGACGAGGTAATTAATTTAAGCTGCGATCGCCTCGGCACTAGGCCAATGCAAACACCTTTGCGCGCCGGCACGCATGAGCGCAGCTTATAACGCTTGCCGCGTGTGTGCCTCTTACTCGGCTCCCGAGACGAGAGATCCTTTCCCTCCCCGTCGCGTTCTCGTCCCTCTTCTTCTTCGTTTATCGAGCCTCTGAATCCTGGATCCTGATTCCTGGATCCGGGATGTAACTGTAAAGCGAGGCTACCGCGAAACTGTCGACAGTCGCAGCTCTGCAGGATCGAACGTTGCGAGCAGAAGATAGCGTCGACGCATAGGTACACCAAAAATGTCGGTGACAATTGCAACCTGGAACAGGCGCAGGAGGACCGACGCGAATCCTCGTACACCTGGACGAGCGAACCAGAGAATCTCTATCGGGTATCGCGACGTTCAGAGTTAAGGGCCGGGCAGAGTTTCCGTCGGCTCGATGCTCGGGCGTTGTTATACATGCTCGCGTCTCGACCGGGGCGATCCAGGAGCGAAAGGGTCGCGACGACCCGCGGAACCACGAAACGGTTGAAACGTCCAGAAGCCGGGAGTGAAGCGAAGTTACGAGGGAATGATGAGGAGAGCGGCGGCGGCGCGGAGCGGGCGAGCGAGCAGCCGAGAGATAGAGAGATAGAGAGAGGGAGCAGCCCGGTTTAACGAACCTACCGACGACGACGTATCGCGGCGTTAATTACCGCGGCAAGAGCTCGGGCCGAATGCGCGCCACGGTTAGAGAGAACGATCCCTCGTCGCCCGTTGCCTATCTGCGAGGGGCGGCGGGCGATTCGACCTCGTCGCCGCGGCAGATGCATTAATTGAACCGCCTTAAATTATAGCCGGTCGCTAATTGCGCTCCTCTCCTCGGCCTGTCGGGCCCCGAGAGACGCGCCGCGTTTCTCCTAGCGATTGCGCGCGATTAAACTGTCCCGCGGAACGGCCAATGAGAAATTGCTCTCTCTCTCTCTTTCTCTCTCCGTCCTCGTCTCGCCACCCCTCCGATGCCCCCTGCGCCGTAGCGAGCGGAAAACGAAATGGAAGCGCGCGCCGAGCCTATTCTTCTCCGAGGCAGAGGCGCGGGATGACAACGCGGTCCAAGAGTCGCGTGTCTGACTTCGATATATCGCGATTGCGCAACCCGATTAACGGTAAAATCGGCCAGGATCTACGGGACGACCGAGCCGGGGAGTTTGGTAAAAATGGACACGCGACGAGAGGCGCGGCGCGTCCGAGCGGAGAGATCGCGTCGATGGGAAAACGTCGAGCCGAGCGGATCGGACAGCGCGCTGCAACCGGTCCGCGGTCGAATCACGGATTAGCCAGTGAATAAGAGAGTGCGACGTCGTTATCGAGATCGAGAGGCAGCCAGAGAGAGAGCGATATATAGGCAGATAGAGCAGGAGCGATGAAATCGTGGCCGTAGCTAGTCCGGACAATAATCGTAACGTCTCGGGCCCGGTAGAAGCAATTCCGGGCCGGTTCGAGTAAACGCGACGAATCCTTATCGTTAATTGGACGATAAAGGTAAAGGTATCGTCGGAGCGTTCGCGCGGGCCTCCTTATTCCTACGGTACCGAGGATTTATTCGGCCGGATCGCGGCGGTGCCGACGGGATCGATATACCCCGCGGAATCCCAGGCTTGACCGGTTTCGTCGCGTTCTCGCGCCGGGCGAAAAATCCGCGAAAGATATTGCGGCGGCTCGCACCTCGCGCGACACGGAACTGCTGGTGTCGACGGTTACAGGGACGCTCCGCGCGCCAACAGTTTTCGCGTTCCACGGCGAGCCGAGGTGACGCGTACTTCTCGCTCGACGCGACCCGAGCAGTCGTTCGGTGTCGCGCCGAGCCGCGGTGCTGTCCCGCTCTCGATGGGTGTGCATGTTGATCGTCGAATTTCTCGAAAGGGGATTCGATGCACCGCGACGAGCAGCGAGAAATTCGCGGCGACACGGTCACGGTGAACGCGGACGCGGCTCCGATCCGACGGAGGCGCGGTCCCGGAGTTAATTAGAAAACAAACAGAAAATTAACGCGAACCCGGCAGCGAGTCTCTCCAGTCGGCCGTTACTCACGATTTATCGTAACTCGTTCGAGTCCGGTCGGTGACCGGTTTATGCTCGCGCTCGCCGCTTGATCGACGATCGAAAATCTTGGGTACGCGCGAATCCGTTCGGATTGGAACGTCCGATCGTCGAGCAGGAAGCCGGTCTTTTCCCGCGAGAGCGAAACCAGTTTGCCTCCCCGAACAGAAATTGCGAATTATCGCGTAATCGCGAATACGTTTAACCCGTTAACGCATCGACGTTAATCGATCATTTTCTTTCGCCCGTCGCCCGTTCCCCTTCGCCCCGAACCGCCGCGAGCCGCGCGACTCCCGGTGCGATCCGTTCGCCGAAATCCTCCTCGGCGATCCGCCGCGAGTTCGACTCGGAAAGTCGAAACGCTCGAGACCGGTTGGACGGCGAAAATCTTCCCGACCGTTAATCTTGATTTATGATAACCGCGACCGCGATCTGCTCCCGGAGACCGACCGGATAATTGGATCGCGCGTTCGTCCTGCTACCGGTCTCGCTGACCGTCCGCTCGACCGATATCGTCTCTCCCTCCCTCGCAATCAGTCTCTCTCCGCGAACGGCTCTCCGTTGCCCGTTCCGTGCCCGTAGCCGCTCCGCCATCTGATCCGTTTAGGGTACGCGCCCGTCGCGGGGCAAGGCGGGCGCGCGCGAAATTGCGTGCACGAGAGAGAAGATCGCGAGCGGAGATCTCGAGCGAGTCGAAACCCTCGAGGGGGAAACGCGTCGTCACGCATGGAAACCGCGCGCCTCGCGACGACGCCGCGCGCGGCTCGACGCGGCGCGACTCACCCGCTTACCGGTCGACCGACATAAAATTACCGATCGAATGGCCGCGCGACAGATCGACCGGTCGAGATGCGCGAGCGTGACCGACTCGTTGCACGGTAAAGTGTCCCCGTGCGATTCGATCGCGACGTTTTACACGAAACTTCCCGGATACGCTCTGCGAACGGTAGAACCGGTCCGCGACGGTGCGTGCCGGCCGAATAATCGTGCCGGTTAATTAGCTCGCGATCGATTCCGCCTCGTCGCGCGGATCGTGTTCGTTTTCGTCGACGAAAATCCTGCAGGGGGATGGAACGCGGCGGTGGACGAACAGGGGAGCGAAGGACAGATTGGGTGGACGAGAGGAGAGAGAAGTAACGACGCCACCGCCAGTCGCGAAGTTCCCAGCCGCGCGTTTAAAAGCAGGCTGTAACGCGGCACTCGCGCGTATTATGGCGCGGATATTATGCGGCTGTTGGGCCGACTGGCTTGGATGCCGGGCTGGTTGAACGGCTGGTCGCGCGGCTTCGTGTGCGTGTAGCGTGCGTGCGTCGGATCGTCCAAGAGTGTTGGTACGTTGATCGAGCGCCCTGGAGGAGTATAGAGACAACGGCCTGCCGATACACCGACCGTGCCTCTCAACTTCACCCGAACGCGAGCTCCGCCGGTTCCGGGCGCGAAACAGCGTCGCGACGCCGGTTCCCCGGCCGCACGGTACGCGGATCCACGGCGAGGATAATTCTGTCGGGCGTCGAGCAACTTTGCCCGCGGCGTGGCGCGGTCACGCGCGGTTGTCCGCTCGCCTCGTCCGGACGCGTCCGCTCGGCCGAGAAACGGTTGGGAACGGCTGAGCCGCGGCGAGAGCCGCGCAAGCTTGTTCCCGAGGGAAACGAACAGGAAAAGGAATCGTGGGTGAACACGAACGGCGACAAAAACGTGACCGGTTTTTTTGTATTATAATTAGTCCGAATATCGAGTCAGCTTCTATCCTGCTCGACGACCCCGGCGAGTCTTCTCTATTAGCCGCTCGATGACTCCGGCGCGGGTGACGTCACGAAAAGTGGCACCAGTATCGCCGCGATCAAAGGGAACCGCGTCGGGACGCCCTCCCGTTTCACTCGAAGAGCCGCGACGCGGGAGAAAGGGCGTCTCGCCCGACGGTAGGGACGATGGCGTTGAAAGGCCATAAACGATCGACCCCCTGCTATCGATGGGCACTCTCGGTCGATGGGGGAGCTAATGACAGGACGGCTCGTTGTAATGGAGTGGCTGGGGTCGACCGGCCGATTACCCGTGAAATAGATTCGAGGGGATCGAGCGTCGATGGTGGACCGGGCGTAAAATGGCGCGGGCCGCAACGAGCGTGAACGATTTCCCGATACCGTTTCCTCGCCTCTGCGAGGCGACGTTCACGTGAACGTCGACGGACACCGGACGGCAGAGGGAAAGATATCGTCGCGGAGATAACGGACCGCAGGTTGCGCCGAAGGTATTCTCGTACCTGAACTCGGCGTCTGGAAGGTAGACAGGGCCAGACACGGTCCCGGCAGCCGGCGACGCGCTTATTGGAAAGTCGTGTTCCACGTTTAAACCGGAAGTCGGGCCGAGAATCCGGCTGCCTGCATCGAGAACGAGCTCGGCCGAGTGTTCCACGGGGAGAACAGAGATCCGAAGTGAAACGGGCAACGACTGGGCCTAGGAGTAGGTCGATTTCGTGCGCGACGCGTCGACCGTTCGCCTCCCTTCGTCTCCTCGATCGTCCCGCGGACGGGAGCTGAATTTCTCGCGAGGTATTCCAGCACCGAGTGCTGGAAACGCGCGGATACCCACCTGCGCGAGCTTTTCCCTCGACGGCCGCGGCTGGATGCATAAATCTCCTTTAGAGTCGAGCAATGAATAGCGAGGGTACAGGTACGGAGGAGTTACTCGCTTCCCGGTTCAAAGACGTCGGGGGAAAAAGTTCGTCCACTACAAGGCGAGCCACTCTATAATTCATAAATATTTAAATAGCGGCAAAGACCCGCTCTTGTCTCTTATCAACGGTACCCGCATAGTCGCGGCGAACGGTGCTCGCGTGCTGCTTTCCGTTTTCCCTCGCGCGACCCGATCGTCTCCAGCCTCGCGTTTACCCCGCGCGAGAAAAATCGGGAAACAAGAATCGAGCTGCTGCGCTGGGTCAACGGGTGGCTGCGTGGCCGCGCTGTTTTTTCGATTCCCGGGAGCAGCAGAGAGAGTGAGAGAGAGAGAGAGAGGGAGAGATGCGAGAAAAGCATACGCGTAGGCGCGAGCGTCTCGGCTCGCGGTCGCGTTTCGTTCGCCTCCTTTCCGTTCGATTATTTCGTCGCGCTCCCGGTGCACGCGAGATGCAGCGAACGAGCGGGGGAAGGAAAACGCGTTGGAAGCAACGCACTGCCGCGCGGAAACGGCCCGGGAGGAACGGAGGATGCACCGTGGGCCGATTGCGCCGCGCAAGACCGTGAATACGTGTGGATACGCGCGTGGATGCTCGTCGCTCGAGATACTTACGGTCCGGCGGAGTTATTTCGTATGCGAGATCGAGATCTCGTTCACTTCGCTGCCTCGATTCCCGTAACCGTTGCAAAGTTAGAGCTCCACCATCGCTGGGCCGCGATAATTTGCCGATAAGATGCCGGGCCCGCTGCCTCGCCACGCGAATCCTCGTTGCTTCGTTCCTCGCGACGCTCTTCCACGACGATCCCGTCGCGGTTGGGAAAGTCGATCGCGATCTCCACGATCGAGACTCCGCCAGGATAGCCTGCCGAGCTCGAAGCGACGGCCGCTGCTCGAAGCAGCCGCCTCTGCGTCGCGTGTCTGCCCGGGTTCGAGGAATTCGGAAACTATTCGCGGAATTTCCTTTACCGCGCCGGGCATCCTTATCGTCGAAACGGACGAGCGAGCTTCGCTTTCGGAAGTTACGTATCCGCGGTCGAAGCTATCGCCCGGCTTCTCTACTCGCTTTTTTATTGCGATACACGGGACGGCCGAAGAAGTAGGTTGCCGCGATTTGCGTCAGCGTCGTGCCTTCGTCCGCAGTGCTATGCCGACGGCTATCTCGCCGTTTCTACGTTTCCACGTTTACGTCCGCGATAGGAACGTCGAACGCCCTGGACTGGAGCCGTGTCGCATCGCTCGTCGGCGGAGGGTTCGCGAAAATTGACGAAGTATCGCGGAATCCGTCCACGTGGCAACCAATGGTGACGATCCATAGAGCTACGGAAATTCTTGCGGCGACGACACGAGTTCGTTCTCCTTTCTCCGCGCTTCCTTCGGCTCCTCCCCGCTGCCACATTCGTCGCCCCGTCTGTACCCTTCCCCTCTTTCTCTATTCCAGCCTCGCCATGACGCGACGCTCGTCGAGCCGAGTGCGCGAACTAATCGAACTCGCCACGATTTATGCCAAATACGTCTCGGCCGTGTGTAGACCACTCCGGCGAAACGACCCGACTCGTACGTACTCTGTCGACCGCTCGTCCCTCCCGTGTTTGTCGCCAACGGTGAAACGGGCGACGAAACGGCGACGAAACGACGACGAAACGACGACGAAACGACGACGAGACACTAGGCGCCGCGCCGGAGGGATCGGAAGCGTGGCGAATCCCGCAGAGATTTCGGAGCAGAGATAGGCTCGCGTGCCTGTGAATGGAGTCACGTCGGAGGTACGCCGGCTGGGATGCGAGAGACGCGTGCCGAAACTGGACCGGAGACGTAATTTCCGAGGAATCTTATCTCCGACTCGCATCTTTGGTATCGGGTTAACGAAAGGAGCGTTCACACTGGCGCGACGGTGCGCTTCCTCCGTCCTCCTTTTCCATCTGCGGCGGGCCTCCTCGTTTATCGAGCGCGTTCGGCCTTCGCGTCTCGTCGTGGGGGGAAGGGAAAGGAGGACGAGATCGGCGTCACCGCGATTAGCTTGTGCTCCGACAATACGGAGGCACGTTTGCGCCAAATCGACCGCAACGCCACAGCCTCGGACAGCTTTCGTTCCTCCTCGACGAGCTTCCGTCGATCGTCGAGCTATTCGCGAGATGGGGGATCCCGATGGGCGGCGTTTTTTCGAAAGCGTGGAAAGTCGAAGATGCGAGAGCGAGGATCGCGAATCGCCGGGACGAGGCAGCCGCGTAACGAAGGAGACGAAGAAGGGAGAGGGATGCTGACACGAGAAGCGGCGGGCGTGTGGTAGTGGTGTGCGTCGCGTTACCACGATGGAGTTACAAGGAAACCCTTCTACGCGGTCGGCGCCGTGGCGCCTCGGAATCGAACGACCGGGCCATCCGGCGACACGACAGCACCAAAGCGGACTTTGACTTTGCTCGTCGCGTCTCGGTCCCCTCGATCTCGTCCGCTCCGAAGGGAACGCTCCGTGGACGCTGAGCCGCGAGCGCGCCGCCGTGAAGCGGGAAGAAACTCGCTCGGGCCACTTCGAAAGACGAGAACCGGTAGAGACGTTGGAGGCGATTAATTAGGGTCGTAGAGAATCGATGCTTTCGTTTCGAGTCTCGTCTCGAAATTGGCCTGCGATGTACGGACGAGGCTGGCCCGGCGCAGAAACGAGCCGCGAGATCGATCGAGGGACAGAGAGAGAGGAATTAGCGGAGACGAGACGAGACGAGACGAGACGAGCCGCGCTGGAGCGGGTCGGTGAGGGACGCGCGATTCGGATCGGGCGCAAAAAAGAAGAAGCGCGACGAGATGGAGCGACAACGCTGTTTCCATTAGCGGCGCTGTCGCGACGTATCAATAAACCGAATCATCGCTCGGACCACTCGAGCTTCTTTTAACGACTCGCTCGAGGACGCGCGCTACCGAGCCGATCCTTCGGGCGACCGTACCGCGAAACCTCCTTCCCAGCGACCCGCTCCTCCGCGATCTCGCGCCTCGTCCCGCTCTCGAAACGCGGACCAGGCCTGGCGCCAGATGCCTTTTCGTTCCGGCGCCGCTCCACCACCGAAACACGATTAGTCTTCTAACCGGTTCCCATTAATAGCCCTTCCACTTCGAAATCTACGCGCGCGTTGCATCTGAACGGGAGGGAGGGTGCCGGGAAAGCCAGCGTATTTCCCGTCGCTTTTCCCGCGAGTTCGTCGGACGACGTCGCCGCCGTCGTCGTCGACGTGGTCCCCGGGGTCGACGGTCGCGAACAGGAGTTCCAGATCCTTTCCAGCGACGCGAGAGGCGCGCAGAGGTCGAAGCTCGGCGGGATCGAGCGTTCGCCGTAGAGGAAAAGGAAGCGGTTCCCAGGGTGGCGAACGCTCGGCCGCTCGGCCGCTCGCGGAGACGCGAACGCGCGGGCACGCGAAAGCGCCGAAGCTTTGGTCCCGCCTACACGGATCTTATTCGTGGCCGCGATGGCCGCTATCCCGTATCTCCGATTCTACGCTCGGAGCGGAGTCGCGCCTCGAAGGTGGAGACGCGTCTGCGCTCCCTCTTTCTCTCTCCCTCGATCTCCCCGATGGCCCTCGTTCGCCGAAGACCTCCTCTAGGTTCCCGCGGTCTTCCACCGCGCCTCCTTCTCGCACCCTCTTGCCCCCCTGCCGACGGCAACCCGTCTGCCCCTCCCGTCGATCGGGTCGATCTCTCCTCTTTCCCTGTTCGGCCGCGAAGCTATGGCGAACCTTGACTCCCCGTCCTCCTCCCTCGGGCACAGGGTGCCCCGGGATCGCGGTGGAGCGCGGTTTGCAGTGAAGTTTTCTTTTGTCGAGCAGATGCCGCGGTGCTAGCTCTCGGGGAGGATGTTCCACGGGGGCGGAAGCGGTGGGTACGGCGCCAGTTCCGACTACCAGCAGCAGTCGCAGCAGCAACAGCAGCAGCAACAACAGCAGCAGCAACACGGCCAGCAGCTTCAGGCGCCCGTGTACGTCCCGTCTTCGAGGCCGAGCATCCCGTCCGCGGCAACGGCCGCCGCGGCCGCAGCAGCGGCCCAGTACCATTCGTTCCCCGGGTCCGGCTCGCCCGCCTGGTAAGTCCTCGATCGCAGTCAGCTGGCTGCACGTCAGCCCTGCCAATGTGCTGCTTGCCATTAACGCCGCGACGGTTTCGTCTGCGTTGTCAAAGGGAGAAGACCGCTGCGGCAGCCTCGTGGCAGCATGGGGTGGAAACGTACGCGGCGCACCACGCGCTCGCTGGCCACGCGAGCGGATCCGCGGCCGCGGCCGCCGCCGCCGCTGCTGCCGCCGCGATGGGCCCGCACTCGGGCCACGCGCACCCTCACGCGGCCCATCCGCACGCCGGTCATCCACACTCGAGCCTAGCCGCCCCCTTTTACGCGCAAAACGTCGCCATGATGTCCTCGTGGAGAGCCTACGACGGAGCTGGATTTCAGCGGGCCTCTCCTTACGGTTCGTATATACATATCTCTCTCTTCTACCCATCGTTGCCATCGTCGTCACAGCCGCCCTCTCGCCGCGATCGTGCGCCCCGTCGCCGTCGAAATCGCCCCGTCGAGCAACGGGGAGGGAAGAAGCGAGGAGCGAGGCCGACGCTGCTCGCGTTAGATACTAACCAGACCGCAGTGGGAAAAGCCAGAGCAGCGCGAGTGCGCGGACGATAAGTGGAAAAAAGCTCCTTTCCTGGGGCGAGGAACGCATCGCCGCGGCAGCAGGCCATCTGCGACGGATAAGCGATAGCGGCCTCTTTGAAACGAACTCTCGCGGTCGAGTGTTCTGCGGTACGCGCCCTGCTCTCTCCTCGCCTCTCTTCGCCTCTCCTCACCTCTTTCCATACCTTTTTTACCCCGCTTCTTTTCCTCCCCCCGACGCTCGCGTCGGCGCCGACGTCAACGTCGCCGTTCGCGTTCCACGGCCGAAATGCTCGAAATATTCCGGCCGTGTAAATGTTCCACGGGCCGCCTCGTCCCTGTCCCTCTAGACGATGCTTCTCGATTGCTTGCAGACACCGCGATGGACTTCCAATTCGGCGAGGGCCGCGAGTGCGTGAACTGCGGCGCGATATCAACGCCCCTCTGGAGGAGAGACGGCACGGGGCACTACCTGTGCAACGCGTGCGGCCTGTACCACAAGATGAACGGCATGAACAGACCGCTGATCAAGCCGTCGAAGCGGCTGGTAAGTCGACGATCGATGCCACGCTCTGTTCACGCGAGATTAGCGACCTGTGCATCGCGAGGTCCACGAAACCTAGGGAATGTCGGAATTTCAGACGGCGACCAGGCGGCTGGGGCTCTGCTGCACGAACTGCGGCACCCGCACCACCACCCTCTGGAGGCGCAACAACGAGGGCGAGCCCGTGTGCAACGCCTGCGGTCTCTACTTCAAGCTGCACGGCGTGAACCGACCGTTGGCCATGCGAAAGGACGGCATCCAGACGAGGAAACGGAAGCCGAAGAAAACGCCCGAACCGAACGCCAGACCGTCCGCCGTGGAGCACGAGGCTGCCACGGTTTCCACCGCCTCCTCTCCGTCCACTGGTAAGCATAAAAAACCACCTGTCCCCTCCCAGCGAATTCACCCTCGACCCCGACGTCTACGCCGCGGAGACGACCCAGCTGCTTCCACTTAACGAACCGTCGCGGCTCTATTCGCGTGCTTCGCAGAATTAAAGAGCAGCCAGCAACAGCAGCAACAGCAGCAGCAGCAGCAGCATCAAATCGAGGCGTCGAAGTCGTCCGGCGTGACGTCGAACACGACGGACAGACCCGTCTACCTGGGACACACGTCCCTCCTAGCGACCGGAAGCGTGGCCACGGTGAAAACGGAGCCAAGAAGCTGCGACGGCATCGTCGGTCAACCCTATTCCTCGTACTATCAGCATCCCCATCAGATAGGCGTGGCCACCAGCGAGCACCAGCAGCAGGCGTACTACGGAAGTCAAGAGGCGCCGTATCATCACCAGCATCACGTTACCGCGGCTGCCAAGCTGCTCGCCTCCACGTAATTGCCTCCGAGGATCGAGGATCGAGAAAATCGACGGCGATCTTCGTCGCTGGGCCGCGACGGACTCGCGCAATCGTGCTTATCGTGCAGCTCGTTTATCCGCGTGGAACGTTGCTTCAATGCTCCCGTCCGTTGTCCGTCGCGCGAATCACTGCCTCCTCGCGGCTCCGTCGTCGAGGAGCGAAGGGGAAGAAGAATAAGAAGAGGAAAGACGAGAAGAGGAAGAAGAAGGAAATCGATCGATCTCCACTGGATCCTCGTGGTCGCTAACCGCGCGTCCTTCCATCGATCCGATGCATCCGTCGTTCCAGCGAGAGGCCGACTTTGTGTACAGTTCCTGTGTAATTAGTAGTTTCTCGACGCGCAATAAAGACACACCAGCTTTCGAACTTGTCGTGTCCGCTGTCCAGGAATAAGCTCGCATTCACCCCGGTGCCGAGCCGGCACCCTTCAACGCGTCGTCCGCCACTCGAAGCTGTCCTGCGGCCGATTCTGCCACCGTGCTCGGCAAATATTATCTTTCCGCGGCCCGACGACGCGATTGACGGCTCGGCCACCCTCGACCCACCCGTGTACGGCTGGTTGCCTCGTTTGCCATACTGCCGTTTGCCCCGCGATCAGTCCTTTCGCGATCCTCGCGTCCGTCGAAGCACGAGCGAATCGAACGTCCCGTCCACCCGTCTCATCCTCTCTTCCAACTCTTTTGCTCCGATTTCCCTCTGTGCGCGACTCGAGTCGCCGTCGTCGCTGGAGTCGTCCGGCGACCCGAGAACGATGGGTAAGTCGTCGGTTCGAGGTGTCCATCGAACGTGAGTCGTCGTTAATTCTCGATCTCGCGCCGACACAGGAAGAACGCTGCCCGTTCCGGTGGCCTGCAAGGTTTGCGGCGATCGATCCTACGGCAAGCACTACGGTGTCTATTGCTGCGACGGTTGCTCGTGCTTCTTCAAGCGATCGGTGCGTCGCGGCGCTCTCTTCACCTGCATAGGTTCGAGTACAGTTGCTATTTCCCGCGTGTCCATCGGTCGCCAGAGATCTCGCGTTTCCCGACGTACTGTTTCAGCCAGCACCGGTTCCTGTCCCGTGGACAAAGCGAGGCGGAATTGGTGTCCGCATTGCCGCCTGAAAAAGTGCTTCGCCGCCGGCATGAACACGGCAGGTAAGCCGGCTTGAGAGGTCGAACTCGATCGAACGTTCGTCGACCGCGTACTTAGTCGCGCCGATATCGACGCGGAAAGTCGAGGCAAACGAGATGCAAACAATGACGCGGCTCGCGAGTCCTATTATCGCGGCGCCGTTCGACCCGTGTCAATTGCCGTCGAGCCGTCGACGGGGGCAGTCGCCCGTGGACGGTAACGAGGAGCGCCAACTGCTCCGTCGTTCTCTCTGTTGATTAGCCGTTCAGGAGGAGAGAGGGCCGCGCGTTCGACGGAATATCGCAGACACCGTTGGCGAATTCGTGGCAGGGCCGCCGCCGCGACGACCGACGGAGCCATCGGCGGAAACGGAGGCCGCGTCGACGAGTTTCGCGGCGAAGCCGACCGTCGCGCGACCTCAATGCCCAGCCAACGATACCGTCGACGCCGAGGACGGACAGTCTTCGTCGTCGAGACGGTTCTTCCACCCCTTCCGGGCGCACGGTGTCGACGTCGCTGGTAAATCACGTCGCAACTTCCATTCTTTTGCCCGCGGCTTCCATCCCCGTCGTCGCGACCGTCCCAGAGTAATCTGTACCGATTCCACTTCCAGGGGACCCGACGCGATACGAGATCGCAGCGCAGATATTTCTCGCGACCGTCCGCGCCGCTCGACACCACCGAGTCTTCTCGATGCTCGAGCTGGACGAGCAGAATAGGATCCTTCGAAGAGGGTGGGCTGCGGCGTTCGTCCTGCGTGCCGCGGTCTGGCCGATCGACCTGACCGTCTATCGAAAGACCAACATCCCGACGGTTAACGATGCCACGCGCGATATATCGATGACCCGTGCCATCGTATCCAACCTGCGCCCCGATCGAGTCGAATTCTCGATCCTGGAGACCTTGCTCCTCTGCCGACCCGGTAATGAGAAACGTTTACCCGCGTCGCGACACCCATCGCTCTCTTCCTCTCTTTCTTTCTTTCTTTCTTTCTTTCTTTCTTCTCGTTCGCTTCCTGGAAATCCAGAGATCGCCGAAACGACCAACAGCCACCGGCTGGTGTCGCGAGCAACGGACACCGCGATCGAGCATCTGCTTCGACATCTCGCCGGCCAAGCTGGATCGTCGCCGAGGCTGGCCAGGCTGCTGCTCCTTCTCCCCGTGTTCACGGCCTTCTGTCCACGGGACCTGGCCAGCGATCTATTCGCGCCAATTATCGGGGACGTCGATCTCGAGAGGGTGATCGCCTCCGTGCGCTGACGGCCCTTCCCCCTCGAAAGGAAATCTAGTCACGGTAATGTAACCTATGTACTCTCTACCGCCAGCAGACCGACGCGGTCCTTTTGCACCTGGGTCCGGGGGGCCGCTTCGACGAAACGATTATGTACAGACAGGACTGATTTTTCTTCACGCCGCCGCCATGGTCGTGCGCGAAGAACGCGCGGGGCAAGGATACCACGTGGCGCGGTACAGCGAAATAAATCGTAATCGACTGGTACTTTCTTTGGCACTTTATTCACGTAATAATAACAATTTCATGATGTATGATATGTACAATTGCTTAGAGTAATATGGCGCATCGAAGAACTCGATAGAAGTATGTGAACGGGAACGAGAGGCCGCGAAAGGAGAGCGAACTCGACTTTCAGCCGCGTGTCGTTACCCCCTGCGAGCCCCTCCCTCCCCCGCCCCTTCCTCGTGTAGTTGCATTCGTTTCGAGTAGAGTTACGCGAGCACGGGGGATTGTCGATACGTGTGTCTCGACAGGTAAAAAAAGTGTTCAGAAAAAGTGTTAAAAAAAAAAATTGTACAACTACTCTACGATTGAGATGGTTCCGCGAGAGGACTGGGGTTACGTGCTCGATAAAAACGTGCATGCGAAGCACCGTTCGAGAGGTGCGTTCTGCTGAACTTTTCTCTCGCACACCTGCGCGTTAAACAACGAAAAGAGCGCACCCGCCTCCTATAAATACTACAATAATAACGCTCTTCAAAGTTCACAGGTATCCTACCGTTCCTTCTGCTATTGCATCTCGACGAACCCATTTCACCCCGCTCCCTCTCTCTCTCTCTGTCTCTCTGACTCCCCTTCTTTAAGACGCGCAAAATCGATAAAACTAATCGCACCGGACACGCGTAACCGCTTGCACTCGACGCAATAGCACCGCGATTATCCACGCAACCGTTCGCAGATTATCGTTGGAGGCCCGTCAAGATTCAAGATTTAAGATTCGTTCGACGCGGCTGTCGTTTAATTGTTTTACCCGTTCTCGCCGTTTCGCACGGCAGGCCTAGCGGAATAAAATGGAACGAACGCTTGCACCGGAATGAGTGCGCATAGGCGCCGCGAAATCGACGTCGGGTCCAGTCAGCAATACTTTTTCCTGCACTTGCGATACCTCTCCTCCTCTGAGTGTCTGCGGAGCTGATCCAACAGCTCGCTCGGTACGTACCACAATTTGTCCGCGTTAACGAGAAATGCTTCCGTCACTTGGCAACATATGGCGGCCATGTTAACTTGGGCAGCCAAATCCGCACGGTCCCGTGGATGTATGTAACGAGGCGGGAACAGGGACGGCGCCACTATCATCGCTACGTTATGGATGGACATTTTATTCGATGCCTCGTTCTCGACGATCAATCGCAAGAATTTCACCAACGCTTTCAAAGTACAACGATGCTCTATAGGCAGAAGTAGAACCAGCAGGTTCAACGCGTGCGACAACTCCTGGCGGCTCTTCACTCCTGAACGTGCGGGAACATGAAAAGGAGAAAAGCAAAAGAAGACGTTTGTATTTAATAATGTTGCACAGCAGCGAATAGCAGACGCGTGTATCGTTGCTCGGCGTGCGTCTCGTTACTTACCGTGACTCTGATAGAAGGCGTCGATAAGCTCTATGGTGAGCAGCGGTTGCGGTAGATCGCGCAACAACTTTTTCAACACAGCCGACAGATCGTGGCACGATATGCGTCTGAACAACTTGTCCATCTCTTTCGGTTTGCAATAGAAATCCGTTTCCAATTGCACGCATATCGATTCGACCTGAACACAACGACGGAATGGTCATTTACTCGCATGGTACACAGACGCATCGCAGATCTCTCGTCGTAATTAGGATTATTATTATCATTATAGGATCGTGAGTCAATACTTTTTGCTTGTGGCCTCCGACGCGAAGGATACCCTCCTCTTTTACACCGCGCCTCGTCAGTTCGTTAAGAAGCTTTTGGAATACCAGCGGGATGTTGCTCTCCTCGGACGTCAATTGACTATCCCGAAGCAGAAGCGTCGACAATGACACGCCGAACAAGTTTCCAGCTACGAAGATAATACAATGTACATTATAACAAAGCGACGGTCGACGTATTTTCTCAGCGAATCACCCGTCCCCTCATCCACGATGTCTATGCGAACCTTTCCTGCGCCGTTTGTTCGGTTTACGTTTTTTCAACGGCACGTTATATTTGTCGAACACCGCGGTCAGCTCGAGCCACAACAACGGTTGCAACCTGGTGAGGTCTCGTTGCGTCAACGTCTCCACACCCCGACGACCCTGCGCCTGATTGTCCGACGAGGCGAGGCTGTCCGACATCCATATCTGCGACTTCACGTCGTTCGCTCTGCACATCTCCTCGAAGCTCAGGTGACCATGGGAGGACGTTCGATTCAACGGGTGCGTTATCAACGTATCGTCGGACGGTCTCGTCGATCCGTATAGGCTGCTATGGCTTCGTGTCACCGTCGCGTGACCGCCAGATTTTCGTCTAGAATTTCGTGCATTCGGTCGTGAGACAATGGCTAACACGAGTCGATTAATCGCGTACAATTCATAACGAAAACGCTCGATGCGTATTTTGGCACACCTCAACGTCGAATCCTCGTTCGCGTTCAGATTCTCGATACACCCTGGCAGACTTCTCGCATTCGCCACTTCGGTGGGGTCGCTTCCGCTTCGTCTGTCTATGTTGGCCTTCGTGACGTGCATCGTTCCCAATCTGTGATAGCCGGTCAGCTGGATTCCTTCTGGAATCGAGTGGGACATGTTCGCGCGTATGAAATTCTAGTTACCCTTTGCTTCGATATTCTGAAGCGTGTTAGTAGCCTCGCGATACCTGAATCGTTGGCGACATCACCGCGTAGCCAGTTCCCTGCGCGCCTAAAAATTTCCTGCACGGGCATCGGCGTGGCTGGTGGCCCCGATACCGTCTCCACCGTCGCCGACGGTGCACTCGGGGTTCTCCGTACCGTTTCTTTGCAGTCGCCCGGTACGCGTTGAAATACCGACAGAAAGTTTGGCACGGCGGCGCTTTAATAAGGGAGAGACGATTAGAACGCATTGCGAATAGGACTGAATGTGCTGCTACGCGTAACGTCAACTCTTTACTTCGTGGAATGCGTGTCCGTCGTGGCAACCGTTGGCGGTGATGGAGGCGAAGCGCTCCCTGGCGTGGCAGCCGACGTGGAATCCAAGGAATCTGGTGTAGCGCTGCGCGATCTGGTCCCGGTGCTGGATGCCTATGGAAACGTTCGCAAGAAATGATTTGATGCTCGTTTCGCCCCGTTCCCAATCGCAATGATTACCGTTCGCACCTCCATGTCTTTAAAGACATCTCTGATGTCCGGCTTGCGAACTCGTTGACGCTGATTGAAACGTTGCTTCACGGTATGATTCAGAGACTTGACGCGACGTTTCACTGCTTCCGCTTGGGCTCGCGATAACGGACGCAACACTGCGCCCAATTCTTCCGGTTGCACTTCCCTGCCGGCCTTCCATGCCTCCGTTAGCTGTCCCAGGCCAGCTGCGCGTAACCATTCAGCTTCTTCTTCCCCGTCTGTCGAACCACACGCACACCCTTTTGTTAGCGGAACATTCTGTTCATTGATAGATAGAGAAGAGGTGGCATACCATCATAGTTGCGTGGACACTCCTCGTCCAGATAATCGTCCAACAGTTTGGTTTCCTCCATCATTTTTTGATACTCTTCCCAATAGTCGTACAGGTGATTGTCGCCTTCTACGTACACAGATGCCTGGTCCCTCTCCATAGTTTCCAAACTTGTCGCATATGCTTCGCCGGTCCCTAGATTCGGTTTCTCCCCTTTGCTTTTTTACTGGCGTCCAATTTAAACGGCGTCTAGAAAGTGTAAACAACGATTGAACATTCTGGCATTCCGTTTTAATTGAAGGAGATTCGAGACCGTGTAATCGCGACAAATAAACCGCTGCAATTACTGCTCGATGTTCGTACGCGTATCCGCACCTTGCACCGACCGACAGGGAACATTGTCGTCTCGTTTGCGACGAATTCAGTTACGTGACATCGATCTTCTCGAGAAATTCGTAATAGGTTTTCCAAAGTAGGACACAAATGGAATTAACATACACACCGCCTCGAGGAACTATTAGTGGCACGTCCGAGTAACCAGTATTGAAAGGCGGTATTCAAATGGCACGAGGCAGACGTGAATGAAAAAGGGGCGCAAAAAAACGGCGACGTTGCGTAAATTGTAATGGTCCACTAAGTGCACCAGGGAGATGAATGGGAAATAGATGCGCGCGTAAAATACAGACACGAACAAAGACGTCGAGATGATGTACCCGAACGTTTAACCTCTTTCGACGCGCGATATCGTTCGAGAGCGGACGCAGTTTCAAGATTCGTGAATGAATTACGTACATTTACGAAGGGGCTCGATCCGTGTACACTGGTAGGATTGCTCGCACGATCATCTTGTTTTTCGAAATAAATTCTAAATTGGCAATGATTGATGCTGCGCGGGGTCCTCGACACGACGCAAACGTAGAAACGATTTTACAATGACGGTTCCGTGACGAGACTTTTGCTTTTCTTTCTAGAGGTAGATCTGCGGGTAATTTGCGCGTCAGTGGTATTTCGAAACAATTCGCTATTTCCAAGAACTAATGTATTCAGGGCATGCCTTTGAATTGCACCCATCGTCACAGAGCGAACATCCTCACCGACTCGCAATTTCGAGCGATCGGGAAACTAGTCTATCTCGAAAACTCAACAAGCATCCACACTTCCGCATAACTTCCGTTTACTCGATTACAACTTACGTCGAAGATAGAAAAAAAAAACGAGAACGCGTTCTCGCGACTTGACAACCTGTTGCTGACGCATATGACTCCTACACACCTACCTGTACCTGTGCACTGTACACTATTGGTTCACGTTATTGCCGTTTCCATGGAATTCACACCTGCGCCTCCGTACGTTTAGGCACCCACCGCCATCTGGATTTCTGACGCATTCGATCCTCGGTGCTAGATAACAATCGGTTCTCCTCCATTTCCGTTTGATTAGTAAAGTTAGGTTATGCATGATTGAAATAATGAACGCTCCGAGACGATACATCATGCTCCGCTGCGCCTGAAAATATGCAATTCATTTCTAAGAGATTTAGAATAACCAAGCCATTTATGAAAATGCATAACCCTTTTATTTATTTCAATCCTGTCGTTAGCGCTGTTATTACAATGATTCTTGTTGCGCAAATAGTACGAATAGACCAGTAGTTTGATATCGGAGTATTACGAACAGAAGGTTTATAGAGTATACCACAAACTTGTTAATTAACTACAACATGCTTGTGCTTGTACGGTTATAAGTGACCGGTTTGAATTTAACTTCTGTTAGCGCGATTCCCCCATCCTCTCCTATGAGTATCTTTATACTCGTCCATAGCGCGTAATCGTCTGAGAGCCTCAGGATCGTCCACGTCCTCCATTTCTTCTTTTTCAATATTATCCTGCTCGTTATCCCTTGCCTCCTTGCTAGCAAAGTCTTGTAAACAGTTCGAATTTCCTGGTTGCTGCTGCGAAGGGTCGGGCCAGCTGAAACGAATATGTTAAAGCGTATTAAAGGAATTTCTCTAAGGATACTCTAACGCGTTAGACGCATTCGTGAATCAATCCACTTACTCTCCATCCCTCACACGCTGTTCATAAAACTCTTCCACAGTTAGCACGGGTAAACTAGGATAACCAAGGCCATACACTTTCTTTTGTGCTTGGTCTCGAGTAATAATGATTGGTTGTAATGTTGGAGCAGACGGTTTACGTCTCTGTGAATGTTGTCCGGAAGACGTATCGGTTTTGCCTGCTTGCTTCATGTACTCCAAAATTGGTTTCTCAGCGGCCAACGAGTTCAGTTCCTCAAACGAAGTGTTTACGTACAATTTGATCAACGTCACGATATACTCCCTTTTAATTTCATCGTCTATGTTAAGGTTGGACAGGTTTTTCTTCAAAGTGTCCAGCCGGGACTCTAAGTCTTTCTGCTCCTGGTATCTCTGCAGCTTTGTATTCCTTCGGTATACCTATGGAATTCGAATGGAATAGACAATGTAAACAGTAACGGTGGCATAAGGATTTTAATTTTGAAGCTGCAGGGAAAGGAACTTACTTACCATTTCGGTAATCATTTCTGTATTTGTCAGATTCCTCGCTGATGCTCCATCGTCGGATTCTGATTTCATTTTGGGCAGAGCGACGTCTGTTAAACCGTATGTTTTCGCGCGTTTCAAGAAGTCCATGAAATAAATCTCAGCGACGTTAACGATATGCATCCGGTCATCTGTATTACAAAGTTTCATGGTGAGCGTACCGAGGAGGGCTGGCAATAAGAAGTACTTGATGTTCTCTGTTGCGACTTCCTCGAAACTTTCATTCTCGCTAAACATGTCGATTATGGAAACTAGCCTGGTGGCATCTTCGAATATACTCATAATCTGTTTGATGCGAGACTGGTGTACGAGAATATAAATAAAAAGCACTTATTACTAAGCATACATTGCACATACACGTATATGTATAATTTATTCGTATACGATACCTGAATTTTTGGACTGGTCGTAGGTTCGTCGGACTTGTTCAGATCGTTGAACAGATCGAACGCTTTGTCGAATAATTCCGACAACGTTTCAGCACTTTTCTCATTTTTATCCACACTCAATGGAGTTTCTTCCGACATAGCTACCGGTTTGACACTTACACTGAAGTACCGAATGAAGTAAGCGACATGCCGAACCGAAACTCTGTAAATACGTCAACTTCGGTGCTGTCGAAAGTCGGCGACATCTATACACAACTGCTTGAAACTAGTCGCGCCTGCTATGATATCGCCATCTATACACAACCCCTCGAAACTACTCGCGGCTCTTACTTACCTTAAGTGTAGATACGGCAGGGTCCCGAGTAGTTTCATTCACATCTGAATAGATGGCAATACCATTGGGTTTAGATAAAGCAGACACACGTGTAGTTTCGAGCACTTCTTCATAGATGGCGAAACTACAGCCACTTTGAGTGTAGGTAAGACAGGGATACGAGTGATACGTAATGTCGAGCACTTTATAAATTGTTGTTCGATAAATTTAATAAACTTGGTTATTTATGTCGTCATTCATGAAACTATGATAATAATACTTGAAAATCGTTTCGTACTCTCATCTACATATCAATAAAGTGTTAGCAAACACAGTGTTACAATCTACATTAATATTAATATGTACGGTAACATTGTAAGTTTCATTGTTTATTTTATCCTACAATAATCAAGCTCTTTAGCACGGGTAAATACATTTGTGAGTATGTTTCCTTCAAATATCCCTTTATAATTTGCATCTCTCCCGTTACATACTTACTAATATATTTTTTGTGTGTGCAGGTTTCTCAAGCAATGAGTAAGGAGCATTGATCCGTACTTCTCATCATGCATGAAAGGAAGAAAGAAGAAAGAATAACCCTTGCCATATACTTTAGTTATAGTAAATTGGTTTATAAAAGTAATTTGTATCTATTAGCGCATTAGATATAATTGTTAATATTACTTGTAACACTATTGCAAGTTCTACTAAGTTTATTAAATGTAAAATAAGTTGCACAATTGCTGCAATTTATTTTTATAAACCCTCTACATACAAACTACGTAAAGTTTTAGTATAAGTTTTATCTCTAAAATGCGTTGCAAGTATTAGATTATTTGCGTTTATTTTGTTCTTTATATTACATAAATGTAAGGTGTATTGTAAATGTATTTAAAGGAATAATTCATAAGTATTATTAGCTTGTAAGTTTAAATTGCAACATATTTGTAACTTGTATCTTCATTGATTAGTTTAATAAATATTCAGTGCAAAGAATGCTACTGCTATTTTTATTTTCACACCTTACCAATCCTTGAAAAGACCTAATTCCACTTCCTTAAACAAGAAGTACCGTGGCCGGACTTTAAATGCAAAGTCCTAACGCGTGAAACTTGTAAAAATGGTCCTATACGTGATTAAATTTGGATGCAACAAATTCTGTCTTCACTTCTTGCAAAATTGGTTGGCAGATTTCCAGAAAATTAAGCGCTCGGAAATTCCTGGAACGTGACGTTATTTCGAAGAAATCCGTAGTTAGAATACCTCCTCGCATATCATATTTTCCTAATACAAATCCACGATTTTCAGCAGATATTTTTGGCAGAAACTCAGAAATTTCAGCGCTCGGAAATTCCTGGAACATGACGTTATTTCTTAGAAGTGCTGCGATGAACGACCTCCTCGCATATCATATTCTCCTAATACAAATCCACGATTTTCAGCGAGATATTTTTGGCAGAAGCTCCGAAATTTTGCGGTCGAAAATTCCTGGAACGTGACGTCATTTCCAAGAACTGCCGGTATCGAATACCTCCTCGCACATCATATTCTCCTAATACAAATTCAGGATTTTCGGCGAGATATTTTTGCCAGAATCTCAGAAATTTTGCGCTCGGAAATTCCTGGAACGTGACGTCACTTCCAAGAATTTGTGCGATGGAAGACCTCCTTGCACATCATATTCTCCTAATACAACTCCACGATTTTCAGCACTTTAATTTCTGCTGAAAATCGTGGATTTGTATTAGGAGAATATGATATGCGAGGAGGTATCCGATCCCGACAGTTCTTGGAAATGAACGCTGAAATTTCCGAGTTACTGCCAAAATTATCTCGCTTAAAATCGTGGATTTGTATTAGGAGAATATGATGTGTAAGGAGGTATCCGACATTGCCAATTCTTAGAAATGACGTCAGGTTCCAGGAAATTCCGAGAACTTTTTAAAGAGCTCCCAATCGAGACGTTTTAATTCCTTAACAATTTGCGGCAAAGTTAATAATGTTCAGGTCTATTTTGACAAGTTCTCCGCTTGTGAACTTTGCATTTAAAGTTCCTGCACGGTATCACTTGTTTAAGGAAGTGGAATCAGGTCTTTTCAAGGATAGTTAAGGTGTGAAAATAAGAAGAGCAGTAGAATTCCTTTCATTGAAGATTTATTTAAACTAATTAATGAAGATACAAGTTACAAGAATGTTGTGAATCAAATTTACAAGCTAATACTTATACAGCTATTCTTCGAAGCTAATTTACAATGTATCTTACACATAAAACTTATACTAGAAATTAACGTACTTTATATGCAGAAGTAAATATAAATTACAGCAGTTGTGTAACTTGTGCATATGTAAAGTATTTATTATATCTTTCATCTTATATTCAGCGCATTCAATAGATGTATAAGATCTACCGAATAGGCTGAATATAAAATAAAATATATAATAGTTACACAATTGTTCCGAATTACAATTACGCGGTAATACATACCTACAAACTATTTTTATAAACCAAGTCACTATGACTAAAGGAGGGCTAAAGTATGTGGCAAAGGTTCTTCTATCTTCTTTCTTGCTCTTACGCACAATGAGAAGGTTTGCCCAGGAAACCTGCACACACAACAAATATATAAGTAAGTACATAACAGGTAAGAGACAAATTATTAAGAGTTATTTAGAGGAAAAGGGAAGAAGGGAGACCTAAACCAGAAGCATAAGAGAAACGGAGAATTTTCAATTGAAAAGGAGTGGAATAAATCGAAGCATGAATAAATTTCACACGAAGGGAAGGAAACGATGTGAAGGAAAGCCTTAAAATAAGCTTAAATTATCAGCAATTATGTGTAATTTATTTATAATTAATAATTCGCGTCTCGCAGTTCATATGCCCCTTGCAATAGTCAACCCTCTATGCTCCCGCGCACCTTTGAAGAGAAACATATGTACTCAACAATTACATTATGTATCCAGCATCTCATAAATCTTATGTGAACACATCAAACTATTATACTCTAATTTGTACCATCGCGCGATAAAAGATAACCATCAGAAATATATAATACAAAACAAAAATTGAAACATAAAGTAAATTCATCATAGATATTAAGTACACCTTCCCGCTGTCCTGCCGTTATTTCTCCTATATTCCGGTCAACAGTTGCAGTGCAGAATGCCACTGCAAAGTGAAAACGTCGAAGTGAAAACAGAAACGAGAGTCACGACAATCGCCGAGAAAATAAATTGCAAAACCATATCAGCAGAAGGCGAACTTCTATTCTGTACCAGAGGCACGAAGTTGACACGCTAGAACGACATATCCTCGATACACGCGGAATCCCCATGGGGTTCATCGATACCAGAGGCTCCGATTGAAAAGTCATCCATCAAAGGTATCTTAATTCGCACAATGGCCAGTGATGTTGTAAATTTTCCTCCCATGATCGATAGTCATTCCCCGCAGTAGACATCGAAACTGGTTAACCGAGTGCAGTGTCTCGCAGTGTTCTATTAAACCAGAAGGGAACGACGCGAAGCTTCGACGATGTAGACGCACGGTGGCGTGTCGAGAAGCAGCGCGATTCCGCGGACCGTTCCGGTCGCCGAGTAGTTCGTGACAGCTGTCACCTTTAAAAATCACGCCTAAAAAAATTGTTTAATATACGAGCACGGATCCGCGACGGTTTCCAATGCACTTGTCCTCGATTGAATCGCCCCGAACCGCGGCGAATCGCCTCGACGATTGGGGTGATTTTTAAATGGGACATAATTTTAGGGTGCGGACATTCCCATTCGATTCGTATATATTCATTTAAGTTGCGGCACCGTGGCTTTTTGTCTGTCCCCGTCCCGTGCCTCGGCACACGGGGCACTCTAAAACCGGACGGAGTCTCCTTCCACTTTCTCAGGAACACCACGAATTCTGACGGTATCCGAGCAACGCGTGCCTCGCCGAAAAGATTCAATCCCCGGCAGACGTTCGTACCCCGGGAGGCTTGCGGGACAACTTGTACAACGGTTAATTGCGGAGGACAGCCGATTAATTGTGAAAGGCCCTCGAGCACACGGCAACGTCACATATGGCGTAAAACGAAACTGTGACTCGTCCGATTTCCGAACGTCGCCAGCGCAGAATGACTTCGGACCCTGAAAAGCGTGGAAAGCGTGGAAAGCGAGCGGGCACAGTTTCGTTGCCTACCGCGACGCCAACACTTGCACACGCATTTCGCGAATCAGAATATTGAATATTTCGTTCGGCGGTAGCGGCACGGGGTCAAAGAAAGTGCCGGGCCATCCAGGAAATTTACGAGGACAAACAAGGGCGCAATGTGCGGACCACACGAGCCGCTATTTATCGTTTCGAATTGACCGACGTAACATAATCGGCGATAAATTTCCCGGGCGTCCAGTGAATATGACGTAACGCGATCGCCGATAAATTCATATTTCCAATTGTCCGTGAGAGCGGCGTGCAAGAAATCGTGGAAATCTGCCCGAGTGTGGCCCGTTGCTCGACCGCGCGGGCATATGCACACGCGTTGCACCGAACTCGAGTATTCCGAACAATATCTGCCAATTATCGAACGATTGTGCCGCGGCGCCAACTGTTAACGGCGATGGTCAATCGGTCGATCGGGGGAGGGACTGACCACACGGCGAATCGATAAGCGCTGCGCCACCCTCCGACTCGATCGAATTGCCGAGCTTTGTTTTCGGAAGAAAGGTCGTGGTCGATTTCGGCCGGCGACCAATGCCGGTAATTGTATGCGTGTTTGCTTTGCACCGAGTGCCTCTGGCCGGCTAGGTGAAATAAGGCTGTCGCGTATCGCGCCTTGTTTGTCCAGGAGATGGGGCGGTCAGAAATAAATCCACTCGAACATCTCGTGCATACACGACGATCTTATGAAACGACGAATACAAATATTTGTCGGTCGGCGAAAAAACCGGGTGAGTCAAAATGGTGAGAAGTGGGCCGGCTCTTGCGCCAAACAATCGGGGAGGGTATGGAAATATGTAAAACTTCGACGAGTACGGTTTTGCAGAAAAACTGGACTCGCCATTGTTTTTGCAGAATTCTTATTGTCAATAATAATAATAATAATAATAATAATAATAATAATAATAATAACAATAACTTCGCGGTACTCGAAAGTATCCTAACTAATTGTAAGTAAGTTGCGCGTCGACACTTGCTGCCGCCTAATCGCGGTGGTCACGGCGTCAAAGCGAGAAAGGATTGCGCCTAACCGCACGCTATATATACGCACGAGCAGAGTTTCGCGACACGCGACTTCACGTGCGCAAGGAGCGTGCGGGCCGGACGCGACCGCCGGATACTCTCCTTCGATGGCTTTCCAGTGGTGGCTTTCCCCACGCTCTTTCCGTTCGCGGAAGTAGAACGCCGATCCGTTTTATCGTTCGTACGGAGCAGCGTTTATTTTCGGCGTCGATCCATGCGATCCTTTCGGCGTCGAAAGGATGGAGGTAAATTTGTACCGCGGAGAGGATCGCCGATCGAACGATAATGTTGACGCGGGAGGAAAAGTTACCGCTGAACGATTGTTTAGTCGGCTTGGTTCCCACAGCCGGCCACCGCACCGATTATCGTGCGCGCGTGCCGCGTGAGAATGTTTTATCGCGATTGCACCCTCCCTCGTAGTCAGTCACCCTAACGTATACACACAGCTCGAGGACCGTCGCGAGCCCCGTCCACCGTGGGAGTATCCTCGAGAGCTGGTTTCGTTGGATTCCGGGCTTTCTTCGTGAATACACCCTCGTATCGACTCTGATCGAGTATCGAGCATGACCGATTTATAATTACCGACCGCGCTTAACTTCTACCGACCGATTGCGCTCGGCGAAATGGAATAAATAGTGGCAGTCTCGAGAAAACGACGAGGACCGAGAGCAAACAGCAGCAATAGCGGCAGAAATAGCAATAGCAATAGCAATAGCAATAGCAATAGTAATAGTAATAGCAATAGCAATAGAAACAGCGGTCGCAATAGCAACAACGATAGGAATAGCAATAGCAATAGCAATAACGATAGCAATAGCAATAGCAATAGGGCTAGCAATAACAATAAACGAGGCGCCACGATTCCAGATTTCACGAAATCTTGGCCTCGTAGGAAAGATGAGGCACATGCACAGCGTGCGACCAGCTAAGCGCCACGAAAGTTCCCACGAAAATCGCCCCCTTTGATCGCCGTTTTCGCTCCCCCTTGTCTCTCGTGGTCCGCCGCTCCCCTGGCCGAGCCACGGGCTCCAAGAGGGCGGTCGCTTTTCACCTTGCGGAACAGAGAACTTACCCCCACTCCCGGCGAGCACACCTATTCCCCACCATCCGCGCCGGGGACGAAACGGGGCACGCGGTCGTGTGTCGCCCCGGTTCCTCCCGCACACGACAGACGTCGGCCGCCACGCGACCAGTGCACACGCCTGCAACTGCAGCACCGACGACCGACAACGTCCACGCAACCGCATCGCGAGTTGTCTTCGCGATCGCACGCGACCGCGGATATCGTGGGCAAAGTAGCGACACGTGGGCTGGATCAGCGTGCTTCTTCGATCAGTGCCAAACAAAGTCGTTGCTCCTTTCGACGGGCAGTGCCGTCGCCCTATGCGATTCTTCCCTCGTTCCTCGGCCTACGTTCTTACGCGAAATGACGTTACCCGTGCTGGATTTTACATCGATTACAGAAGCGAACGCGTGCACCATTTAACAGTGAGGGAAAGGAAAAATCGGCGCAGTGTTTCGTACAATCGTGTGCCTCGTCCGTAATAGTCGCCGGCAAGTGTTTGCAAGCTCTGTTGGCAATCGTTTCTTCGACGACGACTTGCGTCGTCGGCCCGGTTAGACCGCGTGGATCGCGAGGTTCGTCGACAAGAGGATACGCGTCAGAGGGAAATGTGGAGGGTAGTGGTTGCACGGTCGGATGAAAACAGCACGCTGCTGTCGTCGGAGATAGCCTCCGGCCCGGTCGGTTCGAGTCACATCTCGAGCCTGTCAGGACCACCTTCCCACGGCCACCATCACCATCACCATTGGGGTTATCCACCGCCGCCTCATCCGTCTTATCAACCGCAACATCATCACGATCCTCGTCCGCCTCACGACCTGAGACACCAGGCGAACACCGATGTCAGACCCCAGGAGCACAGGCACGAGATACACCGACCAGACCTGAGACATCCGGCGGAGATGCAGAGGCATCAGTCGTCGGAATTGCACAGGCCAGAATTGGCGAGGCATCACCAGGATTTAACGGGAATGAGGCCAGACATGTCCACGGAAATTAGGTCCGGCCACGAGTTTCCTGAACTGAAAATGGACGTGGCAGAAATTAGAAATCAGGAGGCTGGACAGCAGCAACAGCAACAGCAACAGCAGCAGCAGCAACAGCAACCGTCCCAGCAGGGTCAGACACATCAGCAGAGGAGTTTGAAAAGAACTATGAGCGACTCTGACTGCGACGACGTGTTCTCCGAAGAGAGTGGGAAAGAACCGTAAGTTATATAAATATTCCGTACTATAGTTGTAATAAATGATTCACGTCGGCATATGTTAGAATTCCTTTGTGCAATTAAAACTGCATTGTTTCTCGAAGTGGCGGGTTCAATTGTAGAAAGAGGAACCGTTACGACGAGTTACAAAGTGTCTGGCTTTTAACGATCAAACTTTCCCGGTATATTCTATAGCTTGAAACGAGAAAAGGATTGATCAAAAAGCAATGGCAAACGTACGAAATACAAAAGGGAACGGACTTGCGACAATTGCGATACAATGTGGAACAGATCGGCAACACTTGACCGGTAAATTCGCAGCAATAAAGCGTTGGAATTAGCAGAGCAATAAATTCCATTGTCGATTATTGCCACCCTGTATTGCCAGGAACGTTCGACATCTTCCGAACTAAACACACCTCGCACATATAAAGCAGGCCAGACCTGAATATCGCTCGTCTATATCTTTATTGTATCGCGGTAATCGCAATTCCCTTAGCGCACTTCCTCTTTAATAATACAATCATGAATAACAGTGCAACGACGGTAAAATACTGAACGACCTATGCTTAAACATGCTAACAGTGTTTCTCGTAGAATCGAAGACCTATCTCACGTTCCCTTTTCTCGATACAGATGCAATTCGCCCGGAGGTGATTCCTGTCAGCACACGTCGCGAAAGCGCAGACGAGGAATGATCGAGAAGAAACGCCGCGACAGAATAAACGCGTCACTCGGCGAGCTGCGTAGATTGGTACCGGCAGCGGCGAGGGATCCCCACAGCGGGAAATTGGAGAAAGCGGAGATTCTGCAGCTCACAGTAGAGCATTTGCGAACTCTTCGAAACAAAGGTAAGCATCGAGCAACGCATCCATCGTTCCCCGTTAGTCCCCGAACCCTTTTCACCTTGGCGAACGCGAAACGTTCAACGAAACTGGAGATGGCACCGCGCTGCGAAACACCTGTTGACCGTGCCGGGCGGGCAGAGTTTATCGCAATTGCTGGCCATCTGTCGGCCGTTTGTTCGCGGACCGTTTTGCATATTACGATCGAGATACGATTGGAAACGAGGAAAAAGTGTCTCGGTCGATAAAGAAGAGCAGGACGGGTGCTCGAAACGGTGTCACGGTCCCGTGCGAGATTTCTTTCGGAGAGGAGGGCAGGTGTTGAGAGGGTACTGGAAGATCCTGTGGGAAGCACAGGAAGTCAACGACTCGTCCGAAGCGATGTTCCCACGATTGGTGGCAAGTTCGAGAGTAGTGGGGTGTCCTGCGTGGCACCCTTCGTGAAGGAGGCACAGAGTTGCTCACGGCCGGGGCAGATGTCGAACCCTGTGGGAAACCGACTCCCGATTCTATGTCTATGCCTGTGTACACGCGCACACGAGTGCACACGTACATATGTATATCCACTACCTCGGACGGCTATCTACTATCGGCGTTTATCGATCGCGAATCATTGTGACTGCTTACTTCTTTTTTTTTACATATGCAGTCTCTGACAGTGGAAATCGTATATACAGGTCACGTAGCAATTTTCTTCATTGATAAAGAGTAAAGCTAATTTCTTTATTTTTAGTACGAGTGACGATCGAATTTATCGTCGATCATGTGGACCGTTTACAATGTTGAAACTGGTGCAAGTCCATTCTTTCATAGTTGTAAATAAAACGTTTACACTGAATTGATCACAAATTTTGTGATATCTCATTTTGTAAAAAAACTGGACTTACACCACTTTCAAAGTGAACTTTCAATGTTACGCATTTTATAACAATTTCGAGTCGATGCATCTAGCAACACGACCTGGGCGATTTTCACTGCGAGGGGCTGCAGGTCCTTCCGCGACGCGTGCAACACACGCACATAATATTATACATACGCCACGGTCTATGGGGGTCGAAACGGTTCCCACGATACCTGCGCTCCGATCCTCCCGTGCAACATGCCGCCGGGTGTCGATGCCGTTAACCCACCCCAATTACCCTTTAGCCCACCAGCTTCCCGTGTTCGCTCTTCGCTTTCGCACCGTTTGTAATTAATAACACATCTCTGTGCATTCCCGCAGGTCCAGAGGGATACGACAGCACGAAGCTCGCCATGGATTATCACGCTGTGGGCTGGGGTGAATGCGCCGCCGAGGTTGGCCGCTACTTGGTCACGATGGAGGGACTCGACGAGAGGGATCCACTGAGACTGCGATTGCTCTCCCACCTGCAAAGCTTCCACCGCGAGCATCCGCCGTCAGGCGTGGGTGCGACCGTTCCCCCGGCGAGCACCTTAACGTCGACATCGTCGAGCAGCAGCTACGAACCCGCGAGCACAGTGCCCAGTGGAATGCCAGCTGGTGCCGGGAGCATGCCACCCCTTCTAGGTGGAAGCTCTCTCGGATGGGGCCAGTATCCGGGACAGTATCCGCAACAGCAACACGGCAAACCATACAGGCCATGGGGTGCCGAACTGGCCTATTGAGTGACGACAAGCATTGTAAAATCTAGTTTTGTTCGGCGCTCCGTGTCGGACGAGAGACGTCTCGGTCGTGTTCGAAAGGCACGTTCACCGACGTATGTACATATTCTTCTCCGCGTGTGACGCGACACGATAGCCATAAGCTCGCTGGATAATTAACGAGAGAAATAGTATTTATTATACCGTTCGTCGCGGCAATTTACGGCCGCGCGACAGCGTTGTACAGTTTGTATATAGAAACGTATCATTACGAACAGCGGAACGTACTGGTACAGTTTGTACGCCTATGTGTCTTACCTCTCGTTTGCCTCGTGTTTGTTCCGTTCACGTCGGACGTTCTGCTCGTGCAACGAGCGCAGGAGATATAGGAACTGCTCATTAGCCAAATCGACCAACTCCGCTTCTTGAAGCTTTTTCAATTTTCATTGCCAAAGCGCTCGATTGACTCTTAACTCTCTACAGTTAATAATAAAGTTCCATTATTTGGTTCTGTGGAGTTGATCGATTTGGCAAGTGACGCGTTCATATCGTGCCCGACGGAATGACGAGAACGGTGAAAACGCAAGCGAGTAAGATTGAACGCGCGAGACAAGTGCCATTAAACGTATCATTGAGTACGTTGCATGCGAAAGACGCTCATATATTTTTGCAATAACGTTTTGCAATAAAACGATAATTACAAATCGACCGTTCACGTATTCATTGTACCTTTCTCTCTCCCCCTCCCCCTATCTCTTTATCCTTCTGTGTGCGACGTGTTTCAACGCAATTTCCAGCAACTCCGACAAAGCCACGCTCGCGTCCCTAAATTTGCAAATACGCTCATCCCGCCCGCACCCTTTCGACCATTCAATACCGTTCGGTTCTCGTCCTCTTCCCCCCGCGGCCGACGTGGAACCAGCTTCCCCGTACATTCTCACGCGCCGTGTCTCTAATGACAAGGTTCGCAGAACTATTCTTATGCAAAGATACGCGGCGCAGCTTGCGTGGTAAACTATTTGTCGCGGCGAAAAATGAAAAGGAAGAAAAAAAACAAAGGAAAGAAAAAGTAAGCGAACTAGGGTTCCGTTGGAATAGCCGGACGCGAACCAGTTCCACAGCTCGTTAAGCCGCAACCGGGAAGAATACATTCGCGGAACGGAAAATTCGCGAGGATTTTAACGATCGACGGAAACAATCGGCCCTGTCTCTCTCCGTGCATCGATTTTTACGGATACTCAAAGTCCACGGGGGTGCGAAACTAATTGTCGAAAGGAGAGCGTTACGCGTGGACACGTGTCCATTGTCCGCGTCGACTCACCGAATTAACGGGTGTCCCGTGCGTTTAGTGTTTCTCGCTTTCTACCGCGGACGCGTTGGAAACATGCTAATTGCGCGCAACGAAACGTTTCGATTTTCGCTGATACGCGCGTCGCGTGTGTTTTACCGTGTTTCACGGTTGCTGACAACGAAAGACGTGGCGTGTCGCAGCGAGCGTGATGGCAAACTCGGATCGAAGGTGTGGTGTCTAGGGTCGTGGGAGCACGAACGATCGTCGATAGAACTATTTTATTCATATCATTCGCATCCGTTAAAAAGTCACAGCCTCATTGGACATACAATAAAATATCGCATCTATATACACATTCGCATATTTTCGTGAGCATACGCGTCTATGTACACGTCATACATCTAAAGTCATGGTCGTTCCAGCGCCTTGCTCGCGCGAGGATGCGCACAGAGAAATGGCGTAACGATCGTACACGTGTTTCAGCAAGGCTGCAAATGAAATCCTTCGCCGAAATCGGTCGACCGAACGAGGAACAGCGTTTGCAGTTGAAACAGCGAGTCTCTTAAGCAATTATAGAACGTATAGACAAAATTATCGTTCTACAAACATCGGTGGTTTCATGTCTCGCAAAGAGCTACAGTTCGACGGTGGTTAGCGGTAGGCGGAAAATCGTGAATCATTTTACGTGGAACGATTTCGAGAAACGAAGGAAAATTGTACAAATCAGAATAACCTGTGCACGAGCCGTGTAACGCGCGATCTTTCATCGAGAGGCCTGACAGGGAAACCATATCCTACGTCGTATGCATCGTATACGTATCTCATAAGGTGTGCGTTGCGCTATTACTAATTAAACGAAGGTACAGTCCTATGGTAAGTAAAACTCGTCATTCGACCTGGTCCAATATTCGTTGAAAGATAGCTCGAAACATAATTGGACACTCTATACTATTCTATGGAACGGATTGTGGAGATTGATCTCTGTATTTTTGTTCTTTTCATTCCCTTGACACCTGTCTTGCCTGTGAATCTGGCAACACGCGACTTTGCGGCATTTCATTTTCTCATCTTCCCTTCTTCGTCTTTTTTCTCTTTTTTTCTTTCTTTTTGTCAAAGTCGTTAGAGGATGAAAGAGAGCTCTTGTTGTTATCGAAAAGAAGTACAGTGGCAACCTTAAGGATAAATATTCGTAACGATTCGTAGCGTGCGTTAGATCATCATTTCGTTCTCTATGTTCTCGTTCCGTTGATTCTCTTCGTATTCGTCGCAGAAGCAGCACATCGAGAGACAGTCCTCCGAATTTTCGGCCACGTAGGTTGTATACGTGTCGATGCTTTTTACGTCGAGGGACGGCAAAGACCACGAGAGGGACGCTGTCTCCAAGTCCGGTATGGCTGAATGCCAAGAGGTCAAGTTTCTTGACTTTTTCGCCTTGCGGCTCCCCGTGGACAATTTCTTGATGACCTGCAAATCGAGGTAACAGACTACAATTCGATTGTCCCATTTCCGTGTTCTCTATCTAGCAAGGATTACTTGAAACCAATCTTCAAAAAATCTTAATTATATGTTCATACTCCTTTTGGATCCATTCGACCCGATTGGAGAACACTCGAAAATTGCATGCACGGAGAACATGAATACATTGGTGGTAGCATCTACGATGGACGTTTTACAACCCTCGCAGCGTACACGTTTTACGAGACGAGGGATTGAACGTTTGCAAGCAACTACTGTACGACGTTGGATGCATATCTAATGTAACAGGGTCGAGAAGCAGTTACTTACAAACGAATCGATGTTGGACAAGGCTAAAATTACATTCTCGAAACTTTTGCACGTTTCAAAGATCGCCTGCGAATTGCACAATCCCGCGAAACCGAAAGTGTGTCAAACAATTGAGGATATAATAACTCTGTGGCAAGTGCGAGAGGAGAACGTGCGTGCACTTAGAGTGAGAATAGCAAATCCGTCGGTGAAACAATCGGGGAAAATTGTGCTAAAATCGGAATGGCATGATCCAACCGTGGACTGGGTTAACGATGCGATATGCGGGGGTAAGAAATTGGGTCGGCCAATGTGCCAGAAACAAGTGTGTGCATGCAACAGTCGAGAGGGATAATTATCATCGTCTTACCCTGAGGAGTCGACGACCAGATTTGCTCAGTAATTTTCTCAACATATCGCTGTGGACCCTTCGTCCGTATCGGGACGAATATCCGTTAAAGCTTGCTTTCGATTGTCGGGAAGAAAATTGACTGCGACGCAGGATTGATTTTTGAGCGGTGCAACCCCTCTTTGCCGTACCAGCTACGACTTCGGGTCGATGCGCACGCCTCGGCGTCACGCGACCAAATACCGCTCCGAACTGCTGCGCCGTCCTATTTATCACCTCGGTTGGCTGGACCTTATCGTATCACGCTGTACGATCCTCCCTTCTTTCACCCGTACGCTGACCATGTCCATACGCTTCTACTCGGGGGGAATTGCTTCTCTAAATACAATATATGTACTTTGTAAAGGATCTTAGATAAGAGGGATACTAGTCTTTTAATATTTGCCCGATTTCCCGTCTCCCTGTTCTTTCTGGCGGCAGCCCAGGAGTAAATACATCGTTGTGAGAAATACGAGGACGACCGATCGAATCGAACTAGCCGCGCGCGATGGTCGAACATGAATCGAGCGTTATTATTCGAAAGTCATAATGGAAAGCTATGTAAAAAATGCCACTTTTATATAAGAAAAACGATTGCTTCGACTCGATGAATAATTGTATGTACTTTGCTCTATCCGTACGGAATCGATGCATAGGTTAAACTGTTTATTGAAACTGATCTACGATCGGTTGCAAATCGGCGGCGTATGTAGTAATCGAAGAGATCAACGGATAGAGCAGGGAGGATATGAGTAAAGCTGACAATGAGAGTAAAAGGGAGGAATGAAGGGGAGGAGAGCATTCATTGAAAAATCGGAGCGTGCAGAACGCGTGGCGGTACCGCTCGTACGCATGCGTGAATTCAGCACGACGTGTAATACATACATAGTACGCACGTGCACGCCGTAAAGCGTGTGAGCGAAGTTGTTCTCACGCGACGACACGCGACCACCATCTCCTTGATGTATGCAGCCACGTGCCGCACGGATGCACCCACGGAAAACTCATAATTGTCATAACATTCGAGCCACGCTCCCTGGTTCGTGGAAAGGCCAAATAAAATTTCGAAGAACGTGTACATTCTATCTATCCTTCCTCAAGCACATCGACATATATGTACCTTTTTAATATGATACGATGTTACAGTGATGAACGAGAAATTGGCATTCGAAAGAAAGGTGTCGTTTTAAGAAAAAACCTCCGTCCATCGTTTGTTCCCTCGCTCTCTAATTCGAGAAAGAGAAGAATAGAGGGCTGGCAATAATTTTGATTAAGAAACAGACTAATAATTTTAAGGGGAAACAATTGCTGCTGGATATGGGGTAACGAGTGACGCGTGCCGTGGCACGTGTCCCTCAATGCACGCTCAAACATTATGTAGGAGGTGGTGCGCGTAAAATAAGTCTCGCCTAATTGCAACAGCCTGTTCCATTAGAGATTAAACTTCAAACGAGCCTTGGTCAGATTCGTTCGGTTAATTAAGACGAGTCATCGAACTGTAACGCCACTTTTGAGCCCACTTCCAATTCAATTCGGGAAAAAGAACATTGCGTTTCGCTATCCACATTAATATTAACGCGGTTAAGTGCAAAACGAATACATATGTAATGAGACATATACCGTCTGTTCGATGCACACGTTAAAAGACAAACTAATAGATTGTTTAAGTAACAACTGTTATACATTGTACGAATTCAATAGAATCAACCTTAACCTCCAGCTGGTCTTTTCAACGTGTCACGTATTGCTCAAATCCCGTTGCATCGGGTCTGCGTTCGTTCTCGAACAAATATTTATAAAACCGCTATCGTGATTTTCGGCACGCATCGATTTCTACTAGAATCGTCAAGCAAGTATAATTGGAAAAATTCGACTGTGTTTCGTTTCACACGATAGCTGATACATAAGTGAAATGAATAAATCGATCGAGGGTGCATACGTTTCAATGCATCCAAGATTGAGCCAGGAGGGCGGGTCTTTTATTGCAATGAATTAGCAAATATACTTACATATGTATATGCTCTTGTTTCTAGTAAGGTAGCAGGCACAAGGTGATATTAATTATTTGAACCGTGAATGACGTAAGAGTAACGCGTATATATGGGTGAACATTTATTCCGCCTTAAATAAATTACTTTCTACAGCTTTGCTTAGGAAACAAAAAATTGATACAAAAATATGGGATTCCAGTCGCCACAGTTAATATCTGCATCACTTTTCAGCAGAATTCCATCCGGCAATCCAGCTATTATGTACATATATATTTTATATAATATATCTCCCGAATATCTTCATTCGTTTTACTTTAATAATACTTTTAGGTCCACGAGCTGTACGAACGAGGGTTCAAGGGCTGAGAAGCGGTTCGTGTAACTTGTCCGCGTCATACGGTATATTTCGTTTGTTCCCTGGCAGCAACATTGGGACCGTTTTAATTCGAAGCTCGTACGGAAAGAAATCATGGCAGAAGTTATAAAAATCGTTTCGACTTCTGATTATATCGAGTCGCGCCATCTCTTTCATCAACGCGTGCAGCTCGGTTTTATAATGTATGTACGATTTACGTTTGATAATTACTGTCGTTACGTTCGACAACTGTTGTACAAACTTTTCGGAGGCCACCCTGGTTTCCAACTTGCACTTCGGCTCCAAACACTTCCACAGGTGCTTGTAAAGACGATCGGTGATCCAACGTTGCGGGCGAGGAAGACGTGGGGCTTTGTACACTTGCCCGTTCACCAGGAAAGCTTTGTGAACCGGCTTGTTCGAACGTTGCTTTTGCAACGTCACCTTCTTATTCATAGCACCCTTGTTCATCAATTTCTCTCGCAACGATAACGGCTTCGTCTCGTGATTCTGCTGGTCCTGTTTCATACGAGCCATTTCGGATTCCTTTACTCTCTCGAGCTCCCTCTTAATTTTCTCCACTTTCTCCTTGTCCGAAAACGCTTGCGAGGCCGGTAGCGTTTTATCAATGCTGAAGAAGCTCTTAATACTCTGCTGACCCTTCTGTACATTAGGATTCAATGTTCTGGCGGATGGCAGGGTGTTTTGGGTTGCATTCTCGACGCGTTCTGATTCGAGCTCGGTCTGTTTGGGCAGAGTTAAGTACGACTGCGTGTTGGTAAAAACTTCGCTACGCTTCTGCGGGACAGTCTGAGCGCCGCTGCGTTTCGTTTTCCTTGCAGCAGGTGATACCGATTGCTCTACTCGTCCTCGACTCAAGTTCCTATTGCTTCGTCTCGAGGGGCTTTGAATTTTACTCGATTCAGAATCGTTAGTAATCCGTGAGCGCGAGTACTTTGGCGACTTACTTCGAAGATCGGCTTGCTTCGTCGGGGTGTATTGAGTCTGCGTAGATTCGGCTTCCCCTGGAGCAGGCAAAGTCGATCGTTTTTGTGTTCTACTCAAGCTTCTGATGCTGCGTCTCGTAGTACTCTCAGGAGATAAATGTGTTCGCTCGTTACTCAAACGTGCGCTGTGCCTTGTCGAGGCCAGTGCTTCGGTCGACTCATCCTCTTCCGAAACAAGTGGATCTGTTTGTTTTTGGATGATCGACAAATGCGAGTGCTTGTGCGATGTACCCTGACGATCGCTATGCGTTTTCGATGGTACACTTTCAGCTTTAGGCAATTCAACAAGTCGCACAATTGGCGATTTTGATCGATCCTTTACTCTACTCGTGCTCCTCTTGTTTCGCCTGGGAGTACCTTCAGCTTTCTTTAATTCGGACTCGTTCGTGGAGGGCATCATTGAATAGTTCTGCAATTTACTCGTGCGACTGCGTTGTCTTTTCGAAACATCTTGAGTCTGAGGTGATTGAACTTCGGCTGCTTTTTCTATAGCGTGCGAACTTGATTGATCTTTTATTCCACTCTTGCTCCTCTTGTTTCGTCTAGGAGTATCTTCGGTTTTTTCTAGGTCGGACTCGTTCGTGGAGCGCATCAATGTATAATTCTGTAATTTACTCGAGCGAGTGCGCAGTCTCTTCGAAACGTCTTGAGTCTTAGGTGATTCAGTTTCAGCTGTTTTTTCTGTAACATGGGAATCTGTTCGTTCTTTTGTCCTACGAGTGTTCCTTTTGTCTATTGGCGGTGAACTTTCGGCTTCTTCTGATTCAGACTCGTTCATAGAACCCATCAATGAATGATTCTGTAATTTACTCGAGCGAGTGCGCAGTCTTTTCGAAGCATCTTGAGTCTTAGGTGATTCAAATTCAGCTGGTTCTTCTGCAGCATGCGAATCTGATCGTTCTTCTGTCCTACGCGTGTTCCTTTTGTCTTTTTGCGGTGTACTTTCAGCTTCTTCCGATTCAGACTTGTTCATAGAACGCATCAATGAATAGTTCTGTAATTTACTCGAACGAGTGCGCAGTCTTTTCGAAGCATCTTGAGTCTTAGGTGATTCAAATTCAGCTGGATCTTCTGCAGCATGCGAATCTGATCGTTCTTTTGTTCTACGCGTGTTCCTTTTGTCTTTTTGCGGTGTACTTTCAGCTTCATCTGATTCAGACACGTTCATAGAACGCAACAATGAATTGTTCGGTAACCTACTCGAACGACTGCGCAGTCTTTTCGAGGCATCTCGAGTCTTAGGTGATTCAAATTCAGCTGCTTTTTCTATAGCATGCGAATCTGATCGTGCTTTTGTCCTACGCGTATTCATTTTGTTTTTTTGCGGTGTACTTTCAGCTTCTTCCGATTCAGACTCGTTCATAGAACGCAACAACGAACTGCTCTGTAACCTACTCGAGCGACTGCGCAGTCTTTTCGAAGCATCTTGAATTTTAGGGGATACAACGTCGACTGCTTTTTCTATGGCATGCGAATCCAATTGTCCATGTCTACTATTCGTATTCCTGGTCATACGTTTCGAAGTGCTTTTGACAGCTTCTGTATCGTGCAAAGGTGATTGCCTCTCCAAGGCGCTTGCACTTTTCGGTGGTTTGTTACCTATGTCTTGTACATCGTACAGTTCAGACTCGCTCGACGATCGTAGTGACTGCTTCGTTTTCCTGTTATAGCTCTCATCATTTTCTGCAGCAGATGCTGGGATATTGACCTCATTCGAGTTATCCAATAACTCGGTGTTTAAATTCGATAAATGCCGATTCGAGCCTTCGTCAATTTTACTACGTTTACTTTTGTTTTTTACGGAAACGACATTCTTGACTTCGGCATTCTCCTCCTTTTCCTCCCGGCTCAATGATATGTCGGAGTTATGCGACAAAGACGTATCGACTGCATTCCATTCCTCGAGTATATCTTGAAAACGATTCTTTTCTGCATTTTCACGCGATCTCGTTAACAATCCCGAGCTTGCTTTTCGAACGTTGCTCAATTCACGATTTACATTAGATCTATCGCTCGATATAGATAGCTTCTCCTGCAACTTTCTCTCAGTGGACTCCTTTACATTCTGTGCAGATTCAATCATATGTTCATTTCTCTTACTCGTACTTAGTGAATGAATTTTCTTTCGATTATACTTGTCGTCAACCACGGTATTTCTCCCTCTTGTCTGAGAATTATTTGCCTGTTTCAAAGTCGGTTCTGATATATTGCTACCCACTGTAGCATTTTGGTTGATTAAATCACCCTTCACTATTTCGTTAACAGCTTCTTGTTCACCAGATGCATTGTCGAAGAGATTTTTCTTTGTATTCGTACGATGGCGTGTCATCAACTTTGATCTTGGTTTCACTATGTCATTTTCTATACTACTATTAGCTTCGGCCTTATCAGGTACAGACCAATTGCCACCTTCAATAATTGTACTCTGCGCTTTCGGTGCAGGAAAACGCGAGAGGTCGTGTTCATTCTCAAAGGACAACGCAAATTGATTTGGTTCCGTTTGATTAGAAGCTGGAGTCTCTGCCGTAGCAGGAACTCTGTGCTCTGTTACGATAGGCGATTCATTGTTGGAAGCGATCTTCAAGGATTTTCCTCTCAAAGAACTATGTAGCTTGTCCTCTTTTAATATATCAACGAACGCATTTGCATTTCGAGATTTGTAATTTCTTTTAAAAACGCCAGGCCTCAACTTTAAGATGTCGTTACTGCTGTGACTTTCGTCCGAACTATTCTTTTGCACTTCGGTGAAATTGGTAATCGTTCTACTATGCGAAGACGCGTTATTCATAGAATCTTTCCTGCTAGATTTCTGGGCACGTTCGGTTGCAGTTGTTTGCGTAGAATCATTTAAAGCATTTAAGAAAGCGTTACCTTCAGTCCTCCGTACCTCTGAACGGAAGGGAAATTTTCTTTTCACAATTCTAGGTTCCCCCTCTGACTCCGATTCTGAAGCACTGTCAATCGCATCTAAAGAAGCGTTCTAATTAATATCGAATATTTTATACAACGTTTGCCACGTGCGTCTTATAATTGTACCTTTCTTCGCATTATCCACATTTGTCTTCGATTTACTTGACGCAGTTGACGCATCCAACACCTTCCACCATCCGTCCGTAGCTTGACTGGCTTCTACTTGTGAATTAGGATCCAGGTGACGACTTGTTTGATTAAATGCATTCGAGTCTACGGACAGCCGGGCTAATGTATTGTTATCCAAATTTCTCCACCAATATGGGTCCTCTGAAATGTAAATATCCATAACATATGTCGCTGTGCAGGCCGTGCGTCTAACCTAAATATTAAATGACGAGGAAAACAAACTAAATTTGTTCAAATTTGCTCGTACCTTCGGTCAAAATATTTGTATCGGGATCTAGAATGGCAGATCCGACACTTTGCCTGCTGTATCTGGACAATCGTTTGTTTATACTCTTTCGCCTGGCCATACTTGTCAAATAAGTCGATGTAGTAAAATCTCAAAATCTGTCGTTCCTTGTATCGTTGATATTAGGTTACAATAATCGCACAAATATATTTACTAATTTATTTATCCCTCCCTGCTTCTATATAAATAACGTTGTTTGTTGCATTAACTGAACATCGGTGGACACAGGAAATTAAACAAATTCGTGTAGACCTTTTGTTGCTTTTAGTGTTCCACGGTGTACTATGTTATTGCCGCGCAAAAGGTGGGTTAATTTTCATTGCCGCTACATCGCGATGGCGGGAAAAATTGAACCAATAGAATATCTATCGTAACAAAGTTGGCGACTGCATTTGTCATATGTGAAAAATATTATCGCCCGCTCTGACATTTCAACAGAATATTTTCTCTTTATTTGTAAAGATACAATTCGGACGTTAAATATAAATCCTCGCAAAAAGAAAAATCAATTAATACTATTACGCCTTCGTTTTCTTGAACGTATAAAACAATATTGTCACAAATTCCTCGTGTATAATCTGTATAATACATATAAAAATTATATATATATATACAGTATCTTAATTGTTAATTATGAATTATCTCTCAGAATATTTATCTACACTTAAGATAAAAGTAAAGTATTCCATGAAAAGATACTATGATCATGCGAATTCTCTATGATATCAAAAGAAATGAAAATGTTCACATATGCATGGGAATATCGAGAATCCCATAGGTAGGAAATGGATAAATGAATTTAGGTACTTCATATGCCTTAGATACATCTATGATTTTGCTTTTACGGATGATCGAGATCGAAGATTTTTCTTGGTCGCCTGATCAACTTCTGGCAAATCGTCGTCCTCGGACATGGCTGATTTTTTTCCTAAACAAAAGGATATTTTATGCATAGTAAAGGCGGAATGCTTTACGATAATCATCGTTACCAGAATTTCATCAAATTCACTCACCTTCTTTCTTTTTCAATTTCTGTTTCGATTTCACTGCCGTTTGTATGGGAGTTGCGTTTTCCCGGGCGCGTTTCATTTGCCTCGTAATAAATACATAGGAAAGATATGCTTGGAACATGATAACCATGCCTATAGCTGAGAATCGTATGGCTGGAACGTTAAAATTCCCAGTATCTAAGTCAAATGTGCTTTCACCTTGATTGAAACCGAACAGGAACGTTACAAAAGTTATAATTGCCAATGTGGCAACGCGTACAATAATGTACGCTGAATTGGCAACAAGGAACGCCACTGTAATAAAATAAATCCAAGATAAATGTAGTACAAATATAATAAGTAAACATTACACCGAACTGTGGAATACCTACTTTTTGTCATCTGTTCTTTTTTACCAATGAAATGTATAAGTCTAGCTCCATGAAGCATAGCATCTCCCATGTAGTGAAGCGCTAATAATAAAATTCCGATTTGTTGGAAACTGGAAAAAATGTGAGCATTAGAAAACGATGCAACAATTTTTCTACTCTTAGAAAATTAATTTATATCATACTTAAGGACATAAGCTGCAAGTGTGACGAAAAATCCAATAGTCGCTTGAATAACACGAGGCGGAATGTCTTCTTTCTTTGCCCTTTGGAAATACAATTCGGGAAAACAGTGCAACCAATAAGCCAACTGACCAATGAAGAATAACTTCAAGGAAAATGACATAGGCATTGGATATTCCTTCGACAGTGACGTAAAATTTAACAACAAATTTTCTCTGAAATATAAAAATACGCCTGATGTGTTATGTTCGACTGCAGGCAAAACATGCACTTGATGCGAGCTCCATAGTACAAATCTGTTACCTTATAATTATGTCTATACCCCACAGGACAGATAAGACATAAAATAGAATGAGTTGACTGGATTCGTTGAATTTAGCAAGCTTCACCTTGCTCAGATGTAGACGTTTCGAAACTTTCTGAAAAGTTAATCGGAATATCCTTGTTAATCGAGATATCTAAAGCCGTGACATATACTGCGATCGATCGAGCTTACATCGAAAATGTATTCCTGAAATACAGCGTGCATGACAATCGTTATCAACAGATAGAAAAATACTGCGCAAGCGTCCTTCCATCCATTGGTATATCTCATAGGCGTACTTGGATCTTCCGTGAACGATGTTGTATTGTGATGAATGGCAATAAACATATACGCCCATGGTGATGTCGCCTGAAAAATCAATTTATAATGTAGGACATAGCGTGTGTGCGAATAACACGTTATATAATTTTCGTTGTTACATACACTGCACGATCAAGAGGATAGTAAGAATGTAGTAAATGAATAAAAGAAGTGCAGAAAATGTTAAGGTGTGTATAATTTGATTGAAAATCAATACATTGCGTGCATACGTCCGTATGTCTCGATCAACACCTGTGCCGATTAATATAATACATAACATATGGTTGTCACACGGACCGCAAATTTGTATGCACGTATAGTGTACAATTTCAATTGAACGCAGTTCGAATTGTAAATACCGTGTTAAATAAAGGAAAACCATTGATGCATGGAGACGATGTACACGTATAAAATATAAATATCGTTTGATTGTAACGAAACAGCATACTGACCTGTACCATTAATCCCGTTACGAATATCATAGCCACGCAAGAAACAATATCTCCGTGATTTTGAATGACAAATTCATGACTGAATAGCGGCGGATTTTTATTCGAATTCTTTCGGCCCTTTATCGCAACCATTTTTGCCGATAGAAACACGAGCAAAGCTCACTTGGTCACAAGCAGTTTACGTTTCGGAGATGTACCAAACTTAAACTTCACTCGGCGGCTGCCGTCAATGGATTAAACGTGTATCAAGTCACACCAACGCCGTACGCAACATATACAGACACGTCGGTGCATACATACTGACGTGCAGAGGTATACGTGAGAAGGTAAGCATGGACACGCAGCCAACATTGACCAAAGTGGCGCCTTGTGTCTTTACTTGTTGGCACCACGCAAGTCAAAACGGTATTAAATATATTTATTAAAATGTCCAATGCACAGAACATATATTTGTGGTAATTTTCACATGAACGCAAATTATAATTTTGTTTTGTAATCGTGTAAAAATCGTGCCACTAATACAATTGTTTGCATCACTATACGGACGCTCTGTTGTTCCCAAGTGCGACGAGATTGAACTTTTTCGCGGCGCTTGCGATATTCAAATTCGTAGCAAATACATAGTAAGGGGATTTACGTGTATGTACATATGTATAGAAGATTGATAAATACAATAAAATAATTATCGGGAGGAAACTTTGTAACATACAGTTTATTGATAGTATTAGGTACATTTGCAGTGGTCACGATATTTTTATACATACTCATATGCATCGTTTTGATGAACTTGTGCAATTACCACAATTACACCAGAAAACTTTAATTATCTGACTATAAATAAATATACTAGCGGTTTCGTGAGGATAAAGTGAAAATACGTAGTCAGCCGTTCGACACTGGAGCAAAATAATTATTGGGTTTCATACATGTATATTATGCCAGAGATAAACTATAAAATTCATTGGTCAACAACGAGTCGAAAATATATCTCTGTAATCATAAAAATAATACTCTTTCAACGTTATATCTTCATTCTATTATTAGTTAATCGTTAGCGGTATGATATAATACGCTCTTGTATTTGTACGTTATATGTTCGTATTAGCGTAATTAGTAATGGAACCACGATTTGTTCAAATTTATTCATTTAAAAATGAACACACGATGTACGATCAAATTCGGAATTTATACACAAACTTGTACAACATACATTGCATGCGACACGTTTTCCTCCTTCTCTTTGTATACCTGTAGAATCGTTTTACTGTAACACGCAAAGGCGGAGTCAGGCACGAATTTCATTATCCTTATTTTTCTTTACCCCCTCTGCTTTCATTTTTAATCTCTGTTCCAATCGATGAACATCACTTTCTGTATTCATTATCCGCCACTGCTGCCGTAGGTGTCGATTCCAAATACTGTTCAAACTTCGTTCTTATCGATTAGGCCATAATAAATAAAGATTATTCATTTCACAGTCATATATAATCAGTGACGAAGGCTATATAAAGAGGAGTTTGATTCTTTAATCTTTAAAGCTCCTTCGCCGGTTATGCGCAGTGATAAGGATTTTCGTGTTTCACGAACGATGCCGTGTCGTTTGTATCCTGTCCCTTAGTATTCTGCTAAACAACTTGTATCTTTAGCAACTTTTAACTTTAACTTTAAACGTACGTTAAATTACCATGATATTCTCTTACATTGGCCTAGCTTAGGATTCAGTAGTTCAAAATATGTCTAAATCTGCATTTCGCATTAAACAAATACAATTCACATCGGTAATTGTCCGTCATTTACATAAATGTCACACTGCTCCGTAACATTTAGTAAAGTAAAACGGTAATGATGAATGTAAAAGATCATTAAAGTTACGCAACATTGTTGATCGACGCGCAGTTTGCCTTTCACCTTTAAATGGACGTCAGTCAATTCATTCAAACTGCTCTTTGTGTGATTTTCACGTCTTTTTTTTTATGTGCACCGGAAAACTCTTTTCGTCATCAGCTCGCATGAAGGACGTTATCGAGTTCTCAAAAAACAGATATATCGACGAACATTCGCGATCATTTTTTATCGGAATAACCCAGTCTGCTGTATCTGTATCGGTTCTGGAATTTAGCAGGAATTATAAAGCCCCCATGGTTGAGGAGAAAACAGCGACGAGAATACGGTTTGCCCGAGTGAAGAAGTCGAGATGAATACATGAGAATACACGAGTACAATAATAACACGGATTAAATCTAAACATTCTTGCAGTCACAAGCCTTAAATCTTAGCAGAACCTTGTAAAGTTACGTGCAACCAGTACGACTTAGGTCTTTAGTTCGCCCTAAGTATCGTTCATCGTTGCAAATTATGTTTTGAGGTAGACAAGTATATCCTTCGAATAGCTTTTCGTAGCTAGAGGTAAAGCTAAACCAAATGATAACTTTCCATAAAAGAAAAATGTCATGTTATGTTTAATTTTATATCTTAGTAAACCACGAATATAGCCTAGTACATTTAGCCGCGAAATAGTTAAAGTAGCCATGAAGGCTGTCACTCGATTCATAATTCATGCTGCAACCGAAAGTTTTGCGGTAGCCAGAGCACTGCACCCTCTAAAAGTGATGCCATTCTAGCGAATGTCTGTCAAGGCTACAGGAAGAACATGGGCGTCAATAACTTTTTAAAGTTCGTACAATTGCGATGCAAAATTGTTGGGATCGATATCCTAAATAGACGGACAACAATAATTTCAATGGCAAATTTCTTAGAAACCTTGATAAACTTTAAACTGGAAGCTATTGGACTCGAATACTGTGCCGAGGGATTAACACCGTAAATTGCACTCATCTTTATCACAGTGCACGATGCTCCTGAATTATACCGTAACATTTAAACGCTGTGCATTACATTAATATTTGTATTTCTGCTTTGCTCTATTTTCAAAAGTGTACATACACATCAATAGCAATAAATATTTAACACCATTCAGAATATAACAATATAATCTTTAGTCACCCATGAAAATGTCACCTAGATGCCCTACGACTTGTTATCAGGTATTTTTTTTTTGTATATATATATATTATATATATATTACTGCAGCTATGTAGCTTACCTTCATATTTCAGGTACTATATTTGTACCTATATCTCGTTTGACGTTAAGCCGCAATTAAAATAGATAAATTCCGTACTTTGTAAAGAAAATATCGATCCGTATCCTCAATTATGGCAATAATGTCCAATAATTTTCTATTTATTGAGACACCTCACATTGAAGGGATTAATTTACTAGCCGCATATTTGTTATCAAGTGACTGAAAGGTGTACGTATACATCATGATTTCGCACCGGTCTCTAAAATATTTCACCTACATTCAACTCCTGCAGAACATTATGTCTTACGATTGTATGTGTCTACTAGTTTCGCCGTTCCTCTTCACCCACATATAACAACGGAACATGATTATCATAATGCCATACAATACTGTTTAACGTAATCTACAATTAACAGTGCATATTTATGGAACGTTACCTTCCACCGTGTACATGCAATATCTATTTTAGACAAGCGGAGGATCATTCTCAAGATCCATTTCTTCTACAGTAATATACAGCCCTTCTTCTTCGTAAGTGGACTCGTGCTTTGCTAAAACTTTCAGTAGTGGTCGCAGTTTCATCCACCATTGGTATGTTGGAATGCGATGACTACGAATGTTGGAAAATGTTAACGAAAATGTTAAGGGAAAGAAGAAATGTTGAATATCCTTATGTTACTTACTCGAAATCGGTAACTTCGGTGAGCTCTGTAAACGGCGTAAATCTATACTGTCTTCGTACAATTCCGATCATTACTGCGCTATCTGGATCCATTGTTGTCGTTTTATTCTCAATATCGGTGCATTTCTTTAGCTGCTTGCTGAACCATTCGACAGCCTTTGAACCCATTTTCGTACCCAAGTTCCGATCGAAAGGTGTGGGCGATCCACCTTGCTGCATGTGACCTACGCCAAATAATCCAACTTGTTATATACTCGTAACTACGAATACGTGACAAATTCAACGAAATGCTACATCATGTACCAATGATATTCATGCGACAACTGAACAGGCCCTTTCCTTCCTCGCAAAAGAGTCTCTGCATAAAATCTGTATTGTAATTTAAGTTGGCGTTCTCGTTTCTCAAGATAAGACCCCTCTGAACACCTTCGGACATCTTAGCAGCCATTGCGATCACGTCCTGATTCAAATCTTTGATATTAAACTTTTCCTCGAAAATATATGCTGCGTCAGATCCGCCAGCTAATCCAGCGACGGTAGCCAAGTAACCGCAGTAACCACCCATGGTTTCGATAATAAATACACGACGCTTTGTTCCTTGTGCCGACTGACGGATGCGATCACAGATCTAATCAAAAAATAAACGTAAAACATAACGGAATGAGGAAACACCTATTACTGTTAGACGCTCACAGTCATACCTCGGTAATTTCATTTAGAGCGGTGTCACAACCTAAGGAAAACTCGGTCCCTGGAACATTGTTGCTGATGGTTGCCGGAATCATGGCAATTGGAATACGAAATTCCTCGAACTCCTTCCTCGCATTGAAAAATGTAAGTCCCGTTTGATAGCCCTTTTAACGGTGAAACAGCAATATTACTTCGGCACCGATAAGCACAACGTACAGGCATGTCTCCAACAATAAATACCTCGAATCCTCCGATGATAAGCAAGGCCTGAATACCAAATTCCTTAAGTCTCTGAGCAATCTGCGGCAACTGTTCTTCTTTAGGCGGAGCACGTTTGGTTCCCAAATAAGCACCACCTTGTCCCACCCAACCGGCGACGGACGGCCAATCCATTAATTTAAATTTGCCAGCCATGAGACCTAATGTTCCATCGCAGATACCATAGACCTGAAGAACGTGTGCATTGATGACTGGGTCGCAATAAATGTGCGTACACGGTAATTAAGCGGACGATACCTTATCGCCACGGTAGATGCAATTTCTGACGAATGAACGCACCGCTGCGTTCATACCACAAGAAGGCGATCCAATGTGCATTACAGCTAACGTATAATGATCCTGCAAATGAAATTTCATGTTAACAGTGTCAAACGAATTAGTGGTCAATTCATGCAACGTGCACAGAAAAGAAACGCATTCTGCACTTCAACGTAATATTTGAATTTCCGATGTAAAGGCGATGCTTGCGTTTATTTTCGTCCTAACGAAGACACGTGTAACATTTAAAAAAGACTACGAGAGAGAGAGAAGGAACAGAACTAAGTTTAACAAAATTGATTCACTCACTTGCCCACACAAGGTCAATTGCTAATAAAGGAAGAAAAGACGAGTGTTAGCGTGACTATATTACAGAAAAATCAATGTGTAATATTCAGGAAAAAGGATGTACACTTAGTGCTTTGTTAACGGATTTACCTTTGTTAACGCGGGGCCATTACTTTCCTGAAGCAGTATTAAATCACGAATGTAATGAAAAAATATTTCGCCTTCATATATTCTACATTCTACATAACAGAACTAAAAACCTTAGATCGGCTATTATTGTACGTTGTTATGCAAATATTTAGTGAAGCCATTCAATTTGAACTTCGGCCACGGCTAGCCGCAGTATCATTGACAAAAGGTTTTCAATTCATATTAATTATCTATGTGCACACAAGTGTAACCCACCTTCTTATTCGGATCGTGCTCGACGGGGGCTTTCAGGCGAGTCAGCATTTTATATGTTTCCAAATTACGAGCAAAACCTCTGAAAATAGCCATAAAATAAAATATAAATGAGAACTTGAATCGTACAATGCAGATATGGCATCGAGCATAGTTATGAACATATTAACATACTTTCCACGAAGTTGAACAGCAAGATCCCAATTTTTATCGGCCATTGCCTGTGCTACCGCTTTAGTACGACGAACACACTCCATCAGAGGTAATCTAACAGCCTGATTACCATCCAGCGTGACAACGCAAGCTTCAGTTTCCGGTGTTGCTTCCATCAATGCCATTACCGCTTCTGCGCCCATTCGGCAACCCTATCATAAATATCGTTCAATCGATTATATTCTATGTACGTCCGCGTATCATCAGAAAATAATCCATGATTCCATGTAAAATTTCAGAGGGCAACTAACCAGTACTCTGTCAAATGCCGACGGATTACCACCTCTTTGAACATGGCCCAGAACGGTAATTCTGGTATCCTGCTGTAGTTTCTCCACAACAACATTGTGAACTTTTTCAGAGGTAATCGGCTGGCCATTTCTATCCACTGCGCCTTCAGCCACAATAATGATATTTAGTCGCTGTCCAGTGAGCCTTTCCTGGGAAATGTATTTTCATCATTTTAACATCTAAAAGAAAGCACGCAAGTGGAAGGTCGCGCAAACAATTAATAGACATTACCTTGCTGTCGTTACGTACAATGATTAAAACATAAAATGAAGTGAAATGAAATAAACTAAAATGAATTAAAAAGAAAAAATCTTGCTAAATCCTTCAAGTATTACAAAATGAGAAAATTAACGATGGACCGAATTCCAGAGATTAATGTTAATACTCGTCTTTCATAATCACGTCATACACTTAATTAAGAAACGAGCGTAATCGTATATCCGAACAGAGTACCAAATAAAACTGCAAAACACATTATAATAAGCTTACCGCCACGAGCAAGCAGCTCAAATCGAATCTAAAATATACGATACCCCTCTTTTTACTAATCAGATGGAAAAACAAGAGTAAAAAATTAAAATCAGAGCATATTTTCTGGTGGATAGTTTGGGAAAGTTTGTATAACCGATTAAAAAATTAAAAAAAAAAAAATGTGTTGCGAACCTGTAATAGCTTATTGCACAGCTTGTTTGGCCAATCTTGTTCAGGTGGCCACTCTGGGATGAACACAAAATCAGCTTCGGAGCATATGGCTGCCACTAGAGCCAGGTAACTGTAATAGTATGTTATGAAAGCTAGCTAAGAGTATTAGATTACAGGAAACAAGGCAATAACTACGGTAAAGTAAAAAAATCGTGTTCAATTTAAACAGTGATCGGGAAGATAAAGGTAAGGAACAAACTCTATTACTAGTAAATATTTATAAAAAATATGGAACTCCAAAAGCTTCATTTCATTTTCTTTTCTGTGTGGTGAGATATTCGCGACTTCATTGGTCGGAAGCTGGTGTACTCTTTTAGTCCTGGACAGCATAGCTAATCAGGTAAAGGAGCAGACACACTCTTAATAGTAACAATAATGAATCCAATGAAATACAGTTATGTCTGGCTAATAAATTCTATATCACGAGTAAGCACGTTTAATTAAAGACAGTATAATGTCTGATCATGAACGTGCCTGTTGCACAGCATTGCAAAGTTCCTCAACCCAATCACCTGTCGGCGGTACTTCACGTATAAAGCAATAACACGCTTCGGTGGATAAACTTGAAGCTAACGCCAAATACCTGAAAGGCTTTATGTTTTCATTATGTTCACGATAAATTAATTTACCTTATTGAACTTGTTGATTATTTATGTCGATACATTACAAAACTAGTTGAAATGAAGTTTCTTAATCATTCGATTGTACAAGTGAACTGTAAGGAGGAATATGTGCAACATCGACAACATGATTAAGCAATCAAAAATACACAGACAGAAACGGGGAACAACTCGCTGAGCTTGTTAAATGAAGTTAGGGCAAACAACACTGTAGCAACTAATTCTGAGAATTCCTGATCAACGTGCCTGCTCCAATTTTTTACATAATTTATCAGGCCAGTCAACAGGAGGCGGTGACTCCGGACAGAAAACAAAGTCTGCCTCTGCCGCTAAGGCACCCACAATTGCCAAATACCTATCCAACAGTTGGACCAATTTACAAACAATAATACAACAGTAGATATAGTGTAATTTGTGAAATATAATCCAAGCCCTATTTCAACGCTAGAACGTTAAATCCTTTTGAAACGTAATCATGTTCTTCATAATTTGTCTTTAGGCTTTATCAGGTCTTAAACAATCTTATGAATGACTGTTGGACTTACCCACAATGTCGACCCATCACTTCCATAATGAATGTTCTCTGATGAGAATACGCAGTGCTAACAATGGCATCGATGCTTTCGATAATACGATGTAAAGCAGAATCTGTACCAATCGTCATGTCGGTTCCACAGAAATCATTGTCAATAGAACCTACCATACCAGCGATATGCAAATGCCGGTATTTTTCTGCCTGCTCTGCAGTTATCTCCCCTGCAAACAAGCAGTAGCATTAATAAAATAGCGAAATACATATTGATGGTTATTATATAAACATATATTTGCCCGTTCTTTACTTACCACCATCAGCCAATTCTTTCAATAAATCGGGCCATTCTTCTTTAAATAGATTCGCGCCAGTAAGCGAACCATCGCCACCTATCACGACTAAATTCGTTATTCCACGTTGCACCAAATTTTTTGCTGCTTTCCTGCGACCAGCGCGTTCTTTGAATTCCATACATCGCGCGGATCCTATTACTGTGCCACCCTAAAACGGAGATGAATAAAGCTTGTTACATTTCGGGATAAATTTACTCCAAATTAGAAATGCTCCATTAATACTAGAATGCATACTCTATGAATAATACAAGACACAGAGGACCAAGTGGCTTCTACAATATTATTTCCGCCGTCCACCATACCCTGATAGCCCTCTCGAATGAAAAAAACTTTGCATCCCAGGTAAATGCCCATTCTAACAACTGCTCGAACTGCCGCATTCATCCCTGGTAAATAAATTTTTTTATATAGATAATTTAAGCGTAGAAACATAGTATTAAATTAACATAAGTATAATTTACTCCAATTGCTTTGGTTTGCTTTCTTGTTTTATTTTACCTTGAGAATCACCACCACTGGTAAAAACTGCAAGGCCTTTACCTTTGTGGCTACCAGGCTTTATGAATCTTTGTGCTGCTACATCGTCCGCCATTTTTCGAGATGGTTTCCCCTGGTGAATCTGTAACACGACAGCCCTTATTATTCTCGTCTCTGCGTCGCTGATCCATGAATTTTCTTGTATACTTTTATGCAATAATACAATCTGTCTTTACGATACTCTCTAACTTAACAAAGTATATCAATACATTTGCCTCTTTGTGCAGTATTGACTCTCCTGAATATGTATCATATTCGTCTATAGGCACTTCAATACTTCCTGCCTTGGAACTACAAAAGTTCAGTGGTTTACCGTGCGACAAGGGAACAAGCGTGCTTTCAAACATCTACTTAAATATTTCATCGATACATTAAGCATGAAGTATATACTACAAGAAAGGGAACTTTACCGATGAACCTTTTAACTCACAGGTGATGAAATTGTTGACAAATGAGAATTCTCAATATCATGTTTCGCACTATTATCAATAGTACCTTCTGTTTCATTGAAAAGTGCCATACACGTTAAGGAAACACTTGTTCCCAGATTCCTTAAAGAGCATTGTTCTCTGCCGTCTTATAAAAATACTGAATTACTCATCGATAACATCGTTAATCGTACATTATCAACGGAATAAATTTCACGATTCGTGGATTACTTTCTGTTGTGCTTATAGACGGACAAGAATCGTCCTCTGGCTCCAATTTGTCTAAACTTTTGCAAGTGCATATTGTACCATTACGATTCATAGACATGGTTCAAGAGGTGAATAAATACAGAGAATTTATACAGATATTACGAAAACAATTTATTTCACGAGACGTAGCCTTAAATGTTTAAAAAGAAAAACTTTAAGTAACGAAATGTAAACTGTCGACATTGTACAAATGCATTTTGACATAATATGAACATAGGCATGCAACGCGGCGTAACCAACTTTTGCATCTAGCTTTACGGTAATCAATTGAAACTGTCTTTACACGTATAAATCCTACGCGTGTATGTATCTCGTATCCCTGTCTATGGTATCGTATTACATTTGGAGCAAACCATATTGCATTTTCAGCAGAATTGTATAACAGATAATTGGTTCAAGTGAAACAGAAAATAACATGGTGTGACACACGATAGAGAGATCAAACCTGCCAGGAATTGTAAATAGGTCGAATAATTGGAAGTATGTACATACATATATCAGGAGCGTATTCGTAACAGGTATTGCAACATGAAACTTTTTTCATATAGTCCCTCGTATTTCAAAACAAAATAACACTCGTGCAAAGAATCGAAGGAATCTGGCACGGTCTCAAAGTAGTAAGAATCGAAACAACAATGCAATATATACGTGCGGTAGAAATTATTGGAATTAGATTACAGTCGCTGGCAGGAGGAATTCGATCTATACGCGACATGTGTCCAGTTAACGCAACGAAGTAAAAATAGAGGATCGGTTAAACTCTATGCTAAAAGTAATTGAAATCACTTGAAAGAGACGATTGAAAATAATCGCGGCACTCTAATTGTATACAGAAGGTAATGTCACCCTGTCACTGACAATTGATCACCGGGCTGGCTATTCCTTGCTAACAGAATGTACGCGACGAAACGGTTACGTTTATTTGACGACTCACCCAAATAAAATAAGTATTCAAGTGGAATTAACACGCCAGCGGGCACAATTCCCTCCTTACGTAGAAGTCGAGAACGTCAATCAGCGGTGCACTGACTTAATGTCATACACCACTTACAAGTCTTGAACCTGACTAGAACTGAAGGTGACCTTTACGTTCGCTTCTGCACGAAGCGCCTCCCCCACTCGTCCAACCCTTTCGATATTCCCTCCGTCCCCCAAGCCAAGCCGGTAATATCGGATAGCTCCCACTGTGAATACCTCCCTACACTCTTCGCGGAATTAAATTTGGGAAACTGTTGTAGATGGTGTTGGCGATACACTCGTCACGTCACCAATAACGATTACGTAGCTCAATGTAGGAACTCAGTCGTCGTCAATTATTTCAAGATTTCTCGACGACATGTAACAATCGCTTATTATAAAGCAATAAATTATAGAGCTTGTTTTTCACACGTATCCCATTCTGCGCGTCGAAACAAAAAAAGGAATCTCGAGCGGCATTCCTACCAGATGGTTGTTCATATTTATATATAACTATCGTATCTTAGCGTAAGAGATTTCTAATAATAATTTGAGACAAAATGAACCTCGAACGTCATAAATACCAATAGTTCTTTACGCTTCCTGAGCGAACATCGCCTGGCCCTGGTTATTTTTCAATCCAAGCGAGTTCATTCAGAAATATGTATCATTCTTTATATATAGGTTCTGTGGACCCTTTTATGGGGAACTATGAACGGATTTTGCATGCACTGCAATTTATTACGAGAATGCCGAAACGTGCTTGGTAAAGTGATCATTATTCCTATAGATGTGTGGTACTTGTGTCCCTTCCTTAGCGGTATGCGAGAAAATTATATTGACCTCGATGAGTCAGTTTGCGTAAGAGTTGCAAGAAGTTACAGCAAATTACGCGTGGCGTTCACATCGCAATCCTTTTAGTCACAAGAGGAACAAATGCAGATATCAATTTCTTCGAATGTCGCACGGGAGAGTTAAATCTCATACTTTTTATTCACAGATCTATCTGATGAAAATCTGTTTACCAATCCTTGATGAACCAAAACTATGTTTTTCTTTGATCTCGAGTAATAAGGCCAAAGTTTCGACAACACTCCTAAAATATGCTAAATGGGGAGACAAATTAACTGTGTCAAAATCAAACAAAAATACAAAAAATTTATTACCGGAAGTCGCGACAAAAAGACAATTGGTAAAAGCCAACTAAATTGCTGTATTTTTTAGGCGAATATACAAACATACATATTCTTGTATAAACTTTGAGTGTTAACGAGATGTAAGGATACATCGGCGAAATTGTTGAACGGCTATATATGTACTTAATTTCAATTTCGACATAAAGTACCAAACACTGAAACACTGGTTTTTTTCCCTTTTATAAGAAGTTGCTTAACTTTCAATCGGCTGGTAATGTATATGCTCTCTGCTCTGTTAAAAAGTAATTCGTCTCTCCCTAAACTTTCGTACGTCCGAATTCGTCGAAAATAATATTGAATGGTTTCTGTTTCACAGCACGAATTGACGATACCTAGAGCAATTATAACGAAGTTAGGAAGAATAAAAACACAGCAATAATCGTACAAAATATAACGGAGAATTCTTATCGTATAGGAACGTTGTGCTTATGTCTGCATAGTCTTCAGAATTAAATTTGGCAAACTCGTGTTTACAATACTGTCGTAAATATAAGCCCTAATCAAATACTTTACCCAACGAGTTGAAAAAGTAAAGTAACGCCGTTATATCAATGAAGCCTCAGATTTCACGAGAAACTTACACTTCTGTCTGCAAGCTTCAAAACGCTCTTCAATGAACGACATGAATTGTTTCTTTCTACCCCTTGTTAGATCTTGACATTAACCACTCAAAACCTAATGGTACTGCAGAGCACGGTAATCGAGGTTATAGTGGTTTCTGAGACATTTTATCAGAATTTATTATTTCGTGTAAACGTTTATAATAATTATAATTTACAATTACGATGATTGATGGTAAATACAAATAGAACAACGTAAGATAGGGCAAGGAAAATGGGGGAAATTCAGCAGATGAATAGTTGAATGTGATTTGTAATCGCTAGATTCTTCCACAAATAAGGGGGTTGATGGGAGATGGGGTGAAAATAGAGAGGGCGAGAGGTACAGAGAGAGAAACGGAGAAGGAGAGAGGGAGTAGAGAGAGAAATTGACAAATCGAGAATATAATCGTTGGAACGGAGGAAAATATTTCGCCACATGTAATTTTCACACGCGGTGATAACAATTTTGATAAGCGAATCGTCGCAAAGAAAAGGAAGGCAACGAGAGTCAAGTAGGCAAATTATTGAAACGGTACACCAACCCATTACGACCTGCGTGAAATTCTAGTTCCCATCGGCTAGATAAATTACTGACGACTGTCATCGTTAAAAAAGAAAATGAACCAAAAAAAAAAGCAAGTGTAAAAAATGGAAAAATAGATATTCGTTCGATTAGTCGCAAAAAGGAAAAATATCTAAAACGTTTAAAAGAGAAGTAAACCGAATACCTCGATTGCTCGAAATTGACGCTCCATACAGATGATGAGGTACACATATTTTTTAATCATCGACCTAAAGGCGGCGACTTATGAATCTCGAGAAGGGCCAGTGGAAAGGCGAAAGAGGAATCGAATGCGAGTAAATTTGAAAAACGGCTGAATTGTGAAAATGCATGGCTTGCACTCGCCGCACGAGAACGAAACCATGATTAATGCACAATCGTGTTTCCTCAACGAACCATGGTTAATATCTTGTAAAATCTATCCGTCACTCGCACAGTTGGTCGTTGGTTTTCAAAGGACAATCTCGAAAACCTTTACTGCACTCTCTTTTGTCATCTCATTCTTAGTTTTTGGTCTCTCTTGCATCGGTGATTAATACTAATTCCATGATACAATATGAAAGGTATGCGTTTGGCTAATCGTACAGTGTTAAAAAGATGGCATTGCCGGTCACGATTTCAGCGGTCGTCCATTGCAGCAAAATCGTGATCCAATACTACTGCGAAGAATTCCCGATGTAAGAAACACGTAAAAACTAAAAAAGCACGGGATCGACCTTATGAATACATCTCTGAGAAATCGACTCGTTCTACTTCCGTATTATCGACTGTACACTCTTCGTTATGTTTGATGCTATAGAAATATGAACTCATTGCACGATACAATGTAAGAAGGAAATGTCTGCCCATGCAACACACGGTGTCGTATCGATAATCGTTACTTGCTTTTTCATACGATAAACATTTACGTACGTGTATATTGTACGTATGCGTCTGTATGGATAGGGGAACGGCGCGTATAATTACATACACTTAAATGTAGCCAAGCATTCGGGTCGAAGAATACGTTGGTGTTAATTCTACTGACACTGATACAGACTATTTAAGAGCTGATCCAGAGGCAAATAAGCGAATTGGAATAAGAAGCGAGTGGCCTAAAACGATTTCCACAGAAATCGAAAGAAATCCAACCGAATACGTTCAACGTTTAATTGTCTCTAATGCTGGTAAAAATGAATGACTGGTTTCAATATAGAAACGAATGAATTTATTGTAACCGATTAATAAAAAAAAAAAAAGAAGAAAAGTCCGCATTCGTTGTTTAACTGGAATATAAAGAGTACGTGTCGTGAGTCTCAGCCAGCTAATTAAAAAAGAAATCTCGATCGGTGCACAATCCGCCTCTGGACCGAACGCATCCGTTGCATTCGAACACATTAATTTCAATTCATCGTTTTAAATCTCCTCCACCTTTTTCGATAACAATGCGCCCCCGTGTTAGGGTTTCGATCGAGCAGATCTTAGACAATTACACACCGCTGATCTGCTTCGTTTCGAACCGTCACCTCAAAATACCTGGAAGTAAATCTTTCCAAACTTGCGCGTCGATATACACGGTCGGTCAACATTTATATTCTCGTACTATGAATTGAAAAATAGAAAGGAACAAGCGTCAACTTAGAGTAAGTGAACACACGTGAAGTAAGGTTTTTTTTTCACGAAATCGATCGCCATTCAAAGGTGCAAGGTGTATTTGCATACATACACCCCCACACACAACACCACCACCACACAAACATACCTCGGCATATGTAATGCACAAATAACGTGCATACATACACAGAGTACGTATGCACGCGTTGTGCAGGTAAAAGGGAATTTTAAATCGGACACTTCAATTTTCATTCACGACGTACAACCCTTTTTGTTGTCTTCATCAGATAATATTAGATCCAATTCGTTTGAGTACGTTGTATAGTGTGTGTATGTGTATGTATTATATATTTATATTATATATATATATATTATTGTGCATAATATATGTATGTGTTATACCATTGTTACATAAGGTAGGGGAAGAAAGAAAGACGGAAGACAGGAGAGAAAATGGAGAAGAGAAGCGAGACAGCAAGAGAGACACAAAAAGGTGACAATGAGTAGGGGGGAGGAAAGGGATTGGGAAGAGTGTCGGACGCAGGTGAACGAGAGCGAAAAAAGGTGGAAACAGTCCAGGGTAAAAAGAGTCTTAGTACCCTTCGTGTATTGACCAACTATTCGGAAAACTAAGGTTCAAATGTGTATTTCTCTCTCGAATGTTAAACGTGATAGCAATTGTCGATCGAATATGGAATATAGAAATGTTTTCACAAAGGTAATAATTCTTCACTCACCTCTATAACACAGCAACTGTGATGGCTGCTCAAATTCAGAATTTGAAAGAAGTATGCAATTACGAAAGATGGGCAGCATTTTCCGCACATTCTGAATAATGTGAATATAAAACACGCGCGCACACACACACGGCAGAGACAGACACGTACAGAACACACGTGCGCGCAAATAAAAAAAAAAGGGAGGAAAACGAAAAAGGAAAGAACGAACGAAGAAAGGGAGGTAGAGGGAAGGGCAGAAGGAAACTAATACGCACACAAAATGTAAGATTGTGTGCATACGCGCGCACGTGTGTATCGAAATTTTTCTTTTTTTTTAAAGTAGTAAGTAAAGTGCAATACGTAATATGCGTCAAATGTAAAATCAAATCACCATCGATGTTGTTTTGGAACTTAATAACTTAATGTATTTCTTACTCTCCTTTCTCCTCCTGCGTTCTTCCCTTCGTATAATAATATCGTACTTGCTAGACAATGTGAAATTTAATTTAATGACAACTGGATATAATGTAGTTAGATTCATGCGTGCTTTTTTTTTCCTTTGACTTCGTTTCTTCTCGAATCTGTTTTCGTTTAGCGATATTTTAGATGGAAAATAGTGAGCAGATTTTGGAGTAGTGACAGTGTTTCGTGGTTGTTTATAAACGCATCCCGTGCCTCGTCTCAACGGCAATATATCAAATTCATTGTTCTGTGTCTACGTATCATTCAAAGACTAGTTTGTTTCGTGTTCTTCCTCGATCGATTGTTAACGATGGCTCGACGATATCGTTTACCCGTTATATTTATATAGTTGACGATAGCAATTTGCTACAACTTTCCGTAAAATCGCCCCCCCCCCCCCAACGATATTACTTTCTTTGCTCCACGAAAACGTTGTACGACGAGACAAGGTTTGCGGAACACTCTTCCTGTCCTTTTCTCTGTTCGTTCACAATTTACTCCAACCTGTTTCTTCCACACAAATACGAGTCGATACGCTTCTCTCGGGAAACCTTGAGTGTCAGACACCGAGAAATTCTCACAACTCGACCGCTTCCTTTCATTTAAGAGGGCCGTATGGTATTAGCGACGCAATATGCTATGTTAGTTTCGCATAAATTCGTTAATTCTGCTCTTCGCCCTTCCCTGTTTCCTTTCGTGTATCACCGCTCGCATCTCGTCCTCTTCCTTCATTCTTTTACACCCCCCCTACTCCATTCAATCTATCTACCTCTCCCCCTCCTTCTGCCACACTCCGACGTCCCACACTCTCACACCCCCAGCAATGATCGACATTCACAATCAGGGTCCAATGTTCGCCTTTTAAACTTGGACGAAAAGGTAAGTGATGGGTTTTATAACACGGCGACCAGCACGCAGGCGAAATGAATCCTTTGGGAAAAGGATACGGTCGAGCGCAAGATTCTCGCGTTGAAGTTTTCTAACCCGATTGTAACAGCTGTGGCGGTGTTGTCGGCAGCAATGTGCGGTCGCATTGGAACAAAGAGGGCACAATTCTCCTTTTTTTTAAGGAGGAGATATAAGGGACGAAGGATTCGGAAAAGGGTGGAGCTTTCATGAATATTGTGTTAGGAAGGCTGGGTTTCGGAAGGAGGAGGAGGAGAAAGAAATGTGGAGTAAAACAAGATAGGAATAAGTGGACAGGTAGGTAGGTGTATAGAGAAGGGTGTGACAGTGTTTCGGGGGAGCAGAATTGAAAAGACATAGAAAACGAGTGGACAGAAGGAAGTAAAGGAGGTACGAATTCGGTGGAGGACGGACGGACGAAAAGGAGGAAGAAAGGAAACGAGGTGGTACAGGAGGGTAGAAAGGACAGGCGAATGGACAAATCGATCTCGGGTGGATGGATAGGTGAGCACTTCAAGGACGGGGAGCGATAGAGAATAGGATGTTCTTATTAGGTTAGAAAGAACTTAAGCTTAGGAAGGTTAGTTGTTGTCGCCGCCCTCCTGCGCTTCGTCCGCGTCTCCTTGTGTGTCACTGGTCCAGAGAGTGAGGTTGTCACGTAGAAGCTGCATAATTAATGTGGAATCTTTGTAGCTGTCCTCGTTAAGAGTGTCCAACTCTGCGATCGCGTCGTCAAACGCCTGAAATGTTTGCAGAGAAATATATTATAATATCACCGTCACGGCGAGCAGACAATTACTTCATTCTAATTTAACACACACGTTCTTGTACAGCAATCGCGGTCAAGTTAGGTGCATATCTCGTGTTCTTTTGATCACGCGGTTCCACGCGTACGTGCAAAGCGTCAATTAATACTCAACGGAATGAAAAATGTTATTGAACATGTTAGTGCTAATTGCAACGGGCGCGGCATGGTTACCGATACAGTGGAGACTTTCCCAATGGCAAACTTCATACATAAAAACCGCGTCGAATCTCAATTTTCTTAACGGGTTGGCTGGTTAGTATACACTCAAAAGCATCGCATTTACCGTAAGGTACCACGGAATGAGTAGTGTCAATCATAAAAAATTAAAGAGAGAAAAAAAAAAGCATAATTACAAGACAGTAATAATTCTCTGAACACACGTATAACAGAGAAGGAAAAAACTAAGCGTCAAACCGTAGATTACGCCGCTGACCTGTTTAGCAAGGTGACAGGCTCTAGCCGGAGAATTAATAATTTCGTAATAAAAAACAGAGAAGTTGAGAGCAAGACCGAGCCTGATGGGGTGCGTAGGCTGCATTTTTGACTTCGCGATGTCAAACGCTTCTTGGTACGCCTTCTGTGAATCCTCGACTACCGCTGCAATTCAAACCGGGATTCGAAATTACAAGTTTCGTACGTTTTTAAGAATCTTCGTCGTGAAAGGGGTACGCGTGCACACAGTTACGCTTGTATTAGATCAGCGGTACAAGCGCAAATGAGGAAAAAAAAGGAAATGAAAAAGAAAGGATGTACAGGATGTTCAATATGCCCCGCGAGAAACTTTGCACTGATTCTTCGTAATCGCGAGCGAATAAAGAATGAACGAGATCCTAAGAACACGCTAAAGCCGTCGAAGTGAAAGCTCCTGCTAATTTCGAAGGTAAAAATGAAACAAAACTACGGTCTTCGCATCCGCTGAATCACCGTCGTCGTTCTTTTGCAACTCGTCGCGATTGCTGTAAACCTATTTTCCAACGTCACCCTTGTTCTTCGTAAATTGTACCTGCTTGGCCAGCTGACAGGCCTTGTCTGGCGAGTTGAGGATCTCGTAATAAAAAACGGAGAAGTTGAGAGCAAGACCGAGCCTAATGGGATGCGTGGGCTGCATTTTCGACTTTGCTATATCAAACGCTTCTTGGTACGCTTTCTCTGAATCCTCGACAACCGCTGCAATGCAAAGCGGGAAAATCCGAATTACAATTTCTACAAATAGATATAGATAATGAGCGTGTTCTCCCCCACTGTCGCGGTGTGCATATACAAGGACGTGTCGGGGCTCGGGATGGGAAGAAAACAAGAGGAAAATAGAGGAACGAGCACCTATCTCGCGGCATGGTTTATCTTTCACAGGTAATCCGCGTTATTTGTCACGCGGGCACGCGAGATTTTAAGAACACGAGCTTGAAAACAGTTCCATTGTCTCTTTCTTGCCACCATTCTGCGAAGAATGTGCGGTACCATCGCGTATTTGCCTCCACTGCATCACCACCATCCGTTCCTTTTGCACCTTTCGCGATCGCTGTAAGCTGTACTATCGATACTACACGTATCATCAACCCTCGCCATTCCAAATTATACCTGTTTGGCCAGCTGGCAGGCCTTGTCTGGTGAGTTGAGGATCTCGTAATAGAAAACGGAGAAGTTGAGGGCGAGACCTAGCCTGATCGGGTGGGTAGGCTGCATCTTTGACTTGCTGATTTCGAACGCATCCTGGTATGCCTTCTGGCTGTCGTCTACCACGGCTGAATATATTATACGTGCAATATTAGCAGCGACTCTTCATCCATTTCGTTATTCGTTCGTACCGCGAATCGATATTTATACGCGTACACGTCAATGGTGTTCCACGCACGCCTCGACAGTTACGAAAACGCCACGACGATGAATATAAACGTGCACTTAAAAGGAAGGTGCGATCTGAGAATTAACCGAAATCTTTGTCGCGCAGTCGTTCTGTATGCCCTGGAAAACGAGGCGAGGCATGGTGAAAATGAATCGGCGCGGAACAAAGCGACACGTTGGCAAACGCGTTTTTTTTATCCATTATCGATAGGCCTCACTCTCCTCGCCGTGGAGTATAGATACAATATACAAGCGGGCGGCACAAGAGATATTGAGGAACGCGACGAGCAGCTTCGAAAGTTTCCAAATCCATTTAAACGTAACAGACTGCGCCCGTGAATATACAACCAGCGTCGATGGAACATCTGTCGTTACCGCTGCAGCTGTGCCTCCCTCTTTTCTAAAGTACAGCCACAGGGCACGGTCACAGGTACGAGAGTATTGTGCAGCACCTTTCTATATGAAGAAAGGTGCTTCGTCAAGCATCACGTACAAATACGGTTTCCGGCAGCAGGTAAAAATATCTCGGGCAACTTTTCCCGCTGCTTTCGTGGATACCGTGTATTATCTGACAACGGTATCGCAACGACACAGACGAAAGCCTTCGAATATTCTATTCTGTATATATCGAAAAGATATATATAATAGCTCGAAAAGAATGAGATATATATATACGAACGTATGTATATAAAGAAAAGGATCAATCAAGAGACAAAAAATGATTAACCCGTGGTGGAGAAATTGTAGTTGAGACTGTTAGTAATCCATTGGCCTGAAAGATACGTACCGTTTCTGGTTTCTCCGGTGGCGACTTCTGCGAGATACCTGTAGTAGTCGCCCTTCATCTTGAGGTAGAATACTTTACTCTCGGCATTACTAGCCTTGGGGATCAGGTACTTGTCGAGGAGACCCTGCAACGCCAACGGTCCGATTAATTTCGGACTCGGCTCGAAACGTTTAGAAGGGAGAGTGAGGTTTCGATTCAAACGAGCCAACTATTCGGTGCAGATGGAATACGAGCAAAGAGAAATATGTCCCCTTGCCTAATTTCTGTTCTTTCCAACAACAAAAAACGCGGAGAAGTCGGCCCGTTTGAATCGTGCCTTAAGTTCTGTTTCGACGCGTGAGTCTACGAGTCTACGCGCAAAAAAGAAAAAGAATTGACGAGTATTTTCGTTCGTCGATCACCGTATACGTGCAACCGTACGCCCACGCAAGCGCGTGCCACACCATCGAGGAAAGTTAAGCAAGTGTGTCAACGGGCGGCACTCTTTTCCATCTCGGCGTTGTTCCCGAAAACGGCGACGATATTCGAGTGTACCACGGGACGCAGAATCGAGGTGCTGGAATCTCTCCTTCGTCGCTTTGTCACGCTCGTTGCGAGGAGATACAAGAACCCGTAAGACGAGCCCCTTCTAGGTGCGAATAAAATTGTAACCGAGCCCCGGCCGACATTCAACACGGCGAGCGATCCTCGCTTTCCAGCCCTTCGAATACGCACGCGACAGAAGCGAGGGGGCACACACGCAAAGAGGATTCGTTCGTTGTCGTAAGACGATCCGTTGGCCGGCAACGAAAGCCAGCTGGGCCTACTTGCGGTTCGTAAACGCGTTGGAATCTCTCGCCACGATACTATGCGGTCCTAGTAATTTCCGTATCGCCTTTAAAAAAAACACACACACACACACAGGAGAAAAAAAGAAATGAAGATAGAACGAAGGCAGGGTTTTTTTCCTTACCAATACGTCGTAACAAATCTCTCGCAGCTCCTTTTCAACCTTTTCCCGGTACTCCTTGGCCATTTGCTGTTTGCGCTCAGAACCTTCGGTTTTCTGCTCGATGGAGGAGATTACACGCCACGAGCTACGTCTCGCGCCGACGACATTCTTATACGCTACAGACAATAGGTTCCTCTCTTCGTTCGACAACTCGACTCCCGTTTCGGTAACCGCTTTCATCGCGGCTGCCATGTCGTCGTACCTTTCTGCTTGCTCGGCGAGCTTCGCACGCTGTACCAATTCCTCCTTGTCCACGGACATTGTGTCGGCTGGAAAAAAACACACGTTAAGCTTTACCAATTATTTACGTTGGGCTGCGAATAAGATGGGGAAAATATTGGTGGCGGGCGAAGAGTTTGCTGTTAGCGAGGACAGCAGAAAATGATAGAACAGGGTGAATCGGGGCGTTTCAGAAATGTTTGACAAAATGTTGCCGGAAATAATCGATCAGACCGTACGGATGGAAATAATAGGCGATCAAAGCAGGGATGTCAGATTGAACAGAATCATAGATGTATATGCCGAGGATGAACAATGTACACGTGGAGCGCGTTCAATCATCTCATCTGCTTTGAACGTATGCGCTTCTCTCGCGATCGTTCGTCGTGGGCATTCGCCACGGGCAAGAATGAATAATATCGTGTGATATCGGTAGCAATAACAGCATAAACTTCTCCATACGAAAATTGGATCGCAACGGAGGCAACGCAACCGACTTTCCCGGTCGCGTTGCCGTGGAAATTTTACACCCTAGATGCGGTTAACTGCGAATCGATTGAGCACGCTCGGAGGGCGATCAAAGACAAGTTTCTCGGTGGAAATGATCAAACCATGGCGTGCGTACAGTCGGCGCTAGGTGGTGGTGGTTAACAATTTCAAAAGCTTCAGAATGCAACGATCGATCGTGCCTGTGCGGGAACTTTCGTGCGTGTATGTATGCGTGTACTTGTTATTAATTCTTTCAACGAATAGCGTACTGCGCTACTTAACGAGGCAATGCGATCGACGGTGATCCGTGTACGAGTGTACGCAATGGCGAACGATCATCTACCGCAGCGTAGAGCTATTACAAGATGCATGTGAATTAAATGTACGAAAATTGCATTGGAATTACGTGCTGCCATTATTCCTGCAGTCGCAATCGAAGTTTCGTTTCTATACTATTCTAAGGCACGCCGTACTCTTATATTTTCGACGAAATTCGATGCGCTTCTATGGAAACCAGGATTGTTAAATCGAATCGTCACTAGCCCCATTCATCTATTGCGTAAACGAAGGAAGATAAGAAGACGCCACTTACTGGAACGATACGATAGCGACTAAAACGCGCGTGAAGATCGAGACGGTACTTTTAGAATTTCATGACCACTTTGCATGCGCTGGTTTGCAGTGTACCATTGATACGCGAACGGAAGGTCAGGCAGCCAAATTATTTTCCGAAGGAATCCAACCAGAAATATTAAACAGGTACGCGTACTCGACGTCCTATATTTAATCGCGCGCAATCACCTGGCTTTAGGTTAGCAGACACGCGGTGACACCGTTGCCACTTCTACAAACACACGGGGGAAGGGAGGGAGACCCCACATTGCTAGTAAAATATTTCCGGCTCTTTTCCGAGCGAAACGCAAATGCAACGTAACGAAGGAACTATAAGCCCACCTCCAACCGATAATCCGTCTACCTGTGCACGCTCGAATCTTTTCATGCCGACCAACTGACGAAACTATACCGAGAAAAAGGGCGCATGCATACGCGCGATCGCATTTACGACGTTACCGAAATATTCTTGCTGTAGATACAATACGTGCCATGCCGCTTTCCCCTTCGTTATGTCTCTCTCTCTTTCCTGTCTAAACTTGCTACAAGAAATACGGGTTCCATCGCTCCCACTACCGTTTCATCTCTTGCCGAAGCTGACAAATTTTCACATTGAACGAGCTAGAAGTTGCTACAATCGATTCCGTTTAATATCGGAAGAAACATCGCAAACTATGTGGCCAACTCTACAAGGAAAAAAGAACGATCAAAGATTGATAAATATGTCGCAGCAATCGAAAAACCAGACGCCCCTATTGCCCTGATAAAAATACAAACTTTATCGGACGACTCCCGCTTATCTGCGTCTATCTACATCCAGTCACATAACGCTACATGATAAACCACCGGTACACGCATGTATATTGCATACATTTCGACAATCATTTCTAACGTTCACGTGCCATCGCCAAGCTCGAAATCGATAGCTCGTAAACTCACAAATTAAATGTAGCACGGGTGTATTTTCATTGATACACGACGCGAAACACTGTCAACAAGGAGAATTCCATTTAAACACACAAAGGGTTGGTGTCTACGGGAAACGAGGCGCAGCGAACTAAGCTACCATGGTTTGAAGGTCGCACGCGTGAAACGTTTCGAGGGGGAAAAAAATTGCGTACGTTTGTCGTGAATGGTTTGAGGTTATAATCGACGTAGACGCGTAGCTGGCTCGAAGAGGGAGCAGCCAAACGGAGCGCCACGGCGCTACTTTCACGAAGCGAGAGCGAAATTCCTCGTGTCTCTCTCTCTCTCTCTCATCTCCCTCTTTTCTTAGCTAACGCCCCGGCCTCTTAGCGTTCACGACTGTTTCGTGTCGCGATACGGAGAAGAAGTGGAGGACAAAGAAACCTACAACAACGAATCTCTTTGCTGCCTACGGAACACGAATCGGCGCGTCATCGCGGAGGCCACACCAAGTTGTTCCTTCTGCGTCGCAGTATTATACCGCAGAGATCGATAAATGCCGGTTCCCTGTTCACGACTTCTTTAACTAATCAGACGAAAACGCGACGCGAGGACAGAGACTTTTGAGTACATTCTCGAAATTTTCTTGACCGAAGAAACGCGAGACTGAAGACACATTTGATCGCGTTCTAATATGCACAAGGGGAACCCCGCAGCACCGAACTAAAGTACAGCATTGTAAATAAATGAAGAATGGAATAAATGCAAAGGAACCCAAAGCAACGGCAAACGCAACAGACAGACATGTATAACGGGTCACCGTATCAAAGGCGCACAGAAGAAAAGCGTTGCGACGAATCGTCGCATTCTTACCTATAGTTAAAGTCTTTTGTACAATAAATACTTAAATAAATACACGATCGGCGTATACTGTAGTCTTACGCGAAATTAGGAAAGGGGCCGAAAAACTGACTAGATTTTTCAGTACTTCTAATTCTTTTTAGTCCGAGGGGTAAAGAGCGAGAGCGTAATACGCGGAGAAACTACGCCGGGTCTTTTTCCTCACACTCGGTTACGATTAACACACATCCATCAGTGACCACTCCCGTACAACGACTGAGCCGGCAACGCTGTTCGTGGTGGGGACTCGGCGCGCCTCGTGCTGGGATTCGTCCCTGCTCGGCTGCACTCGGCACGAGTCGACTACCCCCGGTATTCGTCGTGTCCGAGCCGAAGTATTGATCGGTTCACCCAGCATGGCAGCCTCGCCGTGGCTGGGTGGGGCAGTGCCGAACGACTGTTGCTGTCCCTGTCCCGGGACGGCAGCCACGGATAGGATAACTACGGGTGCCGTACTGTGCTATATAACATAGACGCTCTGCACCTCTACGCGTAATACGCGCATCGTTTCTCTCCTACCCGAATAAAACCAATCTCTATTTCCTCCCGAGCATGGTCCCTCGATAGAATTTTCCAATCGAAATAGAAGGAATGTCAATCTTTGTCCTATTTACAATAAATCGTTCGTATCTTTTTGCGAGACGTTCTTCGCGATGCGAGAAACTGCGATGCGCATGAAATGCTAATGCAACTACGCGGGGAACATAGTTGAATCGTACACCGTGTTAAAGGTCAGATATCCTTATTAGGATCTACTTCCGCTGAGGGAAACGAACAGAAATGCTTGCACAATTCCGAACTGCGGTTTACATCCGGCAAAAAAGAACGTAGAAACTATGTAGATCAATTGAACGCGTCAAATTGAAACGTCGATGCAGCGCTTAGAACACGTGCCGGTGACACGTGATATTCGACTCGTGTCGGTATATCGTACCATGGAATACAGAACGTGGCCGAGTATAAACCTACGCGTGGACCAAGAATTTTTATCGATTCTTTTTTGGCTCCGAACGATAAGTTTCAAAGTGATTTCGTAACGAAGGGTCAATCTCCCCGCGATCGGCAGCAAAAGAAATTCGAATATGGAACACGGCTGCGCGTTTACGCGGCACGTTTCAACAGTATAAGAATACGGCAATTGCCAAGAAGGCAGCGGAACTTCACGCGGAAGAAGGCGAAAAAACGAGAGGTAGAGCCATAGTATACCAAAAGCAGGTAATTATCTGCAACACAGTGGTCGTATCGAGAAGACGAACACACGACCAAGGAGTCTTTCTTTGGCTGGCAAGGCTAAAATGAAATATTGATCTGTGGAGGCGCGCGCAACCCCTGCAACCGACCCGCCCTTCCTTCCTCGGCATTTTCCATTTCTCGCCATCCCGTCCATCCCGGTCCACCATCCCATCGTCACGTCATTCTCTCAGCCAAATCATGTCGAAGTAACTATCGAACAATTATCATCTCTCTCTTTCTTTAAATTGATCCCCATTTCCTACCTTTAACGTAACGAAAGTTCCAAGATATTTCCATGCCCCGACGATGGTCAGAATTAGGTAGCAACCAACTATGTTCCGTTCTTCGCCGTAATCCCCCCAACTGAATTCCTCGTAGAGGCAATGGCAAACATCGAAGGCCGAGATGCAACATTCTCGTATCGCATAAGGCATTGCAGATAATTTTCGAAAGGAGCAATTTTCCTTCGAAGTCGTCTCGCATGCGTGTTCAGCTATTAAAATACATCTGACACGATGTGCATACGTTGCAATCGATGAAAGTAGCAAATGGTTTGTAACGCGCGTGCTTGGAGTCTCGACACGGTCCTCTCGGTTTTCCTATAGAATTCGCCAGAAAATTCATGGAAAAACAACATAGACCGACGAGGAAACGACGAACAGTGGTTTATGGCACGCAGGTAGTAAAAGGTCTGACCTGGAACCGGGTGCACCTTTTCGAGAATGGACGTATCGTAAAAGTGAATGGCTCGAATGGAAAGAAGAAGAACGAAAAGGAACGCACAGAGCACGTGGCGAAACCGAAAGTCGTGGGAGGGCATTGTCGTCTCATTTTTCAACCTTCGTTTCGAACAAAACCCCCGTTACGCTAACGTCGAATCGTCAAGCGGAGTCGGTGGACTTTCAAGGATACCTCGCTATCGATTCTCAATAGCAAATGCAGCGCGTTGTTTTTATTACCACGCTACAAAATATCTGGCAAATATTTACGAGACACTGAGAAAGCTCGTGCACCTTTTAACCAAGGATAGAGAGCTCTGAGTAAAAGCAAAGAAAAGCAGTCTTTCCAGCCGTTCATGTGACCGATATAAATCAAAAATATATAGCGCAATACATGTCGAGTATCCAAGAGAACTTTGCTAGTGTTTAACAAAGAGCATCTACGAGGAGAAAATGTGCAATGCTACAGGTGGTGCATGCGTAGATGTCGCATGGCCCTATTGCTGGTCTCCTTCGATCCCCGTCATCGTCCAATCAACCCCTACTGAAATACTCACCCTACCTTTCCACCCCTTCGTCTTTACCCAAATCGCTAAGGAAAACACTGGCATCTTCCGCGTCAATACCAATTACCCCCATCTTCTAATATACATATATGTACACGCACACACACTTCTACCACGCGTTTCACCCAATACTTTCATTTATACCTAAGACAAAATATATGCTCAGTATGAATTGACTCAGATACGAACTGTGCCATACGATGCAGCTTGCCCCAGTCTGTATTATTTCCTGAACCGTCGAAGCGCAGAAAGGTAAATCCTAAAGAGCACCGTTCGCAGTGAAATATCGGCCAACGATCAGGGAAAAGAAAAAGAGGAGAAAACGCACGCAAGAGTTATGTACACGTTAACGTTAGCTGGCTCGATCACTCGCTGAATCGTAACGTAGCCACGCACGATGAACTCGCACGCGTTTCTGCGTCAGCCGTCTTGGAATAGCGACTGATGTCAAGCTCGTTGCTTCGGTTCGATACGGTTCGTTCGTGTACAAATACGCACACGTATGGTTCGAAGAAATCGCGGAGTCAAACTAAACGCGGTTCGCTAAGAACTATTAAACTAAGAACGGAAAAACAGTAGGCCGAGAGATGGCGGTTGGTTGCCGGTAGGCACCACAATTCTACAAAGTGGCATCGATAACCGGGCGGGTAACGATTGAGCAAAGGCAATCGATGCTCCTGTTTCGAGACATTATTACATATCTTATTAATCGATAAAATTCAATTTCCGCCTGCGCTTCAACCGTGAGCTTGCACGGCCTATGATGTGCTGACAATAACTCCGTCGTCCCTATTTTTCGAATTTCGATCCAGTCGGTAAAGCGCACTTGCTTTCAGGTCATGCACTTCCTACGTGCAACTAAATATATACTTGTCGACTTAACGTTCAATTATCATTTTCCTTTCTGCTATGAAAAGATATATTGTACAGGGAAGCGTATAAGTGACGACAGGAGAGGAAGAGCTAAGGACTAAAAAAGTAGCGGATGGAGAGGCGGGGTTACTTGAGGTAACGAAGAATAGCGCGAGGGTAGATTGACATAGTTCGTTAAATTACACCTGCTCGAATATAAAATCGAAATGGATACGCTTACTTTATTAGACATTGCGATTCCGCTTAGGACTCGGTATAAACGGTACGAAGGCAGTTAAGTAGCTAATAAGTATGCCGGATAAGATACGTATGAATATATCTCCTTTTTGTTGTTCACTTATTGAAACGAGCAGTTCGAAAAACAAAATTCCGCGAAGCCTACTACGACGAACAGTCTAGTAGCTAAATACGCACTAACGAAAAACTGTTTGCGAAGCACGTCACCGGTATGACACGATGTTAGACACGAATCGACCGATCTAGCGAGGGAGTAAGCGTATATACGCGAATAGCCGGGCAACAAAAAGTCGGAGGAGTGCTCGTCAGTGACGGCCTTGGCGGAAAAAGTACACTCCGCTTCTGTCACCGCTAACAAACGTCGCCATGGCCAGTTCGAGTTGTCCGATGGCCGAGGAAGAGTAGGAGACAAGAACGAAAGAGTTCACGGTCCCCCACTACGAATAAACGCCTACCTTCCGCTAAAATTGCCGATTAACGTAATTCTCGCGACTGACCGCGCAATACGCGCATGCCGGTGAATGATCGTACGTTAAAAGAACGTGAACGAACCTCGCGGGCCGTCTCATTAAAATTTCCTACTTCCCTCACCTTGGAAACAGTATCGTAATTATCAGGTTGTAATTCATGTCACCGGAACAGCAAGAAGTACCTCGCGATACGTTGCAGGAACGCGTGTGAGAAAAAAACCCCACACGTTTTTCGTCATATTTCAGCACCTAAACCGTGAACTTGAAAGAAAAATCAATTTCTCGATAGGATTGTCCCTCGCCTTTCCGTCGTGCATTATGTATGCCGCGATATTAAAGGCTTCCGTAAAAATACAAATCGACGTAACGATTGAATGAGAAGAATAACTTTCATACGCGCAGCTCAGTGAAAAATGGCGAACAGGCGAATGCGAATAGTGCGCATGTCATACCGGTCGATAATGAGCATCTATCTATGTAAAAGGAACTCGTGTATCGACTAAGGCACAAAAACAAAAATCGAATACCACCATCGATCACTTGCATAGATGAACTATTGTGCATATCGGCTAGCATGTGTCGAAGGAATATCGAAAGCCTCGATAATCGCTTCGTTTGTCAAAGGGCGTGTGCTCAAAGCAGCGCGTATGCTGTGCTGAGCGCGTATATCGCTTTAAATGCGATTTCAAGCGTAAGCACGCTGGTACCGCGCGCCAGGGAGTAAGCAAAAACTACTACATACTACTCAATGTATATCCGATTTCTTCGTACTATATAAGGAGGCAAATACGGCAAGAAAAAAATACGTCGGTGTGACAATGTAGACCCGACACTCGGTCCGGCGAATGTCTTTTCGTGAAACGCTTACGCCTGGCGAAGGCAACTTCGAGCACGTTCTAACGTTGCGCGAGGTTAAGATGCATGCAAAAGAGGATTCTCTATATTCCTTCGAAACAAAAGTCTCGTAATTTCGATACGGCTTTTCCAACTAAGATGGCGGCAAACATCTTGCTCGATTAAAGCTGTCGCGTCGCGTGTGTCGCATCACTGCAGGCGGTAAATGACTACCTTCAGATAGTCTCGTACCGTGCCGCAATTCGATGGACTTTGTCAAAATGATAATTCGTTTGATGAACGATCGATTTAACAGCTAGATTACGTGTCACTGCCGTACGAAATAATAACAACCATGGAAATGTATTGAAACGAACGAGTTATAGGTTATTTCGGTCAATTTGCGAAGAGGATGGGTGCATGGGCTGCATGGCTACGGGGTTCACACGACCCGTTAATGACTACGCCGCGTATTAATTTAGACCCATATTTCAAGTAGCATTGCGTTCGACGGCCTTGCGGAAGGCTTTTATTGTCGCATGCGATTACGTTGGAAGAAGGTACTCACCTTTGGAGTGTTATAAACGGCCTAGAAAATCGAGGCTTCGGCGTATTCAACGGATCCCGTCCACTACGATCTCACAGATTGCACTGGCGCAACGAGCGGAAGCCGCCATCTTGAACTGCGTTCACTTGACGTTTTCCGCTCGTTCGAAAAATACTTGTCCATCGTTCCCGCCACATCTCAAGCTCAACCATGCTATCGCTTTAAGCAATTTAATGGAATCCTGAAAATATTTGTTTATGTATAGTTGCCGACTTTAACAAAAGCAATAATAGAAACAATAGTAAGAATAGTATTAATAACAATAATAATAATACTACCATTCTACTACTGCACTACCACACTACATACTTCGTCGCGTGTATATAGCGCCATTTTCTTTCAGTGTGCGTGACATGTGCGTATCATGTCCATAGCACATGTCGAGTGATCATTCGTTCGTCTGTATATTTCCCTTGTAATATCCACAATATTCCTCTAAAAAGATGCCTAAATCGAAGCGAGATAAGAAAAGTAAGGCTTTTACCTTGTAATGGTGTAATTTCTTTATTCGTTTTATCGTTACGGATGTATAAGTTTTAAGCTAACCTTTAAATAAATTTTATGTGATTTGTGATAATCGAAAACAAAATTGTCTGTTGCAGTATCTCTTACAAAAACAAGCAAGAAGGGCCTTGCTTTGAAGCAGCATATCGTGGAAGATGTTAGAGACTGCGTCGAAAAATATGCTAGAATATTTCTCCTCTCTGTACATAACATGCGTAACAATAAACTCAAGAACTTACGGGCAGAATGGACAGACAGTCGGTTTTTCTTTGGGAAAAATAAAGTGATAGCCTTAGCATTTGGCCAATCACCCGAAAACGAAGTTATCGAAGGCCTCCATAAACTATCGGTAGCACTGAAGGGACAATGTGGTCTGCTGTTTACAAACAGAAGTAAGAAGGAAGTATGTAATTCTTTCTTAATATCTTGCAAAATAATCACGAACAGCAGTGTAACTTTTTAATTGTCCCCTAAGGTGTTAAAGTGGATGGAGGAATACGATGAAATTGACTACGCCAGATCTGGCTTTATTGCCCAGGAAACTATTAATTTACCCGAAGGTCCGATGCCAGAATTTTCGCACAGCATAGAGCCCCATTTGAGGCAATTGGGAATGCCAACAGCTTTACAAAAGGGCGTTGTGACGCTTATTAAAGAGTATACTGTATGTAACAAAGGACAAGCTCTGACTCCGGAACAAGCAAGAATTTTGGTAAATATATGCATTCCATACATGTTATTTAACGATGTCGACAAATAACAAATTGATTGTAAATCTCTGCTTTAGAAATTACTGGAAAAGCCAGTTGCATCTTTTAAATTGATACCACTGGGTATGTTTTCCAAGAAGCACGGATACAAGCAACTTGCATCTGTAGATGATGTTAAAGAGAATATGGAAGAAGAAATGGAAACAGAAGAGACGGAAGAAGTTGATAATACATGAAGCTTGAATTTTTACATGATCAAAATATGTAAACCTGACTGTTTATATGATTATTATATGTACATATATTACTACGTATCATGTATAGAATTTTAATTTCTATCCCGTATGCTCTGTTTGAACAACAAACGTGTGGACGTACTCAACACACCTATGTACATTTGGTAAAACAAGATTGATCTAAAGTATTAAAAACTGAACACAGATTTTGATACGAAAATTTCGAATCGTTTCTTCCTAACCATTATCACCCATCGTTAAAATTGATTTTACAAACAATAGTAGTACATTTAATCAAGAAATAAACAAAGAGGTACCTACTAGGAAGAGCATAAAAATATGAGTTATACAGAACGGCATTCATTGTCCTATAATTCATGATACTACCATTTTTTTCGTTGAAATAGTAAAATGCAATAATATACCAAATTAATTAAATCGTACATATGCGGAGTCCGAACTTTTTAAATACGGCAAATAATTTTACCATTACTTTGTTGTTTATTTGTGTTTTTAAAGCTATAAGATACATATCAGTGTTTAGTGGTACAATATTAGATAGCATGGAACACACTACATAGGAAATTAAAAAATATAAATTATGGGGCACCACTGAACATGCGGTATGCTAGATCTTTTGTATTCTATACTTTGTTTAATTATGATGAATATATACGTCCTGTGAGAGTACGACGTAATAATAAGACAAGGAAGTGTAAAAAACGTGGAGCGTTACATCAAGACACTGTATTATATATAAAACACTAAGACAGATATCAGTATATCAGATGAATGATGATATTCTATCAAATCATAAACCTTCCTTATATATAAACATGCTTTATTCTGTAAATACTCGCATCTAAGTAAGCAATATTCATACCGTTTGCAGGTAAAGCATTCGCGATTTTATTGTGATTAAATTATTGCTAAGGAATGCTGGCAACACTTAACACCTTCTATGCATAGTGCACGCGAACTCAAACGCAATATCCACTACCTCACGCGGAATTCTTATTATTACGTAGTATATTTCAAGTACATAGCTACATAGAAACATTCAAAATCACAGTAAAAAAAAAAATCCTGCATACGAAATTATAAATATATTTAATTTTATTTGTACTAAGAATAACCTGCTTAACAGAGGCAATAAAATAATAGCAAAAGATTTAAACGTTTTGTTATTTACAACTACCGTCCCAAAACAATAGGACTAAGAATAATAGCGGTAGGAGTAGTAGTTGCAATAACAACGATAACTTATCAATGATAATGATAATAATAACAATAATAATATACATTGCTTGCATAGTGATAGCATCTTTAGGCTAGAGGCCCCTAAATGGTACAGAAGATTGTACTATCATTTCCTGGTATTGCTTCTTTCATACATTTTTCATTTATGTGTTAATGGTACTGTTCGTGGATGATCGGAATTTGTTACCTTCTCAAAATGAATATGTTTAAAATACAATGATGTACCATCGTGTGATTCACATCTATAGCAATATCGGGGTTCGATTGGTGCCAAGACACCGATAAACATCCTACCATGACTGTTTCAAATAGTACGAGATCTTACACCCTACTCTTAACAGTTAAACGTGTTCAATACGAAACGCATGGTATTCGAAGCAAAAAAATATTTTCAGTTCTATTTTCTTTGGTGGACCATAACTGCACACTTACCAGTTACTGATAACACTAAAAAGAAAAGTGTTAGACGGAACGGTGCCATTCCCTATGTTTACCGACCTATACTATTTTACGCAAAACCATACTGTTAAATAACTCATTTTGAAAGACAGAGGCATAGAGTACACATATATTGTAAACATGATAATTCAGGGACACGTTTACGCGAAAAATATGATTTTCGTACAGAGCCAGAAATAATAGTAACTTGGTGTAGGAAACTAGTGGCGTTCCTCGTTCAACGCGAATTCACCCTTACACACAATTATCCGTCTGACCTTCTTGACAATTTGTTCGAAGTATCACAATATAAAAATTATTATACTCTAAGATATGGCAATCTCACAGCACACTAATACAACAGAGGTCTCGTATAAAAATAAATAATGTTTTCTTTAACGAAAGGTTCGATAAAAAAATATCAGCTAAAATAGTACACATTTAAACAATATTACGATACTTTATATTTTCGTGTGCTAGAAAGGACGAGACTAAGCGACTACTACAGCCAGAGCTCTTGAATGAAATGGAGCGAAGTTGTTTATTGTAAGCATACGCGCGCTGAAGTACGTATACTATTGTGGTTCGCTTTTTTCTGCTAATAATACACGAAATTCTCTAGCACCACGAATGTTTTGTAAACGTATCAATGAATCACTTCATACACGAATGTTTATCATAATATGACAATCACCTACCAGTAAATCGTAAATATTTTGAACTATCGATCGAAAAGATAATATATACCTAGTGGAAAGTTCTACGCGTTATCTTATGCATAGCATATAAGCGATTCGTTTTTGAGCTCTTTCAAAGCGTGTAATAATATAATGAGTCTTCCAGTTTTTTCCCCTTCTTTTTTTCTTTTCTGTTAATAGGCACAATAGACTCGTGCTCTGTGACTGGCGTGATAACTTCGTTTCGTATTATCTTTAAAACCAAGGTAACGCGACAGATAATTAAGGACAACGTTCTTAATGTAGCATCGTGTGAGAAATGGAATGTGTCTGAAATGAATCGCGAAGAGCATGCCATCATGCTGTTCGCAAATCGTTCGTAGCAACAATAATTGATTTTCCATCTACTTAAGCGTGAAGGTGTTTCAATCGACAAACAAAACACGATTGCCGAGAGTGTACGACCACGGCAGAAATCTACTTATAAAATTCTACCAGTCAAGAACACTACGCCCATGTTCGATGATAACGCGTGGACTGTGTAAGGTAACTAATCACATTGATTACCATCGAATTACAAAAGGACTGTAACTGGCTTCAACGCAAGGAAACAGATCTTCCTTTAGGTGATTTGCTTTTGAGCGTTAAGTTCTTCGAGCGGCACTTCCAGTATTGGGTCCCGCCAATACGCGAAGTTACTAAATTCGTCCGCAGCATCCTCCCTCCAGGCTGGGAAAAGATGGTCGACTATAAAGCTCATGTTCGAGTACCTGAAAGAATAACACTAATAAATTCAACGTATCGAGATTCAGATGAGCATCATATACGGTTTCAATCGGGTATCGTGAAGAACACACAGAATCTGGGGTAAACGCCAAAAATGCACAGCTTCTTCACACCGAATGCGATTGTGTTGTCGATCGTGTGAATAAGAAACGGGAGTCTCGCAGATGAATCGAAACTTTGTTGCTACATCGCGAATGATGTGGCATCACGAAATTAGCTTGTACTTTCGATCGAGTCGGAGCGAAAACCGACAGGATCGGAGCTTATTTTATGGGTCGATGGAATTGCTATCGCATAATTGAAATTTTTTCATAAAGAATGTTACGCGTTTAACTTGATATAACAGCACACAGATATTTATCAATGCGATAACAATTCCCCTCGTATTAATAGCTATCGAGTTTTCCTTACCGAAAAAACTCGTATACGAATTACACTGATGCATGTTTATGCTGCATGCTGTATGCTTATTCTGTATAGTTATGAACAAACTATTTGGAATAAATGATAGATATGTTCGAAGTACTTGGTTGAACATTCGTGCAAGAGAAAACAATGAGGAAAGGCACATCGATAACACTTCTAGCAACTCTTGTTTTGTAAAATAGAATTAATGTTTGCGAATGATTTGAATGAAAAGCTATCTTGGAGATATTTCATCACATTTGCGTAACACTGTATACGACAGAGCTATTATGTTAGGTATGCCGATGATGATCAGGCTACATAAGGTGTAAATAACGAAAAAAGCAGTTCCAAAGTAACAAGTGCTTACCCTAAGAATCATAAGAAGACACGTGGGAGTTCCTGCACAACCAAATACCTCAAAGCATACTAATTACGTCAAATCAAAGACACAAATTAAACCCCAATTTTTCTTTTACAAAACGAAAAAAAAAACATTGATGAAAATGGTATGGAAGAAAAGAAACTTGCCATTGGAAAACTTGACTGTGCGTGTAATTGTGCTATGGAAGATACGCGCAATGTATACGCTAAGCTCAAAGTGTGCGTGCTTGTGTGTATGCATTGTTAACCGCATTCAAAGATTTGTTAATAAATATTGAAATATCATCGAGCTTGTAAACAAAAATATAGTATATGGAACAATATTTTAGTTGCGAGGTAGAACATTTGTACATATTTCAGATAAAAAAAACCCGTACCAATGGCACAAATATTTTTTTTTTTTTCGTTATGCAAAGATCATTTCACCGAAATATCGTTAAGTGAATTAATTGAATAAGGCAGCTATGGTTGTGCCGCCATCAGTAGATGTTTCGCACTGGCAGTGGCGGGAACAACTCATTGACGATATCGCACTGACACGCGTAACTGCAATCACAGAAATGTCCGTCCTATGAGTACCTTTCTTTCAATAATCAATGTACCAATCAATGTGCAACTTGTGCACAGTTCTTTGCGTTTACCTTGTAAAATTGGTAAAATTTGACATATCAATTGTCCTTTCTTCTAACGTTAAAATAATGTAATAAAAAAAGAAAGTAAAAAAAGAGAAACAAGAAAAGGGAAAAGAATAATAGATTACTGGTCATATAGTGCATTTCTTATGTTCGTTTGCTTATTTTCTAAAAGCAGTTTATAAGAAGCATGCACAAGACGTCTACAATAATTTGAATGTCTTGACTACCTACGACCGTAGAATCGAATGTAATATACCGAAAATACTATCGTGTGTATGCATGTTTGCAGAAACATCATATCCAGATCATTTTGTAATGAACAAAATTATTGAGCGTCAATGGGCTAGTAAACAGTTCAAAGTAATTGACCAAGCAAACTAAAACGCCTTCGTATCTTTGCTTTGACTACTTAATGATATTGAAGAACTACAAGTCGCTAAAGAGACAAAACAGCTGTACATATATTATATATATACGCGTATAAACATGAATAATTACTTACGATGACTGGAATGTCTTTGTCAATTCATGTTTCAATTCACCTCTGTGATTTATAGTAAATATACGCATTGTCGGAATTCGTACCGCTCGATACGCCCAGACGTCCTAATGAAGAAAGAAAGAAATAGTAGAGTACAAACATTTGATAACGAAGACTCAAGAATCTGAAGCATGGCCACCATAAGATATTAGGAAAGCCACAAGAAAAATGCGAGATAATAAAATCAAATATTCACATTAATTCGGTTTCCATATCCGGCATAGAAAGGTTTGGAACCACTCGGAAATAATGCTTGGATGTCGCTAAGGCAGGATATCTTAAATTCTTCTGGCTTCTTTTCTATGACTTCCCGATGGAATGCTGAAATTAAACTGGTTGGATTCAAAAGCAACGGCCCGTCAGGAAGCGACAAATCTCCTTGTCTGATACTCTTCAAGTACTCCCGCGTAACTTTGGCCTGTCCAATTGCTCTTGCGGAGAGATACAATAACTTGTATCCATTATTTTTAATCTTCGTGAATAATTGAGCGACGCCCGATTGAGCCCAATCTTTGCCAACGATCGGCAAAATGTGGCCCAATACATCGGACTTTGTAATAGTTCCGTCTATATCGGAGATAACAATTTTGTCGTCCCACTTCCACCTGTAAATGTGACATTTACACCGTGTCGTGCCTTGATAGGCTGTAGTCACGCTGAAAACAACTTCGTTGGCTCCGTCCTTCAAATTGAGACTTGCCTGCAATAAAGGAATGAATAAAATTTGATTGCCTATGCCGATATAGGCAGCCTCGTTATAACAATTTACGTACAATTTGTGAAGACGATAATCTCAACGTTTTTCGGTACTTCTCAGCTGATTCATAATACGACCTTCTCTCTTTTGGTATTTTAACACCTTGCAATTCGGTTTGATTGCTGTCCGAATCTTCGCTACCGCTGTATCCCTCACCTTCACCTTCCCGACTTTTCTCCATCTTTGAGGTATCTTGTGTCAGTTGCGGATTACACTCACCTGCTGTTTCGACCACGCTTGTGGACTCTATATTCTCATCAACCTTGGTTTCACTATTCAACGTTTCGCCAACCGTTGCAATTTCTTTCGATTCCATCAACTGTTCCGGCGTTGGTAGGGCAGGCCCATCGACTACAATACATCAAATTGATAATAGATTTCTGATTTGTAAATAGGAAAGAGTAGGAGAATAGAAAGAAGTCTTACTTTGACTGAGTTCTTGAGACTTCTTAGGGGGCTGGGTAGAACGTCTCCATGAAAACCATGAACTGTAACCACTTCGGCTTTCGGGCTTGCCGCTGCTCTCTTGCTTTTTTTCTTCGTGCATCGGCAACGACATACATTGTGCATACAAATTCTCAATTGTATTCTGCGGCAAGTGTCTTTGGAATGCAGCGTACGTCATTACAATGGGACAAGCGGTGGTCCAGTTATAGAATTTTCCGTTAATCTTAACAACTAAATTTGGATTCTCGTACAATTTCGGATCCGTGCAGATATCCTCAAAGTGCAATAAATTCTGACGGAAAGTTTCTTTGCACGGTCCAGTTTCGGAATCTAAACCACCGCACAAGGATAAAGTGATGTTTATGCTATTTTCAAACATAGGGTGATGTTTCGGTTCCTCGAAATCACTATCCAGAGATTTCGGACCACCAATAGCGCCTTCAACGCTATTCGGGCTTTGCGGTAAACTTGGCCCATTACCAGATTCGGTGTCCTCTTCGTCTAAGCCTTTATCATCTAAAAACATGTTCTTCTGCATAACAAATCATCGTGTTTTCATGCACTTAGCTAGGAGCGTTAATATAACTACTGGACTAGCGACCAAGAACAGAAATAATTACAACTGCACTACCTTTAACTGCTGTCGGACCTCTGTGAGAAGATGGAAAATAGAGTGCTGCGACTTCTGGATCTAATTCGTCCGCGTTAAGATCGCTCAGGTAAATTCCCTCGGACTCTGGATTATGTCTGACACGAGAAGTTTTCTTCATAAAGGAGAACATACCGCTGAGCATAGATTTGTGTGCCTCCGCTATTTTCGAATCAAAGGATTTACGCGATATTAAATTAGAAACATATACATAGACATACTTTTTCTCCTTGCGATATAAAATTATTTTTTCTTTAATTTACTGTTCTACTAACTGTTGCTGGGTTGATTAGCAGCGTTTGATGAATGCAACGAATTTCTATGTGGCGTATGCACTGATTCTGGAGGTAAACTGGGCAGCTCGCCCCATCTCCAACTTTGTTGGTGACTTTTGTCTTCGTCTCGTTCCGCGCCTTCTTGCGTTAATTTTTGCATTTCAAACTCTGTATCGGATTGAACAGGTGAACACGGCCTAGAATCCTGATTCCTATTAAATATCGTAACAATAAAAGGGCACAGATATTAATTTTTACATGCGAGTATGCGCACGCGCGTGCACTTTCCTTGACACATACTCGTGTGGCGACCTTACTTTGTAACTTCGGTATCACTGAAGAAATGAAAATCCATTTCCGGACGTTTTTCCGGTACTTCTTGTGTCGTAATTATAGGTTCAGCCGAAGCGTTTTTCTTCTCCAGCTCAGGGATTGGGCACGATTCCTTCAGCATCTTCAAATCATAATACATATTAATGAGCAAACAATAGAAAATTGGAAGTTGAAGATTTATGTAAAAAACCCTTACAGATTCGCTCAGAGATTCGTCCGGGACAGATGTATCGTTTTCGCTCATCTCCGTTTGGCTACTGCTACCATTGCTGGCCTTCCTCTGGGATCCTTTCTTCTTCATAATGCTCCTCCTTTTTCGTTTCCTCTTCGAGGAATTGGTACTGTTCTTGTTCTCCTCAATGCTTTCCTCCTTCAAATTCTTTTTATTTATCGATGCGTTAGATTCGTCGCTCGACTTCTCCTTGCAGCTACTCTGCACGTCTTCCGTGATCGGTCTGAAATCGTTCTTAACTACGCTGATTTTGCGAATTCTGTCGGACGAAGTCACAGCTACGAACGATTTAGGGGTTGACGCCGTTGGACACGTGTCATCGTCGTTAATCCCATCCATATCAAAGATTTCCTCGTCGCCTTTCAAGGGCTCCTGTTTGTCATCTTCTTTTTTCTTCCAATCGCTTAGCAGAGCTTTTTCAAACTTTTGCCTCTGTTCCATGGGCAGCTCTGGGAAATTTTCCTTGAACAAACGTTCTTTTTCTTCTGTTTTCAAAGCAGAATACTGTTCGCAAATTAACTGCTGTTTCTGCAGAGTAGAGATGTTGCTAAAATTCTCCTTAAACATTTCTTCTCTCTCCTCGAGCGTTAAAGAAGCGATCAGAAGCCACTTTGCGCGGTGTTCTGCTGGAAGATCTGAGAACTGGTCTACTAAAAATTGTTCTCTTTGATCCGGAGGTAGAGCAGACATCTGTTCCCACTTCTCCCGCTCGATAGATAAAATGGATTCGACGAGAATTTTGTCCCTCTGCTCGGGGGGAAGGTCGGACAGAATATTGAATCTAGCCAATGGGAAACAATTGTCGTCAGGAATCGGCGAACAAGCCAAATGGGGAGGAATTTCTGTGTCCGTTGGCGATCCGTCGGAGCCAACTTCTTCCACAAAAAATGCCTCTCCCGAGTCTCCCAGCTTCATATGAATTTGTCTGGCCTCTCCATTTATTTCTATGTCCACCTGTTATGGAAAATCATACAGAATAATTTACTTGTCGAATCTAAAATCTAACAGCTCGTGCCGTGCCTCGCGCATCGAAGATAAATATGTCTCCCTATTATACAGAAAATCAAGGCACCGGATAATGCAAATGAAAGAGTAAAAGAGTAAGTTGCAAGTACGTATGTTCAATGCACACGATCTTTCCCCCGCAGGGAACAATTCTAGCGTGCTGTAAACTTAAGAGTACACAGAAATGAATGAAAACTTACTACTTTCTCTCTGGAACGGAGAACGCCGAGCTTTCCAAAACGTACATGGAACGGCGAGCAAGTAAACGAACCGTCCGGTTGTTCGACGACGATGACATCGATAGCGCCGGTGAGCGTCGCCGCGTTGATCTCATTGTAGAAGACGCGAAAGTTACTTATGAACTTGCCAATGTAGTTCATGCTGTACATTGTAAATTAGCACGTATGTCCAAATCACTCACAAATTGAATTATAGAGAGACGGTTGAACCGCGGTGCACCGGTGCGTGCGTATCAAGATACACGGATGAGACGTATCCGCTTAAAGATCTCTCAGGACGAAGGACACAGAGTCCGTATACCGTCGTGTTCGAAGTTTCACTTAACCGCATCTGGACATTCGCTTGACAACGGTGACATTCATAACGAACTATGAAATTTCGTCGGCTCGCGACAGAACGGACTGGTGACAGCGACGGAACTGCGTTCGAAATGAATCTTAACGGCACCGCGATAAAACGCACACTGTTTTGAGACAACGAGGAAGTGTCAAGTATTCGATGCCGGGCCAATACCACACGCGTAGATCTGCTACAGGTTTATAGCGCAGAGCGCGCATGAAAGCTCGCGATTAACCGTACACACGATTGAGACAGATCCACCGAGGGCATTTAACAGAATGGACTGTCACGACTCGGTCGAAACGAGAATCCTTTGTTCTCGCGGATGGCTTGATACGAAATCTGTCCGACTACCAGCAGACGGTGGGTCGAGTTGACGTTAGGATGGATCACGTGCTTCGTCTTGACCAATACGAGTTCCGATATGCCTTGGTCAATAAGGTAGTTGGCCACGTGACTGAAAACACTTTTTACCGCGTCCTTTGAAACTCAGATTCGGCGATCTGTAATGAAACGAATAGATTGATGTTTGTATTACACGCGAGGAAAGTAATTTTATTCTGTGTTGAAAAGCGTACACGAAGCTTCGTAACGATACACTGAAGCGTGTCCTTCTTTTGTCAATCGAAGGCACTAATCGCAAGAGCTTGCAAATATGTATAAATTAATTCTTTTCGAGCAGCGACGCGCAATTCGGCATTCTTCGAGGAAATGCTTTAAACGGGAGGGGAACGGTGTACGAAAGAGAAATCGTACAAGCACACGCGGAATGGAAGGGAAATAATAACGTTACATAACTGTCGCAGTGTTTACTTCGCGGTGGAGAAACTGGTAATGGTATCGACAATGAGCTCTATTCCAATCGTTTACCTGCGTTCACGTAGGAAAAATTACTGGCTGACCCTTTGTTGGGATCTAGTAAAATTCCATTGCACCGGTTGTTCGCGATCGTTGTATGTACTTTGTTCTGGGATCGTCGTATTACTTCCAAGCGAAACGCATTACTGTCAGTAATTCGTCAACAAAATATATATGCGTTACTTCGTATACCATCGACAGCGCAAAGTTGTGTTATCCGTTCGAATACGATTAGGTCACCGTGAACGCGGAACAATCGAACACTGCTGTCGGATTGGCACCCTGACAATGAGTGTCCCGCAACGCACAGAAATAAGGTGGGCGAAGAATTTTCCACGCGTTTCCGTTCGAGAACCAGGAAATTGCTTCCGTCTCGTACTCGAAGCTTCGTTGTTCCGTCGAAATGAAAAATCATCAAACTAAATATACATATCTACTTCGACCCGCGCTATCATTTTCAATGGAATACAAAACGCTTGCGCGTGTAATTTTCCACTTTCGTTGATAATAAGCTATTGCGTAAGTGTCCTCGGTGAATCCCGATTAAATTATAAGGTACATACATTGATTTTAAGAGCCACTGCTAAAGAAAAGAAAGAATTAGTTACTTTGTTCGAACGACTCGTCATTGTTTTATCGCGACGAATCGATACCATAGCAGTCGTGTGACATTGGATTTTTCGTAGAAGACGAGGTGTATAGGACGGAAAGTCTCGACCTTGCATAACCGACTACCGTTTCACAATCAACGATACTGTCCACTGGACAAATTTCAGAGAATTCAATAATCGAATGGGTGTTTTTCCGAAATGGTTTGGAAGTTTTACGCCAAACGGCAAATACCTGCGGAAGAATCGAATTTTTAATTTTGCGTAGTTTTCCACAGGCAATCGAGCCTTCGCGCTTGCTCCGTTTTATTATCGCTTTATTATCGTCACTATTAATAGTGGTACGGTTAATAAGACTTTACACGAGTCCGCCCGAACTTACGAGCCTGCACTTATAGTTTGAAGAAAGGAACGATAATACTTCGACGCGTTTCGTTGAATTCAAAACGCTTCAGGTGTAAAGATAGATTAAAGGAGTGCGTCACTACTCGCGAGTGAACAAGTCGTTGGCCATCGTGCAGAAGGAAAACCAGCTGTTTCCGGAAACAAACATATCACACCGATGCATTGTCGCGTTCAGGGCCGAGAAAAAGCACGAGACCTCTGGTCAAATGTTCGTTCGATTCATAGACAAGTATGTACCTTGGCATTCGGCGGTTTGCCAAAATCGAGAGATGTCGAATCAAGGTGGAACACACACACACCCTTTCAAACCTCGCTCCCTGCAGAGTCCTCGATTAATAATCGTTCTCTTTCTCTCGGCCTCTCTCACTCTCTACCTTTGTACCTGGGGATACATCAGTTTTAAATCCGACTAGGAATTATCGGATCACCTGTACGTGGAGCTTCTGGCAGTTTGGCGGATGCACGCTTACGCAATATTAGCAGCTCGGCGTGTAATTGCGCTTCACTTGGCCGGCAGAAAAGAAGGTATCTCCGCGGGTGTCATAAGCGTGACGTAAAAGCGCCGAGCGAAAGTAATTCGTACACGACGCAAGCTGCGCGCGTGCACGTAAATATATGTATGTATACCTGATCGTTTCGGTTCCCCCTCGATACAGCGAACGAACGACTCTAGCCAAATAGCGCGCTGTACGATTCCGATGCTTCTGTAGCTACACGTATACATAAACTACGTACATGGGCACGCACGTGCACACGCCCTGGCCATTTTTCATTGAAACGAATCGACTGATACGTACGTATGTCGCAATATGTATATCGGCGCGATAAACAGCGATCCTTGACGCGACTATCGACGTACAACTGTTTGCAATTTGTAACTTACAATTTTGCGAGGCACGTCTGCTCTTGTAGAGACGCGCCTGACCCGCCGCGATTCATTCATCTAATGCAAGCGAAATCGCGTTAGGTCGCGTATATATGTACATACTAAGAAATGTAACGTGTCGCGGTGCAATGTCGAGTCATCGTGTCTCTGAATCACTCGAACATTTCCGCGTCAGCAAGGTCGACTTCGAAAGGTCGATTGGGGATTGATTTTTCTTGGCCCGCGGAAACGGTAATCGGATGGAAAATCGCGGACACATTGCGCCGAGACGCTGTAGCGTTTCGAGGAAGCCGGGACGGCCTTGATCTTTGATTGCGCCACCGTCTTGCTGCCAAACGTTGTAGCGGCGACGAAGGTGGGCAAATCAGTTCTACGCGATATCGATTTTGTTCCCCTTCACCTGGTCTGGCGCGGCGATCGTGCACAAAAGCAACAGGAATCGAAACACGGTCAACCACCCTTGCTTAGGCGATTCTGTGACGTCCGACAGCTATGTACAGTTTCTTCGCGCGCATATATCTATACAGTCTTCCATTATCTTCTGTTCAGTCGCGTGTGCACGCAGCGTTCAGATACAAAAGAGAGCATCCTATCGTTCCACTTCCGTTCCCTTATCTGAACACGCATACTCGGTGCACCGCAGCGACGGCAACCGAAGAGGTAAACAGCCTCGAGCAGCGAGCTCCTCTGGAGCTTTCACGATAATCGAAGTGCCTAACTATTCTCACTCACCTATTGTGAAACGGGTTAATCCCCGAAGGATACAGCACGAACACAGACAACGTTCCAATCGTCCGCGTTAACTCGCCGGGCCCTCGCGTCACGAGGATTGTACACTTTCTCGCCGTATACTTTCTCGAGAGAATCCGCTCGAATGCGAAGATGAGGAGCCAAGATCGCGCGAGGAACCACGTGTCATCGATGTTCGTGTTAAACTGAGCCAGGGACCGGAGAATCTCGTGTCCCGATATCACTCGGTTAATATACGCGGCCTCTCTCCCGTCCGCGTATATGCGTGCAAATGCACGAAGCGTGATGTGGCGGGCAAAACTCGAATAAACACGAGAGCAGCGGCGAAACGAGCAAGGGGAAAACACATTGCCCTGGTGTTTTCGTAAGCGGAAAATCATTTCTCATTGGTCGCCGGGGCGAGCATCGGTGGCCGAGCCCCCTTTTTGCCACCATCGTAGAACGATAGTCTTTGGATCGTTGACCCGGAACGTCTCTACGTGTATTATAGCCGGCGGGCGTGTACACATATACATCCGGCTATACATAACTCACGCGAAAAACATTCTTTCGTCAATTCTTTGTCGGCGACCTCTGAATTATCTTCGGAAGTTCACCGTTTCCCGGCAACCCCGGCGCGTATTCGTGATTTACGACCGATCGCACAATGTCGCGCACGGATCGGCCGTGTTTTCCCTGGATGTTGTGACGGGCATGGAACGATACGATGGTAGCGCGTAGAATGAGAAACAACGTCGTGCGGTTGCGTAGCCCGTGAAAACAACGATCGACGATGGGCGATCGTAGGAAAAAATGAGTCACGGCTCGCGTTGTTTGCGCAACATTCTGTTTATCAACTTGCGGTGCCAAATTGGCCCATCGTCGTACATACACGTACGGCGTGTTCGTGAAAAAACACGCTAGTTTTACGATGAAACGGGCACGAGTTTCCTACGCCCACCGATTCGACATCTCTCATTGGATTATCGTGAACACGTCGAAAGGGACCGGATGAAAGACCCTTTTCTTGTTGTCGTTGTCGTTATCGTTATCGAAGTAACATGCTCGCGGCCTTGAAACTGTCGCCACACTTTCGACGTGGCAAATACGCGAGAAACGATTCGATAACCTCATAATATCGTAATAATATTGCATAATATCGTGCCATAGTTTCGGTCCAACGTATGCTTCCCGTTAAATGTCGTAAGTCTTCCGTTTGGCACGTAGCGTGACTCTATGCCACTATGTACCGCGATTGACCATCATTGCCGATACACGCCTCGAACAAACAACTTCTTGCGTAGGCCAATTACATAGTGACGTTTTCGATTTTTTTCTAAAAGAACGATCAAGGGCTCTGTTTCGCAAGGGAACTGTTTCACGAGAAAGTGGTCAAGTTCGTTGCTGGGGGGGCCGTGGGAGGCCGTGAACGTGGTTACAGCAGTCTATTGGTAACGGACCAAGAGGCTAATTCTTAAAATAACAGCGCGCATACACCGACCGAAGATGTTGCTAGAAAATCTCGTTCATGACACTGCGGCGCTTTATTGCACTTTACGCCGCACGTGTATGGGTTAAATGCCAAAAGAAATGGAAACGTGGTACAGGGCAAACATTTGTTTCTCGACTTAACGAGACTCGGCCCGTATATCGCAATGCATACATTAATTCTGTTCCCTTTTTTATTTGAAGCTCAAGCAGCACGCTAATAAAAGGAACATCATTCATTCCTTGGCTGTCCAACTTTTCTTCATACTTCACCGCGATGAGTCGATTACGCAAAGAGGAAAGGAAAGAGCGATAAATAACGTTGGTCGTGCAGCGACGTAAATATGGAAGAGGTACCGCGGGGGCACCACGCGGCGAACGATACACGTCGATAATATCGTCGAGTTGTTTCATTTGTAGAGCACGCACAACCCGCTTCGAATTTACGCTTTTCTTCGAGATACAATACATATGTATATTGCCTCATTACTCTTCTTTTGTCAAGTTCACGCGATAACAATTATCTCTGAACGTGCTACTCGTAGATAAGCACACTAATCGATGCTGAAATACCTCCCATATCGATGGTTCGATCGATGTTGACTTGTGAAAAAACGTACACCCGTTTGGAGCAACCGCGAAAATGGTAAAAATATTGGCTAAAGTGAAATAACCGTATATAGTTACTTGTTGCCGTCGATGCTTGGCAATTGAAGTGCAGCAAGGAGAAGAAAGAAGAGATGAAAGGGAAAGCGACGGTGGTGACTATCGAAGGGAAGATCAATTCCATTTGTTTCCCAATATGTTATCCAATTAATTATACATGTTTTTTTGGGATAACATCTCGCCTTGTTTAACAATGTAATCTGTTAAAAATGAACTTAACAAACAGCCGCTAAAGGTCGAACGATATGTTTACGGGTGTTATCACAGGTGGCTCCTGGGTACCGCTATCCGCTTACCATTGACGATGTGTTATTGCCGAAAGGATACGTATATGTATTAAGTGCGTCGCAATGTTTTGCCTTCCGTTCTGGCATTCTTGCTGGTCTCTCGTCGACGGATACAAAAAGTGATGCGAATCATTTCTATCTTTTTCTTATGGCGCAGTCGCGACTATCTTTTCTTCTCGATAAAATACAAGATACGTGCACACGTAGTGCACACGTCATTGAACAATTCCTCGTATACACGATTATCGCTGCAACTGGTCTAGAAATTACAAGCATTATGGCCAGAGTTGCACAGTAGTCTGTGTTTAAATTGAAAGTCACAGCCATAAGGTACCCACTTCCTCGTAGCCTCGACTCTGAAGCGGAGCTTCCGTTTCATTTATTTCTGTGAAGCTGAAAAAATAATGACATTCTCTTTGCCAGCTATTTTTGAAAAGGATGTACGGTCCGATTGGAAAATTGTTTGGACATATTACACGTGTACTATCTATTGGGATTAGCCTCTCGCGGATCCGTTATCATCCTGGCCCTGTTACAGAGATAAAACATTAATCGTCGATGAGGACATTAAGCCCAAGAGCCTACTGGTCTACGATAGTAACTGCCCAAGCATTTTCCACGATTTAGCGTGGGCACGCAGTAATTTTATACGTTCCGCGAGTTTTCCTGAAACTGTTCTTTCTGTGGCTACACGGATTGGCTTTCGCAAGAGATAACATCGATCTGGGTTAATATCGGCTTCGATTTCAATGTCATCAGTTGCGACTGGCGACCCTGGGAATAAGTAGGATTAATGTAAACCTGAAATCGCATTGCCAATCAAAGAGACTCCCCCCCTGGTCAAGTCGCAAACATAAGTTTGTCATCGTGCATACATATGTACTTTTCATGAAAATTGCCCCGATTAAGAAAATCGAGGAATGTCCAGCTTCTGCAGCAATACTTTCGACGTTCAGGCGATTTCTTTTTGCCCCCGTAGTTTCGATGACATTTCACTCCGGTCGTTCCTGAAGAAAGACAGTCCGTGATTCAGTTGGAAAATATGCAAATGTGCTATCCTATTACGATTTCCATCTGATCGTCGCGCTAACGCTTTATCCATCTCGCACTGTGATTTATCGTGTTTCTAGGCGGTTAAGTAGTTCTTGACGAGGCGATAATGCCGATACAATCGGATAACTGGATAAGATCTGGCCAGATAACGCTTTCAATAAAAATGGCGAAGGACAGAAGAACAATAGTCAGATCGTTGGATATTGCCGGTCCATCTTCATTCACGCACCATGGCAGCTCAAATTCGATTACTCCTTTCTCTGTGCCTTGCCTCGGTTCTGCTTACCGTTGCATTCGCCAACCCTATCACAATCGATGCTACGTAAGTTTTCGTGATCCATGAACCATACACTGCGTCGACTGAACATTTCTTTAGAAAATCTGTTTTCGCGGTACAGGGCAATAGACAGTGTCGCCAATGGACCGGTATCGGTGAATATCAACAGGCTGGTCGACTCAATGTTACCCGACATTCGACATTTCATTCTGAGACGTGGATTAGATCCAATGCCATTGGAAGACATTTCGAAAAATTTGGTAGTTATATGCTGTCGATTCGTAGTGCATACTAATTGAAGGAGTTTTCTAGCTCGACCGCTTATGATTTCTTTTTAATACCCTTTCAAGAAAGGGGTTATATATCAGAAGAGAACTCTCAATCTGACCAACGGCTGGCTGCAGGGATTGTCGACCATAGAACGGGCCCAAGACGTTATTCTGTCATATGATAACAAAGTTATAACGCTGGATGCTGTTCTGGAAGTCGACTTGGCCAGCGTGAGAAATTAAAGGAATTAAAATAAGCATCGGAAATGATGTACCTTTCATCGAAATTAATTCATTAATTGTGTTCATGTCACTGTTTAGGCGAGTTACGAATACCTTTTCAAAGGTGCAGTGATAACGAGGAGAGGAGATGCTCACGGCACTGTGAAAAATATGGAGCTTCGCGTGATCATAACGGTGGACATGAACTATTACAAGATACTTCTATCTAAGCTGGAGATCATTCGATTCGAGTAATTGCCATTGTGTTTGCTTAAATTATACTAAACTCCGTGCGGAACGGTGTATCGATAATTGATTTCATTATCTGCCAAGTAGTATGCTCCTCGTATTGAGGTAAACCTCTCTATTACTCTTGCAGTAAATTGGAGCTGAAGCTGCAAGGAAACGTGCTCGACCCTGTCTTAAACGCTGCACTCAAAAGTATTACCAAGCTGTTCCGTACGAGAATCACAAATGCGGTGGAACAACAAACTTCGATAATGGTACAAAAATTCCTAGACAAAATCAACCAAAGGATTCCGCAGCCAGACATCAAAGAGGATAACAATATTTTCAACTATCTCCCGGCTTCTAACGAGTTGCCTGCAGTTGCAGAAGTAAAGTAAGCGGGAGCGCAGATGTAAAAAGATGTTTGAAGACTTCTGATTTCTGTAATCGATCGTGAAGATAGTACAAAAATAATAAAATTTGTTTACAATTTTTTTGGAGTGTCTTGATAGCCGTCTCGATGTTTATCTGCGGGATTGACTGATTAATTTATGCGAGATCAGCTTGGAATAATGCAAGGTGTCGGGTAGCGCATCCCTCGAGCAATCTCAGAACTTAACGTAGTTGGGCATTAAAATATTTATTGACATTTCAATTGCGAGACAGAGCTGAGGGAAGTTTCACGTTTTACCTTGGGGAATCGAGCAAAAACTCTGCCTGTCCTTCATTATTTATTTAAAAGAAACATTAATACGAATGGACGGGCGCCAGCTAAGATTTCTATTGCACGGATTCAAATTGAATCGAATCGAATTGTATCTAGTCGAATCGAATCGAATCGTACGGAATGGAATCGAATCGAATAGCGGGTATTTTTGAAGGGATAGAGGCGGACAGTCGACGCGAGGCCGAGGCAGGCCGAGTCGAGCCGAGCCGAGCCGAGCCGCGCCGGGAAATACCGAACTGAGAGCGCAGGACGCCTGTTTAGTGGCAAATGCACGCTCCGAACCGAGCAACTGTCAAATAGGCTTTCGGTTTATCATCGATCGAATAACGAGCCAGGCATAAAACGATTATCTGGCAATAAGCATCGCGATCGACAGGTTAACGCGAACAGCATCGACTTGTCAGATAGCCGATCGTGTTCGGTCGGGAGAATGAATATCATGAAGACGAGGGCGATAGGAAGTACGAACGAGATGTAACGCGATAACGAAGAAAACACGTACATATACGACAGATCGCGTTAGCACGAGTAAGGCAGGAGGATAGTACGGTGAATGGGTTAAAATGAGAAAATGGTGCCGGTAAGTTGAATGGATGGAATCGGTGAATACGTGAGTGGCAATGAGACGGAGCAGGGCAGGGCATGGCATTCGAGTGCGAATTCGAGATTAGGTTCGAGTTCGAGACTGAGGTAGGATTGGGGTGGGCCGGAATCGTAGTAGGTAGAACAGGGAATAATTGATAAAAGAAGAGAGAAGAAAAAAGGTGCCGGAGGGAGGTATTCGTTAGATCATCGCGGTACTCGGTTGAGAAATTCTGCCGGACATCTCGAGTAGAAGTCGCAAGCGGCGACGAGCCGTAACGCGAGCGGTGACGAGCGGTGGCGCGCGAAGCGTCGTCGAGAGGGGCCGAGCGGAACCGAGCGGTGCCGAGAGCAAGCTCGAGCGAAACCGAGGCTGAAGCTGAAACCGTCGAGAAAAGCAAAGGAAGGTTCGGACTTGGCTTCGCAGCGGTAACACTGGCTAACGAACGGATAGGCAGCCAAGCGGATCGGCGGCGTATCGCGTGCGAGTACGGCTGAGAACCGAGAACGTGCGCGCGCGTTTAATAATCGACCGCTGTTCTTTGGTCAGCCGGACTCCTCTATCGGAACTGGTTTTTTTGAGACGGCTATCCGTCTTCTCGGCTGGACGCGCGCGTGTAGCAGCCGTGTATGGACGGCGGCACGCGTGCACGAGTCGAGGAGGAAAAAGCCCTGGATTCGTCTCGCCTGCGATCCTCCGCTCGGCTTGGCTTCGCGAGTTCCTCCTCGGCTGGCAGCTCTCGTATCGCCAAGCGTAAAAGGAAGAAGAGGAGACATCAGCAGCGTCGAAACAGTAACGCCGAGGTCGAGGACGACATCGTCGTCGGTGGTAGCGACGGCAGCGGTAGCGGTGGCGGTTGCGGTTTGGGTTCCGTCGGTGGGACGCTCGACGGAATCCACGCGATCAAGCAAGAACAACAACAGCAACAGCCAGGAGGACCAGCGGTTCCCAGCGAGGAAAGGACGAACAGGCAAACGAAAAGTCGGATTCTGCACACCAACGAATCTCAACGAAACGTAACCAGAGGAGGAAGCGGCTCGCGCGCGGCTGCCTCCTCCCTAAACTCCGGCAACACGCTTATCAACCGTCGAGCCGCCAGCAAGCGATCGTCCAGGAGATGCAACGCGAGCACGCGTAGGAACGCGATGACGATGGATCTCCAGAGACTGATCACCGAAGTACACGCCAGACCGGCGATCTGGGACCAGAAGAATGTCAACTATCACAATCGCGACGTCATCCTGAAGATGTGGCGAGAGATCGCGAGGTCTTGCGAGGTCTCCAGTGAGTATACACCTCGCTCCCCCTCTCTTCTTCCCTCTTCACTCTTCTTTCTGCCTCTTCCATTCGCGCCTGCGTCGCTCTCACCCCCTTTCTCTCTCTTTGCTTCTCCCACTTCTATCCCTCCCACTTTTTCTTTCCCTTCTCCAGGCCCGTTTCCATCCGTATCCTCCCGCTCTTCAATCCCACCGCGATGTGCAAAATGCATATGTGCATACATAGGTACATATACGTATACACCTGTGTTCCTATTGTTCTGCGATCAAACGAACTAGCAGCCGATCGAACCTTTCCACTCGAACATAACCGAAATTACGAGTCGGACTCGTTCACCTTTTTCTCTTTTGCTTGTTTCTTTTTTTTCTAATTAAGCTACCCTCCCGGCGATTGCTTCGGCGGTTGTCAGAACGTCGATAGCTAGCGTGAACGTTTGGTTGCGCAAAGTTCCACGCGAGGTCGCGACAGATCGAATTTTGAATAATCGCGGGCTATCGGTCAGACGCGACTTCCACGCGCCACGCAGTAATTCAAAATAAAGATATGCCATTGGAGGATTGCGTCTCGCAACTCGTTTATCGATTCTCGACAAGTCGAGAACTGACCGCCATTACTTCCATCGCGCAACGTTCCCTCGCGCGGCATTCGTAAAAGTAAAAAAACGTTAACGGACAATCTTCGTTTCCAGCGGACGTCGCGAAATCGAAATGGAAGCACTTGCGAGACAATTTCCGCAACGAATTAAAGAAAACTTACCGAGGCAAGTGCGACGGCGGCGCCAACGAGCACGACTCGAAATGGGTTTGGTTCAAGAGCCTGTTCTTCCTGCGAGATCAAATGAACTCCAGGGTGATCGGGTGTACCCTCTCGCAAAATTGCTCGGCACTTCGATCGTCGCCGGATGGCACCCAGATCGAGCCGCAGATAGACATTTTAGAAGGACACGAGGAAGCTCAATTCGACGATCTGGACGGTGACTCTTGTCAATCATTGCTCTCGAACGACGACGGTCTGCATCAGGTTATGCCGCCCCCCAAAATGAACAAGATCGGCAGAAAGAGGGCGCTGCTAGACGCGATGGAGAACGATTATTCCGAAGTCGATCGTAAGAGATTCGAAGCGTTGCAAAAGAGGCTGAGCGTGTCGCAGGAGGAAGAAGACGATACCTATCATTTTCTCATGAGCGTTCGAAACCCTTTGAAGAGTCTGCCGCTCGACAGGCAAATGTTTGTCAGACTGAAGATTCAGGAGCTCGTCTATAACGAGATTAATTCGCAGAATCAGCAGCATCGCGCGTACGATATTTCGCAGGACGTGAAGCCTCTGAGAGCGGGTAACACCGTTGGGCCTGGATTGGGTGACAACAGTTGCGGCGGTGGTGCTGATAGTACTGGGGCCGTGCACGGCCCTGGACCTGGCCCCGGTCGTGGCGTATCCATTGGGCCCGGCGACGCAAACGAAAACGGAAACAGCGGCGGCGTAATTGGAATAACGAGGGGGCAAAACGCGGGTGACACCCCGAATCCTGGTTCGTTGCTACAGAACTGCACGACAGAAGGCTGCAGCGGCGATACCTTCTTCGGTTAATTTAATTTATCTACTATACGAAATGTAAGAAGGCTAATTTTATTAATAGGAAATAAATAACGATATTTTTTCAGTATCTTGTCGTTCGCAACTATTACCGCTGCTCGTCGAGTCGTAAAGTTGCGGTCGTAATTTTGGCAACAGTTCCCCCTCCTAATTTGTTTGCCATCGCGACGAGAAGCATGCGACCCACGTCATACTTTCTTTCTTTTCAAGGTAAATAGAGAAACATATTTTTATCTAATCGATCGACCATCTTCGGGATGGTAGTTCGTTTCTTCTTTTTATTTTTCTTCTTCTTCTTCTATCTATCTGTCTATTATTGTTATTGTTATTGTTATCATTGCTATTACCATTATTACACATTATTACGCATCGTCGTAGATATTTATACGTAGGATTATTTGAGATCCCATTTTCTACGTTTCGCGTGATGCTTCAGCGAGTAGAGTAGTTCCCAGCTCACACGTATATACAATATATCGGATACACAATGGAAAGATCTATTTCCTTCTATGGTATGTGTCTGTCAGGATGCACGTTCAACCCGTGTCGTACCAGCATCGTAGAATGAGCGGTCGTTCTATACGTTACACGTACACATAATAGTATTGTACGTCCCGTACAACGAGATAAAGTCGTCCGAGTCGAGTTTGCACCAGTTTCTCGTGGCTGTTGATCGTCCAGTCAGACGCGTCGCAGTTATTAGATATCGAATAAACGATTCGCAGACGACTCTGTACATATTTCGATTTAATTAAACCAGGTTATTGGATGGAACTCGCGCGCGAGTGAAACGTCCCGTTGCAGCCTCATCCTGCGGAGGAAATGCTCGTGGAGAAGCGAGGAATGGTTTCAGCTACTTCCACTGGGATATCGTTTATCATAATAATAATAATAGTAACAATGACAACTGGCTGAACGGGTAGAATCAGCCTCTCAAGACTGATTGCTTATCTTATAGGATCGACGCTGTTGCCCTTTCTCTGCATATTTCGCCAAGTCCTCCATGGAAATTCACGAAATAACGAGGTAACTTTTCGTCCCGATAGGAAAGCCGCATCGTCTAGACGGGATGCGCTATATTTGCACGGCATATTGCACAGGTTGAATAGCTTACTCGCAAGTCTACCTCGTACTCTGTTCAACGGACCACTCGGTTTTTCCGCACAAAGAGGTTTACGATCTCTTTCTTCCCCTCTCCCCCTCTCTGTTCTCTACTCTATTTCCAGCATCGCGTTCCTCTTTCACCGTGTTTTCGTTCCGCCATTAATTATTCCATACGATCATACGATTACAGCGCGGCGTATGCGCCTCTACTAAAAAACCATTGCTAGCCCAATGCGTCCATCGCGAAGTTTTTCGAGATCGTTTACGTTCGTCTTCCCTCCGCCAGCGTACGTCGTTGAATTAAAAACGCGTTCATATGCTCGGCTAACGAGTCGACAATCGCCGGATACGACCGGCCACGGTTTTTCTCCGTCGCAAAGGAAAATGCAGTCCCCTCCCCCCCTCTCTTTGCCTACGGACGTCTATTCCGTTCCATGCTCGTCCTCGTCTCCTACAATCGAGGGGATTGGCATTCAATATCATCTCCGCACGAGTCGAATACGAATCGGCACGCTTCCATCGGAGTTGCCTGTGACACTCGCTGAACACGTACACCAGCGACTGATTCGCCCGGTATATTAGCCCCGTAGCAGTTCAGAAACGGCTGTCGTCGCTGATGCGTGCAGCTTGCAATCAGCCCCGGACGACCCGGCCAGGCTAGATCAGTCGCGACACGGCTAGACTGTCGAGTCGAACCGAGTCAGCAGAATGTACGCGCGAAAGCGAGTGAATGGAAGGCTGCGAGTGGAACGATGCGGCGGAGACGGGCCCACGACTTCGCCGGACCCCGTCAGTGAAACTTTAACTAGCGTCCGAATCGGTGGTGCACTCCAAGCGACTTGCAATCGCGGACGCGCGACGCGACTGCAATTCCTTGCAGCCGCCGCGGTGTAATTGCCGCGGGAGGCGAGAGTAACGGAGAAGTTTGCACGCGTTTGGATGGGATACGGGACGAATGGGGCACGCCGTGCGATACGCGTCGCAGTTGAACACTTCAGCACGACGTCACACCGCGGGACCGATTTACCAAGCTTGCGGGCTCGGGCGATCCGGCTCGTCGACGGGAACACGATATTTTCGAGGAATCGATAAAGGCGAGCTTGTTGACGACACGAAGTAAGTGATTGCGGATAAATGGAGGAGGACATTGCGATTAGCCAGGGCGCGGAGTCGTCGAACGATTTCGGAGGGTGACAACGTCGAGTCAGCCACTAGGCTTGGTTATGGTTAACCATTAACACTAGGTTTATGGTTTATTTCTAAATTAGGCGAATTCATTTTTTAAAGAAATCGCGCTTTTTTATTGGCTATCGTTAATCTGAGGGAAGTCGGTAGAAATAAGTGTTAACAACACGGTGGTAAAGAAACAATACATTTTTTCTGTATTAGTATTGTACCATGAATTTAATCGACAGTTAATTTTCCAGTGACGTTTTCTTTTGAAACAATTGTGATGTTTCTATGTTTCTTCTACAACGAAATTCACTAAGGATTCTGGAAAAAAGCAGTGCTGGTTTGCATCCAGAATATTTCAATTCGACAATCGAATCAAATTTGTGTATTTTCGGACTTAAATTTTATTGGTGATATGTTTGCGCTTGCGAAACATCCTGATCTCCATTTTCGGATTTAGAGTCAGAACTCAATAAGTGCTAATTATTTTTTATGCAATGAGATAATCTTCTTCAGTCGAGGAGAATGTTTTATTAGAAAACTTTACTTCGTCCTAAGAAAAATGTAGTTGGCGTACATTTACGCCCTTCGTACATATTAATAGACCTGAGGGCGTATACGTTCGCTTTCGTAATCAAAGGGTTAATAATATATCGATCGTCTCGATCTTGCGACGCTACAGAGACTCTTGTATTACGCTGCCTTCTCGATTAATTATTTCCGACACTTTCTCGATACTTTTGGATTGTTTGAATTGAGCGAGACGAATATATATAAATTCCCTCTGGTCGACGGGAAAGTATGCATCGCTGTAAAAGCGACTGGAACGATCGGCTGAGGTAAAGCGACGAGATAATGCAACGCAACTCAACGCTTTTTATGCAGTTGTCCTTCGCGTAAGACAAACGCATGTACCCTTCACGCGAGAAAAGTGCTTAGCGCCAGGTGAGTCCGGCTCTCACCTTCCATAGATATCTCCCTTCGAAAGTGCGCTCGAAACGTTTCGTAGCCGCACAAACGGCACGTTCATACGAAGGTACATATACATACATTTCTTTCGAGCATTCGCACAAAAGGCGTTCTCACTACTTTGATCGAACAATCGTCCTGTCGAATAGCAGCGTGCGATCTACATGCGACGCCGTCTCACAAAAACCTCGTGCAATTTATTGCTTATCGGATATATGATACGCTTGCTCGGCGAGCGTAGTAGGAAATCGCTGGAATCGATCGAAACGATCAGGCTCCAAACCATTGGCTCGCTTCTGCCTTATAAGGCGCGAAGCGCATACTGACGAAACCGGCTGCCACAGACTTATTTCCCATGAAAGTTTCGCAATTTCGGCGTTCCACGGGCATTTGCGGCAATCTCGGGACCCCGAGCATTCTCACAAAACCTTTCAAGGTTTCGCGATAAATTAGACGCGACCGCCGCGTGAACGGTTGCCGGGCGGCAGGGGCAAGAGGTAGGGTATACGTATGTATGTACTTTAGACTAGCGAAACGCAGGTGGCTCCGTACGATCGTGTCAATGAAAAGGAAAGTCGCACTGCGATTCGGCCGCTGGTCCATCGGTAAGGACTCGGGCACATTATGCATGCATACGGTACACGTGTATAGACCTGAACACCGAGTGGTACACGCCGAGACGTGGCGGTGCATAAACTGTCCCACTCGAGCAGCTCGTGAAACGTGTTTTGCGCGGTCACGTTGGCAACGTTAGAGAGGGGTCGCTTTTATTGGATGCGTCGAGAAAGACACGTCGATCCGCGTTTGCGCAAACCTTCGCGAACTGGGGCAAACGCGAAGGGAAACGCCGTTTCGCCCAGAGCCAAGCAAACACCAAAGCTCTCGAGTACCGTGTATCAGACAGAAGGAAACGTTTCTCGTTACGCGAGTACGCGAACGTGGAGACGCCTCGAAGGAATCAACGCGGCGGGAGAAACGTTAACCCGATCGATGCAAAAGAAAGGAGCGAGAGACATTTCGAAAACGTATGTGACTGTTCGACTCGACGGTTAGGTTTGAGCATGAGTAAGGTACGCAGTAATATACACCCGCGCCACGTATGCGATCAGACTGGTTGGCAGACGTTGCGCTTCTGGAAGCACGAGTGATGACTCATCGCGCATAGAAACGCGTCGCATAGCGAGAGCGTGGTCGAAGCATGTTCAAACCTCTGGTTCGAAGCGCGTACGAGTCGACAGCGAAGTGGTTTGAGCAAACGCGTTCCTGCGCTCCCTAAAGGCAAGCATGCACGCGACCAACGTCTGGCGACCGACGATCGCCCCCGTTTGAGAAGCGGCTTGTGGACTCGCGAAGCGTGCTGTGGCCTCTCAGTTGGTTGTCGAGCGTGGTCATACACGCTCCGTCCTTCCTACTCCACACTATACGCGTCGTTCGTTCAATCGTAAGTCGCCAACGTGTCGCTTGGAAAGCGACGCCGCGTCGTTCGATCGTCGCTGCTGCCTCCAACTTCCGATCGTAAACCACAGCCGGGCCGAGGATCGAGCAGCGAGCGAATCGAATTTGCCAAATATCGCGGAACGAAACGAGACGGAGGTGTTCAAACGCGGGCAACATGTCGACGTTCGATTTGGTCGGCTACTCGCACGACTTTCTCACGGAATTTATCCACCTGTACCGAAGCTTCCCCTGCTTGTGGCAGGTCAGGTTCAGGGGATACAAGGATAGACTGCTTCGAAACCGTGCGTACGACGCCCTCGTTGAGAAACTGAGAGAGGTGAATCCGATCGCGGACAGAGAGACCGTGATACGAAAGATCAACACGCTCAGGACGGCGTTTAGAAGGGAGTACAAGAAGGTGCGAAGCTCTCAAAAGATGGTACAAAACCCACGGCAGCGATACAAATCTTCGTTATGGTACTACGATATTTTAAAGTTTGTCGCGGAACAGAACGAGGCGAGCTCGTTGGACGAAGAGGGGGACGTGAAAAACCCTTTGGCCCCGACGGATATCTATCAAGAGGAGATGATGGTACGACCTCGTGCAATTTTCCTCCATTTACCGAGACTGCGCAAACTTTTCTCTCTCTCTCTCTCTTTCTCTCTGTGTTTCTTTCTTCTCCTTCTCGCTCGGCCCCTCGCACCCCATCTCTCATCGCGCATCTACGTTCTGCTTGCTAACCCCCCTCTGCTCTCCCTTCTTTTCCCTGCTTTTCCACCCCTTTCGTTCTCTATTTTTCTTTCGCGAGCGTTTCCACGCTACTATCTTCGAGATGTCGAACTTTAACCAGATCGATTGGACGACGAGTAGATTCAGGCGACCGCCTATCGTTTCGTAACGCGACTGTACGACGGGCTCGTGCGAACGTGCGATTCGCGAACAAATATGTACATCACGGATGCAACGGCCGTGCGTTCGCCTCTCTCTCTCCTTTTCGTTCCTTTTTCGCTCCTGCTCGCACAGCTTCCGTTATGCTTCTCTCTCTAGCCGGCTCGCATTCTCTTCTGGAGCCTCTATCGATCCGAAAACTCGACGAGGGTTGCGGTTCAGGAAATTGCGTATAAATCGGAGAGAAAGTCTGAATCCATTTACCCGTTTGTTCGCACGAGAGCATCTCGCGGAATATCGTTCGCTCCGCGCGTTGCAAACTTCCAAGGTGGACTTGATCGACGAACAAATCACGCGCCACGTGGATCGATCGCTTCTTCCCTGGATAACCCGCTATACGATCGTACCACGAACTACGCCACATAAGAGCCTACCTTTTCTTTCCAGTCCGTGCAAACCGACGTAGACAAGATCGAGCCGCCGTCGCCCGCGCCGTCCCCAGGTGCTAGTTCCGCCCCAACCTTCCAACCAGTCATCCTGGAAACGGAGGGCTCGTACTCCCGAAGAATCTCGTCCTCCGTGTCGATCGATCCCCTCAGAAGAAGGTATCAGCAGGAAAGCTTTCAGGATCGCCAGCCGAAGGAGCAGAGCCGCGAGCTCTCGCCGAGACAGTTCGCCAGCTGCGTGACGGACGACGAATTCGAGACCTTCGGTCGTTACGTCGCCAGCAAATTGCGGAAGTCGGTACCTCGGCAGAGTATCATCGCCGAGAAGATAATAGCGGACATACTTCTGAGAGCCAACCTCGGCACCCTAGAGGAGACTACTTGTCTCACGGAGAAAGTACCGTCGCGTTGCTTCTTGGTCATGGGGGACCGTTGAACGCCGCGTGGCGCTCGCTCGTTTATTCTTTCGTATCTCTGCTCCCGATTCGTTCTTCGGATATGTATTCGACGGCATGCCCGCGATAATTCAGCCACGGTCGTCCCGCTCGTGCCGTCCAGTCATGACTCTGTGTATACGTAGCCTCTGATGCGAATGTGGTGTTGTATATGTACGTATACCTGCCGTTCGTGTGTGCAACGCGGGGAACAACGGAGACAGCAGCACGTCGAGAGCGGAGAAAAATTTGCACCAGGCAAAGGCGGACAGGTCGCATTGCGGGCAAATAAATGCTGGCTGCCGGCCAATCGGAGCGAATTCTTTCTTCTTTCTCGTGTATATACGTGGAAAAATATCGGACGGCGATACGTATTTTCCATACGAGTAGGGCAACTGTTTTTTTTTTTTCCTTTCATTTTCCGAGAGATACGTGTCGCAGCGATGCATGTACAGTCGTGCACTCTTCGACTATTTTTAGCATCGTTATTAATTGCAGGCGCCATTACGAAAGCCGCGTACTCTTCTCGCATATGTATATGTACATGTATATACGTAGGCATGTTCGAAACTTCGTGTCAGCTTTCCTTTTCTCATTTACCTCCCAGGTAGAAGCGCATTCGAACTTGCTCGTTTGAATCAATAAACATATTGTCCGCTCAATCGGTATTGCATCGTGTCTGTTTCGTCCCGCATACGATCGAAGACCATCGAACGGCCTCGTTGAGCCTCGAATTGTTCGCAAAATATTTCGCACAGTATGTTCTGAATATTGGCGAGAAATTTTAGCAACCGACGAGGTGGCCGAGTGGTTAAGGCGTTGGACTGCTAATCCAATGTGCTCTGCACGCGTGGGTTCGAATCCCATCCTCGTCGTTCGATGTATTCCGGATTTTTTTTTGCTATTTTCTTCCCTCTCCAAGAATGTACACGTTACTCGCGTTTGCTAACGCGAATAACGTGTACGAAAGTGACGCTCGAACGGAGAAGAAACAGGGAAAAGTACCAGTGCGAGTAAAAAGAACTTGAAAATGATAATAGCTTGTTGTCTCTCGTCCGTTGCACAGTGGATTGCAATTATTGTGGACATTGACAAATGAATTCTATGAAGTACGAAAGAGCCTTATCTATAGCCCGATTATTGGTGTACGAGGGGGAGGGAATTTGCATCGTTTAGATATCCTATCAAGTACGCACGTCATTGTGATAAATATTATACATTAGCCTAATTAAATACCGGGCACGTCAGGACATTGCTGGGTAGACAAAATTGATAATCAAATGTAAAAAAGTAATTACTCCCCGGCGGGGAATCGAACCCCGGTCCCCGCGTGACACCGGGGATACTGACCACTTTTTTTTATTTTTTTTTGTAACATACGTTTTATTGTGCCAACAACAGAATAAATAAGGCAGTTGTAAGAATATACGAGGTACAGGAACGGCCGAGACGGGCCATGTGCATTTTGAAGATGCACGCTGTCTTTGTCTAGCGTAGCTTTCATTTGGGGCGGACCCTAAAATGGTTAAAAAGGGCCATGGTGACGTAGGCGTCCTCACGACCGACGCTTTTGCCACGGGAAGGCATTCTTGTATAGACTCCGGTCGAGAGAGCACAGTTTTAATAAACAGAACACCTTTTAACATATATACGCGCCTACAGAATCATTGAAATAAGTAATACCTAATCGAGATAGAGAGAGAGAAGACTACTACCCTCTCATTCGATTATGTTACACAATATGTACAAAAGGAACAATAAACCAAAACGCATAAAAAGATAACAAACGACAGGTGTGTTAATGTTGAGATCGATGGCTCTAGCACAGAGCACTCGCGGTCTTATCGCTAAATATAAACTACCGCGCTTATCGCTAAGTGTGAAATAAGATTACGAGTTACCTTCTGCTTATGAATGGGTTTGCATATGTATAGAAAGGCACGAAAACTATATAATATACGTACTTGGCGTTAAGTGGTAAAATGAGAGCGGTGACGGAGTGGGGATACGGAGTGAATGGGCAAAAGAATATTGCGGATGAGGGGAAAATAAAAATAATGCCTCCCCGGCGGGGAATCGAACCCCGGTCTCCCGCGTGACAGGCGGGGATACTGACCACTATACTACCGAGGATTGGATGATTGTTTATATTTTATTATTTCTACAAAAATAATATACTTATTTTGTTACTTTGTTTTATATAATATTGCAATTACGATAGCCACCAGTACTTTTTTATACCCCTGCGAAGGGATACTGACCACTACACTACCGAGGAGGCGCTGTTAAATAATTTTTATTAGTTCGCAGCACGATTCGTACATTTGAAATGCTTATTATTAATTTTTATCGATCTACCATGACGAAGAGTGGGCTAAAAATGTTCAACTTCTCTTTTTATATTTTCGAGACTCTGCATACGCAAGGGACAATGGGTTTCAAGGGTCCTCGAATACAGGTATATAGCCTGCCGCTGTTTTCCTCGAGGGACGATTTATGGTGGGCAATTGTCTTGCAGGTAATCGTTAAGAAGACATAAACCAGACACCCGTTGATGGCTGGTGACCGAAGGTCGCACAACCATCTGGTGTCATACGTCGTTAGGGAAAGTTTGGGAAAATTAAGGGGCGGCACGCAACCCGACGCACAGCATTGCTTTGCTAGTTCGCTAAGTGCGGGCGCGGAGTGGGGACTTCAAGGGTGTCTTCTGGTGAAAGGGCCATTTTTAGCCACAAGTACACAAACCTGTACAACTTGCACTTCGGTGTCGAAGTGGAAGCATCGTTTTCAAAAAAAAGGCAACTCTCACTAAATTGATTTCTGGCGCAGTTCGAATTTATTGTCCGCGCTAGTGTAACTTCAAAGACAAGGGAGGCTCGCGTGACTGGCGTAATTGAGGAGGATCGGGCAACGAGGATATATAACGAGGCATTAAGGACGAAGGAACTATAGGTGAGAATAGCCAAGTATAGATACGGTGTCAGAGGGTCGAAGGTAGATTAGAGCGTGGAAAGGTGCGACAGGAAATGAAAGTGGGATGGTTGGAAATGTTGCGAAGGTGGGAGGGCGGGATGTAGCAGTATATATTTACTACTATACACACAAGTAGGATCGATCTCCGAGAACCTACCCCAATCGACTGATCCAGGCGAAGGGCGCGATACGACTAAACGTCTGTGGTGGACTGCGATATTTATTAAGCTACGCTTGAATGGACGCAACCGATACAAACGAAAAGTCAGATACTAAAATTCGATTACAGATTGCAATTTTTTCATTGCCTATATATTTTGCGATTGGTGACAGTAGTTGATTAATTCGATTAATCGGGTGGCCATGGTAGAGTTTTGGTAGGGCGCTGCGATTTGCAACCTTCCACTGCAATTATTGGTTAGCTCGTATAACAGAATCAACTGGTACACATGGGAACGTCGACGTGTTTACCTCCCTAGTTTCCTCTTCGGATTCCACGATATCCGGATCTCTAAAACATAACAGCCCGGCTAGCTCAGTCGGTAGAGCATGAGACTCTTAATCTCAGGGTCGTGGGTTCGAGCCCCACGTTGGGCGATTATTATTTTTCCTCCCAGTTTCTTCGAATAACCTCGAATCTTTCATTTAATCACGGAATTATTTTTACAATTACGCACAATCTTTTGTTCCTCTCGCTTTTTTCACCCAGGTAACGGTGTTGTCCGTGTAATGCAAGTCGAGAAATCGAAAGAAAATGAAAGCTATGAACGAAACCGATAAGGAAAACGCGTGCACGCAACGACAGACGTCGCAACTAATTACAATACGCGACACGGACAGAATAGAATAGAATAGAATATATTACAAGGGAATCCCTTCAACAGATGCCAGACCCTTGACAGAGCAAAAGAAACACTCGCCCCCGGGTGGGCTCGAACCACCAACCTTTCGGTTAACAGCCGAACGCGCTAGCCAATTGCGCCACGGAGGCGGTATGCTCCAGTATTTTTACATATGTGCGTCGTGTTATCAAATTTGGCGAAACAGCAACGAAACAGTCGCACGCGACCGCGACAACGATCGACGAAAAATTCCAGCCGAGATTTTCAGCAGAACTATTTAACAGAGTTTATCGCACGCCCTCATAGCTCGGGTACAGTTCAGTCGGCCAACCTCGTACGGGCACCCCACGCGACTTGTTAACCCTTCCACATACGCGCAGCAGTCGGCCCGACAAACAGGCACGAGGGATCTTTACGACAAATTGCACCCGGCGAGGCGATGCTCGTTTCAAAGCGAATCGGTGCGACTCGGCTGGCTGGTGAGGCAGAAAAGCGCGTGCACGTGCCGAACGAGCGAAATCAGCCAGGCTGAAAACAAGAAAGACACGCGCCTCTGTTCGCGCAGGAAAAGAGCATTCGGTGGCTGGGCGCGTTTCACGACGAGAACCGCGAAACGGTTCAAGGGTGGCTGCGAAGCGAACGAGGGGTGTTCGCAAACGGTTCGTTGAGAAACCTCGTTGCCCTCTCGCGATTTCTTTCTCGTTTCGACGGCGGGCCGTGTCGCGAAAGATCAAACCGAAATCGCGGGAAGAAATTTCGAGGAGGGTCGATCGCGTGGACCGCGAGATGGCACTCTGGACGATAGAGTTGTTGCCGGGGGTCTTTCGGCGGTTGGGGACAGTTGGACGATAGTTTCCACGCTACTTGGGGCACGGCGGAGAGCCACTCGATCGAGCACGACGATACGCACACGCGAGAACGCTTGGAACGTATTAATACGCCCGCGTTAACGAGCCATGAAACGAAGCGTCGCTCTGCCTCGGTGGAAGCGTACCTGCGTGCTTGTGCCTGTACGCTGTGCTCGCCGGTCGGCTTTCGCTGCTTCTCGCGACTCGCGCGAACCGGTCTTCGAATCGACAAGAAAGAGGAGCCGGGCGGAGTAAGGCACGTTGGAACAGAGGATATATGTATAGCAGTGGTCGACTGGCAGTTAAATTGCATTTTAGTGAAAACTTCTTTCGCGACCGTATCACCATTCATTCAGGGTACAACGGAGAACCGACGGTTCTGTTCGTTTAATAAAAATGAGTAACTAAAACGATTAGTTTTACTTTGAATTTTACAATTTTGCCTTCAGAAGGCTGTATCTCAGCAGAGAATTATCTTAGGTGCAGACAATTTTTTGAAGCTTTGAAGGGTTTCAAGCACATAGGACATTTTTTTTTTAAATAAGAAAGTTGAAAAATTAATTTTGCCCACGGAAAGCGGGTTTCCAGATCACTGTGCAGTGGGTTGGATTGGTGACATTTTAGTATAACTCTTGAACCATAAGAGATATCGGAATGAAATTTGCACTAAACTTCGTTAAAAAATTAGTCTAATCTACTGATGATTATTGTAATATATATTTGTTTTTATTTTTGAATTAATTGTTTCAATATTGGGTTATAATAACAATTTATTAAACTGGACTGAATTTGTCATTAAGATAGCAAAGTTCATTGATTAGATATCGATATGAGAAAGTTCGATTTTGGCCAAAATGTCACCAAATTTTCCGATCCAGCACACTGTGCGCCGCGAGGACTGGCGACGATGGAATACAGTCGAATCTAATAGGAAGGGTCGATATTTATCCTGGCAGTGGGCCAGTCTCGAGACGGTGCCAACTCGGATACGGATGACATCCCGTCGTTGCTGAGACACCCTCGCGATTGCAATGTATTATTCATTTTCCTTCATTCTCGCCTAGCGTCCGAACACCGAAAGAAACCGGCACCCGTCTCGGATATGCTTGCATCGCAAAATCGATCTAAACGGCGCGGCGTTTAGGCGAACCAGCCGCGGCGCTCGTTCGACCGAGCAATCGATACGTGTGCATTTCGTCGCTGCAAACCCCGATAGATATTCGTTCGGGTACACAGAAGCGCGCCAAAGCTATCGATACTTTTGGACATTTCGCTCGTTTCCTCGTGAACCTCCGCGAACAAAGGAAGGCGCCGCTGAAAAGGGGGCCAGAGACGATTATCGGTGTCCTGAGCATCGATGCGACTCGACGCCTTCGAGTTAAACGGTTCCCTTCTCCTTGTTCCCCCTTCCAGGAGGCCAGACAGGAGCGACGCGACGCGACGCGACGCCTGCAATTAGATCGCCGCTGGACGCACCGTCTTATCGCAAGCGGCGCTGCGAGAAACGAAAACGCGTGGCGAAATCGAGAAAGCGTTTTGGCCTTTTTTACGCCCCCGGCTCGACGAATAGGAAGGAAGTTCCTCGACGTCCCCTCGATTGGATCCGTCTACCCTGCGTTTCCGAAGGGTGCTCCCGTTGAGCCGGCCCCGCAGGGGTGTATCGGCTCGTTCTTTCGGACGCGACGATCGGTTGGTAATGGCAAAGCTCTCGCGTCTTCTCCGCGATCATTTTCGACGAGACAGAAGGACAATTACGTACAATGGGGTATCCTGCAACGAGCCAATTACTGTACGCCTGTACAGTCGAACCGCTGCGCCTCGAAAATCTCTGTGATAACAGAGACCGCGTGCAAATATACGTACTGTAAGTTTCGTCCACTGCATTTGTATTTCATATATTGCACACATGCGTGAATCTGTAAAAAGTTGATTAGAAAGAGGGCAAGGTGTTCGTTGCAGCATTCGTTCCTTATAGAACGCCCCAGTGTATCTCTATTCAACGTCCATTCAACCTCGTTCGTTTTCGCAATCCGCCGAGAAGTAGCTCTACTGCTAGCAGCGGCGAATTTTCTCATGGCGCGGTGCTCCTGCGAAGATTGTTCGCGTAATAATTCACGCGAGCCGATGACCGTATCGGCCGTCGAACTCGTTCCATTCGATACTCGATCGACGTTCGACAACGGCGCCCGCGATACGCCGCGCCTGTATCCTTCGGCCGAGAGCGATAAGAGAGATCCGGCGTTTCGAGTGACAGACTGGACGTACGTGTGCGCGTCGTTCGTGTCGTTCGATATGCTCCTTCGACCTTCTATGGAGAATATGTAGCACGGCCAAGAGGGACGAGCACCCCGTTCGAAGTACGGCCCTGCGACGTGCCCGCCCAGTAAGGGGTGCGTCGCAGTTGGCGGCGCTCAGTCTCGTCGGGACGATCGTGGAGGAAGGAGCTTTCGTACGCGCCGTGCTCGAGTGTCGCGTGCCTATCCCGCATCCGTGATTCCGTGTCCCTCGCGCCTTACCATCTGCAACCCGTTCGTCCCGCGAGACGGACCCTCCATACGCGTGACGTCGCGAATTGCAGCATCGACACACGCGACCCGAATACTCGAGATTCTCCAGTTTCGTGCACACATTGGCGGCGTGGAAGCGGACAGTAACCTATGGGGGATGACGTTCGATGGACAGCAGCAAGGTAAAGAACGTTTCGGCCAGCTTCTCGTATCTCCATCGTTGGAGGATATCCGCGTCTCGTTCCGTCAGATTTCGCCGCACAGTTGCCATGGTTCGAGGTGCATGCCTATGCATACATGTAGGTGCGCTTGGCGAGTGAAGTGGGGCGATCGCACTCTCCCGAAAAAGTGGTCGCGAATCGTCACGCGCTTCGGACGTGTTACGAGCTATTTAAACCGGCGACGGAAGAAAAACTGGCTCGCGGCACGGTCCGGTCCATTAGACACCGTGCGAATCCCCAATGAAGCTCGAAGCAAGGATAGAAGGCGAAAATAGATCTCGTCGCGCTCCATATACCTTTGGAGTCTCATCTTCGGACACGGCGTTCCCACCTATGATCGCTGTCCAAACCTGTCCAGTCCCGCTGGGTAGGTGCACGGATTGCTTTTCAGTCGGGCACTCGCGAGCACATTTGTGCATCGAATTCCTGCTGCCGCGCAATAAAATGGAACGTCAAAACAGAGATAGAGGAAGAGAAAGAGTTATCGCGTTATCGCGAGTAAAACGAAGCGCTGGACGATTAACGCTACCGAGAATCCTGTGGACGGAGAGGACCATTCTCCAAGAAATCGGTCGGCCACGCGAACGACACCGCCAAGCCGGGATATATTACACGATTCGACGATGGAAGAAAGAGCCCCGCTCTTTTGTCAACAAAAACCCGACTCCCTTTCAACCGGCAATAGGCACTCTCGGCAACTTTTGTTCCTCGTTTCATTCGTTTCCTACCGCGTCGTTTTCTATTCCGTCCGAATAGCGACGGGAGAATCGCATCGCGACCAATAGCGACGGACGGACGGATGGATGGGCGAATTGGATTATGTATTTCGGGCGGCGTGGATGCGCGTGGAGGGTAGGTGGTTCGAATTAGCTGTTCCGAGGGAGGGTGCGCCAACAACTGGAGCAAAGGGGACGCCTTTTGCCATTTCCCTCGGCTCGCATCCCGATTAATGTTTCATTTAAATTCACCAGTCGCGCGAAACCTATTTAGGACGGTGCCGAGTTCTCTCTGTCTCGATCGATTCGGGTCTCGCCGGCCAACGTCGCTGTTGACGCCATTCAACGATCGATCGTTCTTCGACAAACGATCGCGACGATCCAAAAACGAATCGTCTCTCTCGGCAACTCTCGGTTCGTCGACTTCCGAACGAATAGCCGATCTGGCCAGTCGCCAGTCGGGTCTCCCAACAATTTCGCGCACCTTTGACCTCGCGCCTGCTATCTCGCGACGCGTTGAACAATGCCGCGACGTGGGAGGCGATCGTCACGGTTGACAGAGGCAAATTCGCCCTCGCTGTAACGACGGCGATCGAGTTCCCAAGTTCGCGGTCAATTCGTGTCAAGGCCGACGCGTTCGAACCACCCTCACCTTTACGTCGGATGGCTCTGCCACTAGGATTCGTTGGTCGCGGTATGGTCGTTGCATTTGAAAAACAGTCGACGGGCTGTCGGAAAAAATGGAAAAATGGAGAAACGACCGTGAATCACCTCCTAACGGGGTCAATTAATTAAGGCCCCTGCGACTCTGGCCGCGTAGCCGTGAAATTACATAATCTTGGCCATCGTCCAACGCGAATCGAACGGCGCCGGTACACGCCTGACTCTCGTTAACCCGAACCCTTCGGGTCGGGGCCACATGGTCGATCGCGCGACGGATATTTCTCACCCCCTCGGGAGGACGATCGTGACGAAGGTAACGAACGACCTGCGACGCGAGCTGGAAATACCTGTCGCGGAAATAACGGGCGATAAATCGGTCGCAGTTCGAACGGTGAAATCGAGCAAACCGAGCAAATCTCCCAAGAATTTAACGGGGCGGCGATTCCGTCGGGGACGTCGCGTTCAGGGATCGCGCGATCCAGGGTAATCGATAGACGCGTCATCGATCGGACCACCCCATAGATCCCAGGGTTGCCTGGGTCGAGAGCTCGGAGGGTTGCTATGACGACCATCGTTGCCCCGTCGCTGTAGGCCAGCCAGCTCGATCGAACCCCGTCTACAACTAGCTCTCGCTGCAGCTCGCTTGCCTGTATGCGATTCTTCCTGGCCCACCGTTTCCGTTCGCGTTTCCGCTTCCGCTACCAACCGCGGTTGCCCTGCCCTCCGCTTCCGCTTCGGGCCTCTCAGAGATACAGACGGCGAGAGGTTCGAGGCGTCGCGACGCTTCTCCTCGATCGTGTAAACGTTCCCTCGAACCAAGACGATCGATATTATCTTTATCGTTTAACGCGAGCCTGCGCCGCGCCGGCGTGGCGTCTCAATGAAATTAATCGCATCCTCGTTAACCGTCCGTCGATTGCCCTCTGCACTTTGCATTCTCGCCTCTGTCGCCCCTCGCCCCCGCGGCTCGTCGCGGCAAGAAAGGGTTAAGGACCGACGCGGCCGCGCTTCTATCGTTTCGCAACGCTGCACCGCGTTGGTTTAGTCGCTCCCGTTGTTCCTAGAGTCTCCTTCGTCTTCGTCGATTCGATAAGGCCGGACGAGTCCCGCGGTCGTCTTCTTTGGTTTGTTTGGACGATACCGACGCCGCGGGCGAACGGTCCTGAATTCACGGCGAACTGGGTCGAGGGTCGAGGGTCGCGATCGTAGATTCCCCGTTGCAACGAAACGGCGAGAGTTTGGCGCGAACCCGCTTCCAGCCTTTGCTGTTCTTTGTCGCCTGTAGAAGCGTTTCGGCGAGGAGGGAAGGAGTGCGGCAGCAAGCGCGAAATAATCGACGGGCGTACGAAAGGTCGCTCGGGAATAGAAGAACCATAAACGACATTCTATTTCTACGGAGGATCATAATTGGACATTGTACATATATGCGTCGTCGCGGCTCGTAAGATCGTTGTGTATTTTCCTACCGCACAGGTATTCAATCGGGTTCATTTGCACCGACCCCATAAGCAGAATGTGCGACACTGCCAACTATTATTGCTGGAAGCTTGACTTTCTTAACACTTGCGTTAGCAACCGGGTATCTATTTCTATATTTGCTATAATAATTTTTGTATTTTCTTGATAAAATATCGGTAAACAGCTCCGGATCTAGACTCTTTGAACAATTTCACGTGAACGCGCGTTTTGTGAAATTTTGGTTGCTAACATAAGGGTCAATGCCCCGTTAAAACTCTTTTAAGATAGCCGGCCAAAAGCTATTCTAAATAGTTGCACGTATTGATCGAAGCAGCATACATTTAATTTATTTCTTGTCCGTTAGTTCCGTAGTTCTATTGTGTTACCACGATATATATATAATAATAATAATAATAATATATTTTCGTTAATCAACGGGCTAGAGCACCCTTTACTATACGGAGGATTGTGTCACACAGAGAGCAATAGTATCATATACACTGCAAAGTAAAAACAGAAAATAAAATACAGAAAAGAATAACACTGAATCTGTACTATATACCGAGCGAACATGTCTACTTGCCACTGCAGTTATATAAAGGCTGTATGCCGTCAATAAATAAATAAATAAATAACAATTGAAATAAAATAGAATAAAGTAGTATGTAATCAAATAAAATAAATATATCATAAACTTAGTAAATTAATGGATTATTTTTCCCGTTCATATAAATAAATAAATAAATAAACGAGGATATCAGCGTCCGTCTTCGCTTGACAACCCCGTTATCCCCCGTCGAATGTTTCAGATCCACTGGCTCGCCTGCTCGAAAAATGGCGCAAGGTGGACCACGTCCGCTTTCCACGCTGATCGGCCGACGGACGGCGACTTAGAAACAGCCGCAGGCGAATCTGCTCGCTCCAACCATCTCGCGAGCCGCGCTCGAACCGTGGTGCACTCGCGAAATGGTCCCGGTGTCGTCGTCGACGTTGCTCCCGTGATCGAACTCGTCGAGCACAATCTAGGGCGCAACGGAACCTTGGAGCTTGAAAACAGACCGGCGAACTATCGAGGAGTCGCTGATCCGCCGACCAATCCCATAGCGCACCATGTTCGGGACGAAATTGCGCTCGTGGATGGAGGCGCATATCGTGCGTTCAAAGAAGAAGAAAGAGCGAAAGAAGGGGGAAAAGGGGTCCGAGTCGAACTGCAATTCGCCTAGGAGTCACGGGTCCAACAGGTCGCCGGCGTTTTACCAGGTGAGAACGCTCGGTATCCCTTTCGATATTGCTTTTGCGCGACGTTTCTATCTCCCTTTCTCTGTGCTCCATTCGCAGGTGCATCCAGTGGACCCCGTGGCGAAGAACGTAGACGGGATCCGGTTGCACGGCGAGGGTGGCCGGTGCGGCACGGTGTCCGCTTCCTCGGCCACGTCGGCCGGCACCGGAAGCGTCAGCCTCTCGTCCCCGGAGAGCGCGTACAGCACCGGATATTCGACGGACGGCACCTCCCCCGGGACGAGCTACCCGCCGGAGTATTACATCAACATCAGGACTGGAACTCATTACTTTCAAAGCAACGCCAACGCAATCGCCAACGCCAACGCCGTCAACACCATCAACAACAATAACAGCAACTGCAATAACAACAACAGCAACCAGAATAGATCAAAGAGGCCGTTCGGCACGCCGGAATTGCCGGTCGCCGTACCATCCCCTGGACGCAGGCATGGACGGTTCGACGCGAACGTCGACCTCACCGCCTCCACTTGCGGCACGCCGTTCGTCTCGAGGAACGCCAGCATGGACAACGACCTATCGAACGACCTATCGAACGGATTTCGAACAAGCGCGCACAGCAAGGCACGTACGACGACGATCGCGTTGCTCTTTGTTCTTGGCGAACGTCTACCTGCAACGTTTCTTTCTTGGTCGATCGAACGATTGGTATTGCGTACGGTCTGTGACAGTGATGAGCAAGCTTTGGCTCGCAGTGGGCCAATAGTTGAAATCTACTTCTTTACGCGGGTCGCAATATCAATATCATTTAATTTAACACTAGAATTACCAAGCCAGTCAGAGTGACTGGTTCCAGATTTCTTGCTTTAAAATTAATAACATGTAGGCATTGTTGCAGCAATTTATGATGACTTTCAATAAGACAAAATGTCAATTATATATCTGTATTTGATGTCCATGCAGCCACTTTCGTGTTCATAATCTGTCCAACGTGTACTGTCTAAATAGTACACAAGGCAATAGTTCTAGTGTTACGACGTTAATTGACCAGTCTTTATCTGATTTCTAGCAAAATTCTCTTCTGTTTTTTTTTAACATATACATATTAACGTTTGCCCATCACTGGTCTATGAGAACGGAAGGCAACGGAAGCAACGATCGACCTCTACTTTTAACTCTTTACACTGGTCTGGTGCTTTGCACTTTTAACCAATGTTTGGCGAATTGCTTGCCTCTAACTTAAAACGATCGCACGAAGTGCTTCGAACGTGGAGGGGCTCTTAAAATCAGCCGAGTACCTGCGAACGAAACCCTCTCGATTCTCTCTTCGTTTCCCTTACCACCCTCGATACCCGTCCAAACGCAACGGACACTGCGAAATGACCGCTCGCTCGTTTACTGCCGAACAAACAGATCGTCGAACGCCTGGGGAACAACGAGGGAACCAGGAACCAAAGGACACGATCGCAGGCCCATCGAGAGCGATGTCACCGACGAACCGAATCCTTCTCCGCTGAATCGTCGAGGAGCAACCTGGCCGGGGCAAGCTCGTCCGTTCCGCCGTCTCTGCTCTCGCCAACGACGCAATCGCCCCGGGAACGTTCCCGCATCCGTACGAATCCTTGGCTCTCGACCAACTCGTCGAGCTCCTGCACCGCCAGCTTCAAATACAGACTGAACCTCGACGACACGAGCAGCGGCTCTGGATTAAGGCTCACGGAGTCCTCCGGGAGCGCCAGCGACGTGAACGCGAGCATCACGCGAGAGGATAGAACGCAAAGGGAGTTGAAGCAGGAGAGCTTGAGCGCTGGACGAAGCCCGTTAGTGCCTGAAATTCTCTAATTTAGTAATTTCTTGTTCTTTCTTTTCTACTAATGTCCCTAACCAAGTGTCTTTGCCGTAGAATAAATCAGAACTGGAGAATGGCGTCCGGCATGGAGATTCGACCAAAGATATCTCTGTCGATGCAGCGGCGAAACAGTACCAGCAGCAGCAGCAGTCACAGCAGCAGTGCCAGCCCCGGGCCCAGCAACGGCAGCAACGACAGAAGCAGCAGCAGCAGTAGCAGCAGCAGCGTTGACGAGAACGAAAACGGGAATGAAAAGGGAAACGACGATTCGTCCGTGGCGTCGATCACGCGAAGCGTCAGGTCGTCGGAGGACGACATCACGTTGAACGAAATGATGGGGAAGTTCGACGAAAGTTACGTGTACGAGAAGGAGACGGACATCCTGTCGGACAGCGATCCAACGGATTGCGAGGACTACATCGAGTCCCTGTCGGACGTGGACGCCGTTCGAGATTGCCACGGGGACGAGCGCCTGGACAACGACGACCTGGATTACATCGACAACGGGTCCTTCCTCGATCTGCACGACCTCGACTGCGCCGATCGTTTCACGAACACCGGTCATTGCACTTACTTCGCGTTCACCGGGGAGCTTGCCCGACGAGCCAGTAGATTGCGGGAGTCGGTGATGAAACGGCGAAACCGAGAGGATACCGCGATGCCTCACAGGTGAGACAGGTATTAGGCTGTCCCCGAAGTTTTGCTCGGTTTTCTTGGGCAACGTTTAGTCAAACACACTGGCCGACCCATTTTTCGTCAATGTTAGGACACTCGGTTGTTTTCCAGCTTTCCGATGGTATATTGTCGTTGGAATCGATAGTCGCAGTGCCGTTCTGCGTGTATCAAAAGATGGAAGAGTAGGGAAGGCATTTGGTTCTGGATTTGGAATATTCTAGCCTCCCTCCTCCTTACTCTTCAAATCTTGCCTTCCTGATAACTACTTATTTATGTCCTTAAAAAGTTATATTTTCACTCTTTCCTCGAGATAAACATTCCACTAACGTTTCCACTAACACTCTTCATTCACACTTCGCGCCATATTCTATATTTCTCTCCACACAATTCATACAAAGCCCTCTCATGCCACTTCCACGAATTCTGGCATCCCACATATGTAAACGCTGTATCGAACCGTTTCTGGGTGATTGGGGTATTGCTTTTGCACCTGGGATGCCCCAGGTGCAAATATTATTAATTTATTAATAATATATTATTATTAATTTAATATTGGTCGAAGTTTTATATATACCCAACAGTTCGCGACTGTCCCAGGGTTTGACCGCACCTTTTGCAACCCTCTTCAGGAACGGCTCTGTATACGCGAACTATGTCTTCGTTCCAGTACCTTTGATTTAATGGGAAAAAGGGTTAACTATGGAGTACCCTACTGTCTTCGCTTTCAGGGAATATACGACGAATATTTTCTGTGCCGTAGAACCATCGTTGCGAAGAGTACATCCAGAAAGCAGCTACCGAGGCACAGGAGACCAACGGACGAGCTTCTGCCGGGCGAGAAGCGCAAGAAAAAATCCTCGCAACGTCGCAAATCGAATCTCGACAAACGGGATCAGGAGACGATGGCTGGCTCGGGACCCGGCGGTATCGTCGTCGACGACGACGACGAAGAGACGGGGAACTTGAACCGGGTGCTGGTCGAAAGGATGCTGCTGAAGAACTCTGGTTTCAATCAGGGCAGCAGAAGTGTCGGGGGTACACCGATTTGCATGCGGCGTAAGAAGCACGACGTGAACAGGAACCTGTCGCCGATGGGGTCGCAGGTCGAGCGTCCTTCGACGGTCCGACCCGATATCGGCGACCCCGAGATCGTCGACAAGAGGCGATCGAACTCGGTGAGAATGCGCGTCACGGTCTCTCGGTGTCGAATGAAAAACGATCCTCTATCGAAATCTTTTCTGTCCATACAGGTGAGCTACGTGAACGGAAACGTGGCCAGGCGACGTTTGACCGCCGCCGGCAATCCTTACATGACAACGTTCGCGTCGGAGATCGCCCTCCTCGAGGCGGACAAAGAGGCCGACAGAAAGTATCGGGAGTTGATTCTCGAGGCGGAGAACATTCTGCAGAACATGCAGAAGAGTCATACGAACGTGCCGATCGTGCCGTCGCCATCTCGCAAGTTCTACTACGGCCTCGCGAACAAGCGCGTCGAGCTGATCAAAAATACCGAGCTGAATATCGAGCTGGCTCTGTCCAAGAGCAGGAACTCCCAGCCGGAGTTGCAGAGCGGCAGCATCAGAGATCTGGAGCACACCAGCCCGAAGAGGCAGCAGCTCGTGCAGTCCCCGTCGCCGTTCCAGCGACTCCAATCTAGCCCTGTCCATCGGGCCTCCCCTCTCGTCGCGAGGAGAGAGCAGTCGTTCGAGAGTCGGGAGACGCAACGTGACGCGTCGTTGACGTCGTTCAATAGGAACGGCGTCCACGTCACCGACCCGGGTCGTTGCGTCGTCCGTCCCCAAGCTTCCTTGCTCGCCAACGTATTTTCACCCAGGGACTCGCCCTGCAGCTTGAACAGGACGGAGTACTGTGCCAGCAGGCCGCCGAGCGCTACCGTTTTCGTTGCCAAAGAGGAAGGGGTAACGTCGAGCTCGTCAGACTCTGAAGACAGATGCGACGTACGAAGACGCCCACCCCTGATGACTTTCCGGTAAGACATCCTTTCCACCGTCTCTAGGATCTCGATAGGGTTTCCCCATCTCGTTTCTTGTACGCAGGTCGGTCGACATGGGCCCCATCAAAGAAGGATCGTCCTACTGTCCGCAGAGCGAGCCAGTTAAGAGGAAGGTGTACGCGGGTAGCTCGACTTACGGCAGAATACAGAAAACCCTGGGCGAGAACGTGACGCTGAGAAATTCGGACGGCGACACTGCCACCGATCCAGACACCGGTAAGCAAACGAACAACGAATGCTTTTTCATTCGTTTTATTCGTTCCGCGGGTGAATTAACGATAATCTGGATCGCCTTTGACGTTCGCAGACGACTCGAGGAGATCTCTGAAAGAAAAAGTGGCCAAGCTTCGACGGGAACGACTGGTCGCGAGCCCGAACGGTGCTCCTCAGGATTCGCAGATCTTTCAGCAACAGTTGTCGCAGCTGCGCAGGCAGATGCTAGTGCAGACGATCCAAGGACTGAAACGAAGTCTCGAGGATCAGTCGGCTACCTTGAAGCAGTCGTGCTTGGAGCCTATGATGGCCGACCGACTGCCGTGAGATAAGGGCGAAATTGGCGAATTCTCTCCTCTGCTGCGACGTCGACAGCGACCTGAGACTGACAAGATTGTGTATCGAGACTACGGTTCGCGAGAGACGATCAACCTCGAGGGCTGGTCTAGCTCCTCTCGTCCGTGTTACGTTCTACCGAATTCTAATTCTAATCGCGACGCTCTCGCGAAACTCGTTGAGAACCCCGGAAAGCCTTACCTATCTACGTTTACTGTAATTTAAGCGGGGATCGACCTATATTTTTCTGCCTGTTTACACGATAAATGATCAAAATTAAGGACACCGCGTATCTGTCTGGACATTTGCTCCCCAAACCAGGCAAGCGGCTTATCACCGAAATAATCTACCTATCGATTCCATTCTGTTTCATTTCGCGAAACGCAGAATCATACCGGTTTTGTGTCGTTCTATTTTCATCGCACTGTCATCGTCCTCCTCTCCCTTCTATCTTTCCGTTTTTCGTCGCCGTTTATATACGCCAAAGGTGCGACGCGCCACGTACTTTCGCGAGCCCGTTTCGCCCGATAGCTCTCGCAATAATCGTCACGTGCAAACCCGGTCAGGTGAACGCGGGGCTCGTTCGCTCGTAATGTTCCTATTTCTACTTCGTGCTTGCCACTTTCGAGAGAGAAAGACCCGAGGTGTAACGACCAGGGACGAAATGGTTGTCGTCGTTTCTATCGGTGGAACGAATATTTACCGTTAGTATACCAAAGATAATAGATTAGCACGGTAGTGTAGAACCGTTTAGTTGAACCGACATACGCTACGTAGACGTTCGTAATAGTAGAGAGATACTAGTAGACAATTTTCTCGTTTTCATTGCCGTCAGTCGTGATCGCTCGTTTCCCACGCGGACTGAGTTTCGTGGCGAAACTCGCGTCTGACGAGGCAACGGGGTCGACGTCGACGATTCGACGCTGGCGGCCTAGTAGGCGAAATTGTACTTTCGGTCACGGTGATACTTTTTCTTTTTTTTTTGTTGCGAGAATAGACTGACAACGTCATCGATATTACTGTTAGGCTTAAGCGCGGCTCGACCACGATTATCTCGACGCGATTCACACGTTTCACGTTCTCTGAGAACGACACGATTCGTGGCACGCGACATTTATGTTTGTCTTAGACATGTTAGGGAGCGTAGTAAAGGAGACGTTAGGAAACAATAGCGGTAGAGAATGTTAGTATGCTAGCTGGTTATCCGAGTATCGATTTACAGGTACACGCTACGCCGTAAGATTGTTTCTTTCCATAGAGCCACCCCTGCGATTTATTTGCACACTCTGTTCGAGACTGTGATTGCGACGTTTTTTGGCCAGTTTGTAAAAGTGATCGGCGTAATCCGTGAAAATACGCGTTCGTGTTTCACGGCGGTGCGCGTGGCCAGCTCAGGTGAATTCCTTCCGATCTTTTCATATGCGACACGTGTACATTATTATACATGTATGTCCTCTTATACATTCGGTTTTTTAATCGATCAAAGATCCAACTTTCCATTACCAATTAAGTAAACGATTATTATCATTATTATTATTGTTGTTATTATTATCATTATCATTGCTATTATTATTAATATTGTTGTTGTTGTTATTGCTGTTGTTGTTATTATCATTATCATTATTATTATTGCAATTAGTAATAGTAATAATAGGCGTAGCAGTACTAGGAGTATGACAGTCATTCCCATCGTCATTATTATAGTTTTTCATTATTTCAGCCGATTAAGTATATTGGTGGTTTGTGAAATACGCGCCAAGGGACGCGAGTACTAGTCGAGGATAACTAGCGGACGAAACCCTTTACTTTCTCAACCCTCGCGATCAGTGCTCTTAGTAATTTGGTTGTTACGCGAGGAGCAATTTGCTGGCATTCAATGGACTTGGAATGGACCGCGCAATTATTGTTGCAAATTTCCTCTGTATTGAGCCACTTGCAAGACTAAATGCTCTTTGTCTTTTTTTTATATGATTAAATTATAATAAATTATATTACGTCGTTGGAGAGATGCGTTTATTATGTACATATACGTACATATACGTATGTATTGATCGTTCGCGTTTTGCTCGCGAGTAAAGCCAACATGAATTTCATTTACCCCGTCGACAACCCTTACACAGGCGAATAACAATAATAACTGCGTTACATTCGTTCGATTTGCCGTAGTGGTAGAAACAGCAAGCATTAAATTGTGCTTACATCTTATTTATTTGCAAATCAATTAGATATCGTGAAAAGTATTCTGTATGTACACTGAAGCAAGCTGCTTACGAAGAAGATTGTTTAGGCGCAGTACATCGTCCTGTTAGCATCAAAAGACGAGCAAAAGAGATCACGCGACGGCTTGCGTGAAGTTTAATTTTCGCGCCCACGTGAGCGCGCGTGGTGCGCACGGCGCATGCGCAGTTTTGCCCGCCACAAGTAAACAGCTCTCCGATGACTCAGTTGCAACCTGCGAAGACGAACTGGAGGTCGCAAATCACGACGGGCTGCTGTACCTTCTCACAGTAATCGGACCACTCGTCGCTCAGATCCACGTCAGTAAATACTGTCCCTCCGTCGATGGTTTTAGCGACCCATCCACCTCTTGGCGAGAATTTGATCGGTTCCAGAGTGCCCCTGCACTCGAATGCCGCGATCGTCTGAAACTCGTCCCGGTCGTTCGCCACGAACGGCTTAATGTAATCCTGCAAAATGTTCACCGAGGTTTCACGAGAACAAAGCTTACACTTCATCTGCAGGTTCTTCGTAGAGCCCCGTTTTCGACCTGGAACGGACTCGCCAAGGGACAGATAGTGAAACCCTTCCGAGGTTTCGCCGCAATTGCTGCACGTGAACCCGAGATACCATCTAAATTCTGGATCAGATGGTGCCCCCACTTGTTCTAGATTCGTGACGTTGGCTTTCATTTTTAACGCATACTTCGGCATTTTGTCGAATTTGTCTGTCTATTTTCTTTTCTACCCGCTTCCCACCCTCCGATCCTTCTCGCGGAGCAAGGTTAAGTTTAGGTTTTAGCTGGTAAGGTTAGGTTTCTCACGATCCCTTGCTAGCTCCTCGAAGCAATGGTTGTTGCAGAAATAAACGTCACGTACGCACGTCAGTTTTTAGTTACGATATTGATGGCAAAACATGTCGACAATATTTTCCTTAGCTTCCACTGATAGAACCGAGCGAAACAGGATACCGATCCTCTATATCCGTATGCGCAATGTTTGCAATAGCCTGTCGTGTACGTCGATAATGCAGAGAATGTTTTATCAGACTTTTCTTGATCCAAGTTTTCTATCTATAACAGCTGTGCCATCCGTGAGGGTTGGAGGTTAGGAGTCGTTGCTCTATACTTTATCAGTGCATGTTACGCAAAGTCATCAGAGTGTACGCGTTGCCCGTTGGCACCGTGTCTATGGGCGTTTAATGAGCTCAATGAAAATGGAAATGACGAACAAAATTTTCCTCTCCTCGCTGTATTTCTGTATCCTGGCCGCGTATTCAGGCGCCGAGGAAATATTAGGTTGCGGTGGATTTTTAAAAAGTTACACCGACATTGATTTCCCAAAGGTTCAGATAAAATTGTAAGTAAGCCAAGAGCAAGTTTTCGACGCGTGAAGCAATCTGACAAATAATGAATGAAACCCTCGACCGTTTAGATACACAAAGACTGGAAGCCTCAAGGATTCTACCGAGTGCGCACCGAACAATGGATATTACTTTCTTCCATTGTACGACAAAGGGGAGTACATCCTGAAGGTAACACGTTGCGAACAATCAAGACGATATATCAGAATTACGCCCAGTACTTATGTAACAGCATTTTGCTTGCGATTATTAAGGTGGATCCACCTAGGGGATGGAGTTTCGAACCTACGGAAGTTATGCTGAATGTTGATGGAACAACGGATGCCTGTAGCCAGGGGAAAGATATTAACTTTATTTTCAAAGGCTTCGGTATTACAGGCAAGGTAAATTGTTTATTTCAAATCACCTTCAATCGCTCGATAGATAAAACAGAAATGCTCTCTGTAGGTCGTTAGTTTTGGATCGGACTCTGGTCCCAAAGGAGTTGCGGTCAAATTGTACAAAGAAGGAAACAACGAAGTGCCGGCCGGTAGCACTACAACCGTGGATGGTGGGATATTTTATTTCACCCCGATACAACCTGGACGCTATTTACTGGTGGCCACCCATCCTACGTGAGTAGACACGGATCGTGTGCAATCTGCGAACCATTTTGGATTGATGTTACAAAAACCCTTTGGTCACAACATGTTACAGGTGGTTGATGAAAACAGATAGATCTTGGGTAACGGTACAAGAGGGTAACACAGAGCTCGCAGACGATACTCTAGTAGTTTTTGGATACGATGTGAGCGGACGCGTGACCAGCGAAGAGGAAGCAGTGAGCGGCGTGTCATTCGTTTTATTCGGGGTAAGAATTTCCTGCATTTTCGTAACTCAGTTTCGATACATTTTCAATATACTATCGTTGCGCAGAATGGCGTGGCCAAAGGTTGCGCGACGACACCTCTGAGCAAAGATCTGGAATCCAAGACGCCAATTTGCCACGTTGTCTCAGACAAGAGCGGTAAATTCGTCTTTCCAAGTTTATCACCCGGCGCGTACAGACTGGTTCCGTATTACGCTGGCGCCCAAACTAAATTCGACGTCCAACCAGCCGAGTTGTCGTTCAAAGTGAGCCACAGCAGTGTCACGTTACGCCAAGGGTTCAAAGTGACCGGCTTCACGGTAAGCGGTATCGTCCGTGTAGCATCCAACGGCGATCCCTTGCAGGCGGCGAAAGTCTTGCTGTCGCAAAAGCACGTCGCCACGACCGATGAAAACGGGAGATACGTGTTGGATAATATGAAAGCCGGACAGTATACGCTGAAAGTTGAAAGCGGTACGTAGAGTGGTTAATTTACCGGTGAATCATTTTTCTGAGTCCAAATTCATCATGCATCTTGGCATTTGTAACGCGCAGATGGCTTGCTGTTCAGTGAACGATCGGTGAAGATCTCGCCAAGTTCCCCGGAACTACCTGTCCTGATACCGACTGCGTATAAAGTCAACGGCAAGGTGACCCTGTCGTCGAAGGGAACCTTGCACCATCGAAAGGTTTCAGTGCAGAACACGGCTGCTACCTTTACCAAGGAAACCGAGACGAACCCGCAGACAGGAGAATTCACTTTCTATCTAAGCCCCGATAAATATCAATTGAGCGTCATCGTTAGCGCGGAAGAGCGAGCCAAAGGTTTGCAGTAAGTGTTTATTCGTCGTTCGTTTAATCCTTGGTACTGATTAACGGCACCTCCGTGCGTCGTCGAATTTTTCAGATTCTTCCCGCTTCAACAAACCATCGATGTGTCGAACCAGCCGGTGCAGGACATTAACTTCTTGCAATTGAAAGCCACGCTGACAGGCACGGTAAAGTGTTTGCCAGGGACAGATTGCAGTCAGGCTTCCGTCACGTTGAAGGTACTCGACGGGATCACAGTAAAAACGATACAGTCTAGAGGTAACATTCCACATTACCTCGCAGCACATTTGTCTCATTGCAATTTAATACGTATTTCACGATAACGAGCACGCGTCGAAACAAACGGATCAAAGCAAACGCATTTTATATTGTACTACATTCTATATAACTCCAACAGCGGGGGTAACATACACGTATTGCGACGCGTTCTTATTATCGCGATTATATCGCACGATAAACGGGTTAGATGCTTCTGCTTTGCCTGTGAAGTTGTTTTCAATCACGCAGATGGACAGTACCAATTCACGGATGTGCTGCCCGGTCACTACGAGGTGCTGATAGACAACGACGCCTTCTGCTGGGCGAATCCCAGTTACAGAATCTCGGTAACGTCTGAACGAAACGAATTGCCGCCGTTCGAGCAAACTGGATTCTCGGTTACTTTCATATCTTCCCACGACACCACCGTCGAGTGTTCACCCCCGGGAGAATCGAAGAAAATCACGCTGGCCCTGACCAAAGGGAGCACGAAGCACTGCGTGTCCGAATCTGGTGTTTATACCTTCTACCCGAAGAGTTGTCACGTGTACGAGAAATCGCCCTACACGTGGGATACTAGTGCACTTTCGCCTGTCTTGCTGCACTCGACAGAGCACAGTCACAAAGGAAACATTGTTAGCGATATCGCGTCAGACGGTGTCAGGGTGAAGATAGAAAACCCAGCCGGGGACGTTGCAACGTGAGTGCCCTTTATCGTTTGACTTATCCATACTTCTGCTTACCCTTTTTATCGTGCACGAATCTCATGGTGCATCGCGTGCCCTCTCGTCCCTGCAGTCTCGGCCCGTTAAAGTGGACGCGCCACGAGAATTCTTACAAGTATGAATTCGAGTTCAAAGCGAAGACCGACAATATGTACACCGTTACACCGTTATCGGAGGTCCTGCTGTTTAGTCCAGCGTCGTTGAAATTATTGGGCGTGAACGAGTGCCAGGACGATGTCGCAACGTTCATCGGTGATCTGGGACAGGTAAACGTTTCACAGACCACGGTCGAATCGATAAAATGATAACAAAACATCGATCTACTCTCACAGATCATCGCTGGCAAAATCAACCCCCCGCTGGAAGGAGTAACCGTGAATATATTTGGAAACGACAAATCTCTGCCGATGCACACGTTGGTTACGTCGAAAGATGGGACGTACAGTGTCGGTCCATTAGACGCGAAAATACAGTACAGGTATAAGCGCGATTCCACGCTACTTCGAATATCCATGGTATTTTTCTAACACGCCTCTTTTCCAACATTCTATACTCGACGATTAGTGTCAGCGCGGAGTTGGAAGGATACGTAATCGCGGGGCCAGATTCCAACGGTGTCTTTACCGCTCACAAGTTGGCCGAAATTATCGTCCAAGTGTCGGACCAGGCCGACAACGTTTCACTGCCAGTGAGTTTAAGGGGTTATTTGTGTTCTCAACGTCGTTGTTTTGTTGTGAATGTCGTAGTTAAATCAGAACACCGCTCTTAAAAACGAAATGCTATGTTCCTTAACAAATGTTTATTTCTCTATTACGATTTACAGGGTGTCCTGTTGTCCTTGTCCGGCGGGCAAAGTTACCGGAAAAACAGCATGACCAGCGAGGACGGCAAGCTGATCTTCAATTCTCTATCTCCCGGCGAATACTACTTGAGGCCAATGATGAAGGAGTATCGTTTCGATCCACCGTCGAAAATGATCAGCGTCATAGAGGGTGCGACCGTCAAGGTAAATCTGTTCGGGAAGAGGGTCGCGTTCAGCGCGTACGGTTCGGTCACGTCTCTGAACGGTGAACCGGAGGCCGGTTTATTGGTCGAAGTTCAGGGGCAAGGAGATTGCGACAGTCTCCAGGAAGAAGCGACGACGGAGGAGAACGGTGTCTTCCGAATTCGTGGACTTCAGCCAGTGGTAAGCATTCTCTCTCAGTCAACAAAGAACTTCATAAACGAGCCATTTCTCTAAGCTTCCTGTCCACAGTGTACCTATTCGTTCCGTCTGAAACCGAACGTCGAAGCGAACGCGCACATTCAACGCACCAGCCCCGTTTCTGTATCCGTGCAGACCTCGACGGACATTCGTGGCCTTCGATTGGTCGCGTTCCATCCGATATCGCGCACCGACGTCGCGGTGCACGTCGTCTCCGTGCAATCGGAGCACTATCGCACATTGAAGGTGAAACTGTGCAGAGAGGACACCCCGGATACACCTATATACACGTCCAAGTTAGAGAGCCAACAGCTTAGCAAAGTCGGCAACGCTTATAACGCTGGATTCCTCGTCCATTTACCACCGTTGCAGGCGGACGGTAAAAAATACTTCGTACAATTGGAATCCACCCTGTCCCATACGTTGCACAAGTACAGAAGCGTGCCCGTTTATTTCTCGGCGAACTCTTCGTTCAAGCACGTGAAATTGACGTTCGACGCCGAAAGAAAGGTCGACCAGAGCGATTTGAATCAAACGTCCGTAGTCGCTTTGCCTTTCATCATTCTCGTCGCGATCGCGTTCGTCAATCGCGAACGTCTGATGCTGTGGCTGAACACTTTGATCGAGAGGCGGTCGAAACCTGGCCCAAGCACGAGAACCCCTATGCAGGCGGTCCCTATTGATCCAAGGGCGGACGATATTATAGTCGAGCAGATAATGAACATCAACAAGAGGAAAGTGAAACCGCGCAAAACGTAACTCCGTGTTCAATTCTCTGGAATCGTTCTATGAGTTGCCACGCGGCCGTCATCGATGCCATACGAGTGCAACAAAGCGAGACTGATTTAATATGGATAGTGTTGCACCAAACGATTGTATATCTCGATCCAAAGCCCGCGTATCGTGGGTACCCGAGGATACGTTTGCCAATTGCACACCGTTTTCATGTACAATCGTGCTCCTATTGCTCGTCGCATTTCCCGCAACATTCCTGTCCCGATATATCTCGCGCACCTGGTGCACAGATTAACACCTAATATGTGTCTGATTCTGTCCATCATTATCGCGAGCGTTAAATTCATTTCGGACACAAAGTCCATAAAGCTAGAGCCCTTTACTCGTATTTATTTGTCCCTTTTCGCGTGGAAACTTTCACGCTCAGAGGGTCACATTTGTATCGAACATTGATTAAAGAAAATGGCAAACAGAAGAATATTCCGGAACGTTCCTGCGGCTATCGATCTTTTCGCCACCACACTTCCCCTTCTACTTGTGTTAAGAGGGTACGGAAGTATGATAGATTGCTTCAGTAAGTTCTACTTTATCCGAACATCTCGGTGCATGTGTCCAGGGTGAATCGAAGACCATTCCGAACGCGAAACATTCTCGAGTATTTGCAAGTGAACTTCGAGTGAAGATCTCGACGATACGAAAGAGATTAAAAAACAAAAGAAAAATAATAAAATCGATCGACGGACAAAGAAGAGTACATTGTATAAGTACATTGAGCGATGAAAAAATTCCGGTCACGCGTTCGTTGCTTCGATGAAGCGTACGCAGCCGTTTCGTTTCATCTCTATACGAGCACGCGTTTAAACTCGACCTAAATTGCCAATTGTATCGTCCAAAAGAGTCGGAAGCTGCGTTCAACTATGTATGAATGGTCGAATAATCTTGTCACTTCGTGTCATCGACACCCGTCTAGGAACAATCGAAATCGTCTAGGAGAATGGGAACGGTACAAAAAGTAGGCAACGAATATGTACTTCGAACCGTTTTCTCTTTATTAACGTCTCGTACAGCGAGCCGACTACATCCGTACGCGAACAATTTCGTTGTATGCTCGAGCGAATAACGATTCACCGCGGGCCGCGATTCGTCTGTCCTTATAGAATACCCCCGTTTTCCCTTTGGTCTCGTTTCTTTTCTTTCTGCTCACGTGCATCTCGATTAAAAGAGATAGTACGTCTGAAATAGAAACAACGCGTTGGTCAATCGTCGATAGAATGGAATTGTGGATCGTCGTTCTTCGTGGTAAAGTTACTTACCCGCGGAGACAGTTCCGCGTAACACTTGTTGAACACGTACGCGTACTCGCAGTTGTCTCCTTTGGCTTAAAAAAAAAGTGAGGAAGCAGAAAGCGATTGATTATTAAGTAAAACTGTAGCGGCTCAAGCGATCGATCGGGTGCGATTGATACCGAAGGGTACAATTTTTTCGTTAGGATTTGGTGGAGGGAGAATAGGCGAACGGGAGCGAAGGGAGTTTGAAATATAATCGATCGATCGGAAGAAGAAAAGAAAAATACGAAATACGCAGTAGATACCCAAATATTTACCGATCCCCTTGCATTTGCTCGTCGCTTTCTGAACCTCGGCCCTGTAGGCCGGTATTCTTTGGAAGAACGTAAGCATGCCGTTCAAGCTGAGCTCCCTTTTGTCGTCAACCAACCCGAATTGTTCCCAAAGACAATACATGTAGCACTATGGGACGAGAAAGCAAATCCTTTAATATGAATGCAAATAGTATCTATGTGTCGACGAGACCGGTAAGAAAAAAAGATAAAAAATTGTACGCACCTTTAACTGCCGCGATTCTGGCCACTGTCCGTTCCTTACAGCTTCTATGTCCACTGAAATGATAAGAAACTTAGCTGATCTGCCACACTCGTTCCACTATTATTTGTCACTGTTGAACAAAATTTACCTGTCGCCACTCCTGTCTGCGTTTGGCAAGCGTTCACCACGCTGGCCGCCGTTGCGATCATCTCATCGGAGACAAAACTAGGCCGCGTCTAAGGGAATATCTTCCCTTTAATCGGGATCGATTCGAATCGGTAATGAATCGCGCGTTCCTAAATAATAGACCGGTCGCATGCAACGAACGCTAATCTTGGCCCTCGTTTGAATCGCTGCGCGGGCGCTACCTCTACCCGCCGGTTTTCTTTTTCCCTTTGAATTTAACGGTGAAAAACGATAGATTCGTTCGAGTTGGCGTAGAACGTGGTGGCAGTGGAGGAAAGGGAGAAGAGTAGAGAAACAATAGAAGAAAACTGAGTGCGATGGTACATACCCCGCAATGAACGATCGACGGTCGAATCAAGCACAGAGCCAGCATGCTCGATAATATCGCGTAGTTCATGGTTCAATTTAAAGTCGTATTTCGGGCAATACGATTTAGCCGAGATGCAAACGAGCAAGAGCGACAACAGCTGATGGTTTCGACGGACGCAGGGGCGCGACTGAACCTCGATGCTCGACGGATCAACCGGCCAAGGCCTCGCAAGGGGGAGATCCCGCGACTCCCCGTGCGCACTGCAACCGTTTACACGAGCCGAACGCGTCCCTCGCGAAATATATCTCCGCGTCTTTTTTTTACCATCCCTCGAACGAAGTCCACGCATGGAATTATTTTTCATTCAACTAACTCGAGTCCATGCGTGTATTGAATGGGAAACGCGTATGTTATAATATTCTTGCCGAAACCGATCAACCGGGCAATCGTTCCGTAAAACGAATCGTTGAGACCGATATTCGAAACATCTTCATGGGTTAACGACCCTTGCAGTTTCTACATATAGGCCAGGGTGTTCGCACAAACGCAGATTTGATTGGCGGATGTTAGCATTTTACAATCTGACCCTATGTAATATCTCTCATCTACTACACGCGCAACCGATTCAAACGCCTCGTTTCGTTCTATTCACTTGCCGTCTACAAATGGCAAAAGAATATCTATACGTAGCTCCATTTACGGCTACCTTCGAGCTGGCTGAATTTCTTTGTATTCGTTTCGATTTTCGAACGGACAAATTTGCAATAGCGATTGATCGTTGCGATAGAGCGTTCTGGGTTTCAAAATCGAGGAGTAAAATGCATTATACATTCTTACAAAGTACCCCGCGCTGAGCGAAGCACTAATCTATACACATCGCGGCGTGGTGTGCCTATTCGACGCGCAAGAAGTAAGCGAGGAAAGCAATTTCTGGGTCAATATAATTCCGGCGAAGCTATACGAATGTACCCGAACCAACGCTGAGTATCATCGGCCAACAGGTACAGTCACCCTTTAAAACTATTGACCGTCGACTATTCGAGATAATTTTGCTTGAAATTCCTGTGCATTAAATGTCGAAGTAACAAAATCGTTCAACGTATTTTCCACAATGTTTCCTATATCTGTGTGCATCGAAATGTCGCGCCGTTGAGCTACGAGTTTTATCGTTTGACCATAACCTTTTCATCCGCTGCACATTTCCCGCTGCTCATGGACGTATGTACAGTGCGCCGTTGGTTTGCTACCTGCGTGATTAAACGCGCATCGTTTCGATAATGTAAAATTTCGAAGTTTCAGAAAAAACATGTACCACATGTATTGCATTGGTTTTGCCGTTCAATGTTTTTCCCACGAAGCGAAATTGTTCGACATTTCGAAAATATACGATACACGATTTCGTCGGACTGCAGACGATGGTCGATGACACGGTACAGTCCGATCGAATTGAAACTGACAGTTTTTTCTTTCTCGGTTCCCGGACTGAAAAAAATTGTCTCCTTAAAAAACGTTCTTCACGCGAATAGCGACCTATGTCTGTTCCATTTTGATTATCTCCCCGATTAAAGTAGAGGCAATTTCGACAGCGATGCTCTGGTGCATTTCGAGTAGCGAAAGGCAAAGCGAGGGCAAAAGAATCTCGACGGACTGTACAGCCGAAGTTGTATTGACTGGAGTGTTCTCTTCGAGTGAGTGCATTTCGACTAAAACGAGGCATATAGCACATGCCGTGGGTGAAAATATAAGAAGCCGCCGATGCGCTGCAACATCGAATGGCCACTCGAAATTGGGGCAAGTTTATCCAGGTGATTTTTCTCGAATGATAACCAGTTCGCCGAGCGTTTCAATTGCATTCCGTCGACGCCAAACTTTCGTCCCGTTCTACAGCACTGTGCGATGGCAAAAATCAGGAAGAAACAACGGGCCCTTCGAGACACGTCCGTATCCGGGAACATTAATGAAAAAATAGGATGATTCGTTGGAAGTTATCGAGATTCGAGGACCGCACGACGAACGGCAGGTACGATCGGTGAATCCTAATTAAAATTTCGAAAAACTTCCCGACGGAGCACTACCATTGTCACGTGATCCGCTCTACTCTTACGTCATTTTTTCGCGTGAGATTTAAAATCTGCCCGAGCATCGTCGTTCCCACTTGCGATACCTTTCCTCGATAAAACGACGCTATAATTTGAAACGAGATGGGAAAAACAAGAGGTGTACACGAAACAACACCGGAGTTAAGAAACCGAATGGTAGGAATGTACGAAGCCGGCTTGGGGCTACGTGAGATCGCCGCCGCCGTTAATTGTTCGGTGAGTATGTTTTAATTTGCAGGTGTCACGCACGGAAAACTATACGATGTTTTTAATTATTAAAATACCTTTTATTGTTCCAGCAACGCACGGTAAAGAGGTGGTTAAACAGATTCGACAAAGAAGGGACGGTTGAAACCAGAGACCGATGCGGTCGTAAAAGAGCGACAACGGTGGAACAAGACGAAGCGATTATACGACTTGCCACCCAAACACCGATTACAGCGGCAAAAGCTGTACTTCCCGTGTTAGGTTTAACATGCTCCGTTGACACTATACGCGAACGACTGCACAAAGCAGGAATTCACAATTGGAGTCCGTCGCGGAAGTACATGCAGAGAATCCCGCTAGGGTTGGTTCGAAAATATCATTCGTACCGTTCGCAATACGTTGACATTCCCTCCATGCTTCCATGTTCAATCTCATATTTCTGCATCGCCACAGGGACACGGATGGTGCTGCTGTTCAACAGCCTGTCTGGAGACCAACCGGTACACAATTGGGAAAGAAAAAGTCTTCCAAAGGTTCTAATAAGAATGAGAAGAACAGCGTTGCTACAAGGAAGAAAAACGTTGCAAGGAAAATTAGGGCTAAATATGTGTACGTTGGAGATGGTGCGCCGGTTGAAAATCTGAAATCATCCAGCGAGCAGGAAGAATTTATATATTCGCAACAGAATGCTCCTCAAACTCATGCCGGTGAAATGCACCCGGTGCCTCAATCTTTGCAGCCCGGTCAAACAGATTTTGCCAGCGACGCAGCATTAACTCAACAACAAACCCAGCAACCTGTCTATCATCAGCATCCCGCATTAAATATCTCGCAAAGTTGGCCCCTAGACTTAGTTCAAGGAACTAATCATTACACACAGGTTTGTGCAATTTATCATCCTTTGTATGAGCGGCTCTCCTATTTGCCTGTCATCTTCATTTTCCATTATCCTAGGGCCAACCAAGCTCCATACCTCACGATCAAACAAATGCGACCCATCATCTTCAAGATTTGCATTCCCAGCAACAAGAGCAACAACGACGACAACAGCAGCAACAACACCACCATCAGCACCATCATGTACAACAAGTGCAACAAACGATTATTATGGATCAAACGCATAATCTTGAACAACAACAAGGGCACCATCAACCAGAAGTTCAGCAGCAAAATCATCACGACCATTTAAATGCCCAGTTAGCTACTCCACAAGCCGGTACAAATCTGGCTTCGGATAATTCTAATGCGTGTGCTTCTCAAGATAATAATCAGTCTTCTAGCATCGAGTCTGATCAAAACGATGACACGTCGAAAGAAGGTTGCGCGAATAGTGCAGCACACAGAAGGAAAAAGAAAGGCGGGAAAGCGAAGGGGACATTGGAAACCAGCGTTGAAATTCGAAATCGTATGATCGGCATGTCCGAAGCGGGATTATCCACGTTATCTATCGCGCTTGCGATCGACAGATCGGTAAGAAGAAACCATGTTCGTCTTGATGGATTCACATAATTAAAAGCATCTCGAGGGTGGCCGTATACGCAATGCTCGTTATTAAATAGGAACGTACCGTCAAAAGATGGTTAGAACGTTGGCAGAGAGAAGGCAATGTACAGACCAAGGAAAGAAAGGGTCGACGGCGGATCACTACGAAAGAAGAGGACGAAGCTATCATTGCTATGGCTACTCAGCAACCATTAACTGCAGCTAAACACGTTGCGCCTGCTTTAGGATTGAAATGTAGCGTCGATACGATCCGGGAAAGGCTTCATAAGGCTGGCATACATAGCTGGAAGCTTGGAAAGAAGCAAGGGTTAGTATGTTTGGTTCACTAGCGCATTATCACTGTTTTATATCGAACATGGTTCCACTGTTTTTTAGAGAAGGAAATGCTGTTCATACCGTACACTTGTGGCAGCCCAGTGGAAATCGGCCGAATAAACCAAAGCTGCCCGGTGAAAAGAGGAGAAAATCAAACGGTAACAGAAAGCGGAATCAGGCGATGAGCAACACGAAAAAACGATCGACCATTAGGAAAAAGAAAACTGAATCTGCTACGGTGAAGATAGTTTCACCACCGACAAACATGATGTCGGAACAAACGGCCGTTGTATCATTCCATAATCCTGGAACAAGTAAGCACCCAATACCTTTATTGCAATGCGACGAATTGCAATTAATATTAACTGATCCATTTGGAAACCGCTCCGTAGTGGCGAACTATGTTTCAGGTACTAATACAATACAACCTGTTCAAAATATTCCCGCACCACCACCTACAGTTATTCAATCTCAGTCGCACCCATCAGCAGCACCACAAGCAACGCAGTCTGTACAACAGATAGGCTCAATGATGCAACAGAGACCTGACTGTAGATTGGCTCCAACAATCGTAGCCCCTGTGTCGGTACAGGCTAATGCTGCTGTTGCATATCCATCGTGCATGGTTGTTGCAACTAATGCTAACGCAGGGCAAATGGAGCAGCCAGATCCTTTGAATTACGAACCATATATTTGGACTTTTTGAATAACGACTACACAAAGTCATTACACTCTTAAAAACTGCCACGAAACATTACGTTTCGTTGAACATTTTTTCTTATGCCATCGGTTGTATCAAACGATATTTGTTTCGTTATTGAATTAGCTTTACGTTTGTACTGCTCACAGTAACCGCTCATGCATTAATTTAACATTCGTTGCTATCGGGAATCAAATCATGTTATTTAGATGTTTATTTATATATTTTATTCGAGCGATATCGAATAAGAAATTCTTTACGATAATCAAGATCGTAGTAGATCTATTTATAATCGGTTACTATTTTTAACGCATCCTCGTAATTGGACGAGTCGCCTCGTTAGACGTAACTAATATGCAAAGGGTGTAAATATTATATTCTTTCTTTCATTCTATCGTTACGTACTTCAATCGTACTGTGTACGAACGCAATAGTAACGAAACGATGCACAGATATTTCTTCATGTGAAGACATAGAAATCTATCGCGCAGTCCTGTTGCAATACTAAAACTTAAAATAATCGTGATACTCTCATTCAAGATGTAAGTATTTATGTGATATTTTTTCATCGTGAAATCGAATTCAAATTACATTAGCTATTGTGAAACAGGTATACGTCTTTTGAGTATAGTAATTTCCGTAGTTTCACAAATATTTGTTCAATAAATTTAATAATTTTGTAAATATCCAGCGGTAAAAAAACGTATTTACATAAATTTCTGTAAATGAACAAATATATCAATAGAAACGAGATAATAAGTATACAATGTTTATTTTGCTACAATGTATTTTCTCTTCGAATCGTCACTCACAGTGCTGCAATGAGGCGCGCGAAATAAACGACTGCGAATGTGAAATATGTGCGTTTCATTGTTATTAGAAATACTTGGATGAATGAAAGCCACTACTAAATATGCTGAGAAAGCATGTATTTCTTTATGAACAGGAAGTCCTTAACTTTAAAAGCTGTGTAGCTACATCGCGCCTTACTTTACACGTTCATCTTATGAACGTAGAACCTAGCGACGTAATAATTGGATGTGTGGAATATCTATATGTTATGAGCATTTAATAGTTAACAGCAGATTGGACTTATCACGTTAGCTCCCATATATGTGAAACATTTTTTAATACGTTATCAGGATTGTTCTTGTGAAACATAAAGAACCCTTGAATTTGTGCTGGGCTAACATTCCTTTTATGCGACATTACGCTATCTGTGAATTCTTTAGCGAGTTCAGTTGCTCTGTTGTCAACATTCCTATAAAATCTCAAGAACATTTGTTCCACTTGTGTCGCGCTACACCAGCCTAAGGGCAGAACATATAATTGATGATATAGAATCGTCATTCGGCGGTCGTACCTGATCGCTAATTGATATATACGTACCTATATACTCTTTCACATCGACTCTGCCCGGCCTAACTAACGCGGGATCCAATCTTTCCAAGTAATTAGTAGTCATAAATAGTATTCTTGCTTCCGTAGATGCAACACCGTCCAAACAATTTAATAAACCGCTGAACGTAACTCTGTTCAAACCATCGTATGCAGATTTTGCTGTGATGGCATAGAAAGGTATGTGTACAGAATAGATTAATGATGTGGCCCCTCAACAACTTCATAGATGTTTCTTAAATTTGACGCTCACTTTCTTTACTTTCCTCTCTGCTGGCAAACGCGGCGTCGATGTCTTCTAATAGTACGATAGTTTGCTGAGGAGCTACCGCCAACAAATGATTCAGTCTGTCATCTGTTAAACCACGCTCTGACAGATTTAAAACGCATATACCCCGTTCTAGTTCTCCAGCCAACGCTGTGATGAACGACGATTTACCGCAACCCGGAGGACCGAACAATAAATATCCCCGGCGGTACGGAATACCTATGCGATTAATAAATCGTGCATAAATTTTTGTGGAACGTTCGCCTCGAACAATTATTATTCACGTACCGCGATCGGTATACCACGAAGGATTTTTTATAAATTCACGACAATCGTTTAGTATTCTCGCCGCGACACCGGTGTCCAAGACAACAGAGTCAAGAGGCCTGCGTCTCCTAGCGTGTCCGAATTGTCTCCATTCGCTTCCCATTGCAGTGTACATTATAGTTTTTCCTTCATATTCTTTTAAAGCCATTTGTCTGGCTACAAAATAGAAATTCTCCACTGACTTGCTTACAGTAGTCAATACCGGAGCATTAAATTTTGCCACTGTGCGTTACCTTCCTCTAAAATATTGAAATATATACTTCTGTCCCTCCCAAATGCAGTTAGTTGCACCGTTTCCCACGGTATACCCATTTGTATATCCAGAGTTTGCTGTTCCCTTGTTCTTTCTACTCTTATCCAATTTCCCTGGTATCTGTTACGTTTAGAACAAAGATTATGTCAACTGTATTGCCCTGTACGAATAATTTCCTTCAAACTCATCGTTACATTTTCAACCATCGCTACAACTATCGAACCGATTAACAAACATTTTATACTCGTCGTCGTAAGACGAAGTATCAGCGCGAGAAGTACAGTTGCTTCTAACCTAATGAAATGTGTTCCAATACTTGGTATGAAATCATATCTAGTTTTTATGTGACCTGTTTCCTTTTGCTCGAAACTTGTTTCAACAGAAAGATGTTGCGTTTCCTTTGCACCCTTGTGCGTGATCCACTGCAAAACCCATTGGTAACTTTTATCACGGCATGGAACCTCCAAGGTGATCATATAATGTCGCCTGCATTAGTAAAACGTTCAATTGCAAATGCATTATCGATATCGAACGCAAGATACATATACCGTGTGGTATTCGAGCAATCGGTAATACCTAAAAAATATCATTCCAGCCTGCATTCCCTTTCGCAACATCGCAGCACTGGCCCCCAGCCCAAAAAGTCCAAAGCCGGCTCCGAAATATGGATTATCGGATAATGTGCTCACATAATCGACTATAGTCATGATGAAAAAGGTTTCGGTTTCCCTTCAAGCGCAACAAACGACAGAACTCTTAGATCGCTTTGGTTAACGTTACAACTGAATGAATTGATCGATCGTTTCACGTAGAATGCAACACATCTTCCCTCGATTTACGTTTACGATAGCGTAACTCTAAAAGAAATAACATCGTTAACTTATCATTCGATTTCGTCAATGCGTAAACAAAATAATGTATAATAATATAATATGTAAAATTCGTAGGATATCTCGCGAGATTTTCTCGACGGTATATTGTTAATCTTAAGATAACATTTAACGAGCAATGTATTACCAAAAGTATTACTGCAATCTCTGTAGGTAGAATGCGATATTGATGTTCTATAGCGATTGCATAGATTGCGCTTACTAATGTATGAAATTGTGAAACGTAAGGTGTATACTTTCGCACGTATGGCAATCGTACCACGCAGATATACATATGTAGAGACGTGTCGTACACATCCACCAGTCCACCAGCGCGATATTTACCGGCACGTGCTCTGCATGGATTGGTTAAAATCGTTATTCAATTCCTCTTCTGTAATATGGCTTTTATTGCAAATTTAAAGGTACGGACATTTTACTAGTTAATAAAAATATACTTCTCCCATGTATCGGAACGTCTAGAAAATCTCCAACTATATTTCTACTAACAGTTCAGTTCGTTTTCATTGAATCGATTGTCTTCAGCTTATGTTCGACAGTTTAACGTTGTATATACTGCGAGAAGCGGTTTGTATATTTTTGCCAATTGTTCCGAAGACAATGATAAAATGGGAATGAGCATTATTGGGATAATGAATGTTCGCCGATAGAACAGATACGCTTGAAACTGTGCCCGTTTTCTTGCATACTGAAACAAAATTATAGTCTTTAAATCCGTGACATTTGAAAACTGTTGGTTTATTTCTGGAAACATATTTCTCATCTTCTCAATATTCCTCTCAAACATATACATTTGCTATTATCAACAACACTCTTATTGTCTTTCGCAGATGCGGTTGGTTCTAGTTTTTTGTTTTCTATTGCTGTGTGCAATACACAGCGATGGCGACAAGAGGGTAAACAAGTATGTGACAACTCTCATAGATGCAAAATGGAAAGAAACACCGTTGCTCCTTGAAGCTGCGGAATATCTGAACGACGAAAATCCAAGTTACTTTTGGAAATTTGTAGATACTTTTGCTAATCGCGATCTGGAGAAAGGTAATTTTTAGATAACTCACAACTTTTGATTGCGTATGGTGTTACAGTTTTCGGTTTGTTCTTTTGTCCCTTACAGCCACAGAGAAAGACAATTATGATGCTGTTATTGAATTCGCCGAAAAGTATTTATCTCCGTCGGAGGTAGCGCTGTTAAAACTAGGATTATCCTTGCGCATTTATTCGGCAAGGGTCGAGATGTTTAGCCAAATGGGAAAGAATAGGAATATTTCTGCCTTTGATTGTTCCAATGTAGCGGACGTCGGTGGAACTTTTACTTGTTCTTTGGAAGAATTAGAGAAGTTAGCTGATCAAGCAAGTAGCATATAAATTTTCTACGCAGGAAGGGATGTACTTGATACGATATAAATTCATACCGGTTTTCTTATTTTGCAGGAAACTTGGCCGGTGCCTGATACCTATAGCGTCGATCATCGTTATCATGCATCGCAGCAGTCCAAGAAAATGATTATACTGTACGGTCAGATTGGGAGCCAAAAATTCGTTGACTTTCACAATAAATTAAAAGACCTTTCTGAAACTAGGGGAATTAATTATATACTACGATATTATTTAAAGGTACCATTGGTATATTTAGTGTAAAAGTAGTAGATGGCGCAGAATGATATTCTTTCTTACGGTGTACATAGGGCAGAGCGGAAAAGAACGTGCAGTTATCAGGCTACGGTGTAGAACTCCAAATGAAATCGACAGAATACAAAGCTACAGATGACTCAGATATTAAGGACAATGCGGACAAAGAATCGGAGACCACGAGTGATAGCACAGATGAAATAGATGGGATCAACTTTGTGACTTTAAAGTAAGGTGGTTAGAGAGCACATATGCTTCTCGTCTTTGTATGGAATCAATTTTCCATATCACCACGATTTAATATACATATAATTATTTACATTTTAGAAATTTATATCCTGACAACCACACAGTGTTAGACAAGTTACACACTCATTTGCTTGAGACTAGCCACGAGATTGGTGCTTTAAAAGTGTGGCAGTTTCAAGAATTGAGTCATCAAGCTGCCGAGAGAATAACAAATTCCCCCATAAACGAGGCCATTAACGTTTTAACAGATATTTCGCAAAATTTTCCAATGCAAGTAAATATCTTCTTTATAATATCTGTACCTGTCTGCAGATTTTACATTGTTACTCTATTCGCTCAAATAAATAACGACGATTCGTACTTTGTTCAAAGGCAAAGTCATTAATCAGAACGATGGTAAATAGCGAAATGAAGAAAGAAATGAAACTCAATCAGGCAATATTTTCGACGAGCTTGAATATACAACCCACGGATACTGCACTGTTCATTAATGGTTTGTTTTTCGATCTGGAAGCGGTGGATGTGCTTACACTATTGGAATCATTGAGAAGCGAGTTAAGAGTAATGGAATCTCTTCGCAAAATCGGTACGATGAATGTTATAGCCCTCGTGGTAACACTTTAAACATAAGGCGATGTTCATTGCAATGTTAACGAACTTACCGTTTGCAGGATTTAGCAACAAAGAGGTGAGCGCATTGTTGACCTTAGATTTGTCCACGAATATGGATAAGCAAGAATTTGCAATTGATATAAGAGACTCGGCTGTAATCTGGGTAAACGATATCGAGCAAGATTCGGCTTATAGCAGATGGTCGTCGTCGTTAACGGAATTGCTGAGGCCAACGTTTCCTGGAATGCTTAGAAATATCCGAAGGAACTTGTACAATTTGGTTTGTATAACATTAACATCTAGTTTCAAGTAATTGCAATGCAATCTTAAAGAATCTCAAGTGTTGCATCTATTGAAATGAAAAACTGTAATTCGACAGGTACTTATTATCGATCCATTAAACGACGAATCTACTCGCCTGATCACTTTAGCTCATTCGCTGTATCTACATTCCGCACCACTGCGAATCGGTTTTGTTTTCGTAACGAATTACGATACTGCAGTGACTGGGTTGACCGATGCAAGCGTCGCAGTTAACAATGCGTACCATTATTTCATGGAAGCCAAAGGATCCGAACATGCATTACAATTTCTAATGGATGTAAGGTGTTACAAATTCCTGTCGTTTGAATGCAATTGCCGGAAAGATAGTAACGAGCGACGTGTTGTTTTAGTTGGGCAATAATATTGGATCACGAGGAGCAGAGGTAGAAGACGTAAAGAAAGCCATAAGAGGGCAGGACTCGTCCGCTAACATCAACTACATCCTTGGCGAAGAGTCTGAATACGACGTGGGCCGGCATTTAGCTAGCGATTTTGTGAAACGGTCTGGCTTTAAGACGTTCCCGCAGGCTCTATTGAACGGTGTACCTCTGTCCACTGATCAATTAAATGCCAATTCATTCGAAGAAGCTGTTCTATCTACCATTATATCGCAGACACCTGCATTGCAGAAGGCCGTATACCGCGGGGAAATAACGGACGGGGACGATGTCGTTGATTACATTATGAATCAACCGAATGTTATGCCACGGTACGATATATTTGTCTGGAATACGTTTCGAGTCGTTGCAGTTCCAGCTATGCTGTAACTGATATAAGTAATAAAATACGTATACATATTGATGCATCTGTTTCCATGATCCAGCTTGAACGAGCGGGTATTGAAACCGGAGAAGCACACATGGTTGAACTTAATCGGCACTGCGCCTAGTGACGACGATTACAATAAATGGAGTCCCCAAGATTTATCTACCTGGTTGATGCACAGAATGCGTTACATACACGTACCGCGCCGTACGAATGTGCACCACTTATACACATTCTGGATCGTAGCAGACTTACACGATTCAGCGGGCAGACAGTTGCTGCGCGAGGCACTCGAGTATATAGTAAGTGAATTATTACTCTCGCTTACTTTGCCACCAAACGAACGAAGCAAATTATTGTTTAATTAACATTCAAGAAAAATCTGTCCCGATTATGATTCAGGAATCGAATGCGGACGTCAGGATAACTGTGATCGTTAATCCGTCCACTGATACGAACGATGTTGATAGCACGGCCGATATTAATCAAATAGCACTGGCCGCATTGAATAGCCTGCCGGTAGAAAAAGCTATGCGCTTCATTCGCAATATTGTTAAGGAAGATGTTGCTCACGTTATCGTTAGTGGAAAGCAATTCGACATAGAGGTGATTATGTTTGATTGAAAGCGAATCTTGCACGCGGGAAAGCGTGAGCGCAGTATCGGTCCGATTAACAAAGTATTTTAAAACCAGGAAGAGGCTGTGGTGGATCAGTTGAAGAAGCAAACGGACGAATTGTCAGTGCATCGGCGGTACGTCAAAACGGTTCTGAACATGGAAAATGGAGACCGAGCCATCGTTTGCAACGGACGATTAATTGGTCCTTTAGATAACGGGGAGGAGTTCACTAGCGACGATTTTGCGTTATTGGAAAGATTCAGTCAGAGCACTTACGATAATAAATTGTTCAAAAAGTTGATAAAGGGACAGCTATTAGAAGACGAGGACGCGTATGGTACGAAACGTTATTTGAAACATTCTATTCTTCCATCCTGATATTAATACTATAATGTTGCTCTCCTTTTTGTAGAAAAGAACGAAATCACAGATGACATGATAATGAAAATTACATCCCTATTAGCATCGCATCCCCAAACTAGAAGCCGATTTCAAGTACCCTTTCACGGCGACGATTACAGGTGAGCAGAATAGCAACGCGAAACATATGTATAGAAGAAACGAACCGTAATATTTTGATCATTAAAATATCTAGCGCCATAAAGGTTCCAGCTGCGAATCCTGACGAAGTGGTATTCTCTTTAATTGCTATCGTCGATCCTGTATCCCGAGGCGCCCAAAAACTGGGCCCAATTCTGAAAACGCTTCAGCAAACCTTGAATTGTAATATTAAAGTGTTTCTCAACTGCGTGGAGAAGAATAGCGATATGCCGTTGAAAAGGTATTAGAGTGGTAATTCCAATTTATACGCATACAACGTTCCGTTGAATAAAACCGGTCTTTCGGTTTGGTCTTTCAGTTTTTATCGGTTTGTGTTCGAGCCGCAATTGCAATTCACCGCGGATGGACACATCAACGGAGCCATTGCGAGGTTCACCAAGCTTCCATCCTCGTCTCTCTTGACACAGTATATTCATGTGCCAGAAAATTGGCTGGTGGAGGTGGTTAGGAGCGTTTACGACTTGGACAACATCAAATTGGACAATGTAGCAATGGGTGTTCACAGGTAGGTAGATTAGGCCAATACAGGGTGTATGTTTCGATCGTATTCTTTTCGTTAATAGCGCATACTTTGTTGCAGCGAATTCGAATTAGAGCATTTACTTCTCGAGGGCCACTGTTTCGAAGCGGTTATGGGAAACCCGCCTCGCGGTTTGCAAATCACATTAGGAACGGAAAAGCAACCTTTAATGGTGGACACTATAGTAATGGCGAACCTGGGTTACTTTCAGCTGAAAGCGAATCCTGGTGAATGGGTGTTGCGTCTTCGACAGGGTCGGTCTGCAGAAATCTACGATTTCACAACCGTCGGTGGTCAAGACGTTTTGCAAAATGCCAACGATGTGAAGGTCGTCATAAGTTCGCTAAGAAGCCACGTATTGAAGGTCAAGGTGTCCAAGAAACCAGACAAGGTTGGGATGGATCTTTTGTCGGAGGAGGACAAGAGTTCTGGCTTGTGGAACTCTATTTCTAGGTACGTGAAGGATTATCTTCTGCTTGTATCTCGGTTGACCACATGTCGGCCATACCGAATTTCATTTGCTAGAAGCTCGTTGGCGGCTAAGTAAACATATGCAAATATGCTTTTAGCACGTCGTTCGCTCTTTCTCTAACTTTTATTTCCACTTACTCTCTCCTCTCTTTCTTTTCTGTTTAGCTTTTCCAAATTTTGGTAAGCTTTTCATTACAACTATTTAAATATCGTCGAACAACGCGCTCCGTCATATCGCGCGTCCAAATAACTATCTAGCCGATCATCTTTCTATCCGCGAACGATCTTTTTTTTCATACCTTGCAACGGTGAACGCTGGTCGAATCGCGTCGCATTGTAAGATAGGACGATTCTCCTTTCCCCATTTCTATATTTTAATTTGATTTACATTTCCCCAACTCAGGACGTTTACGGCAGCAGACGATAGCGAGGATCAAGACGACAAGTTAAACATCTTCTCTCTGGCTTCTGGTCACCTGTATGAACGATTCCTGAAGATCATGATGCTCAGCGTAATAAAGCACACGAAAACTCCCGTGAAGTTTTGGTTCCTGAAAAATTATCTTTCGCCGACGTTGAAAGTAAGCGAATTGACGCATCTCATGCAATTAACAGAACGGTGGTAGTTAATTATCAAAGCGAATGTTTCCCTAGGATTTTTTGCCGTATATGGCCAAGGAATACGGCTTTGAATACGAGCTTGTACAATATAAATGGCCCCGTTGGCTTCACCAACAAACCGAGAAGCAGAGGACCATATGGGGCTACAAAATACTATTTTTGGACGTATTGTTCCCGCTAAATGTTAAAAAGATAATATTCGTCGACGCTGATCAGGTACAGTATTTAAGAACAAGGGCATTATTATTATTATTACTATTGCTGTTGTTCGTATTAAACAGTTCTACCGTCAGTAATCTAACGGGTCATTGTTGCTAGGTTGTGAGAGCAGATTTGAAAGAATTGGCGAACATGGATCTTGGTGGTGCACCATATGCGTATACACCGTTCTGCGACAGCAGAAAAGAAATGGACGGATTCAGGTTCTGGAAGCAAGGTTACTGGCGAAATCATTTACAGGGACGCGCTTACCACATCAGTGCTCTGTACATGGTGGACCTAAAGCGATTTAGACGTATCGCAGCGGGTGACAGACTGAGAGGACAGTATCAAGCATTGAGTCAAGATCCAAACAGTTTAGCCAATCTCGACCAGGTCTGTGCATTACGCTTAAACGAAGAAAGGTAAAAAAGGCAGGAAAATTACAAAGTGTCTATTGTTCCAGGACCTTCCCAATAATATGATTCATCAAGTGGCCATTAAGACACTGCCGCAAGAATGGTTATGGTGCGAAACATGGTGCAGTGACGCATCCAAGAAATCCGCCAAGACGATAGATTTGGTAAATACAATTTACTACCCGATGGTAGTACACTCGTCACCCGAATATTGGGGTAATCTTTGCTTTCGATTCTCGCAGTGTAACAACCCAATGACTAAGGAAGCCAAATTACAAGCCGCAGTGCGTATTTTGCCAGAATGGGTAGGATACGATGAAGAAATAAAAGCGTTGCAGGCAAAGCTAGATAATGAGAATAGACAAACGGAGAAGGAAGAAAACGGTATGCGTAACGATTAAGTAACGACAGACAATTGTAGTCAGACAGTTGTCCTTATTGCTATGGAAACAATTTCTCATTGCTGTCCGGTCCCTTTTGTTTTAGAAACGTTCGAAGGCGAGGAAAGCTTTACGAAACACGTAGAACTTTAGTTAAAGTAATGGCAGGAAGCACGGGAACCTGTTGACCAAGAGGAAGGGAAAGCAGCAGCGCAACGTTTTTTGTAAAAAAAATTTCCAAGAAATTAGTTAAACATCATTCTCCGTATCTGCAAGCGTATTCTAGCGTTGAGTTGTGATTTTTATGAACACGCTGGGAAATACAAGGGGAAAGGAACGACGTTAAATAACAGGGAGCGATGCGAGTTAAAAAATTTCAGCAATTCTTCTCCGTCAAACGGCTGCTCTAGAGGGTTACCCTCCGCCAGCCAATAAAAAAAGGAAAGTAAAGAAAGAATATCGTCCACGATCATAGACATTACGGGGAAGTAATTGGGGAAGGTATAATTTCTCGCTGTATTGTAGATACTAGCTAATCGTAGACTCGAAACTGTGCTCGTGTTATCAACACGATTGTGATTTTGTATTGTCTACTTCATAGTTGTAAAGAATAAACTTGTAACGTTTCTAAAGTATCTTTTATGAATGCGTCCATTTAGCGAGTGGAGGCAGCAAACGGGGCAATCTGTTTTGCATTGAAATCGATTTGCAACTATATTGTTAACATCGGGGGGGGGATGATCCGCGTCGATATTCCAACGGTGAACGACATCGATCGTTTGATAAGAAATAGATAAAGACGGAAAGTTTTACGAAGGAACGCATCTCATTACGCTACTAATGACATCTTTCGACGGTAGATAAACACTCGACCATGGTAGATTGGTTGCGCGCGCTAGCCGAGATCTTTCGCGTTTGTCGCGTTCAACGCTTTCTTGCACGTGTGCATTATTTTTGGGGAAATTGAAAGTAAGGATTCGCATTTCGTAAGAGACAGTGCCGCTGTATTTTACCACAAGAATGGACGAAACAACGCATGGCAGTCCTATGTTGTACGTAATTTCACTGTCTTTCGATATTTATTAATTGTAAGATTAGGGACCACTGTGCATGTATACGTCCGCTTTCGCACCGATAGATCGTTTGTAACGAAAATAGCGATACAGTTGATCGATAGCACAACAGTTTCGCTGTAAACGTATCTGACAAGCATTCGGTTTGTATTCGATTTCATTATCGTTTTTTATACTCCGCTACGATTGTTTTATGCAAATCTCCGCAGGTGTGATCCACTCGATCGTTTTTTGATTTCCTCTCTTTTCGTTCCTTTCTTGCCAGGAAGTAAACAATACCCTTTCCCAGATACTTTATACGCGTTAATGGTATTCAACAATTTCGATCGGACAGGAGTATGCTAATTGTAAGTCTCCGCCGCAAAGTCCATACGATATATAATCGTCCGCAAGATTGTGTCGAATCTTTTTGCACTCCACTTCGCACTCGTATCGGAACGAACGTCGTCTCATGTTTCGGACAGATAGAAACAACGTGCATCGTATCTCTCGGACCGTTGACCAGCTTTTAGGCTTCAATGCTTGTTACAAGAAGAGGATTAGAAAAAGGAAAAATACTAAACGCATTTTGCATAACGATCCGTCAAATTTATCTCAATTTTTGTACGCTCACAATAGTATCTCTAGTGTTTGTGTCGTCATATCATCGAATATGCATTTATCTTTAAGCAGATTTGTGTAAAACTCGCATTGCAATCCAATCGCTTACCGCAAACACGGTAAGAATCGGAGTCGAGTTAACGGTAGGAGAGGGATGAACACCATCTATTCAATTGCCAACATTATTTGATCTTTCCTGATAAATATCGTGTCGAAAAGTGCAATCAGTCGAAGAACGATTCTCGAATCTCGAAGTTTAGGGGAAAAAAAACCCCTTATCAAACGAGTCATCGGCTAGGCTGCAACTCTGAATCGTTCAAGATTATCGACAAATTTCATTTCAAAGTCCGCCCAGCGCGCTATTTTATTGTAACTTCTTTTCACTCGTTCCCCATCGCCTCAAAATCGAAATCGAAAGAAAAATCGTAAAGTGGAAAGATTTCTCTCCTCGAGGGTTAACAGAGCGACAGAATGCAATAAAGGTAAGGAAGGGTGGTGAGGTGGGGATCCCGATCGGTAAACCGTGTCGAGCGCCGTCGCTCTCGATCGGATCGAGGCAAGTGGTCGACAGGTGAAGTTGGATAAATCGATCAGGATCACATCGTTGAACCTTGGACCAGCCGTGATCGTCACTGGAATCACATTCATTAGGAAGCAACGTACAGAACGGAAACAGGAAAGCGCGATACATCCAGACGCGTGGCTATCTCCATTGCAGCACGAGAAAGACAAAACGAGCGACGAACAGATAGGAAGTTTGAAAAGCAGAAATAGATAGAGGAAACGAAAGGAGGGAGAAGCGATGGCCAGGAGTGGTGTGGCGAAGTAGGAGGGTAATCCTACTGGAGAGCGATCTTGGAACGCAAGGAAGGAGAGAGAGAGACAGAGCGAGTAACGGCGAACGTCAAACAGTGGTAGGGGAGACAGAGTAATGAAGCAAGAGAAGAATCTCATCCAGAGTTAAGCTATCTGGTAAAACAAACGGACCAGGCCGGACAGAGGCTTTTTCACTAAAAGTCGGCATGAAGTGGCAAGCGGTTTTCGTTCCTTATGTAACTAGTGAAACGCGCACAGTCCATCCACGATTTTCCACCGTACCGGCCAAGAACATAATACGTATACCAGTGGAACCACTCGACCGGCATAGCGTTTAACTACTGTTGCGCCCCTTCTCCACATTGCAAACCGTCGGCGCGTCTTCGATTTTCTCCCTTTCGTTTTTCTCCTCTGTACATTCGATCGATCCATCGACCGGTCGATCGATCCGGATCGCTCGCTGGACACCACGATCAGCGCTGCTGTCCATCGTAGCCACATATATACACACAGATTCGGGAAGAGTCCCGTAGAAGGATCATGGACGACGAAAGGATTAAGCTGTGAGTTCGAATAACTTTTCGGATAGCGATCGGATCGGTTTGCTCGATCGTGTTCCCCCACCTTCACGCGAAACACATTAAATCTGACAGATCGCAGGACGTCGCGCGCTACTTCTATCGGAGCGCATGTGCACGTACTTGCTGTGCGTAACTATCGACACGAAAATCGTTCTATCCTGACGATCCACGATTTCGATGAGATTAACGGTTAAAGAGGAAGTGCCCATTTCCACCTGTCGCGTTCAGTGCTTCGTTTGCAACGCGACAGAGCACAGTAGATTTTTCGCGAGGGAATCGCAAGGCTTTCCTGCGAGAAGGTCCCCGTTGTGTAATTGTAATTATTCGTAACCTGTCTCGTCCCCATTCGAAGGTTCCACGAATGTACCATGGAATCGATGATCATACGTGAGATTCGCATCGTTTACGTCGAAATAGAAATCACGCCAACGAATCTGACCATTCGATGAATGATTGTTTGCACACGGCTTGCTCGGCGATATCTTCTCGTCAGATAACAAGCTACGTGGGCAATGATAATGATCGTCAAGACGATCACGCGGCTATCTGGTGTAATCTCTTCATTATCGTCGGGCTCTGAAAATTCCTAGGTGAAACGGGAAGCGATCGTGATCGAATAGAATCGTAAGAAGGACCCGATACCGATAACAAAACGCGGCTACTTGATAACGATCGTAAACAACGACATTCTCGAAACCTAGGCACCAAGATTGCAATATTTCCGCTCGAAATATGCGAGAGCACGGTGAATTTTCCTGCACGTACTTTCCGTGCTCGCGCGTCCGACGCAATCTCTGGAATTCGATGCGACGATACTTCGACCAGTCGTTTCGCACGAAATCGATTCGATACCGGCACTCGGCTGCACAATCCCGTGCAATTTGAGTCACAATCAATGAATGTTATTCCCCTGTTTGCACACCAGGTTCAAAGACAAAGCTGTGTACGGATATGGGACGAGCATACCGCCGAATAACAACGAAGACGAGGAGAACGACGCGACACCGAAGAAAGTGATCTTCTGCGTCCACGGCAAGCTTTCCGGTTGTTGCACGCTGGTAAAAGGCACCGCGTCGATGGACGAGGGCATCATCGCCACTGCCGATTATCAGGAAAATTCTTTCTGTAAGATATGGGTAACGCAGACTAATGGATATCGCGTCGTAAACGTTTTTACAAATTTCGTTTCTCTGCCCTTCTAGCTATACCGGAGCTGGATCATTGCCACAGAGAAAGAAACGAGGAGATCGATAAAAAGGCAAGAAAGAAATTACTACTTGCTAGCGCGCTGTGCGTAATTTTTATGATAGCGGAAATCGTAGGTAATATATCATACATTGAAGTACAAACGTGATATCATTCGTGTAATTATTCGAGCATTCGAGGAGATATTAGATGGAAATGGAGATGATTATACTTCTGTGCAACAGGTGGGATACTCTCGAACAGTTTGGCGATCGCAACGGACGCTGCTCATTTGTTGACCGATTTCGCTTCGTTTATGATATCCTTGTTCTCGATATGGGTGGCGAGCAGACCGGCTACGAGAAAAATGCCCTTCGGGTGGTACCGTGCAGAGGTTGGTATTTGTACCACCCTCTCTTCTCCTTCTATGTAACTATTCCGTTAATGTACTCGATGCCGGTGTTGGCAGGTAATAGGTGCCTTGACATCGGTTCTGCTCATATGGGTGGTCACTGGAATTCTCTTTTACCTGGCGGTCGAGAGAATCGTGCACAAAGATTTCGAGCTGGACGCCACCGTCATGCTGATCACGTCTGCCGTTGGTGTTGCGGTAAATCTAGTGTTAGTGGTACATATATATGTATATATGTATATATATAGTATTCAAGCCGAATTATTGGCCGACCGAATCGTCGCGGTGGCCGAAATTACCGTATGATCAGAATTTCCGATACAATTCCTTTTTAACCAACGATCCGATGCTGTTCTTGCAGAATGGGTCTGTCGCTTCATCAGCATGGCCACAGCCATGGACACACCCACGGACATGGACACGGGCACGGAAATGGCTCGCATAAAACGAATCAAAGTCCGGATCACGACAAAATCGACGTTGAAAGTGTCTCGAATGATAAGAAAAACATTAATGTGCGCGCTGCTTTTATTCACGTTGTGGGGGATTTCATCCAAAGCGTAGGTGTCTTAATCGCGGCGTTGGTCATTTATTTCAAGGTACAGTAGAGAGATTCCTTCGTTCAGCGTTTATCATGATTTGTGGAAATCCACTTCGGTCGAGATGAAATTAACGTATGTTAGTATGTACTTGCAGCCAAGCTGGAGCATAGTCGATCCAATTTGTACCTTTCTCTTTTCGGTGTTGGTAATTATTACCACGCTTGCGATCATCAAAGACGTGATGAACGTTTTAATGGAAGGGATTCCGAAAGGGTTCGAGTACTCTCAAGTGGAGAGCACATTTATGCAGATCGAAGGTGTGATGAAGGTGCACAATCTTCGAATCTGGGCGCTTTCTTTGGATAAGACTGCGCTCTCCGCGCATATTGCGATAAGTAAGCGCATTTCGACTTGTTTGATAGTCATCTGCATAACAGGATTGTTCGGTTTAAATGATTATTCGTTGCTTTTTTCACACGCAGAACCAGGCACGAGCCCTCACGATATACTGCGCACCGCTACGAGAAACATCCACGATAAATACGAGTTTTTCGAAATGACGCTTCAAATAGAGGAATTTGACGAACGAATGGAGAACTGCAAACAATGTAAAGCGTTACCATAGGGACATGGAAATATAATCCGTACATGCACCTCCTACTCAACAGTTCAAGAACAAACCTTTGTTCCTATAACACGGACCGATCGGCGATTCGAATCCCGAGGGATCGTATAAAACGAAAACATCGAGCTGTACGATATCACGCGAATGAAAACAGCATATTATGCTTCTTTCCCAAGCAATTCAAAAAAGATAGCACAATGACTTGAACCTCGCAAAGCTTTTTACCTGCAAGGGTGAAACAATTTGTCTGACCGTCAAGTGATATAGGTCAGCTGTCAGCTCCCAACGAAAACGAATTATTGCCTGTCAGGGTAAACGTGCGTTACTTGTTATTTATTTTACGTCTGACACTCAGCAAAACAATCTAATACAAAGTTGTACATCCGTGAAGCAACCCGTTGTGTAATTAGCACTTTGTTATGACACTGATAAATAAAGTACAATGTGAACTCGTATTAAAACATAGTCATCGCGCCAACTAAATAATTTTAATCAAACTTAAGTAATAACTCTTAATAAGTTAATAAATTAATTTTATAAATAGCAAAAATTGATACTTATTTTTTCCACATGGTGCTGCCATCTAATAAAAAGTGCTTGAAACTATTAGTGCTTCTTCCATATCAACAGTCAAAAGTAATATAAAAATAAAATTCCCTTTCTCTTAATAAAATTATGTTCCAACGCAAGTTATATGTTAAAAACTCAATTTAAACAGATTGCGCTTTTTAATAATTTCATTTTATTAAAAGATAAGATAGAACCCGAGTAGTTTCAAGCATCTCTTCATAGATAGCACTTGGAACATCACGAGTGTAGATAAGGCGGAGCACGAGAAGTTTCAAGCATCACCTTTCAGGTGGCGCTTGGAACATCATGAGCATAGATAAGGCAGAGACACGAGTATGTAGTTTGAAGCAATGAAACTATAATATTATAGTATAGTAAATTAATGAAGCTTCTACATATTAGCTATGTAAATTTTTAGTATAATTTTATCTTATTTGTGTCTATTTATAGTTTTTGTATTACATAAGTGTTATTTTAAAATTGATAAAGATTTAGTTGTAAGATATATTGTAAATAGATATAAAAGAATAGTTAGCAAGTATTAGCTTGTAATTTCTTGTAACTTGTATCTTCATTAATTAATTTTAATAAATCTTCAATGAAAGGAATTCTACTGCTCTTTTTATTTGCACACCTTAACAATCCTTGAAAAGACCTAATTCCACATCCTTAAACAAGTTCTACCGTGCAGGAACTTTAAATGCAAAGTTCACAAGCGGAGACCTTGTAAAAATAGACCTCAACATTATTAACTTTGCCGCTAATTGTTAAGGAATTCATACGTCTTGATGGGAGCTCTTTAAATTTAATCGCTCGGAAATTCCAAGAACTGCCGATGTCGGATTCCTTCTCGCATATCATATTCTCCTAATACAAATCCACGATTTTCAGCGATATATTTCTGGCAGAATCTCAGATATTATGCGCTCGGAAATTCCAGGAACGTGACGTCATTTCCAAGAACTGCCGGGATCGGATACCTCCTCGCATATCATATTCTCCTAATACAAAACCCCGATTTTCAGTGAGATAATTTTGGTAGCAACTCGGAAATTTTAGCGTTCGGGAATTCCCGGAACGTGGCGTCATTTCCAAGAACTGCCGACGTCGGATACCTCCCTCAATATCATATTCTCCTAATACAAATCTACGATTTTCAGCAGAAATTTAAGTGCTGAAAACCGTGGATTTGTATTAGGAGAATATGATGTGCAAGGAGGTCTTTTATCGCCGCAATTCTTGGAAATGACGTCACGTTCCAGGAACTTCCGAGCGTTTAAATATCCGAGTTTCTGCCAAAAATATCTCTCTGAAAATCGTGGATTTGTATTAGGAGAATATGATATGCGAGGAGGTATTCGATCTCAGCAATTTTAAGAAATGACGTCACGTTCCAGGAACTTCCGAGCGCTGAAATTTCTTAGTTTCTGCCAAAAATATCTCGCTGAAAATCGAGGATTTGTATTAGGAGAATATGATGTGCAAGGAGGTCTTTCATCGCCGCAATTCTTGGAAATGACGTCACGTTCCAGGAATTTTCGAGCGCTTAATTTTCTGAAAATCTGCCAACCAATTTTGCAAGAAGTGAAGACTTAGAATTTGTTGCTTCCAAATTTAATAACGTGCAGGGCATTTTTACAAGATTCTCGCTTTAGGAATTTGCATTTAAGGTCCGACCACGGTAGTTCTTGTTTAAGGAAGTCGGATTAGGTTCTTTCAAGGATTGTGAAGGTGTTATAATAAGGAGAGCAGTAGATTTCCTTTCATTGAAGATTTATTTAAACTAATTAAGAAGATACAAGTTACAAAAATGTTGTAATTCAAATTTACAAGCGTTAATAGGTACAAACTATTATTATAAACCAATTTACTATAACAAAAGTATAAGGCAAGAGTTATTCTTTCTCCTTTCTGGCTCTTATGCCGAATGAGAAGTGCCAGCGAATACATCTCATTTCCTTGTCCAGGAAACCTGCACACAGAACAAATATATTAGTGATTACATAGTACAGGAGAACAAGCTATGAAGGGATGTTTAGAGGAAAAAGATGGAGAGAGGGTTAAACCAAAAGCATAAGAGCAAGAGCAAATTTAATTGTTTAATTGTTTATAGCGTACCAACCACGCATGGAATATTGTTAACGCGTATTAAAGATTCTAGCTTAGGCCTTTAGCTTTAATTTACGTACTCTGATCATCGACGTAGCTAGCCGACAAGTCGAAGTAATCGCATTAGTGTATAATTTCGCTGCTTCAAACTACTCGTGTCCCTGCCTTATCTGTACTCAAAATTGGCATTCTAACTGCCATCTATGAAGAACTACTTGAAGCTTCCCGTGCTCCGCATTATCTACACTCGTGATGTTCCAATCGCCATCTATAAACGGATGGTTGAAACTACTCGTGCCCTGCCTTATCTTTTAATAAATTACACATCGCTTTTATCGACTGTTGACACGTTGCGAGTGAGATCAAAAATAGTAATGGGGTCTATAAGACACCAGGAATTCGGGGCCAAAAAATACATTGCAGTTAGTCTGTCCTTATATCTCGTCTGTGGTATAACCGCACTTGCCATGTACTACTGCAATTAATAATTCATTAGCAAGTAGTCCGAACTTCAGTCATATTTTAAATATACTAGTATTTCACGATGGACAAAAATATTTTAATTACGCATTACTGGTGTCAAATACCACGTGCTAGCCAAAAAGCAGCGTAACTTCGTATGTGCCCAGTGTGACACATTGCCCATCTTGTACATAAATGTCATTTGTCCACGAAAACACGTGGCGATTTGTTGCACAGCGGTGTACTTATAACAACATAACCTTACCGCTGCGATTAATAATTTCATCAAGATAAACAATTTAAGGTATACGCGTCGTGGCTACAATATATACAAACCATATCCGTATTAAGATTTTCAGTTAATAAAAACACGGAGAATGGCGAGCGAATCGCAAAGTGTAGGCACACAGAAAACTCACAGAGAACGTAATGCCGGTCGTAAAGCGGAGAAGAAAAAGGCGAAGAAAGAGCACGTTCAAGAGTTAACGGATAAGCAGAAAAATCCGAAGGCGTTTACATTCAATTCTGCGATTAAAGCGGAGAGACTGTTCAGGCGGAAGCAAGATTTAGAAACAAAGAAGCAACATATACCACTGGTTGATAGAACACCGCTTGAACCGCCACCAATTTTGGTAGCAGTCGTTGGCCCTCCGAAAGTTGGTAAATCGTTAGTAATACAATGTCTTATCCGGAGTTACGTGAGACAACCGTTAACCAATATACTCGGGCCAGTTACCGTTGTTTCCGGTAAAAAACGAAGAATTACATTCATAGAATGTAACAACGATATAAACAGCATGATAGACATTGCGAAGGTTGCGGACTTAGTACTACTTTTGGTCGATGCATCCTTCGGCTTCGAGATGGAGATATTTGAGTTTTTGAATATTTGTCAGGTTCATGGTATGCCCAGAATTATGGGTGTCCTAACGCATTTAGATTTAATAAAAAACGCGAAGCAACTAAAGAGAACCAAGAAGACATTGAAGCAAAGGTTTTGGACGGAGGTGTACGCAGGAGCGAAATTATTTTATCTATCTGGTCTAGTTCATGGGGATTATTTGCGCACAGAGATTAAAAATCTTGCCAGATTTATATCCGTTATGAAGTTCAGACCGTTAACCTGGCGCACCACGCATCCTTATATTCTTGCAGATAGGGTGGAAGATTTAACATCACCAGAACTAATTAGGCAGAATCCAAAAGTTGACAGAACCATAAGTTTATATGGGTACGTGGAAATTACCATTTATGTAAACATCGTACTTTATTACAAATTTTCAGCACTAATTTTCGATTGTTCTTAACAGGTATGTGAGGGGGATACCTTTAAACAAAGAAACATCCCTACATATTCCTGGTTGTGGTGACGTCAAGATAAAAGATATCAGTTTTCTGCCAGACCCGTGTCCTTTACCCGAAGAGCTAAAGAAACGTGCATTGGTGGAAAAAGAACGACTAATTTATGCACCTTTCTCCGGTGTCGGTGGTATAGTGTACGATAAGGATGCTGTTTACGTTGAATTGGGCGGGAGTCATTCCCATCAAGTAGAAGAAGAAACAGGTTTAGTTGGGGCGCTAATGGAAACCCAAGAAACGTTGGACCAAAAATTGCAGCACAGTGAGCTACAATTGTTTAGTAACACTGCTCCGATAAAGTCGCAAGATGTAAATGAAACTTTTGATAGCTATATGGGACAGACTGTAATTGACAATGGTAGAATTAGACGAAAAGTTCTGTTCCCCGATAGTGAAGAACTAGAAAAATCCTCGGCTGTGTCAGATAATAGCGATTGCGAAGATAACGACGACGAGGAATTGAATTGCGATCAGGAAAAGGAAGAGCACAGCGGAGATGAAGATGATGTCGATGATGATGATAATGATAGTGTCAGTTCCGAAGATGTAGAACGTAATGAAGAAAGCGACGATGAAATTACAGATATGCATAAAACGAAGGGTGTTAAACGTAAGAACAAAGTGCACAAATTAGAGAATATAAAAATTAAAAAGAAACGAGGTCCTCCAACTAATTCAGAGTCGGAAAATGATGATGTATCTACTGCGAACCCCAAAATGCCAAACAGTTCAAATAATGTAGAAATTTATCATTCTCTGAGCAAAGAATCGGATATCTTAATCAAAAATAAGATCGTAGAAGCACTAGACCAGTTGAATTCGGGATCTAGCAAGGCGAACGAAGCAACAAACAATGATAACGAAAGTTTCGACGAATTAAGTGATGGAGATTCACGAACCGGCATTGAAATGGATGATTCAGAAAAAGAAATGAACCTTTCACACGAAACCTCCGACGAAGAACATCACGAAGAAGAAGGGGATAAGAAAAACGACGAGGCTGATAACATTGAAGAAGATGACGAGAGCGATAACGAGAAAGAAGAGGAAGAAGAAGTTGAAGACGAATTAAAATGGAAAATAAACCTAGCCGAAAAAGCTAGGGAAGCGTTTCATCATCGTCAACAGAATAACAAAAACTTGATGAAAATCGTTTACGGTGCATTCGACAAAAGTTACACGCAAGTAGAAAACGAGACGACGGAAGAAAACGAGGAAGAAGAGAACGAAATAGGTGGAATATTCCGAGTAGTTCGAGAACAACAGAAACGAAAGATACAGGAACGAGAACTGCAAAATCAGGAAGAGTGCATATTTTTCCCGCTAACGCAATGCGATTGGTTGAACGAAGAAAATAAAGTTCTGGTAACGAATCGATTTGTAACTGGAAAATGGAAGGAGTCCGAAGATGCGGAAGAGCTTTTAAAATTGGACGACATGAACGACGAGGAATTGTACGGTGATTTTGAGGATATGGAAACTGGGGAGAAGCACGAAGAAGAAGCGCCAAAGGAGTCGACGAAGGTTCAATTGGAGGAGAAGAAGAAGCTTTTAGAAAAGAAGAAAAAATTGAAAGAACAATTCGATATGGAGTACGATAACGGAGAGAGTAAAACGTATTACGACGAGTTGAAGCAAGAAGCTGAAAAGCAAGCAAACCTAAACAAATTGGAATTCGACGGAATAGACGACAATGTAAGGGTGCAATTGGAAGGGTACCGTCCAGGCATGTATGTACGGGTTGAAATAGAAACTGTACCATGCGAACTTATCACTAACTTGGATCCCATGTACCCATTGATTATGGGTGGGCTTTTACACGGCGAGGAGAATATAGGATACGTACAGACGAGGATTAAAAAGCATCGGTGGTACCCAAAAATTTTAAAGAGCAAGAATCCGTTGATTTTCTCCATTGGTTGGCGCCGATTTCAAACCTTGCCGATCTTCTCGAAATTGGAGGACAATTTGAGGAGCAGGATGTTAAAGTATACCCCGGAACATGTTGCCTGTATGGCCCATTTTTGGGGACCAGTCACGCCGCAAAGTACAGGTGTGCTGGCAGTTCAAGATGTGGCAACAAGAATGCCAGGATTTAGAATAGCCGCGACAGGTAGTATCGTTGAAATGGACAAGAGCACGCAGATTATGAAAAAGTTGAAGCTTACCGGCGTTCCAATGAAAATCTATAAGAAGACTGCTTTTATTAAAGATATGTTCAACTCCACCCTCGAAGTGGCTAAATTCGAGGGCGCCAAGATTAAAACCGTGTCCGGTATACGCGGTCAAATAAAGAAAGCTATATCAAAACCAGAGGGCTGTTACCGTGCAACATTCGAAGATAAAATTCTGCTGAGCGACATTGTTTTCTGTCGAACTTGGTACAAAGTTGATGTTCCAAAATTCTACAATCCCGTTACGTCGCTCCTATTGCCGCCTGAAGAAAAGAATCGTTGGCAGGGGATGAAAACAACTGGCCAACTGAAAAGAGAAAGCAATATACGCGCGCCAGCAAACACAGATTCCATGTATAAGCCTATCGTGAGGGATGTAAAAGTATTTAAACCTCTGTCCATTCCTCGAAGTTTGCAGAAAGATCTTCCTTATAAAGATAAACCAAAAGTAGTGCCATCATCTAATATGCATAAACGGAAGAACGGTAGAGTGGCTGTAATACGCGAGCCAAAGGAAGCACATGTGGCGAAGATCATGAAAATGATCAAAACCAATTATGCTTATAAGCAGAAACAGCTTAAAGAAGCCACGAAACGCAGAATCGAGGCGCATCAAGTTCATATTAACGCCGTGGAAGCACGAAAACTGAAAAGGCAGAAAGAATTGAAGAAACACGTGTTTACTGAACTTAGCAAATTAGAAAAGAAAAACAAAAAGTAATTTGTACATGCTCAAAAAGTGCATCCTATTTTTTTCCTTGTGAATAGTACAGCGTTTATTTCTAGTTAAGGATTCGTATATGCATAGTAAATATCGATTTCATACTGTGCACTACATGTAAAAATAAACTGAATAAAAAGAAAGTTGAGAAAATATCTGTTTCATTGCAAACATTTTGGATAAGTTACAGTACAGTTATATTATATATATATTACGAAAATATATTATTAGTTCATACAAAATAACAACAACTTTTTATAATATAGCTTGTGATCCACGCCATGACGCTATAGTATGATGCCCCGTTGAATAATTGTCTCCGTTCTAAAATCAATTAAACAAATATGTATAGCTTCGTAGATCGATGCTACTCAACATTGTTTCGGGTATTTCATAGTTCTGCTACTTCAACGTTACCTGCGTTAACATCAATAATTCGTCTTGTGTGTCGACAATTTTAACAGGAAACGGAGAACCAGGTACGAGAACACCTGCCCAACGAACTTCGACCCTATAATCGCCTGGTTCTGTTGGATCGTACCGGCAAAGTATTATGCGATCCTTCTGAGTTTCTCGTTGCATCTCCACTCTGAACGCTCCTTTCGGTCCACGTACTCTCACTGTCAGCTGTCCGGCACCAGCGCCACGAGTATCGCAAATGAAACGCGATTGAAACGTTGCTAATACTCCATGCTCAATTCCTGGCCCGTAAACTCTGACCTGTAGTCATTCAAAATAAGTTTGGGCATTCATCTTCACAGTGGAAATATATTAGATAGAGAATATATGTTCTGTAATATAAAATATAATCTACTTTGGACGCGTCTGGGGCTCCTGAAACACGTAATGTAAAAGGCGATCCTGGGACGTGTTCTCCAGCATATTTGATGGTCAATGCATGGCGTCCAGCCTCTTGAGGTTTTACATTCAATGTGAACGTTGCATCTCCGTGATCGTACAATTCGCAGTAAGCCACTTTATGAGGTCCGACACAATGTGCCGTTAATTCACCTGTCGACATTGAAACATTCGTTTTCTTACTGTGTATCGACAAGTGGGATTAAATATATGAATTCTTAAGATAAAAAAGACAAATGCTAACCTGGACCTGCACGTCTCGTATCAATGAAACTTCTTATCTCTTGACCGACTATACCATGCTTCAAACCATCTCCCGAGCAAATAACTCGAGACGCATCAGCTGCACTAGTTACATTTATTTGCAAGGGGCATCCTTTCAATTGTCTTCCATTCCAAGACACAGTCATTAAAAGAGGATCAGGCGTTAATGGTATGTAGCTTGCCCGATAAACACTGTCCCCTGTGTATAAAATCGTAACGCGTGTAAGGAAACAAAACGTGTGGTAACGAGATACGTTTGTGCAACGAATAAGAATTGCAAAGTACTTGCCTAAATGTTGCAACATGACATTGAGCTCGTTGGTCGGCGAAAAAAGTTGTACTTTCGGTGTACCTGTACCAGCTTGAGAACCATCTATAGTGAAATTAACTTCTTCCCCGCATTTAGCTGTCGTTAGTCCTCTTCCTCTCAACAAGACGCGACTCGTGTCATGTACAGGTGGCTACAGAGTATAAAGTAAAATTCATTTTTCCAATGACTGAAACGGTAAGGAAATCCTGTATAACCATACCTCTGAATCTTGCACAATCGCTAATTTCGGAGCACCCGGAAACGGTGTTCCATTGAATAATATTTCTAAACGGTGTTCACCGCCATTTAATTGCGGGGTAATAAGTTTCAGTCTATTATTTGATGTCATTTCAAAAGACAACGCGTGGTCTCCAATTTTCCCAGTCAGCTCGCCTGGTCCAACTTCGGCAGTGTCGAAACTGATCTTATTGCTTGTATGTAATTTCAACCGTCCGAGATCGTCGCACACAGCTGGCCACCCACCTTAAAGAAAATAAAGTATTTAAAAGTCTACCGTTTCGTTTCCCTTTGTCAATTATTACCTACCGATCACTCGCAGATTTCGCGTATCTATGATTTTTGGATGCCAAGGAGAGCCCGGAAGTTGTTGCCCAGCAGAAACAACTCTGATATCGTGCACTCCGACTTCAGTTGGTATATAGGACACGTTCCATGTCCCAGGATTAGCCCCAGCTTCAATGATCGCTTTCGAAACACTATCTGGGCCATCCACCTATAAAATAGTGATTATTAATCAAACGTAAAGTGACAACAGTATAAGATGTAAATTAACAAAATATGCGAATCAAGTTTACTTGAACTGCTGGTGGACTTCTGGTACCCGTAACAATGAAATGCGCGGTTTTATCTACATGCCCGTTTAATAAACCTTCGCCCTTCGCACGAGCTTGTCCAGCAGCATCGACTGCGCATACTAGAGGACTTCCGGGTATAGAACACCCTCCTATATATAAAAGTATAATAGCAAATATATATTAATAGTAATTAACGTATATGAAAGAATTGAATGCTTAAAGATAAGAATAAACGAACTGACCATATGTGATGTTAATCATATATGTGCCAGGCACACTGGGAGAAAATTCAACCATTTCAGCACCATCGTTCAGTGGAGTAACTTGCAACGGAAGTTCTTGACCTAGTGGACTTGTTGCTACCACGTCCAAATCCGCCATTCCAGCATCGGCTTTTATTACTGCAAGAAATTGCAATTGTACATGAACGTTCTCGTTTTCTCGATGTATAAGATGGAGCACGTAATTTATAATATACTAGATTTATTAACGCGTACTTTTAAAAGCGATGTGATCGTGTACAGATACTGTCATTGGGCCCAATTCCTGCAGCTTCACCTTCGAAACATCGAAAGCTTGACAAAAGAAAGGTGAACCCAGAACTGGCTTAGTCCCTTGAAGAACATCGATCTTATATGTGCCTGGAAATACAAAATATTTTAGTACTGAAACGCAATACAAGCGCGTGCGTGTGGGGCGTTATTCTCAAAATACGTACCCACAGTATTCGTTGTAAATTCGGCAAGCAAATTTCCGTCTCGATGCTGGTAACACCGAACTGGAACTGCATTGCCTTGGGGCCCGCTAATCACTACGTCAAATTCCTTTCCTGGACGCCCCAATGTTTCAATTGTGAATGAAGTTACTTTTCCGACACACGATTGATACAGTCCCAAACCTGTTGCAGTAACTTCTCTTCCTCCAGTAGGACCACGAACCGTCACATCCAACGGGCTTCCTAGAATTAAACGATATAGAAACTAATGGTACGCAAGGCAAAGAAGAAAGAATAGATTACAAAGGTATATTATAACTATTATGTACCCGTTATGTGCACGTCGTTATATTTTACGTGGACTTTATGTGGAGCTGAACGCGTAGGATGAAATATTATTTCATAATGGCTGTTATCAACATCCCTAACTACGCTATCGACATCAGCTCCAGCGGCACGTACATTTACCGTCAATTTTCCAGGTCCAGCTTCTTTCGGTGCAACCACTGGAAAAGCATATGAGAAATTTGTCACACACCATGTATAAGTACTTCAACCGATACAGATATAAGATTATTTTCGGTAACACACCTATAATGGTTCCCGGCCGATGGCAAACTACATCTGAGACTTCTTTAATTGTCACTTTTCCAGGATCAAATGCTTGAAGTGTTTGAGAACTAATCATTTTATGGCCATCGCTGAATACTACGCTGTATGTACCAACCTGTCGTGTTCTAATTTCTACACGATATAAGCTGGTCGATAATTTCGTCAATGTGCACGGAATAATAATTCCATCGGGACCTGCAGTTGGGATATAGTGTTACAAATGCTGGTGTACGAATTATATGATAATTTTAATTCGAAACATAAACTCACCAGTAACTTCTGCAGCCACTGGGCCGTCTAATCCTGGCATTTCTAAATCCATATACGCTGTGTTCCCAACACGAATCATTGTTGGTCCATCTAGCATTGTACTAACCACGGGGCATTTAAATGGGCTTCCTAATGTACAAAGATAATGATATCCATAACTTTACTTAAATATTCGTTTATATCAAATGTACAGAGAACATGTTCGATTACCGACCTGGTACATTGTCATCATTGAAGCTAATATTAACGTAATGAGTGCTAATAGTTTGGGGTACAAATGTAACGTCGTACAATCCTCGAGCACATGCAACTACTTCGGCTTTCACTGTATTGTTCTCCGTGCTCACTACCAATTCCAATGTACCCTCACCAGCCTCTGCCGCGTCAACTGTGAATGTCGTTGCTTGACCCAGCAATGCTTCCGTAAGACCCGACACGTGAACCTAGATCAATCGCAAATGGAATAAATTGTTCAAGGAATCAGGTTTCTTAATATGCTGAATAAATTACCTTTGTGACATCATAAATGTTGCAGGGAAACGGAGAACCTTTTACATGTTCGCCGTCTACTAATACACTGACGTTATGCCTACCTACTTCCATAGGCACGAAGCTAATATTATACTTTCCATCTATAGGTTCTATTGTTATGGGAAGGGATACGTTCGATGGTGGTGTTGCGATTACATCACAATTTGTTGACGGAGCCTGTGGATCCACAATAAAGGATACCAATTGCTTAACAGCTCCCATTTTCAAATTGTGACCTGTAATTACAGCTTGGCCTGCACCAACCACTTTGCAACTGAATGGCGAACCTAAGAAAAATGTATAAGCTTAAACCATGGGAATAAATTGCACGTGTAGTCCCACGCAGTACACAGGCGTACGCGATCATTATGCCATGCACCCATACCCTACATACCTGGCACAGGTTCGCCATTAAAACGAACACTAAGGCTGTGTACAGCAGCTTCTTGTGGTTTGAAATTGACTCTGAACTTCGCATTCCCTTCGCTTTGTACATAATTCGGGACATTTTTACCATTTACAGCAACAATAATTTCAAGATTTCCAGCACCCGCTTGACTAGCATTGACTAAAAAGAAAACGAAAAGTTAAACGAAAGCCAAAGAAATGAAGCGAAATAAACGATAAATAGAATAAGAAATTATAGCTTACTACTAAAAAAGACTGGTTTGCCAACGACACCGCTATTTATGTCTGTCACTTTTACTTTATCAGCATTGTAAGCCTTTACCAAGAATGGACTACCCTCCACGTGAGTCCCACCAATTTTCACTTCAACGCTATGATCACCTATGAATTATTCATATTTCGTTGTCTTAGCATTCGCACAACAAATTATCACTTACTACTCGCGTACATACCAACATCTTTAGGCGTAAATCCTGCTGTATAACAACCGTGTCCATTTGGCTTAACATGAACTGATAAGCTTTCTCTAGTTGGCGAGAGGACTTCCACGCTAGGATTTCCTAAAGAAGCATCTGCTTCTATGGCAAATGTTGTCAAGCGATTAACAGACACCTTTTCAAGCGCCTCAGTTACTATCACTTTTGCTGTGTCGCTCACCTGAAATTTTGTACAAAATTATTGCTCGAACCCTATAGCATTCATTTCCTTACAGTACCAGATTCTCCTTGCATCCGAAAATCTACTACTTTAACAGCAAGCACATGAATGTAACAGTATATTACCTGACAGCTAAAAGGGCTACCAGGTACATCTTCTCCGTTGAATCTTAAATCTACAGTATGTACAATTGGGTCCCGAGGTGTGAAAGATATCGCATAAGTATGCGGACCTTGAGCTTGAGCAGATGTAGGCACACGACCGCCGTTCACCGTTACTTCTAAGTTTCCTGGCCCTGCCTGACTGGTCTCAACTGCGAGAACAGAGGAAAATTAAACAGTCTGTTTTTGGATACGTCATATAATACACTGTAATTAAAGCATTTTTTAATTGGCAAATAGAGCAATACCTAAGAATGTTACAGGCATTCCAATGATACCATGTTTAGCATCCTTTACTTTGATAGCAGTCACATCATATACTTTGCAGCTAAATGGGCTGCCAATCACGGGAACATTCCGATGGCTTACCGAAATTCTATGCTCTCCAACTACCCTTGGTGTGAATGCTACGCTGCACGTTGTGTCTTTGTTGTCGGTGACCTGAGCGGGTACGGCCTGTCCATTGGGTCCTATCAAGTCCGGCGGTTAGTTGTTTAATATAATTTAGTAAGCCGACTACTAGGGTGGATCACAAAGGCACCAAAAGTGAGAAGTAGGGGTTTACGCGCGCCCAACATGTTCATTTTCAATGTTAAAGTTTATAATTGCAACAAGCAATGTCTAAACAACGGAAGCCATGCGCGCGCACACACACACGCACACATTTTGTAATGCATAAATGTAAGTTTAATACTTAATTGTTAAGTGTTGATTGGTCAATATTACTACGCGTTATATATAGCAGACAACTCAATAATACTTAACAGTTAAATGCGTATCGACTATTTGAATGAATAATAATTTTGGCACGTCTGCTAAAGCAACCGACTAAGTCTGAAGTTTAGATCCTATAGCTATCAGCGATAACGCTCAAGGGTTAATGTGAAATTAATGATACATATAGCACCATACAAATGGCATGTAGTCAGGCATGTAGTATATGCCCTACTTGGATTTAGTAGATCAAATTAAAATTGCAAAGTGTTAATCACCGCTTCAATAATTATATACGCAAGTAATAGCCAATGCCGTTCTGCTACTCTAAAATGGTAACCACTGATAAAAGAACACAAAAGCAGCTTCAGAAACTATCACTATGCAATATTTATCGAATGTATCAAGTTAGAAACCCACCACCAGTTATTCGATATGATCCATTATTAATATAAAAATGAAATTAGTTTTGTGTAAGAAGTCTAGTAATGTCGTAGTCTGAAAGCTGGCCGACCTGCAACAGAGATAGAGAGAGAGAATTGCTCTCAAGCCAAAGATTAACAAGACAGACGCAGATACAATGGCAGAACTTCGTGCAAGTTTCCACCATAATTGACAAACGGTTTATCAAACGAGTACGACTAACCACATAGAAAGTGCTTGCATGTACTTCCGGTAGTCGACGAGATGGTCGAGTGTAAAATTGCTAAAATCTTGCAATGTGGAATTAAGATGAAATGTAAAAAGAGCATCGAATACAAAATTGCGAAAGTCGTGATTTTTGTGCGGTGACAACAGAGATAAGTCACTGAATTGAAAAAGTACACATTCGGCGTACATATATTACCATTCAACTTAAAGTAAAACTAAAAAAAAAGGAAAAGATATCGACAAAATTGGCACCGATAACGTAACGAAAATGAGAAAAAGGTATACCTTCAACATTAACTTCTAAATCTTCCAAGCTACCGGCAACGTTACTGACAGTAAGATAACTTTGTCGTCCTAATCCAGCACTGCTTAATGCCTGCCCACTCACTGTTACATGACTATCGCCACCTACCCGAGTTACAATCGGGCAGCCTGGCACAGTTCGTTTGTTGAAGGCTATATTAATTATATGCTCGCATGCCTCGAATGGTACGAAGCTAACAGAGAATCGAGCATTCCCCTGTGGCGTGACCTGTGTAGGTATATTCTGACTACGTGCCGATATTGTAATTTCTAGGTTTCCTTCACCAGCTTGACTTGCATCAACTAGAACAGAATCGGGAGCATAATATAAATATAAGGTACCATTTGAATAACCGTTTTTGTACACATACCAGTGAAATGTGTTGGCTGTCCGACACTGCCCCTTGCTACAGGGCCTATCAATACTTTGTCTGCATTGAACGCTTTAGCCAGAAATGGTGTACCATTTACAGGGTGACCATTATATTCGACGCTAATTGAATGCACACCAACATCTCTTGGAATAAATTCTGCAGTAAACCCACTTTTTATATCTCCAGTTACTTTCACAGGTAATTCATTGTTTGGGCCTAAAAAAATGTTCTTTTCAGCAACTCCTGTATGTTCTATGCTGTTAGAAAGACCAGTGCGCGATAATGTTTCCTACTGACCTCTTACAGAAACTGCGAGCTCCGCGCTACCACTACCATCAACCCCCATATGAAAACTAGCTGTTTGATCGACTGATATTAATTCCAAGTGATTCAAACTGAGTGTAACTCTACTGGTGTCCGATACATTGCACGTAAAGGGACATCCTTTCACCGCTTCTCCATTGAATTTTATATCGATGTAGTGTGGCTTAGCAATTTCTGGCGTAAAAGAGACAAGGCAACGTCCTCCCCCTACCACCTGAACATGATTTGGCACTTCTCCTTCATTAATAGAAATTTCAAGTTGTCCTTCGCCAGCAGCACTGGCATCAACTAGAAAATTAACAAACATGTACATACTTGTATACACGATCTGAATTTTGTTAACTCGTTACTCCTAAATACCTCGAAATTGGCAGGCATGCCCTACGACAGCGCTGGGTACATCCGTGACTTGAATCAAACTGCTGTTGTACACCTTAGCAACCAGAGGTCCAGCCGGTAGCTTTTGTCCAGCGATGGATACTTCTACTAGATGACTGCCGACTTCTACGGGTGTGAATTCAACACGAAATTCTCCAGGATGACCTGGTTCTTCCTCAATTCTAGCCGGTATATGTCTTTTAGTAGGTGCTACAAAAAAATAGTTGTTTAAATTTTTGCATTAAGAAATTAATGCCCACAAATATGATTTCATATACATACTTATAATTTGTACATCAATTTCACTGCTATTGAAGCCCAGAGCAGAAAGTTCAAATAATGCTGGACTACCGGCAGGGACCAATCTTATGGAATCCCCGATCACTGACATTTTTGGGCCTGGCATAATACCCACTCGCCAGGGTGATCCTGTTGATTTGTAATTAAGTCATATGTTAATTATAAGATAATGCTTGTGCAACTGAAATTATGATAAGTACTTAATAAAACTGCGTTATGCTTTAATGACACTAGACTGTACTTTCACGTATATATTTATTTATACTGTAACAGGTATTATTCTTATTTCATAATGAGCCCTAAATTAAGATGTCGCAGAACAAGGAGATTTATTTAAAATTACGATATTATCCACTGAATTTCATTCTTCCGGTTTTACCGTTCTATTTTAATTTCAATGTAAATACTTCTTAACCTTTGTAATTAGTACAAGGCGCTGCGCAAAGTGCACAAGAATATGGCTCTCCTAATTGCCCCGCGAAAAATCGTACGATTAGGCATTTTCTATCTGATTAAACAAAAAGTCACAATTACCTTTGCTATTATTATTTCAAAACAGAGAACCCTGAAAAACTCTAAAGACCTTAAAGAAAAAGATTTAGTATTTAAATGCGCCGTATATACACTGCAACTCGAAAATAGCGAAACAACAAAACCCGTAACACAAATCTATCGGTTAATAATAAGGCTCTATTATGGAATACACATCGAACTCGGCCATAAGTACAAGAGAACAGATATCGTGTCTTTCACTGTCGCACGCGCACTAATTCGATTATGGTTATTCGACGATCTCTATTAAGCACTAATCGCGGATGATTCTCTTGGGCATCCATGGTCGTGTTATTGGAAGAAAAGGGAAATATGAGGAATAGATGGGGACATGGGAAGAACGCGAAGGCCCGAACAATCTTATAACTTTAGTTTCTTGACGAAGAAACGTCAGCAGATCGCGATTCACGACAGACTCAAACGAGTAGAGCGACGGGACGAATGTAGCTGCTACTACTGGATTGCTGCTCAGGCCCAAAACCAGGGCCGTGCTTTTCCTGGTATACATCCAACAATTTTCCCTTCCATTTTTCCCTCGTTAGGTGTACCCCGAATCGACTGTTTAACATTTATCTTCCGCATCTTTATTCGTACGACTTCCCATTAAATATGAACGTCCTTTTGCTTTCATTCACGAATGACCCTATAACCCACATTAATTGAATTTCAACCTAAGCAACCCATATCAGACTTTCCCAATGTGGGTCAAAAAAATGAATGCAACTATGTACCAATTTTCTTCTGCGCTGAATATGGACATTTATAAAAGCAAGCTTTGCAATTTATGTCAAAGTTATCCTCCCGTTATGAATTGAATATCTAGATACGCGTTAATAGGCCTGCGTTAAAGAAGAACCGAAAGGTGGGTAAACATTTCAATGTAGACTGTACAAATTTGTACACCCCAATTCCTTTTCTCGAACTCTCAATTATAATGATTCAAATTGGAGCGGGGCACTAAAGGATCGCGATACGTCTATGTTCTCCCATCCGTTTCTTGCCCGGTCGGTCGGTTACAGTCTATACGTTCGCAGGATACCTGATCTGCGTATTCCGATACTTTAAGGTCGGTCGCAAGCAGAAACTCCGTGTAGTCTGTCTTTAACACAAAGTTACTGTAATGCAATCAATAAAGGGATTGTTTGGCTTCATGCAATTCCGAAATAGACAATGATAATTTCACTCTGTCGATTTCTATTTTCTTCGAAGCGGTTCGGAATATTATAATTTCTTGTGCATTGGTATGAAATTATCTATTCATTTTTCATGTAGTGGCGGCTGGACTGATGCACGAGACACGCGAAAAGTAAGAAAAGGAAGTGAAAGATCTTTCACATATTTCAATTTGCCGTAATGATATTATTATCAAGTCACTGTGCTCATTCCATACGATCCCGCATTGCTTTGAGCCACATTCTTAACAGCGAGAGTTATATCGAAGAGACTATACATTCATGAAACGCTGCATTCCCCAACATAACGGGTCATACAAAAGGAAACTTGTTCCAAAATTTTCAAAAACAAACCCGAAATTGTTATTACGTATATTTAATGAGCGATTACATCCGACGGAACAGTTAATTAAATAAATTTCGGGGCCAGCTAATATTATATTTAAACGTACCACATCGTAATAAATTATTCAATTCATCATTCGGTACAAGAATGCTTGTAAACATATTATTATACATATCTATTAATGCGTTATATGGATGATAGGATGTTACCTAACAATGGTGTAGTAGCGTTTGTGTTATAAGTACACCAACTTGTTATGTGTTAATGCAATTAATTCAAGATTAAGATCTTCATGGTTAATATGTATTCATATCTAGCGTCACGATAATTTGCATCGTCATTTGCACACGTCTTGTATCCGTGCATATCACAAATATTTCTTTACGATTTATGTACAAAAATGAAATAGGGAAATCGACACTATCTTGCTTGATTCAGTAAATCGATGCACGGTGTATCAAAACGCATTCCGCACGTCGCCAAGCGGTAACTTATTCTTAATGTCTTGGAATCGAAAGGCAATCGTAAAAATGGTATTCCTCGATAAATAATAACGGTGCAGAATACATTCGATTTTATGAGACAACCGACCAATATAGACTCTACTATTAGTAAATAGCATTTATTGAATATGCGGGAAAGTTGAAAAGGGCACGCCTAATTAGCAGACACATCTTGGTTTGCGTAACGGTAATTGTACTACTTACGTCGTTTCGCACGTACGATTAATATTACGCATGAAAAAAAAATGAACCACGGTATTACGTTGTAATTTTCAATAATCATTACAGGAACGGATGTGCAGTTACGTTTGATTACGTTTCACATCGGTGTAGGCAGGGGACCGCTACTATTCTCGCTCGTTACCAAATACGTCCTACAAGCATACTAAGACTTTACCTGCCACACCTACGATCTCCATAATGTTTCCTTTCGGCAAATAATTTATGAATATTACTCATGTTTTTACCAATGAACATCGCTTAGATGGCATTCTCGCAGATCGCCATTCAAGGAATTCGCTTAAGATCATATTTATAAATATTATGTAATATTAAACGCTTTTCTTGCGGCGAGCTTCGCGGCGCGAATTATCTAAACGTTTGGCGTTTGAATGTCGTTTACGTTTTGTCCAAGCAGAATCCTAGCTGGAATGTGAAATGCCACAATCGTACTATTCGGGACAATTTGAGTGGCGGGGACAATGTCCCGGCAAAGTTTTTTACGGCATTGTAGGCCACGTGTTCAACCTGCGGTCACGATTACAGGCTGCATATTATCACACGGAATCTAAATACTAGCCCAATAGAAAATGTTCTAAATGCCTGTCTCAGGTAATCGGTACTGAACTGCTTCGACAAACATACGATGTCGCATATTGAACTTTTCTCATTTTCAATGATACTCTTTTTGCCTTTAGATATAGTATTGGAATTGTATGGTAATTACAAGGGTGTATAATTGACTGTTTAAGATCGTACAGCATTCATTCTGTTTCGTTCGACAAATGAAAGGAAAAAGTTCAAGAAGGAAAGGAAACGACGACGCCGTATATATGTATGTCAGTGGAACATCACGTGGATGCGTGAAATCGCAAGTCAATGACCCGATCACTGCCCTGTCGATTCGAGCAGTACATGTATGTACGATGTACTTCTATTTTTAAGAAGTTAAAATCACGTAGGAAATGTTTTAATTGGAACACGAAAAACGATACATCATGCTTCTGGACGTAACATAAAGAGTAGAAAAAAAGAATTTCGACAACGTTCAAAGATTATACGACTCTACTAGATTGAGCCTTCCGAAACTGTATTTATTACTTGAGATTAAAGAATACAAAAAAACATATATGTATACTTTTCCCTAATCATTTCTTTTTATTTGAAATCAATACGTGTTCATAAAACAAATAGAGAATAGTATGTCGAGAGAGTAGCATTAAATATCTATTGTTCGGCCCAGTTAGATCATGAAATGCTCCTCCTCGCATAAATATAAGGAGGGAAGAAACTTACCAGGGACAACATCGCCATTGAACGTCATTTCTACAAGGTGTACAACAGCTTCATGGGGCACGAACGAGGCCAGAAATCGTTGGCTGTCTAGTGCTCTAACGAAACTAGTTACGTGACCGCCATTCACGAGGATCTCTAAATTTCCAGATCCGGCATTAGATCCGTCAACTACGCAAAATAAATGTGCACAGAATGTCATTACATTTGCTTCTACATCGAGCCCTTATTTTACAACAATATGTTACGTGCTTTACGTACTTTCAAATTCTACTGGGTGATTCACAACGCCATTCGGAATGTTCCCAATTTGTATAGCGCGAGCATTGTACGCTTGCGATCTGAAATGATAAATACAATTGCGTTCAGAGTTTAACGAAGCTGTACCAATATTATTAATAGTACATATGAATAAATGCAAACCTGAACGGGGAGCCTTGGATGTGTTGGTTGCTCACCAGAATTTGAATGATATGTTCACCAACTTCCTCGGCGGTCACAGTATACGTGAGGCCTCGGAGAGTTGATTTCTGTGCAGGAATTGATTTGCCATTTGGGCCTGAAATCACGCGTGAATTGTAGAATGAGCTGCACGGCACAGTGGCAATTATTCGTAATGCAGAGTTAGCAGGTAATAAGAGTACTTGCCAGTAATATTGACAGCCACTTTACTCGGGTCTATACTTGGATCAATACTGAACGCAGCAGGCCTGTGAATTGGTAAGGTTTCGAGAGCACTTCCAGTTACCAGAGCAATTCCGCTATTCTTGTCTAGGACTAATGAGCTTGAAATTCCATTGCTATGATATCGGTCGTGCATTCCGTCCGTGGTGTCCACGCCCTTGTAGGGACTATGATTCTTATTCTTTAAGATTCCGTGCGTCTGCACGCGGGCATTATGATTCTCGCTGTTGTACTTTTCGGACGCGTCGTGTTCGACAGTCGAATTCTTTTTGGTCGACGTGAAATTGGAGGTACTGCTGTGAGTTCGCGAGACATTCTTCAAAGTACAACTATGAGTGTTCTTGTAATTGTTATTGAAATAATTCTTGCCAGCCGCATTTTCGGCGGCGGCCGAATTGTTTGTTAAATTCGCAAGGGACTCTAAACTGCCGTAGGATAACAATGATTTCGTCTTTTCTATGGCGTCCCATGAATCCCGTCTAGAGGCGCCGCCGACCATCGACGACACTCTAACGTTGCTGCTTGTATCGACCGCTCCATTATCTACAGTATCCTTTCTGGTGTAACTGTTGTCCCTCTCGTTGCTCCTTGGACTGAAGCTTCTGTTAACCGGACTTTGAGTTGCACTGCGATATGCCATCGGGCTTTGAATTGGCGAGCGTGTCCTCTTCAAGGAGTCTGAACTATAAATTTCCCGGGACTCCTTGATAATCGGAGAGTATCTTGTGTCGGATGTTGTCGGGCTTAGATTTGGAGAACGCGATTTAGTTATTATATTAGAGGTATAAATATCTTTCGATTCTTTGACGTAACTCGGGCTTTGTACAGTCGGGGATATCGACCGGCTGTGTGCAGCGTTGGAATAAATTTCCTTCGTATCCTTCACCATAGATGGACTGTGAAGGTTTCGTGTAACCGGACTGTGGCTGTGACTCGGCGATCGGGTACGATTAAACGAAGTTGACGCGTGGTACGTTGAAGTAGAATTTTCCATCGAATAATTGCTCGATGTCTGAAAGCTGGATGTAGCCTGGCGTACAGGGGAATACTCGTTTACGTGTGGAATCGGGCTCGACATTTTAAACGTAGGTGAGGAATAGGTCTTTTGCACCGGGCTAGATCGATCCGTACCGGTCGACACGTTCAAGGTGTTCATCCGTCTTTCCAACGAAGATAACTTGGACCTATCGAGCGTAGACTCTTTCGATCTCCTCGAACCTTTCTGTGTTCCGACACGGATGCAAAACGGGGAACCTCGTACATCGGAGCCATTAAAATAAACGTACACCCTGTACTTTCCACAATCAGCTGGGAGGAATGAAACTTTATACTGCATGTGCCCAAAATCTTCCATTCTGTATGGAATGGATCGCTTATCGTGGACTATATCTATTGTTACATCGCCGAGGCCACCAGTTCCTGTTGCATCGACAGTAAATGAAAACGGTTGCCCGGGAAGTGCACCCTCCGTGTCCAACAGCTGAAATAGTTACCGCTTGTCAGATGGTCCGAATGAATAGACGTGCGTAAAGAAAGAAAAAGAAAGAAAAACAGAACAGTGGGTATACCTTTATTCCATTAGGGTCAAATACGAAACACGTGAATGGTCCACCCTGTATATGATTTCCTTTATGAGTTATCGCGATACTCCATTCCCCTGTTTCGTCAGGTTGAAAAGTCGCGGTGTGTATACCATCGTGTTCCTTAACAGGGCACAGCAAAGATCTACCTGTCGGGGACCACGCCGTCACATCAATGCCGTCGTGACTAGTGCCTGAAAAATGTTTGCTGTATCGCAAATGCGGTCGACTACGTGTGCACGTTCGATTAAGGCGCTTACCGTAACTATTGACTAGAACTTCAACGATAGATCCTATAGCACATGGATCCATGCCGGGCGACTTAATTTTCGTTAAGGGGGGTAATACTCTGAAATAATAGGGACACCCGTCTACCAATTCTCCGTCGTTATACACCACCAACTGAAAGGCAAGGAATAAAAAGATTGGCGTAAATTACGGTTGATAAAGTACAAGAAAAAAGTAATGTTATCACGAAGTCATACCTTGTGCATTCCAACTTCCATAGGTATGAAGGTACCTTTTCCGTGAACTCCGCTCCACGTAAGTCTACATTCTACTCGTCCACTTGGACTTATTACTTCACCGCGTACTTCCCTTGTATTTACTTCTTTGGCGCGGATTTCTAATTTGAAGTGCGCCTGTCGAACAATCGTTGCAAGTTTAACGATGCATTTGAGAACAAGAAAGGTAATTAGGTAACAGTTGATCGACTACTAACTGGCTGTTGCACTCTGGCGGAAGTACTGTCTATGTGGACAACAACTTGTTTGCTTGCTTGAGGGCGAGGCTTCACCCATTGAAAGTGCGCCGCATACGCCATAACACCTAAATGTTCAACGTTCTGATCAGCCATATCTTTAGCCTTGAGGATGGGCTCCACGCCTAGTTTCTTTCCACCGTCGATACCTATTCGAAGAAAAATATGAGGTAACCCCGACAGTGAGCGTAAGACTGTCCAAACGATTGCATCCTTCAGTGTGCTCATGGCCCTTACCGATTTGTATATTGTGCTCCCACGCAGAAGAATCGGTGACGATTTTATCGTACGCCGGTGCTGGACCGCCTAAATTTCGTACAATGCTGCACAATGCTCTACCGTCGTTCCAATCAGACTGCAAGAACCAATTCGAATTTATCGTTAAAGGCGAATGGCTGCGGTACGATCTCCTCGCAGAGTGATATGCACTCGCTCACCGTGAAGTTTTGCACTGGATGATGGGGTAATTGTGAGTTAACCCATCTTAATGTTGCGTGGAAACCCGGGGAACCCTCCTTCAGAAAGTACGACAAGTAGGTCATTCCCGACAGCTCGTCCAAATACGGGGACGCAAGGTACTCCGGCTCGAGCACCATAGGTATGTCGAATTCGCGTTTCGAAATCTCCATAGCTTTTCGACAATTGTACACGCTGCACAAGGACAAAATTTCTGCTACAATCTTTGACTCTCAATGGGTTGCAATAATACAGAGATTGGCTTGGATGCGCCGATACCTATCGTTCGGATCGAGGCGACGCCACTGGGGGAATAAACCGGGTTGGCAATAATCGAGCAGCGCGCTCAGATACACCCCAGAGTTCCAATCAGTGGTGAAATTGTTCACCCTGCATTCCGGAAGGGCCGCCTACAACAGAAGCGATAAAATAAGCGTTTGTACAACGGGTGAATCACCGCGAGGTAATAAGGGTCACAATGAATCTATGTATCAAAGGTGCTACTACGATATGTTTACGTGGAATTTACTTGGAAATAAGAGGCACGACAGAGCTAGGTCACCTGTGCAATTACGTATACCGACCTTGAGCCATGCAAGCATGAGTTTCCTTGGGGGGAACTTGGACTTGCCTATTTGGTACCTTACAATGAGCGACCATATCAAGCCAAGGATCAGTTTCAAATTTCCATTGACGATGTCCACGTTACCTGTGCGGAGCAAGTTTACGATTAATGTCGAGCTTCCACGATTCAACCGCGTTTCTACCCAGAAAAAAGAGAAGCGAATCTTCAGATTCGTCAATGCGTCCATCCATTCCCATATCGACAATAGGAATGCACGTCTCATGATACAAGATCTACAGTTACAAAAGTCTTCCCACTCTGAGCACCCAAGCAGCATAGCATTCACGGGCTGGAAATTGAATCAGTTGCTGGATACGTGATGGTATAATTGCAATGGTTCTAGTCTATGATCCCGTAGGCGCCGGTAAAATACGAGAAAGGCAATGACCTCGAGGTTTTGCTCCCGACCAGTGGAGCTGCATCTTTTATTTCCAACGGACATTCATAGTTTACTACCCGGCTCGCGATCTCGCAAGAACACCGTCCCCGAATAGAATGTACCGAGACACATTTTATATTTTATATTTTATATAGAATATATTGCAGCAACGATCCATATTTAATTGCACGTTACGTTTATCGCCCTGTGACTCACGTCGCGTATCTGCGAGCCGTTCGTATCTCGCCATGGGCAGCGCACAGAATTCCTGTATCGCTAAAATAATGCCCGCGCTAATTGTCATAACGCCAAACAAGCGCTTGGAATCTGTGCAATATATACGGCGAATAAAACCAAGTCCCTAATGCATAGATCACTCGTGATTCAATTATTATTAGGGAAGGCGTTATGGATGACGTTGTGAAATACACGAGCAGTAACGTAATAACTAATCGAGTCAATTGAATCGATGAGTCGCTCGCGTAATTCAACAGCCGACGGAATGCTATCCTTATTGGCGTCGTCGGGTCGTTTCGTCGTTCGTTGATTTTCTGAACGACCAACGTGAGATGCTTCGCGTTAACCGCGACTTACCGATGTTAACGAGCTTCACACCGTCGGCCTCGATCGCCTGAAGGGCCGTCGAAACATTTTCTAAATGATGATGCTGATTAGCCGGCCTGGGATTCCATCGGGGCAAACGTCGCTTAGTGAGCACCTCGACGAGAGAGCAAAGTCGTGTACCATCCCGAAAATCCTCAACCAGATCGATCACTGGTCCATTGGCGGAATCCGCGTGTTTCAAGTGCTCGTTCACCCAATTTCGGAAGGTGTTCGCCTGTATTTCCACCCACAGATCCTCGTGACCTTTGATAGGCATACCTTTCGCAGCTGTACCTTCCGCAGATCGGGCTACAAGGCCCACCAATTCCTCTGGTCGTAATTGTTCGATCGATTCCATCTTCTTTCCTATTTAATAACAGAATTTCGATGTAAACTGGTATCACGCATCGTGGCTACTTGGAAATATTGCGTGACTTTATCTAAACGCATTGCTATTTAGTAGGAGTATATCGAACTGGAATTTATATCGGCGAAAATTAGCCCGCGAATAATTCGCAATATCTGCTATGGAAATCTATTTGATGTGCTACCTCGTTCGGCTTCACGAAATTTCATCCCTCCTCGTTTCTTGGGAAAGATACGTGTATAGTAAGCAGCAAGTGACGAAGGATAAAATGGACAGCGCAATAAATTAGTATCGCATAGAAGGATCAGACGCTAATTACAATTGTATAATGTTCAATAACAGGTAAAAGATACCATCTATCGATCCTCTAATACACTGCATCGTTATGTGGCTAATGTGATGTATTAATGTGACACGAACTGCACGTGCCAAAGCCATTGCTTCGTTACGTTACATCGTGTTATGACATCACTGTTCCCTCAAAACCTTGCCCGACCGGCGAAGCTTGCGTAAGTGCGTAAAAATTTTGCATCGGAACAAGTTACGGGAGAAGTTTGATACTATCGATCGTCAAAGTTCTGTTGCACTAGATCTCGATGGGTTCGAATCTCAGGGGCGTAATACGTAATACGAATACCGAATTTTGGTTCGAGATACGCGACACAAGAATGATACTTCTTCGACAGGGTAGCCCGTAACGACAAGCACGTTTAATGCACACTAAGTTCTTCAGAAAATACAGCATAATTCCAACGTAACTATGAACGCTTTTCTAACAGAAGATGTAGAATAATATCTCGTGGGAAAGTTCTATAGAACACACGCAGGTGGATATCGGCATTGCATACTCGCATCTACGATGCTGATTTACACGATATTCAGTCCCTTTTCTTGCACTTTCACCGCATTCACCAGTTTGAATTTTTTCATCACTGCACACTTATGCTTTAGTCTATCGTGTACGCCGACACTGACTGACATCGATTGTACTTTTTGGGAATCGATAGGACACAACTCAATAACGTGATCTCTAATGACCGATCGAGTTCTATTTCAGATAATATCGATTGTTATCAGGGCAAAAATTGTAGATATTAGGAGGCACTGACAGTCGATTGGCCAATAGTCAATGAATGGACCAATCGGAATGATCATTGGAAGAGCGCGATTTAGGATAGATTTATTCAAAAAATACGCAAAATGATAGTGTTTCTCTTCATTGATAAAAACTTTTTCGAACGTAAACTAATATTTTTCATGCTTTCACGTCTAGCTGAAGATTTAAGAATGTTTGGTATGTGAACTGATATTTACGTCGTTGTTCTCCAAGGTAGCCTTTTAAGATTGAGCCCTCACGAAACCTTTCCTTCGACACTTTTCTTTGTTTTGTGCGATTTTTCTGTCAGTGGGACTGCTCTACGGATTGGCAGGTCCAGGACGCACATTAATGTCACAGTACGCTACCCGAGAAACGCCATTTTTGGACATCGAAGATTTTTCGGATCAGACTGCCGTGGACGAGCGGTGTTCAATGTGAGTTAGCTCACTGAACTAGCATGAAAATCCCCTTCTTCCTTGCGACTCCGCACAATCGCTTTCCGAGACCGTTGGAACACTCGATTGTAATGAAATGGGCATGTACCTATCTATCCTTGGGCCCTATACTCTTCAGCGAATGGTGGATCTAGTATATTACATATAGAATGTAATTTAAAAAATATTACACAGAAATATCTCGTTTTCTTCTACGATTAAATAGATGTTCAAAAAATATAGCTTTTTAAATGACTTTCGCTTTCGTTTGTATTCTACCATGCATTGTTGAGTTTACTAAAAACCGTGAAACATCTAATCGAAATTTAATGTTTTATAAATACATTCTCATATGCCAGTAAATTGTAAGCGTAGGATTTTATATTACTTTATTTATATTTAACAGAAGCTTTGCGGTTCGTGTCACGTTGGTTTCGTGTTGATACAGTACTGAATCTCAGTAACTAGTATGACGCAAACTGCGCCGCAAGGTGGTGGCACCAGTCGGAAGCATGATACGCTGGTAACATACGTACAGGCGTTGAAAGTACTAAATCGTATAATATCATGTTTTTTGCATAAATTTATATACACATAGCACTGCAGAGAGAAAAACTAATGCTGTACACAATCAATAACAGCAGGCAATAAAAACATAAGTGCTGCCAACGATTGGTTGTGATCATGTGCTAATGTTTCTTTACCAAGCATTGAAATCTCCGAATGCTCAGCGAGCCGGGTCTTCCACCCACATGGAATATATCGTTTTAATATGTAATCGGTTGCTTTCTTCGATTACGTATACCAGTACTGTCCAAGGTTGGCTCGCGAGATGTTTTCGGGTTTTCTCAATCGCCGGAATCAAAGCTTGTAACCGAAACTCTATATTAGGAGAATATGAGCTATTCGAAATTCATAAGTTCCCGAAAAATAATGTCAACTGCAAACTATTGTTTTGCGTATCATCATAATCATAGCTCTTACACATATAAATACATTTGCGTTATATCACAGGAATATATAATTACATATATTATTTCTATTTTTTATTTATCTTATCAACAAAGTATCAAAGCAGTTCCCTTCTTTACCTTCGATTATCTTCAGGGGAATCACCGCAGACTACCTTCATCCACCAAATGATTACCCCAATGAAATCACGTGCGCGATCATTAAGTTCTATGCGCTTCATTTTTCTGCATCAAAATTCAAATGATCGATACGAAACTTTGTCAGATTGGACAAGGTATTGCAGAGAGGCTCGTCGTAAAAAAATTCTATATAGGGTTTGGCAGGGCGCCGGCGCCGCTCTATAAATAGTGCGTGCAACGCCAACCGCCGGTTTGCGGCTCGTGGACAAAGTAGAGAGATAGCCAACCATCGCGTGTTCACAACAGTATCGTGGTTAATGATAGTACGTTTCGGCGTTTTACACCATTTATCCTCCAGGATATATTGGTTTCCTCTTAGCGTAGTGCCAAAAACAATTCGGCTTCCACCCGGGGAAGCTTCGTCGTGGACAAAGCGCATCGCTTGTCACAGAGTCATCGATATTGCCGTTGAAAAGTTGCTGTTAGAAGTCATTGAAATCTGCTCTATGTAGAGTGTTTTCTACATTTTAGGGACGCTAAAATTACATGTGTGGTCAATGCACAATATGCTGTGCACGCGTTGATGCAATGGCACATTTTAAAATGTGACTTCGTGATCGTGTCAGCTGATCCACAATCTATCGAGCAAATTAGGTGATTATGTAAATTGTACATTGGAGCAGACATGGTTACATATTGGAAAACATTGCTGACCGATTGCCCGTGTGATAACAGTGTTTGCCCATTTAACGGGTAGTTTTCTGTTCATCTGCGAGGAAAACTAATCCAGCCCCCGTGACGAATGGTTACTAAATCGTGCGACTGAAGTGCATAAAGCCACTGTGAGTTCCGAATGGGTACCGCGAACTTATTCACCCCTTCGTAGGGCAAACTAACTCACAGAGCGCTGAATGCTTTACTATTTACAGTTTCAAAATGAACCGGGAAAAGTGTCAGGTAATTAATTAATTACCGCTTTAGGAATTTTTGCCGATTATTTTCTATTTTACGAAGTCGTAGTTCTTCCATCATCGGAGTCATGGATCATAACGTGTTCAAGAACACGGTTGCTAATATAAATCGCAGGAACGAATTAATTGTGAACGATTTAAAGCGCAGTAAACGTTTCCCCATCAATGTCGAACCGTGTGTCTAAACATAAATGCTAATTAGCTGTTGCATCTTTACAACGAAGACGTGTATTTTTACGAGGGACCAAGGATATCGAGTTACATGACCTGTAAAACCCTGTTTCATTTTATAACTATGGAATATTTATTTTTACACGACAATTCACGCGTAAATATACCTATATGCCCAGTTGATGATTCGATAGATCTAATACGGTTGTTTGGAACATTGCGTTAATTGTATTTGTTAAGTGGAATACGATCGCGATTCGTATATTCGATCTAGCATACAGTGAATAATTTCAAAGATAACTGATTGGCAGAGAACAAAAATCTCTTTTGTATCTTTGTTCGCCAAACAATTGTATACATGTATACATATGTACATTCTACCATGCAACATTGTTTCCAGTTCACCCGTGCACAGATACAGAAGATTCAATATGCACAAAGGATGTACGAATCGGAAATGTAAATGTATACCCGCGTGAACGTGTCTATATAGTGGTCACCGGCTACCGATCGTTTGTTTGGATATCCCATGGAACCGCGACGTACACTTGTTTGAACGTGTGCGGATATCATGATGTTCGGTGTTTAGATCAGCGACTAACATGGCACTGGTGATGCTACCTTGTGACCTACCATGGTGGCCGGCCGTGGTAAAGCAACTAGACCGAGCGGCAGCTGCCAGAAATTCCGACGATCTGTTGGAAGCGATGCAAAGGCTGCACGATATGTGCAAGTGAGTGTTTCTGTTGTTGCTATTGTTATTGTTGTTACCGAGGACAATTTAAATGCACATGATGCGCACATCGAATTTCGATTAGAATACATCGCGAATGTAATGCATTTCGATACGATTAGAGCGCAATGTCCCGCGAAAGTATTAACGGTGTTCGATGTTTGTTTTTTTTCGCTACATGCTGTTGTAAAGATACGAGGAACAGTGCGTACTAAAAAGGTATCTCATCAAAAGTATTTCTAAATATCCATAAACGATGTACACAAATGCTCTTAAGTGCAACGCCTCTCTGTACAAATGAAACCCATATTTTAAAAGCCCTTCTTCTTTCATTTCTAATTGTTACGTGTTTTATACGTATGTCACCAAACCTTCGTGCCATGTATCACAACATTTGGTATTCCTTTCGCAGCATAAGCCTGGATCCCGAAGAAGATGTGCAGGATCCTGAACTGTTCTGCGGATTAGCAATATTTCTGAACTCCGATCTTGAATCCACAGAACGGGAACGTATCTTGCTAAAGACAATACCACGCATGGTTGAAAGAGCAAAAGCTCTGAGGTCCTGCAAACCACCACAAGGTTTACACTTCAGTCTTCAGCAGCAGGGTAATTGAAATTGATTGTGCTTCGAACGATCTACTAGCCAGAATCAATATTAATCCCACACGAAATAATGCATTCTCTGTCTACATTTCAGGTGATTCAGTCGAGTATACCTATGCCTTCGTTTCATCATTAATCGCGAACGCGTTCTTCTCTACATACCCGAAACGAACGGTCAAAACTCATCCAACTTTGAGGGATTTCAATTTCACGAATTTCTTCAAGCATCTTCATATGTAAGGATCAGGCAGGAAATATTAAGCAAAAATGTGCACAAGGTGAAAGATACGAACGATGTACCAATCGACGAAATGTAATCCTGTGTTGCGTTTCTTTTTTCAGCAATGGGCAAAAAGCAAAATTGAGAAGCATATTTCGCTATTACGATTATCTAGACAATGAAAGTGCATTAGATGGGAAGCTAGTAATTTCTAGACAGGTATTACACGCGATGCAGTAATTTCAACGGGATTCCGTGACATCGAAACGAATATAGAATTTCTAGGTAATGTCGTCGAAACAATGGTTAACCATAGAGGACTGGTTAGAGAGCAACGCTCCCCTCTGTCCGCTGATGATACGCCACGAGGGTCGCCTAGAGAGAATCGAACCAGAAGCTAAAGTATTGCGAGTTTGCTTTGCAAGTGCAAAATTCGGCGGCGGTGTACTTGATGGTGATGTTACGCAAGAAACTGTACATGTAAATAATTAAAGCGCGTGAGAAAAATAATCTCGAACTGAGTTAATCGTATTGTTCCCAAAGAAAAGTTGAAGGAAAATAAGAAACGGGACATAAACATGAACTTTGAACACAGTGAAATGCAATGCAACGAACAATTATAGTTATTAATTTATTTCTTAGATAGCAACGCATCCCGAAATGCTCGCGGCGATATTATCGGTCGAGGCTTTAGAAGACAACGAAGTTTTAGTAGTCGAAGGTGTTAGACACGTATCTAGAATAAACGACCCTCGGAATAGAGCGGTATTCGAAGCCCTGCCCAAACCAAATACCGTGAGTACTAGTTTCCTTTTTATAATTTTTTGTGTAAAAGTTAACACTGTTCTGTCTCTTAATTAAGACGACAATTTTTTTTTCCTCGGCCAGGTAACTGTATGCTGCATCGATCCTGAAGATTATTCCCGATTACCCCTATCGCAGTTCGAAGAAGATAATATATTACGAGAAATGAATAAATCTCTACTCGGATTCCGTCAAAGACACGTACCAAGTAGTCCAACTGATCCTGTAAAATCTGAACTCGATCCAGATGGAGCATTGGCCTCTCGAAGGCTTTCGCCTATCGGAGAAAGTTTTAGTAGCACCCCTCCAGAAACAGAAAGCGACGATAAAGTATTGCCATCAACTAACGGTACTAAAGAGGGTATTAACCGATGTGTTAATAAAGACAACGAACAGCCATTAATCTATAATTCGCTTCCCGGTTTTAGCGAAACCTGTGTTACGTGAACAACACACGGAAGTTCGTGGCAAACCGAATGGTAAATCCGTAAGGTCACCGAGCCCCCATAAAATATGCAACGATGCCAGTCACACGAACAAAAGAAATCGGTTTATCGTACTTGGTTCTAGCGGGGAGGTTTTACCAGTAACGCGAAAATCGCTTAGTCAAATGTCGGTTTACAGCAGTTGTAACAGTCAAAGTACAGACAGCTTTCATAGCGCGAAGGACACAATAGATGAAGACCCCGGTATGTATGTAATGTTTTTAATCGATACCTTACTATATAAAAGTATATACTTTGTATGCCATTGCGTGATGATTAGAAGACGAAGAGCAAAAATTAAGTAGACGATACAACTCTCAATTGGACACACCCGAAAGGAGGGGAACCTTTGCTCAGCGTTTAAGGGAAGCATTGAGACGAGAAAATACAGCTGCTACCGGAGCGGCTTCATCTAATACCTCATTTGGAGAAAGTAGCTACGCAGTGGGGATAAGCGTGTCTGGAAGTCATGTGTGCGATCAAGATATTAAGTATGGAAACTCATAGAAATGTGTTGCTTGCATTTTTAAATTCGCAACAGTATTTGAAGGAAATATTGCAGGGTTAAAAGGGGTGGATCGAGAGGCTTTGTACTACGCGATGAAACGGTTGATGAAGATTTCTTGAAGGAATCTTTGGAAGCTGAACAAAAATGGTTAGGCAGATTTCGACAGAACCAACCTACGTTACAAAGGAGAGACACAAACGCTAGTAGCAGATACAGTTTCAGCACTGAGTACAATTCTGGCAAGTGTTACGAAACACCTTATAGATAACATCTTTCGTCAGTTTCTAAAAATAAGCGAGCCAACTTATCCTGTTACATTTAGATTTTTGTTCAGAGCTCGAGGAAGTCTATGAACAGCTTGCAAGATGGTTAGAAGACCCAATAGCAGTAGACGAATCGCGAGAATTAGACGCTAGAGATAAAGCAGTAGTTCGATTCGCAGGGTCTTTATTGAAAAGGGCTCTAAGCGAATCGTTTGCCGGCGTTCCAGTTCAAGAGGGCGAACCTCAACCCTTCATTGATTCTACCGACGTAAATCAAAGTCACAAGTTAGCCTTGGCTGTGAGAAGTTTGAGCTTAGAGCTAGCCCGACAGAAACATAGGAGACAGCAATCAGTAAGAAACTAGATGCCTTTTTTTCCTTTTACTAAATATATCTGATTTAATAAAAGAAAAAAGAACAAAAATATGTACGAAAGTAGAATGAAAAAGTTTCAACTATTGCGAATTTTACTATAGCATATTGATAATGATTGTATAGCTCATACATCTTTAATTCCAAATTGTGTATCAACGAAGAATGAGAGACAAATTAAAGCCTGATGCTATTCTAAATAGCTTATCACACATAATCAAGTTTCATCAGTTTATTACGCTATACAGGTGTCGCAAGACGTATCGCATTATGAAGATACTATAAGTAATCATACTGTGTCAAAAGACATAAAGGATGTCCAACGTAGAAAACTTAGGACGGTAACATTTACTTCGGAAGTTTTTCAAACATTGGTCGATGACGAGACTACTGTATGTCTGTCGAATCCTCTTGCTTCGAGCGCATCTGGAAATGTAAAAGGGATAAACGCAGCACAATATTTCAGTATCAAAAATGACCATGGGCATGAAATCGAATCGCATGTAACAGTTAACGTGAGCAACCTTATGTTACAAATATGTGAATTTTACTTTGCAAATGCAGTGCATGTAATATGAAATTGTTAACCCCTTCGGCAACGTGAGAATGCCGGTCGCACGGGCCAAAGTGCAGAGCGTAGTAATATTAACACTGATGGATTTCTGTTTATTACAAGAGATTGTGCGGAACCTCATGAATAAAATGGTATATTTTTTTGGCAATATGATTTCACAAAGATATTTAAAAAGTTTTCATGTTTGGCCCATGATCGGTACCACGAGTCAGGCTCGTGGTAATCTCACAGGGGGTTAACCACCTTTAAATATGATAACGACATCGATTTCCGACGCTTCTTTACTCATCGCATGACACATTACAAACATATTTGTTCCCTTTTTAATGTGGCCTAAAGTATTTTGCAGTAACTAATGATTTGTCTCTCATTCTTTTTCTTTCATTGATAATATCTTGAATATGACCTTTTCTCGCGTGTATTCCATAATCGCTTCCTAATTTCTTATTAATATACATATGTATATGTACATATACGATGTAACCATTATATTAATATAACTTCATATGCTTTCTACGAATGTCATTGCCTAAGATATGATAGTGTTGTATGATTACCGGAGCATAATTTAATTGCACCTAACACGCATAGCATTAAATAAAATCATTCGCATGGTTTTCAATCTATCGACACAACTTTTTAGATACCGAGAGACAATAGTCCACAAACAGGTGGATTGTTACCTGTAGGTACAGGTAACTGGGGATGCGGATCCCGTTTAAAAGGCGACCCACAGTTGAAGCTGGTTATACAATGGCTTGCCGCTTCATTGGCCGGAGTGCCAAAATTAATATATTACACCACAGGGAATCCCAGTTTATCCAAGGTAGTAAATAGAATCGCATAAAATTGTAACAAATTATTCTGCTATGCTCGAAATGTGATCTCATCGTATATTAATCTTCTATGCTATTCTACTCTTTCTATCATATCTTTATCAACATATTTATATTTAAAAAGTGACACGTTCATGAATTACATTTCAGCTGGATACTGTGACTAGAGTTCTGGTGGACAGACATTGGTCGGTCGGTGATTTAGCCGCGGCAGCATTAAAATTCGCTTTACATACCATTGAGGCGAAAACAGAAGGAAGGAATACACTTTTCGAGGACATAATTGGCATGGATAAACCAAGTCCTTAGCCAGACTCTATGCTGTCTGTCTTGGTAGACATTCTCGCTACCATGATCGAAGACAGCATATAAAAATACTTAATGATAATATCGAAACAGTACAACAAACAGTTATGTGGCTTTTGTAATTTGTGAAAGTAAAAATGTATTTCAGAAGTTACGCGTGGAGGATTTTACAATGCAAGAGAATCTTTTAATTTTTCAAGATTTGTATGAATCAGAAATAGCTCCATAGATGTTTCTGGTTTGGATGTTTCATATCAATGCAATAACAAACAGAATCGCACAACGTAATGTACAAACGGAGTTCACTAAAATAGAAGTTGAGGTTTCCGTAGTTTTTACACATTATTTTAATATATTGTACAGATGGCATAAAGTGTCGTTATTGCAATTCAAATGAAATATTGCGAATAAGTAATAAGACTTTTCGTGAAATTGTAAAGCGAAACTTTCGCTGCGACATTTATACAAGTTCAATAGTTCTAGTCATATGAATAAAGTCAATTCAGTTTTATGTTTCTACGAAAGATGTAACTCGTTACAGTTACCTGCAATAATTAATGAGGCACAATATATTATATTATATTTTGTACAATATAATACCTATAAGCCATCATTATATATGCTGAACCGATATATATGTAATAATCAAATAGATTTGTAGAGAAACAGATCTTTAGTCGTATTTTATAGGTCGCTTTTTTTATATGAAATATAATTTATACGAGCCGGATAATGTACGTGATCAAACTCGAGCGTGTAAAAGAAGCATAGAGTTGCTTCTTTGCTGTTAGAAAACAATGACACTTGAGCGTGCGCAAATATGAGAAAGAGTGGGATAATCAGCACATGTATAATATAGTTCTTAAGACGAGTCTTCCATTAAACCAATATGCAGCTAAATGTGCATCAAACACATGTGTATCTCCATAATGTTCGTTTTATTTTGTCCGATATAATATGCGAGGAAATCTGTATTTATGTTGTATATTCGAAAATACCATGCGTATGAAACATTTATCAATAAAACTGCATAATCATAGCGATAGAGATATTGCCTGTACTTTGTTGAGTTGAAATTATATGATGCTGCATTCATTTCGCTAATTAAGTTTATTTTCACGAAGTACAATATCTATTATAGTATATCCGATTTACTCACCAATTAAATTTACTCCACCGAATTTTTCAAATTCCATTGGTTGTTTTATAACTTATGGTAGAAGAATGAAAAAAAAATGACAAGTGTTGTACAAATATAAATTCTGTTCACTCATCACAAAAAAAGACTACGTAAGCGACGACCTACACCTTGTCTATCGTACAAAATATTGAATTTATTCACAAACTGATTGATATTGTTGCACCCCTTTGTTATAATGCCCAGGTATGTCATCAGACCAAAGTCATTACATTGCTAAAAAAAATAAGAAAAAGAATGAATAATACTATGTATTATGCATGTAAATTGTTTCGATATAATTCGTACTTACATTATAAAAGTCAGCTTTAAATTTCGGGTTGTTTAAAACTGGTAATCTGTGTCCCAACGAGCAGGCTGCCCTTAAAACTTCGTGGTTCCCCTTTAGCTCTCCACTTTGCACAGCTTGTACATACTTTAGGACTAATTTCACTCTGGAGTGTAACATTTTTATAGCGCTGTGCTGGGCAGTGAGGTGTTCTGCGACTGTACATATTAACAATTTTAATATTATTGCATTTCTAATTGGGGTCAAATAATTGGAAGTAAACTAAATGCTCGCAGCAATACCTAACGAACACTCTCTTTGGTCGTTACTACACATTCTTGCTACATGGTCAAGTCCAATTCTTTCCGCCTCCTCTGTTGCCAATGTATAAGTTAATGGAACAAATAACATTATAGCTTCCCCGTTAACCAAGTCGATCACCGACTCGTACATAGACACGGATAATTGCTACAAAACAGAAAGTCTCATTAAATGGTCCGTACACAAAGAAATTTTTTTTGTAAATACATACTTCTGTATTCTTTGGCCTCGGATCAAGTTTCAATAATACGGGACATTCGTTAATTTCACACAGTTGCTTGTGCACCCTGATATCCCTCTCATCGGGCATATCCCCTGTAGTATACCAACCAAGAAAGTCCATTTCACTAAATACTTGTTTAAACTGTTCTTCCTTAGTATTATAATAATCTCTGTCAATTATCACATCATCTCCAATATATGAGAACTGGAGTTCGAACGAGTTCATAATTTCTATATTACGTCCTTTCTGTTTGCCGATTATTGCTCCGTACACTGAAAAACGTTACAGGTAACGGAGGAAACAACAAACGTCGATATAAAACATATACCTAGCTGATCCGATCCCTCTTGGGCGCGTAATCTAGTCCAATGTTCGCCTACATTCATTATAACCAATGGATGAAGACTAATGGAAACAGAACCGACAGTGCCCGAGGATGCCATTATCCTTACAGCGCTGGTAGGATTCGCGGTAGGATTCTCTCCGGATGTATCCTCGTCGACTTCCATTAACGTATCGGTTGGAGGGGCCGCGTTATTTTCATCAACCTCCATACTGTTCAATATCTGTTCCTATTAATTTGTATCGCAGACAATGTATTGCGTAGAGAATTGTTAATCAGTATTTCGTATAGTATACCGCAACGAATATCGATAGAGATTTTTATGCAATACCCACACTTTAATTAAAACGAGCACCTTTCGTTCCACTACTGTGACACACACTTTTAAACAAAGTTGCTTGTTTAAATAATGTCAGCCGCCTAATCTGAGACTTCCACGCCGATTATAACCTGCTTCACAGATACGTTCGAATATGTAGAGAACGTTGTCGATATTACACGTGCATATGCACTTAGCTGCATAAACAGCACGAACCACAATCCAAAATATTGTCTCCCGATGCAAATAATATAGCATGTATATGTACAATAAATCTTGAATGAGTGCATTCAATCTGAAGTTGCCGACTATCTGTTGCCACATTACACACCGGGGTGGCGATAAAATTCTCTAAAACGGGTATAGATATTTATTGCAGCTGGTGTCGCAATTATGAAAATAAATAACTCCGAGTGAATTTGGGGCAAACTTAACACCGGGACAAATTCGCGGAAAAATTTGATAAAACATCGATATGGATCAACGCGGAAAAATGATAAATGATAAATATGTCCAATGAAAGTGGCGAACAGAAAATTCACTATTCCTGTGTCATCCAACGTATAACAGCTTATTTCAAGTTGCATGTGTTTCCTGAAGTCGATGCTTAACGCAATAAGATGTTATGTTGTATAATTTGACGTTTATTTACCATCGTTTGCAATTAAATGATTGTTCTGTTGATATGATTGCGTAATATTAAATCATCGGTATAGGATACTGCCTCGATCTTAAGTGAGTAAACGTATCGATCATCGAATTTGGGGAAGGGAATTTTAGGTTATAAGGAATGGTGTAAGCTTGACAAAGGGCGCAGTTGATTCGAAATATTATACAGTTTAGCAGCGTTCTCGTTGGAACTGCAGAGTTTTGGATGATAAACATTTGTCCTGTATTGCGGGATAAACATTTGTCTTGAGTGTGTCTACGAAGCTTAATTGTACAACATAAATCAACTGTAAAACGTAAATCAACTGTACCCTGATTAAATCTCTCTGAGAAACAAGAAAAAGAATATCTACTGTGATCGCATTACTGAGTCTTTTTCTTGAAATATTTGAGGATAAGGAGGTATTATGCAGAATTAAAGATGTTGAGTGGTTTTTTTTACATAGAACTTAATTGTATTATTAATAGATGAGTACAATGGAAAAATTCATAGGAATTCATCAGCTAAAAGGGATACTTAAATGTTTTCCGAGGGATATGAAATTTTGCTTTGCCTACGGGTCCGGTGCGTTTAAGCAAATCAACAACCAGTCTAACAACAACATGGTGGATCTTATATTTGTTGTTCATAACGTTAACCAATGGCATGCAGAAAATTTAAAGCTTAACCCTAAACATTACGCTCAGCCACTGAGATTTCTTGGCCACAGAGCGATCGCTAATGTACAAGAAAAATGGGGGGCTAAAGTATATTACAATACGCTAGTTAAAATGGCAGGAGGATATACCATTAAATATGGAATAATTTCTGAAGTATCGCTCATCGAAGATTTATTGGATTGGAATGATTTGTATTTAGCAGGACGATTACACAAACCAGTTAAAGTATTAGTGGAACCAAACGAATATTCACAATTACCCACAGCTTTGGTACAAAATTTACATTCGGCCGTCCATGCTGCATTGTTATTATTACCGCAGCACTTTACTGAAACTGACTTCTATAAAACTATAGCAGGACTATCCTATAATGGCGATTTTCGTATGACCTTTGGTGAAAATAAAGAGAAAGTAAATAACATCGTACTGCCTCAGATAACACATTTTAAACAATTATATAGCCCCATATTGCAACACTTTGAAAATTATGTTGATATTCCAAAGTCTGATAAAATGGCTATTACCTGCCACCAAGACACAAGCCCTGCAACAAAAGTGCATCACTTAAATCAGTTACCGCGAATGCCGCAAGTTAAACTTGTAAGAGCATGGTCGCAGGGCCCAAGATCGAAGGATACGGAAGATTGTCTGCGTGCAATTGCCCATGATCCCGAGTGTGGTGAGATATTAGAGGAATGCTTGAAGAAGATCGTATGGAGATCCAGTGTGACGCAAAGTTTAAAGGGAATTCCTACTGCTGGATTAGTGAAGTCTGTTAAATATAGTGCTGCGAAAATTATGAAGATGTTACAGGCAGGCCCACAAGTAAAATCACTCCCAAAACTGGAATCGGGACAAAGCAAAGTTGAAAGAATGGTAGAAAGTGTGAAGAACCAGACACATTCAAAGGAACCAGAGAAACGTGTAGAGTAGGAATCACATTGGTTTTGCTCATACTTTAATTCTGCCATATGTACAATGTTTCGTACGACTGTGTTTTCAATAAAGCGCTCGTCAAGTCAAGTGACAAATTGTATCTGTTTTTCTTAGATATCGTTTAATATCTTACTGTTTGAAAATACGGGATTGTGAAATACCACCCTATCCTGCTAATTAGGAGCACTTAGTAATTAGAATGAAATATTCTCGTTTATGTGTATAATTACATATATATATATGAATATATAAATAAATATATATACGCAATCTTACAAAGTATTGATATTAATGACCGTTTCGTTCGTATAAAAATTTAATTTGTGGTCATTTCAGCAAGTAACTAATTATGACGACAATGGACTCAGATTCAGAGAGTCAGGACAGTGACGATGGTCGACGTTTCCGTTTCGAAGCCACACGCAAAGACAATGTACAGCAGGTATCAAAATTGGGAAGGCAGTCGAGATCAAAATCGGAACGAGATTACGGCCACAATGATGCACAGCACGAAGATAAAAGAAATAGAATAGAAATTTCTGATTTTAATAAAGGGGCACCCGGACTTTCGAAAGAACGAGACAACGATAATCGAGATCTGAAACATTCTGCTAAGTATTTAAAACATTCTGTCGAATCAAGGAGTTCGAGACGCGAAGACAATAAGAATTATAGAAGTGCGAAAGATGTTAGTTCGAATTCGAAAAATTCTCCTCTATACTCGAAGCATAAAACAAAAGATACAAAACGATACAGAAGTCGAGATCGGGACGAGCATCGATGCGGCAGATCTCAGGAACGATGTCGGAGTAAAAACGAGAATGAGAAATCTCAGAGTGAGAAATATAGGAATAGATCTCATGAAAGATACAAACACTATACTAGCGATAAGAATCGCGACAAAAATTATCAATCGAATAAAGTAAGATCAACGGATCTTGCCAAGCTTCGGGGCACAAAGGTGATGAAAAATGATGAAGAAGAACACTTGCAAGAGTGTACTTCGACAAAGAACGTAGAACAGGGTCAAAGCGGTGATGAATTACTAGCGAAAGGAGATTGTTCAGTGGAGAGTCAAGAATACAAGGATTTAAACTTATCTGAGTTTGATATTCTATCGGAGACGGATGAAAATATGTCCGATGATTCAGAAGTAAAAATCGAAAGCCCGTTGTTACGGCAACAAAATAAAAAAGCAGAAAAAAGAAACTTAGACAGTGAGTATGAGAATTCGTCAAAGAAGCAAGCGATAGAATTCGAGGCCTTGGAAGGATCGCCAAAGGTAAATGCAAGGAAGAACGATGAATTACATGGTTCCAGTAATAATAATTCTGGCACCATTTCAGATTCCACATTAGGTACCACATCGCCTATATTGACGGAATCAAGGAAAAGCACAATCGATTTAAATAGCGAGGGAGACACTTTGATTACGACTGAAAACACTTCCTTGCATCCAAATAGTTATGACTCTGTAAAAGACACAGATAATGAAGTATCATTATCCGAGATGCATGTTGAAAGAAAAACGACATATGGGCCGGTTTTACCGCCGCAATTAACAATTAATTCTCCTGATAACACAGGAAAAGATGTACAATTTATAGGACCTTGTTTACCAAGAAATGATGTACAGAGTATGAATGAAAGAATCGAAGAAGATACAGTGAATTGTATTTCTCCAGATAGTGTAATATCAAAAGAATTTGATTCTGACTTGAATATGATTTTTGGTCCAGCATTGCCACCGCATTTATTAAAGCAGAAATCTAATGATGAAACGAACACGAAAATTATAGACTCCACTCTTCCAGATACTATAAACACATTAAATAATAATGCAGTAGATCAAACCGAATCTGATAATGAAGACGGTATAGGTCCACTGCCGCCTAATCACCCAGCATTAGAAAGTAATTACGTGTACAGGCAGTTAGAGCAAAGGGCGCAGCAAATAAAAAATGAACAAAAAGATGAGGTAGCAAAATAATTTATAATCTAATGCTTAAACTTTTGAAATGCTGAAATATAATGTGTAACGTGTTAGGTCAGCGGTATGGCGAATCAACGGGAAGAATGGATGACTGAGTTACCGCCTGCTGAAATGAATAACGTAGGATTAACAGCACGAAAATTTCGGATTAGAGCAGGTCCGGATATGTCTGATAGGTCATGTTGGACGGATACACCAGCAAAAAAAGCTGCAAAGGAGAAAAAAAAAGTTTGTATTACCCCTTACTTTTACGGAAGCGATTTATGATTGCGAAATAATGATGCAAAGATTCCGTAATTCTAGGAAGAAGAAAAAATATATAATGTCAAAACATCGGTCCGAGAACTGTCTGAGGATAGAGACGACACAGAAGAATCTTGCGAGAGTAAGAAACATGAAAAGTCGCTATTAGAACTACATCAAAGTAAACTCAGAAAGAAGAAAAGGGTATTTATTTAGCAAAGAATTTTTCATTTTTCAACTATTTTTATCGCGTTCGTTTCAAACCAATAATCTGTGAATTGTAGAAAGAAGAAAAGAAGGCAAAGGCAACTGGGCAAACAGTTAGAAGACCATTTGACAGAGATATTGACTTACAAATCAGTCGATTCGACCAAGCTCAGAAGAAAACCATTATTAACAAAGCACAACATTTGGATGAAAGATTTTCCCGTGGAAAATACTAGATTAGTTAAAGTAAATAAATATTTCACTCAACTCATTACGGTCTTACGAAAAGCAATCAATTCGACATAGTGTAAATTTACCATTTGTTTCAGTACAAAACCATATTGCAAGTGAGTGTCTTCATGTATAAACATTTTTATTTACCGCAGGATAACACATAATCTATTTGGACGTTAGGATTTTTTGAACGTAAATAATATCAACTGTACCATATGTACTGCGAATATATTTTTTATGAAAATAACGATATGCACTTCCCGATATATCCCAATTTATGAAACATCGCTGTTTTCTCAAGCCAACTGCAGCGTTACTAACCAAAGGATTTTATTGCGTCGCAAACGCGTTTCCGTCACTTATAGGCAAATTAATCATAAACTTAAAATAATCAGTTTTTTATAAAATTCTCCTATATTATTATTGGATTGTACGACTAGCAGATGTAAGGAAAGAACCGAGCCGCCTGACGCTCGTTCAATTTTCATCGTATGTAAAATATTTTTTAAACTTAGTAATTTATTTAATAAACAAAACTTGAAAACGTTGAAATTTTCCCCAACGCTGGAAAATAACTGGGAGTATTATTCTTGAAAAATATAAATCGGGCGACGAAGAAATCGATACGTCATAAGCTGACATTTAATTGAATTTAAATTTAGCGCTTATACGCGTCGGCGTATACGTCCGGCATGGCTCTGTCAGATAATTCCGCGTGAAAACAGAGGAAAAATTATGTGTATGACTGTATGACATCCGCGTGACTCCAGTGATCAAGTTACGAATAGTTTCTGTTTTTTCCGTTTATAATGTGGGGAAGTAATAATTGATCTTGCATTATGCCCGATTCCTTCGACTTTCTTTAACTAGCTGCGAACGCTGAATCATTTTACGGGGCTCAATGTTTGATATTTGTTTGCGAACTTTATTTGATGGATTAGTCAGCGTCGCAGTCGATTTAATGTCGTCGTAAAGAGTTACACGTTTGTTTCCTTTATTTTTTTTTATCGCGGAATATAACCAACAGCTTCGAACAGGCATTTCTGTACCGTCGAATATCGTTGGAGGACAGTGCAAAACAGGAGTAAATGACACGTTACTTATAAACGGTGTGCATCTCGTTGCACACTGATAGTATCTGTAGAGTTAAGTGGGCAATTACGCGCGTGTGTGCATGCATGTACGTACATTTTATGAACTGATTGAACTTTTCCTACGTGTCATACTCGGCGCATTTTCCTGGATGAAAAAAAAAAAAGGAGAGTACTAGTACGTGTTGAAGTTATCCATGTATATGTACTTATTTACGTCGATTCGTAATTGCTGGTAAAAAATTTATTGGTCCAATATACCATCTACTCCTGCGCCTGTTGTGTATACCTGTTTTGCGTGAACGCGCATTTACATGTTACGTATGTTCGTTTTATACACATTTATTGATATACGGAAAGAGCAAGCATTGTCGTCACTTATGGTCCCATTAACCGCCGGACAATGCGTCGGTCCGAAACTACGAATATATTTTGCACGTTAAGTTCACAATCAGAATTTGGTCTGTACTTGACAAATGAACGACGCGTATATACCTCGCGTTAGAAGTGTTCGACGACCAATTTAATCGATTAAGTGTATTTCTACTCTTTATGATAGTAAATAGCGCGAATAAAATACGAAAGCCACTGTTCTGCGATGTTCGTTGATTTGACTTTTTATTTAAGCAGTGTATATTGCGTGCGATAATATTTCATTTGGATAAAGAATAAATGTAGATATTTTCACAGGATAGCACTGTTTTGCCGTTTAAAATGGATACTTTAGTATCTGTGGATCGAATGTAACCTACGTATAATGAAGCGGTCGAGGAAACATCTAATAAATTATTAAAGTTGACAAGGCAAATACATCTGACGCTTAAAAAATGAGGCAGTGTTGCTTAAGCCACCAACTTCAGTTGTGGCTTATGTTCCTTGCCTTTTGCGTGATGTGCAACAGAGCAGATATTTTAGTGTTCTCTGCGGCTGCAAGACACCAAATTGAAGAGGAATTTCGTGACATGCCTGCCGGATTCGGTGGCTTGATATCATCGGAAGGAATTAAGGTATTCGCTACGTATATATTGTATAATCATATTATTTGACGTATTGTCATGGATGCGATAGTATTTTGTTCATTAAATGTAATGTACATAAAGCCTTTAAGGTGATCTGTTTTCTGTTGCACCGACAATGATATGAAACGACTGAAACGTTGATTCTAATGTTACGAAGGATTTCATACATTCTTAGAAAGAATTTAAATTAATGCTCATCAGACAAATTTTATTAGGGTATGGTCGTGTACGCGGAACCACCTACAGCATGCCACGAAATACAGGTCCCGCCAAACAGCACCAATTATAATGGTAAATGGATTGCTTTGATCGCTCGGTACAATTGTAGTTTTGAAAGAAAAGTACGAATGGCGCAGAAAGCTGGTTTCAATGCGGCGATTATACACAATGTAAACAGCAATGAATTAGGTAACTGTTAAGAAGTAATGTAATGTCGGTATTAAATGTTACAGTATTGCAGCAAAGTAACGGATAAATGTGAATATTGTTGCAGAGCCAATGTCAGCGAAAGATCCTACAGGAGTATTAATACCATCGGTATTTGTCAGTGAAATTACTGGACTGATTATTAAAGAAAATTATTTATACGATGAGTTGTATTTTGTATTAATCAATGACGACACACCATTCAATATAACTCACTTGCTCTTGCCTTTTGCTATTGTTGTTGGAATCTGTTTCCTAGTCATGGTTATCTTTATGGTGAGAGACGCAGAGTATATATAATAGTATTATACTGTATTGATAGCTATTGAATACGTCTAATGCATTCTCCATTAAATTATAGATTGTTAGGTGTATTAAGGATAGAAGAAGGCAACGAAGGCATAGATTACCGAATTCAAGTTTGAAGAAGATTCCCACGCACAAATATACAAAAGGCGATCCATATGAAACATGTGCAATTTGCTTAGATGACTATATTGAGGGTGAAAAGTTAAGAGTTTTACCGTGTGCGCATGGTTAGTATATAGTAGTTTAAATAAAAGTGCGAACATTCTTCGAGCTTATGCGATTGAGAATAGTAATTGTAAATGCTCGAACGATAATGTATCACTCGTTTTCAGCTTACCATACAAAATGTATTGACCCTTGGTTGACAAAAAATCGTAGAGTTTGTCCTGTTTGTAAACGAAAAGTCTTTGCAGCAGACGAGTCAGCTTTCGTTTCTGACGAAAGTGATTCAGATGCCGACGATACGACACCTCTGCTTCGTGATGGCCATCAGGGTACGAGACGAAGATATTCGATTTCTCATACGAAAAGCTACGCTTCGAAAAATCGCATTACATAAAGAAGAAACTGCATTTGTTTCGTTAGGTACTCAAGGCGGAACATTTTCACGACAGAGATATCCATTTGGCCTTGCTGGAAGATCGGCTACAAGGCAGGCTAGGAATTATTCAAGTAGCAGCTCTGACTCTGAACAGTCGGTCGTTACATCTGAGGATGAAGATAGTATAAGTGATAGAGAATCATCTAGTGGAACGGCATTCAGGGCATTCGATATTCATAGTATCAATGGTAAGATTTATTTGATTTTTATTATCTTTAGCCCTGTCACTGCTATTTGTCACTAAATGGATACGTTGTTTATCAATATCGGCACAATTCGTTCAATGATTATAATTGCTAGCAGTGAAAGGATTAATGAGAATATAGAAAAACTTGAAACTTTAACGATTTAACATTAGGCGAGCTACCAGAACTGGAGTGTTCTGTGAGCAGCACCAATTCGCATACTGTGAGTTTATATGCGGACGCCCAGCAGCTTCCATCGCCTATCGTTCAAATTGCAAATCGTCATAGACGACCTGCAGCGAATTCACGAACATCGAATTCGGATGGATCCGCTGTGATAACTGAAAGTGATGTTGCAAGTTTGGTTGGCACAGATTCTGAAACCAACGATGTTTCTGCATAAAGTTCAACTAGGTTCATCTATGTTCAGACTGACATGTATCTTGGTTAAAGTTGATACCTTCTTGGAAGAGGCAACAAGATTTTTGGTATATACACATTTTTAATAATTCGTTAGACTTGTGAGAGAGCGCTAGAGAGAGAGAGAATTTTGAATGTTTCAAAGATTTGATCGTTTACATTAAATAACTAAACTATAAGCTGAAGTATATTTTTCTTCATCATTTGCACATATTTAATCTGTCTAGCATTCACAGTTCATCAAACATTTTCTTACCTCACGTATTTTATATAAAGGCATGCGAGAATCTTTCATATTGAGTACAGGCTGCCATTGTTTTAGTAATAAGAATCGCTGTTACTCTTTTAACTTGTTTTAATTAAAAGTGATCTTAAATGTATGGAAATAGTTACTTAGTAAATAAGATTCCAAATTACTTTTCCAGTGCATACCTGAGATATGTAATTTTTCAGATATATTCGTTGGTTATTGAAAAATGTTTGGAAAAATACACTTGAAACCATGACTCGTTGTTCATTGGATAAACATTCGTTTTAATCAGCTATGCATTCTCACTGCTTCATATATGGCCTAGGTATTTCATTTTTGCGCATAAGTATTAATTTATATGTGCTTATCTTTCATTTCTTGTAGTTACCACGGTGTACGTATCTGTTTATACATTCTCTTCCCTTCTTTTTTTAAATAGTCGAACACAATAGCTATGGCTTCAGTTATTCCATTAATAATAAACAGTGATCATTGGTGATATATACGTACATACAAGTAAAAAAGAAATATATATATGTATGTATGTATTTTAGGGATGTATCCGCGACATGAGTTTGTAAATATTATTTGTATTGTGTATATAATATAGCATACATATATGTATATAATATTAGGCGACTAAAATTAGAATTTTTTAAATGCAGGACATATAGAATATAATTAAATGTTATGAAGTTCTAATTTGTGAAGTTGAATTTTTCGAAATAAAGTTTGCAGATAGCAAGAATGTACCTATGCAATTCTGATAACTGATTTTATAAGGAAAAGATAAAACATAACAGGATTTGTTGTCAAAGCCTCTTTGACATCTGATTTTCTACACAATTCTACATAAGCTTTTATGTACAATAAGGATGCCGGGTTGAGGATAATATCCTAGTTTGCTAGATAGTAATGCACGTTGCTAATTGAAAAGCATATACAGAGAATACCTGGGTGATATGTCGATTTAAAGTTACGTAAATTTAATGATAGTTCTTCGCTGTGCTATTAGTTGTTCAGTGTTAATAAAAGGGTTTCAAAGGGAACGAATAGAAGGGAAATTGTGTATAAAACTGTAACGATGTAAATAGTTGGTTGTGTGATCTTGTTATGTGCGTGTGTATATACATATACGCATATATTTTTTGTACATATATATGTATATATGTATATTATACAATGTAAGAGAAAGAATTTTTACTTGATCATTATGATATCCGGAATCGGAAAATTAGACTTGCTATCATCTTATTGTTTAACGTTAGATGTATTAGCCAAATAAAAAGAACAAAAATATTTGTATGTGTTTTACCATAATACGGTTTCTGTGTCGTCGACCGAGAGAAATTGCGAGGGAAAATTTCATTGCGTTCCTTGGCGTATCGGAAACGGAATGAAACAGTTTACAGCTGCGGGAAAAATGTAGCCGAGTGTAACGGGAAGGTGGAGAAGGGAAATCGAAAAGAAATGATCGAACATGTTTCGGAAAATTGCTGAGCCAGCGTGTAAAAGATGAAGAAACCGAGAGGCATATCTAATCGTTCTTCATTGATGCGGGGGAAAACAAATTACGACGAACACTGTGGAACAGAAATAAGCGTGCAACGATAGGGAATGAGAGTTACACGCCTCGAAATGTATGTTACATGGTGGCAGATGTTTTCGTGCAAAAATATACAATAAAGATACGAGAAGCAATTCTTCATTCGAAGAATAAAAGCGCAGTAAGCATTCGTTCGATGAAATAAAATTGTTGAAGAGAGGTAGAGAACGTATACGTAACGGAGAATAAAGCAAGAAGGATAGAAGAGCAAGGGCGGAGGAGGATGAACGCAGAAGGACAGCGGCGGAAGGTTCTGAGGTTGTACACAAGAACAAGAGGTACTGACGGTGGTCTGTTGAAAGACAGAGCGAGTGGCCGCACGTGACGGCACAATGCCGTTTGAATTCGCCTCCTTGTTGTGCAAAAATCGCTCGTAGACGACCACGATGATGAGGAAAGATTGTGCTTCGTTCTTCCTAACTTCGGCCTCTTCAACCTTTCGAATAGCCTCATCCTCTCCACCTTCGCTATCGCAGCAACCTCGATTTCCTCCTCCACCTCTGAATCTTTCTTATTCATCCTCTCGATCTCTCCCCCATCTCTCACTCATACTGTACGACATCCTTTTTTTTTTTCTTACGTCTGCTGCTTTTTTTTTGTAAGCAGTGCTCACGAAATCGAGCACGTTCGATGTACCTGCTCGGTTACCTATCGACACGTACAGGTGCAATTGTAACATTTGAATTCATTGCATCGCGATTTTTCTTTTTTAATTGAACGATGCGGTTCTTGGTATTTGTCGACGGGGAATGCTGCACGCAATCTACGCGTACAGAACAGTATTATGCAAACGCGCAAAACATTGCGTACGCTCTAGCTAATGTTGTTTATGCATTAATGTAACTGGGTTTTTTTTAGGTGTATAACAAGAGCGCAATTAAAAAATGAACTTTCCTCAAGTGCCTTGCACGTTACCGCGATCAATAAGATATTCGTTCCGGCGGCGGTACATGGAAGTATTTTTTATTACAAATAGAATTGCATAGAACAACAAACTGGTACACGGCGCAAGCCTCGTTCAAGGTGTCTGTGCAATTCATTAACGCGGAGGGAAGAAACGAGACAATAATTTCCTCTTATATCATTGCAGTTCCATTATGTTCCCCATTCATCGTCCCGCACGCATCAGTTGCATGCCAAAGTTACTCCGCGAATTGCCTCCAGAGACCCTTAGAAAAATGCTGCGACACGATCATCGACATTCCCATTGCTGTTAGAGACGAAGAGGAAGACCCGGCCGAAATATTGGAAACGAGGACCGGCGGCAGCGGGTGCGGGTGATTTGGAAGTTGCCGTGGCACGAATCGAAAGAGCAATAATTGAACGGGCTAGTCGTTCGCGTGGCTAACCCTTTGCTGTTGCTGCAGCTGTTCGCGAATTATCGATTCGCGAATATTTCTCTTAGTCTGTGGTCATGCGCGGCGATAGTCTCGACCTAACTTTGGAACAGGGGGCCAGGAAAAGATAGAGAAAGAGGGCGAGCGAGAGAAAGGGGGCATATTGCGAAACGTCCTTGGTAGGATACGCCTTCTCCTGTATGCGTATATCCGTGCGCAAGAAAACGTGCTCGCGTTCTAGATGCTAGGACGGTACATGCGCTTTGTGCCCTCGACGTCGCATCATCGACAGACATGTACCGAGCAACCTCGCCGAGTCGACGATATTCTATAAGCTTCCGAGGAAATTCTCATCGTTACCCGTGCAAGGCAGTATGTAGTTGAAACAATCGATTCGACTTTCTATTCTTTCTTTTTTTTTCCAAGCACCTCGTCCTCGGAACACGTCGACCACCCGTCTCGTTAAACGATGCACGCGAACTCCCCCTGCAACGATATTATCGTTATTGTAATCATTCCTGCGAACGATGCCCCAGTTGATCGGGCAGAGTATATCTAATGCGTTCTGGTACCGTATACATTCGTCGATGTTAAACGATAAACTGTATCGAGCACATTTACGATCCCGAGCGTGCCGGTATCTGATTTAATCGACGCTGTACAACGCGTAGTAAGCGTAGAATTCGCGTTCATCGAATAGAACAGAAGGAGCGTCAGAAGTGAACGGCAATGATACCAATTACAGTTCCATTAGATTCGGTGGTAGTAGGTCGAGAAAGAAACGGCGGGGCGCATAGTTACTTCGATCCGGTGGGCCGTTTTCTGCCACTCGACCTGACACGGTCGATCGGGATCAACAGCCGAGTAACGCCGACGGCATTCTGGAGAACACGGAGAAAATGGCAAGCAGAAAAGGTTAGCCGGTCGCGCAAGCTGATAGGTGATAACAGACAGCTCACGTTCTCTGCGAGAACTTAAGTAGAGCATCGTATCTGCCCGATGGTGATTAGAATTCGAATGGTGGTACGTATCAAGTCGACAGACGTCGGACATGCAGATACTGTGCACAGGTCGAACGAAGCAACCGCCAGCGTGTGCGTCGTTGTTTTTAATCGAGAAACGGAGGAGCGCAACGGGGACGGGGCACGGAGCGAAACGGCGGAAAATCGACGACAGGGGTTTGCGGAAAATGCGCGAAATGGATAGAAAAGGCTCGGGGAGCCGAAAAGCGAGTTAGGAGAGTCGTAAGTGAAGGGTCGAGGGAGGGAGAGCTCGAGAGACAGATAGACGCGAAGCTAGCGGCAAGCGTGCCGCGGGGTTGTCGATGTAGGGGAATGGAGCGAAGGGTTGAATCGAACGAAGGGAGATAGGCATCGTGGTGGAGGTGGTTAGAGCTCCCGGACGAGTACGATAAAAAGGAAGATGGCGGATCGCAGAAGAGTTTTCTATTTCACAGCGTACCTCTCACCCCGATACCGATCCTCCACCGATTAATTCATTCCCGAATTCCGGAATTTCTTGCTCGTGTCCCGTCGACCGTACACGTTCCTGTACAAGCGATACACGATCAACGATTGCCATGGGCTGTAGCGCGATCGGTATTGCCGCGAAGCAGAAAGAATTCGGGCTGTCCGTCGCATCGCACAGCGGAAACAGATACAAGGATTGAATGAGAAAGCGAGCGAGAAGGATAGAGGGGGTTGCGGGGGCATTTAGGGGCGAAAGGGGTGAGAAACGCGCGCGCGCGCAAGAGATATACCCGAGATTACAACTGCCACGAATAGGTGCATAGGGGGGCGGAGGGTGGTGGTGAAGAAGAGAGACAGGGGCAGATTCGAGTCAGAAAGTAACGGCGATAGGGTAAAGAACGGGAGCGAGCGAGCGAGGTGGCCAGGGGACGTGGCCAGAGGAGGAGAGAGGATATCTGAAGGAGGAAAATTGCGCGAGCGAAAGCACAAAGGAGATGGGAAAAGCTTTGGGCATAGGAGGGGGTAACCGGCAGACGTGGGGAAGGGGGCGGTAGACGGAAGGAGAAATTTCGGCGCGTGTGTGCGTGTGCGCGCGAGAGTTAGAAAGACAGACGAGAGAACGAAGGCGCACCACCGAAGTTTCCGTCGTCCCTCGAAGAGGGACTCTCGGTACGTCCGTTATCCGTTCCGCGCGCAGTTGCTGGTGCGCGGTTACGGGGTCGGTGTTTCCGTGTCACGCGCACGACCCCAAAAAGTGTGGTATGTGCGTGACTGCGTGCGTGCGTGCGTGTTTCAACTGTGATCCGCGTTCCAGTGCATCCGGTTAGCGCGACGACAAACCGCGGAGGGTCCGTCCTCGACGTTAGGGACGCAGGATAGAGAGGAATCGCGAAGGAAGATCGTAAGAGGAACGAATCGAGGCGAAGGATACATCGACGGACAGGCAACTTGGATGGCGGTTCGAGGCGTGATCATTATTGTAGGCGCTACTGTCGACGAGCATTGGCCGTTCTGAATCGCGAAAAGTGGATTCGTCGGATCTCTTTGAATGCCGAAACGCGAACGCCGCCCCGATCCGCTCCTTTCCACGTCGGTGCCCTCCACCCCGAACGTTTCCCGGTACTTAGATACAGAGAGGGGCAAGGAAGGGAGAAGAGAGAGAGAGAGAGAACGAGAAAGGTAGGGATAGGGAGAGAGGATCAGAGAGACTGAGAGAGAAGAAACGTTTGTCCGTCACTGGCCCACGCAGGATTTTCTTCAGGCTCGTTACGGGATATGCCCTCTAAACGATAAAAGTCTAGCGAATAATGTGTCCGCGTATCCTAATCTCGGCAAGGTTGTTTGGTACAAGTAGCGAAACACAGACAGACGATCTGCCCCTAACGATTGGCTCGAGAAGTTCGACGTGACTAAACGCGATACACGGTTGCATCTCTGTAGGGGCGAGTACGGCGGCACCAGGAGTGTACCGAGGGTCCACGCGAAAAATCCCTGCCCGAAACGGCAATCGTGACTCAGTGTTTACAGAGTGAGGGGGTTAACCGATTGGAAATTAATAGGGAATCAATTGGGCGTGCTATCCGTCCGTTTTGTGCCTCGTCGAGTGATTCGTGCATCGAATCTGTTCGAGTGGAATCGTCGGGTTTGCGACAGGAGGGTGGTTGGGTCTGCACAGCGAGTTGCGCTCGACGACAGGGCTCGCAGGAGGCGTACGTCCCCCGTCGAAGGGAGCAATCAATTGCGGGGGCACGTAGCGGGAGACGACAGTGATACGTTTGCGTTTAATTCGAAGAAAAGGGATACTTGGACGATCTTATAATACTCCTGCCATCCGGAGTTTCCATCGTCACGGTGTGAAAGAGCCGTGCGCGCGCCCAACAGCGCGCGCGCGCGTGCTCTGACGCGCGGATCCTGGTGCGCGCCACCGTCTGTTAAGGTAGCGCCATAACCTCGCTTTCGCCACGGCAGAAGGAAATTCCCGTGCTCGCTGTATGCGAAAACTGTATGGGAAAGGAAAGCGGCAGGTGTACGAAGGAGGTAGCAGGCGAAGTACGTAATATAGATAACGAGCCGGGAGAGGAGAGGAGAGAGAGAGGAAGTTGGAGAATAGGCTGGCGGTGATTGTTGTCCGGTGTGGTTCGATCTGGAAGGAGAGACAAACGCAACGGGGTCAACGACGGAAGGTTATATTAGGTAAGAGGACTAGTTGTCGAAGGTGGCCGCTCGGCTGGCCGCCGGTGAATTTTCGCTCGGGGTGTGTCCATGAGGCCGACGCAATGGCAACGAGAAAGCGAAGCGACGACGGTGCCGCGTAGGCTGCCAACGTCGTGGCCGTTTAATTCGTCGCTGACGCAGCGGGGCACGTTGACGTGTCACCGGCAGGCGTGATCATCGGCGACGATCGAAGGAGGATACGAGGAAAAGGGAGAACAGCCTGGCGCTTAGGATGCAGCATGAACCTCGGTGTCCCGTATCGGGAGCTGGTGAGCCTCGGAAGGGGTACTACGGTGTGCAGGTGCTTTCGCCGGTCGAGAGATCGCAGCTCTCCGTTGTCCTCGAAACGGCCAGTGTCGCCTGCCTCGTCGTCGCCGCTGCCGTTGCCGTTGCCGTCGCCGTCGCCGCCGTCGTCGTCGGCGCTGCAGCAGCAGCAACAGCTGCAACAGCAGCCACAGCAACAAGGACAACAGCGGTCGTTGCCGCGTTCGCGATTTTCACTGTCTCGCTGGTCCTTCTGGTGGAAAGTTGCCGTTACCGGCGCGGGTGCAGTGCCGCAACGGTGTCCGAAGTGGTGGCTACCTGGCAGAGGGAAAGAATTGCGAAGGGAGGCGAGCGGGAACGGAATCGAAGTCGAGGTCGGTTTCAGGACCAGGATCAGGATCAGGGTCAAGATCGGGCGGAGGATTTGCATCAGGAACGGCAGCGAGAGCGGTCGAACGAGGACGACTGCGTGCGGGAAGAGAAGGCAGCGGTGCGGGCACCGCGGCAAGAGGAAGAGGGGTCGGAGGTGGTGGACCATCGGTCGCATCAGCAGCGGCGGCGAAGGCGGCGGTGGCACGAGGATATCGGGTGCGAGGAGCGCACTGTCACGCCGGTGTTGTTGTCCCGATCGTCGCCGTCGGGCGGGTTGCCGTTCGACGTTCCTACCGTTGCGGTTGCCGTTGCGGTTGCCGTTGCGTTCGCGCGATTCCAGCTGGCCGTACGCACGGCCGTCGCACCGATCTTTGCCAGTCGTCGGGATCGTCGAGAGGGTCGACTGCTCCAGGGGGACTTCTAAGGGCCCCGCCGACCCGGGCCGCTCGGACAGCTGTCACCTGGCTATCGGCACCGGGATACCTACGAGCGGGGCTGACAACATTCACGAGTCGTCTCGGAAGGAAGATCGTCTCGATCGCGCACGAAAGAAAGGCATCGTTGTTTACCCTCTTGTTGTTCGCACGCGGGACCGATCGCCCGTGCATCGGCTGTTTCCTCGATCGCGATGCTCCACCGATCCATCGATTCGCCCAGCTAATCGGCATCGCTTGCCGCCGGTGTCGTCGACGTCGACGACCAAGCTCACGGGACAGATTACTAATTCGTTTCAACCTTCGCGGATTCGTTTGCAGTGCGGCGAATTTACCGAGCGCGAGACACCACTGCTGGAGGCACGGTCTATCGGGGGCATATGCGTCGAGGGCATCGACGGGCAACGTAGCAGCAGTGTCGCACGCCGGACGGTCGCGGGCAGCGATAAGAAAATCGGACGGAGAAGAGCGGAGGGGCATAAGCGCGACGCGAAGATCAGCCTGGATCCTTGGTGGCAGCGATGCGGGGCCCTCTGCAGCCGGACGACGAGTACGCACGCGATTGCAGCAGGGATCAGCCAGGCGAATTCATTACCGCGAAACCGACTCACCTTCGGCATCGATACCGACGGAAAGGGAGCACCACGGAAGCGAAAGCGGAAGCGGAACCCTCTGCGGCGTGGATCGTCGGCGAAGGCGATCGTCCGAACGACGAATCGGGGACGCTAGCGTTCCCGACCTCGTGTCCATGCGGCTCGACCCGCCAGGATTCACGGGACCATCTACGCCGTGCGATCGTAACGATGCTTGCGATGGAAGCCTCGACCGTTGCCACTCCTTCTCCCTCTCGTCCTCGAACTTGCCCCTCACCGCCGCCCCATCATCCTCCTTTCGTCGTCGGCGTCTGCTGGAAAGTCCGCAGATTTTCGAGCGACCGCAACGATCCACCGGCGAAGGGGGCCGTCGTCGAGTTTGCCGTCACGGTCGCGATGATTGTCCCGCCGGTCGTCGTCACGCGTCCTGGCTTCATCGTCGCCCGGCGGAGCGGGAAAGGGGATTCAAAACCAGAAACGCCACTGCCTTTCGCGCCTCTAACTGCTCGTTTTGCCGCAGCGGAGTGCGCGCGCGCATTCGTATGCTCGCCAATATTTCGGGGAAACGGCGGAGAACTCTGCGTTGCTGCTCGAACGGGGATCGTCGCGCGAGGCAAGAGGACGGCCGCGTCGACGACGCCTCGTCCGCGCGGAACAGGGACAGCGGCGACGGCGGACTCCACGGTGTCGAAAGCGTCGATTCCGTCGACGAGTGGGGCCCGTCGGTGTCGCGGGTATCGAGGTCGCGGCCTTTTCAACACAGCGGAACCAGGAAGCCGAGAACCAGATGGAAGAAGAAGGATCATCGAGACCGCACAACTTTCCCGGAGTCCCTCGATTTCTCTAGGATTCCTAATGCGAATGCCACGAACGTTCCTCCGGCCGATGCATTTGCTTACACTGCCTACAACGACGAGAACGAGAACGAGGTCGAGGACGCGGGCGAGGACGAGGACGCGGACGAGGACGAGGGCGAGGACGAGGGCGAGGACGAGGGCGAGGACGAAGGCGAGAACAAGTACGGGAACGGGAACGGAAACGAGAACGAGAACGAAAACGAAAGTTGTGCCGGTGATTCGCGCGCGTTTCGCGGAATCAGGAACCCCAGCTCTCCGAAAGTCGAAGAAGCCGGGCTTCGCCGTCGGACTCACGATCACACGGACAAACCTGACGCCGAAGGGGACGAGACGGGGCGACCCTGCGAAAACGCTTTGGGCCATCGCTGCCGGGACCCTTGCCAGGGGGACACGCGTGAAAAGCTGCGCGTCGGGAAATGCGACAGCCGCTACTACACTGCCCGGTTCCAGGAGCCGATCACCAACGAAAGTTGCGAGCACGAGACGGAACTCTCGGCGCACGGACCAACGAGGGTGTCGAATTCGTGCGGTCGAAAGTACAGATTGCTCTTCATCTTGTATCTACTGGCCTGGCCGGTGGTGTGTTCGACGAATCCCTCCGGACCGTTCTCCTCCAGCTTCACCAATAATCCATCCCTCGGCCCCGTCGACAACCTCTCGCCGCACAATCCCACGCAGATCTCGTCCCTGTTACCCTCGGCCGCCGCGCATCAGCCCCAGCAGCAACAGAAAAGGACCGACTACCAGCAGCCGGACGAGATGTACGACACGAGAGAACAGCTGGCCCGCGACGCCGAATACGTCAGGGACGGGAGCGGACACCATCGTCGCCGACACGAGGAGCAGCAAGGGGAGCAGCAAGGGGAGCAAGGTCGAGAGCAGCGGGAAGCCGAAGAGTCAAACGATCGTGCCGCCAGCCCCGAAACGGTACACCCTTACAACGAATACAGCTGGGAGGTGAACCAGATAAACCCTTGGCTATCGGCCTGCGACCTGGCGGGACCAGCGCCGGCCGATCTTCAAGGTAGCTGCGGCCCACCGGAAGTTCCGAAGACCTGCCCCGTACCTTGCGCGACGTACTCGAGGGGCAAGGGGAACGACGCCGAGTTCGACGAGGTAATAGAGAAGTTCCAGCTGGCCGGCGGGGCCGACAGAAACGAGGACGGGTCCGACGACAGGGGTGAGGCCGATCGAGGACAGTCCGCGGTTGTACAGATGGCTCCGGAACAGTGCCTTTTTTATCTCGAGGAGTCGCATAAGGAGGACATCTGTCGGGATGATTTTGGCCGGACCAGTACGCGAAGTTTTTTAACCCCGAGGGAGAATCGATATTGGTTCATGAGCGGGTTGCGTCTGCGGCACTGCTGCGAGCACGCGGTGGTCAACGCCCTGGCACCCGGAAAGGGCGGTCCGCTCGAGGACGTGCTAAACGGTGGCCAGAAATGCATCGATGCTCTGGACAAGCTGTTGCTCGTCGATGCGCTGGCTGCAAGGCTGCATTGTGAGTTTGAGGAAGTGCTCGTGAGATACGACTGTGCTCAGCCCTACTCGGTCATCTTCAACTGCACCCACTGCAAGGTAAGCTCGTCGTGCTTTTCTCCCTTTCTTTCTTCTCACTCGTTACACGTAAGATCCATGCCCCGGCGCGGCCATGAATTTCCGCCGTGAATTTCCGTGGAAGAATTGTACGGGGTTGTCCCAAAAGTTGTATCCGCTGTTTGACTGCTCGGTATCAATGTTGCAACGCTGACCGATCCATTTTTCGTTGATGTCAGGGCACTCGGTTGCTTTCTGGCTTTCCAATAGGGTAATGTAATTTGAATCGATAGTCTCAGTGCCGTTCTGCGTGTATCGAAAGCAGGGAAGGCGTTTGGATTTGATTTGGAATATTCTAGCCTGCCCCCCCTTGCTCTTCAAATCTTGCCTTTCCGATTACTGCTTGTTGATTCCTTTAAAAAGTTCTATTCGTTGTGAAAAATGGAACTCTGTAAATGAGATAAATATCGTGAGAAACATGATGTCACGATGCATCCGGACGGATCGAGGAGAATGATGAGAAAGAACGTGTCGTGCATCGTTTAGAAATATTGTACCCATGGTGAAACTGTTTGCAGTTAACATCTAGTAAGAAGGGGCAAGAAACTTTTGGGACAACCTAATAACTCGTCGTGGAACGATTCGCGTGTAGTCCGCTAGATACGCGGCTCGTTCTTTTTGAGTTCGATCCGCCAATCGGCTGGCACGCGTCTCGGGGTTGTTTCGCTGAAAAACGAGACGCTCGTAAGGAACACGTTCGACGGAACTCGAGAGCGGAGTAGAACGGGAAACGATTTGGCAAACGCGGTGGAATCCGAATCATCCCCTTTCGTTTGAGGATCTCGTCGCGCCGCAGTTGGCAAGGGTGCCGATTCAGCGACGCGTGCAGGATGCACCCTTGGCGAACGATCTCTTCTGCAATCGGCGCTAATAAGCGTTCCAGGGTTCCTGGATGCTCTGCAATTAGGAACGGATTCAATTTTTGGGTTTCTGTTCTCCCTCGAGGCCCTCGTTTCTTCTCTACGTTTATCCCTTCTTTGCCGCATCTCTTACCTTTTGGCCGGCCTTGGCGAGGAGTCTTTGTCGTTGAGTGGTTCCTTCGTTCTGTGAACGTGGTATGTGTATCGTCGAGAGACGATCGGTATAGGAAGGAAAGGAACGTAAGCAGAGGTGTACAGATTCGTGAATACGGGGACGTCTTAATTAGCGATGCGGTGGACAAATGAATTTCGACGGGTAGTTCAGTGCAGAGCTGGGCGAATTTTGTTTCAAATAAAGATAATAAGTTAATTATTGAAAGTAACATTATTTGGAATAAACTCTATGAAATAACTATTTGGGAGGAATTTATTTGAGTATATTTATTTTAAATAATAACTCTATTATAATTTATTTCGGCGCAGTCATTTGAAATAATTAAGAAATAATGCTGTATATAATACACTGGATTATAATATATGCATTACTATATACCAAATTAATACTTGTAATCGTAATTATTTAACAAAATTACCATAGACAATACTTTCTTGGTAAATAAGTTAGAAAATCGACATAATAATAATTGACATTTGACATACTTATGTCGAATAAGAAAATAACTTGGTCTTTTATTATTTGAACCGATGTATTTCACGAAATAAAAGAATAGCATAATTAAATTTAAAATATAACATAATTTATTTCAAATAGTGAAACATTTGTGTGAAATAACTTTTTATCCCAAGTAATATTTCAAATAAGTTTCAAAATATTGCATCTGAAATAATGCCCAGCTCTGGTTCAATGATTTCTGTAATTTTATTACCTACTGTTCGAGAAAAGAAAGGTGATAGTAATATCTATATATAATATATTTTCCAAAGTGATACAATGATCGGACCGCAGCTACTGATACAATTCTAATCTCGCTAATGTTCCACTCGCTCGTACTCTTCTTCTTATACTACTCGATTCCCGGCGGCTCCTACTCTTTCTCCCCCTCTCACTCTCTCAAATCCTCTACCACTCGTCGCCCATTCGTCATTTCATTCGCTCTCATCGTTCGCGCGCATTTACAAAGTCTGTAACACTAGATTTGCTTTTGAAAAAAACAGCAGGCACCTGTTATCAATCGTGCGTCTCTTGATTAACGTCAGTTTCATCGTTGACTTTTGCTCGCTTCCGTCACAGATTTCGCGCAGATGAGGTGCGAATGCACCTTTTTACGATTACGACAATTCTGCTGCGCGATGCTCTGTGTTACGGGCACGACGAGGGTTGACGGGGGTGTGCATTCAGGATGAAACGATCGTAGAAGCGGTGGCTGGAGAATTACACAATTACGTAGTACCTGTAATCAGTGGAAGGACGCGTGTTCCAATCGGTTAAGCGGGAAAGGTGGGCTCGCGGTAGGCGCGTCTCTGATCAGGGGTCCGCTTATCCGTTCGTACACAAAATACACGCACAGGGGCGCGTATGGACACGTTGACGCGCACGAAGTGGTTTAATGATTAAACGTCAGGCATAGTCAGCCGTCGTTGGCGAAGCTGGTTGCTCACGGCAGCTAGTTTGCTCGCGACTTGTTTGCAACCGCAATAGGCGACTGCGTGTTACGTGGAACGGTGTGGAAAACCGAAAAGTGAAAACTGAAAAACCCTTCAATTCCTAGCTCACGTTGGGAATATAAACATATACATAGTCACCGATCGAGAACATTAAGACGCGCCTCTGCGAAACGTGGATTCACGCTTGCCCGCGTTGAAAATGAAACGCTACAGACGGTCGGGGAGCAGGCGAGGAAAACGGTTCTGCGGGGCACGCGATAGAAAGACAAAGGAGAGCCGCGAGGACGGAGAATAATTTAGTCGAATGTCCCTTAGGGGAAACTTGAATCTGCCGAGGAGGAACGAAAAGGCGGGCGAGACGATGCGACAAGGCGTACCAAGATTACGTACGCCGTTGCGAACGAAACTTTTCTTCGGCGCTGCTTTGAAATATCGCCGCACCTCGATCGTTCGCCCTTTCGTTCGTGCGATAGGAATTTCAACGGACGTGGCGACGCGGTTCTACGTGGTACCCGATCGAGGTCCGTTTCGATTGGAATGGTTTCGAGAGAAGCAGTATAGAATCATTTAATGGTTGGCTAGATTTTTGAAGAACGATTATTAGCCATGCATAGTATATGTTGTAGCCAGCTGTCGGATGCAGCGGGCGGCCACTCCTCTTCTGCGTCCGTCGTGTCCAAGTACGGTACACGCGTGCATATTATATGAATCCTATGTACATACGCGTCATATGCGCTTTCCAAGTTGTGCACACGTGTTAGCTGACGGCGCGGTATTGGTGTCTCGCTTCACCTCTAATATCCGTACGTAGGTGGACACGTGTGGTAATTGGCGACAAACTATGAGAACGTGCGCGATTTTGTCTCCTATGCGTAATACGTGTACGCATCTCGATTTCCAATATTAATTCTCTACGAATCATTCTACTTGAATTGGCGAGAACCTATGAGAACGTGCGCGATTTGAGCTTCTATGAATAAGATGTGTACGCATCTCAATTTCCAATGCGCTTGCGTTCTTTGTTTTGATAGCTATATTAATTGGCGTCTACTCGTTCTACTTAAATTGGTAAAAAACTATGAGAACGTACGCGATTTTATCTCCTATGCGTAATATTTAATGCATCTCGATTTCCAATATTAATCCAATATTAATTCGCTTTTATTTATTCTACTTAAATTGGCAACAAACTATTAGAACATACGCGATTTTATCTCCTATGCGTATTTTTTAATGCACCTCGATTTCCAATATTAATCCAATATTAATTCGCTTCTGCTTATTTATTTATTTATTTATTTAATTGATTAACGGGTAGAAACCCTTTATATACAATGGTATCTTATAATTAAGGATGTAATTAGTAATCTTAATCTAGACTTAACTGGTAGTACTACCTACTCTGTGGAGACTTTTACATTAACTTACATTAACTTACATTAGCTTACAATTACATTACGCGATAACACCTTATTCTACTTAAATTATTCTACTTAAATTGGCAACAAACCAATTTTTAGATTTATAGAACATACGCGATTTTAGCTCCTATGCGTATTTTTTAATGCATCTCGATTTCCAATATTAATCCAATATTAATTCGCTTCTGCTTATTCTACTTAAATTGGCAACAAAACTATTAGAACATACGCGATTTTATATCCTATGCGTAATATGTAATGCATTTCGATTTCCAATATTAATCCAATATTAATTCGCTTCTACTTATGTTACTTAAATTCACAACAAACTATTAGAACGTACTTGATTTTATCTTCTATGCGTAAAATGTACACGCATCCCAATTTCCAATATTAATGCGCTCCGACTCATTCTACTTATCCTGGCAAAAAAATATGAGAACTTACGCGATTTTATCTTCTACGAATAACATGCATACGCATCCCAATTTCTAACGCGTTTGCGTTCTTTCTTTTCATAGTTACATTAATTCACTTCTACTCATTCTACTTAATTCACTTCTTCTCATTCTGCTTAATTCACTTCTACTCATTCTACTTAGTTCGCTTCTACGCATTCTACTTATTGTTAGTTCGCTTCTACGCATTCTACTAAATGCGCTTCTAATCATTCTACTCCATTCGCTACGACTCATTCTACTTAATTCGTTGGCGAGTGCCTCTTTCCCTTCGTGGATCTCATATCCGATGGCTGGCGAACTATTTCCCAAACAAGACGCACGCGTACGCGCGCAACTCAATTAGTTGCCAGTTTTACGCGATTCCGTGCACCGCGTCGGGTGTCCGGCGCGTTATGAAATTTTCATAAGCACGCCGCGCCGCGTGAATTGCATTTGTGAATTGCGCTGCGAAAGCGTCGCGGTCGTCAATTAGCGTGATCGCGTTTACTTTTACCGAGAGTGAAAGGGGGTAATGTTTATTCGGTATAACGCCGCGGGAACCACGAATGTATGTACCTCGCCTTGGAACGAAGGTTAATGCGCACGGATGAGCTGCGCGTGCAATAAAACTTGCAGCGAGGCAGATTGCACGAACGACAGGTTTTACGGGCAGTCGAGATTGATACACGCGTCGGTCCGCCGCGATTCAAGGAGGTTGAACGCTCGTTGCCCGTTGTCTCGCGGCGATATCGTTCCCCGATGGACGTAAACGAGACTGCGTGGACACCGGTCGCCGTGTAAATCTTCGAGCGATTAAATTGAGCTCCCACGGCGGCGAGGTGCAACTGGCGTGCCGTCTCGATCGATCGTCCTAATGGAGGCGAATTAATGAAGAAAATTGACGTCAAACCGGACCGTAACGAGCGGCGACGCGTTCCTCGATATTCCTAGTAAAAATAGGCTGCGTTATTTCGGCCAACCGGAAGGCTGCGAACCAGGTCGGCGACGATCTTAAATCAAGCCCTCCCTTTTTTTTTTCTTCACTCGAGCCCGTCTCCCCTCGTCGGCCGTCGATCGTTTGTTTCACCTTGGTCGAATTAATTCGCGAAATTGACGTCAAAGCGGACAACGCGAACGGCATAATCGTTCGTTCCGTCGCATTATACATGCAGGATGATCCGGACGTCGGCGGGCACAAAGGGCGGCGACGCTAAATCTGTATACATACCTCGCTTCACCGCGACAAAAGAAGCCAGAATGCATACGTACGTCAAAATGGATCGTCCCTCAGTTACGACAGGTTAGAACGAAAGTAGAAAGCCTTTTCGGTGTCACTTTGGAAACGGGGGAGCAAATTTACGAATGGTCGTCGCGGGGTTCCTTCAATGAAGCTCGAGCTCCTTGTTTTTCCAACGTTGATCGTCTCGATTTTCCATTTCGATCCTCGAACCGCGTGTCGTTTAACGGTTACCTGTATTTCACGGTCGCGTTCTACGCTGAGCTTCGTTCTTAAAAGAAAGTATTACGAATGGACATAGTACGGATTTCACGATCTCGAGGTATCATTCACATTTTCCCTTCCAGCGTGTATCTGCAAAATTCCCCCCAAAACGCGTTCGTACCACTTTGTACGTAAATCCTTAAAAAAAGAAAGGAAGAATAGATAAAAATGCAAGGGAAAAATATCGCAGAGTGAGCCAATACGTTTAAAAGGGACTCGGGCCGGCGTTGATAGCCGCCGGTCGAATAGATATTCCAAGTGGAAATCTCGAACAAGAACGGCGGGATGATGGAGTGGCAGAAAGCCTAGGGACTTTCGCTAATTAGCGGACGGTCTATCGTTTATCGGGATACAAAGTTTGCGGTTGAACGTTATGCCGATGATATTGAGGGATGCGTGGGCTCCGCGGGTGGAGAAATTCGAATCGGGAGCGTCTCGGGAACGGTTTGAATTCGGTGCGGGAAGAAAAGGAGGAAAGGCAGAAAACAGGGAATCGGAGGGGTTGCTGTTGGGATGGACGAAGGATGGTCGCAGAGGGGCGATTCGGTCGGCGAGTGAAAGGGGTGGGAGGATGCAAGGTGCAATCAATAGCGAGATTGCCCTCGCTCGGTAGCTACTCAACGCCGGTAGAGGGACGTTATAGACACGAGCGTGGAGCTGTTACCATTGCGGATCCACCGTTCCGCTGCTAGACGAGGCCTCGTCTCTGCGTACACGCTGCGTGTACCTTTAACACTAGAACTGTCAAGCCAGTGGGAATGACTGGCTTTAGATTTCTTGCCTTAAAGTTATTAGTATATAGATATTGCTGCAGCAATTTATCATGACTTTCAATCAGACAAAATGACAATTACATATCTTATTTAATCGTTTGCGGACGGGACGGCCGAACTGCTGTCGCGATAGTCCTTTGAAAATGTTAGCGGACATTTCTGCCTACACGCTATTATCGTTCATAGCACTCCAAGATGCCAAATTCTGGACATGTGTACACGCACGGATTGTCCATAGGATAAATAAAATGATTATTTTTGTGTTTACGCCGGGCGCATATACAGGGTGCGGCAGAGTCTCTAATCATGCTTTTAATGGGCGGTTACTGGGGTGATTCTGAACAATTTTTTCCTTTACCAAAATGTTGGTGGAAGCTTTGTTTTTGAGTTATTAACGAAAAACACTGGCCAATCAGGGCGCCCGTAGAGCGCGCGCTCAAGCGCGTGGCTCTCAAACGCGCTTGGTCGTGGCGTGAGCCCACGCGTTTCTTCGCGACCAAGACCGAGCGCTCTGATTGGCCAGTATTTTTCGTTAATAACTCAAAAACGAAGCTTCAACCAACATTTTGGTAAAGGAAAAAGTTGTTCAGAATCACCCCAGTAACCCCTCATTAAAAGCGTGGTCAGAGACTGCCGTACCATGTATGAGCCTTTCGGCTCTATCAGTTGCTTTCGCCCAACGCTCATATATATGAGTCCATCGGTCAGATCGATGGTTTACGCAGAACGCATATATGCGCCCGTAGTCCGCAAAGGGTTAATGTCTATTTAACCACTTTCGTGTTCATAAACTGTCTAACGTGTACTGTCTAAACAGTACCAAGACCTATCGGTAGTTCTAGTGTTAAGTCCCTCGACGGGGTCCCCTGCGATCTTGTTCACGTGGCACGATCGAGGCCGACGCTGGCAAGGTAACCTCGTCGCGGCCGGTCCACGGCTGCCCCGAAATTCCTGCCCGTACGAGCACAATGAAAGGAAAACGTGCTCTACTGCCGCGTCGAAGGCATTTACACAGAAATCCGTGTATAAGTAACATTCATCGTGGTTGCCACTTGGCGCCGGCCCCCCAAGCACCTATTATTCTACCTTCCACTTCAATGCTACAAGCACTCGAGAACTGTGCTGCGCAGCTCTTTCGCGTGTCAAGACTCCGCGGAGCCCCGGCGAAACATTCTGGCGGGTACGGCGAAGTGCTTTAAATCTTCTTGCGCCTTTCCCCCATGACTCAGCCACTCGACGTTCCTCCCCGTCCTCGCACTTGTTTCCCTTATTTACCCTTAATTCACGCCCGCCAATCAGCCCAATAGCGTCCGCGGCGTGGAACATCTGAGAGATTTCACATGGTCGTTAACTTCTTCACCTCGACGGGATGGGAATTGTATTGCGTTCTCCACCCTCGGTTTCTGTTCTCTTTCACCTCGCGTCCTACGCCCCTCTGACTTTCCGTCGACCAGCTCGCGTGACTTTTATTCCTCTTATTCCCTGCGTCGTGACGGGATGGAGGGAGACCCTGGGTTCGGCTGTCCATCCGTCGCCGCACTTGCAGAGGGAACGCTGTCTTCTAATGCGGGCCGTGATTGTTCAAGCACGTGGTGCACTGGTACAGATCGACGGATCCCAAGCGTCGACGAAGCCAGGAAATCAGAGAAACATTCCGTCCGGACTTTTGCTCTTAATACGATCCTTCGAAACTTGGACTTGCCCCCTCGACAGACCACTAGGTCTGTCCGTGTCCGTGTGCCATGAAGCAGAACATGCCGCCCAATTCTTCGTCGGCCGTTTAACCTTGGCTTCCCACCGCCCTGATACATCGCGCCCCGTCTCCAGTAACGATCATCTCCGAAGGAAACTTCCCGGCCGTTCACTCATCCACGATTATATGATACTGTTACTCTCTGTGTGACAACGTTCTGCCTTCGTTCTCTGCCATGCGTCATCCTTCGTTTCTCAGAATTTGCGAAATTTTGTTGCTTGCATGGATGTCTTACTTATCGATTTCCATTTACTCGTCATGGTCACGCTGATCTGCATTTGTTATAGTCCTAAAACAAAACGTATACGTACAGTATAAAACATACTATTTTATAAAAATGTATAAACTTTTACATATTTTCTTTTAAAGCCGGCACATCGGGTTCAAATGTCTCATATGCTACTAGCGCGCAGTGTGTTAACATTTTCCTTAAAAGCCTACTATGTATACTAAAGGGTTCTCTAGCCCGTGGACTAACGAAAATATATTATTATTATTATTATAACCAGCGCGGGCCTTTCGCCCGCTACAGTAGTCCCAGACGGAGACGTTCCAATGCCAAGCAATATTTTAACCACGACTTCGACCGTCCTTCTGGACGCGCGACAGCTCCGCCAGAGACAAGATTGTGCCCTCTGATAAATCTATACGGCGAAACGTCGCGTCGCGATTCTTTCTTTCCCCCCCGGACGCGTATCTATCTGTCTTCCATCGCCACGGCTCCGCTCGTAAAATCCTTTTCCCGGCCGGCAAGTTTTCCCGGGGTGGTGTGAGGCTCGGTGGAGTTCGTCGAGGCGGCTCTTCCAGTCCGCGTCGGCAAGATTTTTCGAAAGGGAGCGCGGCAACGGGGGCGGAGGGGTCGGCGAGGATGGAACGTAGGGGCAGATAGGAAGTTAGGGCGCCGGCCGAGGGACGAAACGATAGCGCGGAGATCCGGGCAACGGAGAAGCAGAAAACGCGAAGGAGAACTATGTAGTTCCATGTGGATGGAATACGGATCAATATCGCGGAGGTTGAAGTATCTTTCCGGACGGAACGGCGAAACTGATTCGAGAAAAAGGGGGATAGCAGCGACTGTGTGCACGCTGGGATCGTTTCGCACGATTACGCGTTTCGAATTACAAACGCCTCTGCATCGTGGACGACGGGATGGAACGACGCGCAGTGGTCTATTCGGCCCGAAAAACCGGGGAAAAATATTGAAGCGTTGTTTATAGGCTGAAGACCATAATGTAATGGTCGTTGAAATCGTCTTGACGTCAGTTACAATGTTATGGAATTGACAAAAAATTTTAACATTATTTTGTAACGAAATAGCTTATTTTCTTTGTAAAGAAAATTGTTTTCGAAATTTGATATATCGCAGTTTGTAGATGTCTGAATACCATTTACCTTTTGTTTGAAACATTTTTCTTTAAGACTGTTCGAACTCCTTGGAAAATGGGGTCCATAGTAGATTTGGTCAATCTGATGAATATTCCCAGACGACCCTATTTCGATTAAATGCAGCGTAACACTACGTCTTCAATGCCAATACAGTAATATATACTTTTTGGGAGTTGTCATAAAAAAAGTTTGTAACGAAGGACGTCGATATATTCGGTTCTTGCGACCAAACAGTTACCATATGCATATAACATAAATTAGCTATAAAACGTGGAAATCGGGCGAATCCGGAACCAATTTTTGTTGCATTGTCATCACAAACCTTTATCGAATACAATGACACCAGGGAGAGCTTTAGAACATACTAAATACCATAACAAACTCCTTAATGAAATCTTGTAATCGTAAAGAAAAGCACTGACATATTGATTATCTTCAAATATTCATAACTACAAAAATATATGTGCTGAAAATGTAAAGCCTGTCGTAAAGTGTAGAAAAACTTCCATAAACGCAGAATTTTCACAAATTCCTTGAAAGACTCGAAAATCGTTAATAAGCAACAATGTTTTAGACAATGGTTAACAAAGAAACGCGTACCATCAAATCTGCCAACTTTCGACGACGAATGCTGCTCCCCGAGTTCACAAACAAGAAAACAAAAACTGACACACTGTTCCTCGCACATTCAACTATCTCGGACAACAAAAATTAGTTGCCTTTTGCAAAACTTCGAGAATTGACTGTTGTCCGCTTTATCGGGCCAACTTTATCAATTATAATTTAAATGTAATTTTATTACATTATGGTCTCGAGTCTATAAACAACGCTACAATATTTTTGTCCGGTCTTTCGAGTTTTTCGGGACGAGCCTGCCGTTCAACGCAATCGGTTCGTCCCCGCGATCGACCGGATTGATTTTGATATTCGTAACTCGTTCGTTAGAGGATCGCGCGTGCCTCTCGTCCGTCAGGACCCCACCGATACACTTTCGCGATCGAAGGGGCTCCTTGGAAATTTCAACGGCAATCACATCTGCGGGTGGGTTTCATAAATAATACCCGAGCTCCGTCCCGTGTGGCTGCGCGGTAAAGGACCTGGTCGATCGATACAGCGAAATAAAGTAGGGAAGAGGAAAAGTTTTAATACGATATTCGAACCGCGTACTTTTATATCCCCGCGTCCCGAGAATTCGTTGTCCTCTTTCCCTGTCGGCCTACGGTCTACTTGCCGTTCGTTGAAGCCGTGTAGGTTCGCTGTGTATACGCGAGTCTTTTGTTCTTCTGTGTTTATGTTTTTTTTTGTAATAGTAGTAATAATAATATATATTTTTCGTTAATCAACGGGCTGGAGAACCCTTTGGTATACGGGGGATTGTGTCGCACGGAGAGTAATAGTATCATATATAGTACAAAGTAAAAACAGAAATACAGAAAAGAAAATGAATTGAAATAAAATGAAAATAAAGTGGAATATAATGAAATAAAATGGGCCGGAGTAAAAAAAAGTTCTTAATTCTTAAAAACGGAAAAATTAATAACTGTTGGATAGGGGTCCCTTCATCAAAGAACGGTATAAGAAACATATGTATAAGAACAACGAATATTAGAAAGGGGCCGTGGCGTAGATGGACTGATCAGTGCCAAGAAATACGAAGGTCTCGGGTTCGATTCCCGATTCCTGCCCTTCCTTTTTATTCAGTTCCTACATAACTATTTACAATTTACCGCGATTGAAACGGATTGCTGAAACGCTATAAAGGAAGTCCCAAAAAAAGTGAGACTTCCGCAAAATTTGCTCGAGTTGCATAAACGGTTGCAGCAATTATATACAATTTATACGCGTTTGTTGTTGCACGCGGGCACCTCTATGGGGAACGAAGGCGGCGTTGCAATGCCCGAAATAGCTCATTAGCGCGGGTATATTATTTACCAGATAGATGCTTTAAAATAACTTTCAGCAGCCACGTGTGTGAAGGTAGATAAAAAAGGAAATGCGAGTCGATGGGGGGGATTTTTGATCATCGATAACTCGGACGGCAGTCTCGCCTGCAATCGAACGTAATTCACTTGAACAGCGTTCCCCTGCATTAACATCGGCGCCAGTTACTTAAGTGGAACAGGCCTGAAAGCGGTATCGGATCGCGTCGATCACTGCAACGCCAACAATGGTGTGGCGAGTCTTCGTTATTTCGTTCGCGACGAACGCGTCGGGGGAAAGGGTTTGCGGTGAAATGTGTCTCGCCCGTGGTTACGTGGCGACGAATGAGAGAAAACTGTCTCGCTGGGTCGCACAGGATCGACGATACCATCGTCCGGAGAATACTTGTGCGTTACGACCGAGGCTGTACCCCAGCGTCCACTTGGAAATTAGGGACTCGTCCACGGGATTCTTTTATTCCTTTTGGCGAATCGTTCCTATGCTCGCCCCTCGACGCACAGTGGGTCGAAACTGAAAAGTACCAGGCATACCTGGGAAAAAGGAAAATCTGTTGCTTCTGCATTCTTGTGTTAAGTTTTTAATTCTGTTACTGTTATAATACATATGTGTAGACAAATTTTAGAATTTGATTTTATATTTCTCCGATAATCAGTCAAGCGTTGTCTTAACATTACGAAAGTGTTCTACGATATTTCATATCTGTATGTTTCCAGTAAGTATTTAAAGATTACGAAGGTATGCAAACTGACAGAGGTGCACAATAAAGCCTTCTATTTTTTTTATTAATAAAATCTCATGTTTAATTTTGTACCGTGTAGTAACATTACCTACAACCTCGAATTAAAATCAATAAATAACGAAATACGTGAAATTAGAAGGTGCGCCTAGTGTTTTTCAGTTTCGATTCAAAAAGAAAAGACAACAAAAATCGACCTTTTAACATTTCCCGCGACCGTACCACACGAAAATTATTACCCCCGCGAAACACCTACTCCCGACAAAGGACGATAAACTTGCGGAGGCCGTTCTTTTCCCCATTCCTATGGTGCACGCGTTACTCGCGGCTGTACATCCAGCCTGATGGATGGCAGCCGGCGTGTCCGGATCCTTCTTGCCTTCGTATCGACGCCTCGCCATATATCTCCGCTGAAACGTCCGCGTATGTATTCCATGTCGCCTTCTCCGTTTCGATTTCTCCACCGACCCCGTCCCCCCGCCCTTCGGTATCGTCGCCTCGAACAAATTGATTTTCACTGCAGCCTATAAATCGTATTAGACGGATGGTAGCGGGTCCGGCGATTTTACTGCGGATCGATTTTCTGTCTGATCATCGCGGCCCGCTTCTACTTTCTGGGCGAGGAGAACGGTACAGATTCGAGGGTATTCCTGATTCGTCGAGAGCGGACGGCTGATGGGAACGGGATGGTATACGTATTCGTGAGTGCTGGCGGGTATATTTAGCTCGTAATATCTGTCGGTTTCTGATTCTACTCTCAAGCGGTATCCCCGATACAGACGGATACTCGGTTGTTCGTAAATATTCGAAAGCTTCTATCTGGAAATACCTGAGGGAGCCCGCTCCTTCGAGCCGAAACGCGTTGAGCCGCGTTTTCGGGGTGCAGATGGGTATCCAAGGAAAATAGGACGGGACTATTCGGAGCGTCATTATTTATTGCACGCGCTGGCAATAGACACGGGGCGAGTGATTGCTCGCGCGAAGTAGAATTCTTTGGATCTTATTTTATTGATCAGGATAAACTCGTCCGAGAAGTCAGGTAAACGACTGTAAAGATCCAAGGTTCTGGGGTAAGTGCTGTGGGGTTCGTCAGAGTGTTCTTACCAAAAGGCATCACCTTCCCCACTCCGTGGCCAGATCCTAGAGGAACAGGGTCCCTGTTCGTTAACAATACGGCGTCGGGCCGTTTGTATATTCTCACTATTCTCTCATTCCGATAGTTAAATAGCGACGAGCCACCAGCCATCGTCTGTCGCCCAGGTTGCATATCCTCAAGGCACTCTCTCTGACCACCCGCAAACTAAGTCCCTCCCATAAATTAAACACTGAATGAATAGCACTGCACCATCCGCACCATCATAGCTGTAAGACTAATTTTAGGGTGTAATTAGTCAGTAATGATAAAACTCGTATTTATTCCAACTACACGCTGATATTATAATAAAATACTCTACGTACTGTAAGAAAATCCGAGGGTTTGGAGCGCCTAGCATGCCCATCTGGGGAAAGTCACCAAGAGGCCGATATTCGAGCGGGAACGATATACATTTGGGGGTGCCTAAACCTGGCCCTTGAAGGTGCTACGTCGTGGGTCCGACGAGCCTCATTTTTGGGCCCCCATGACGCAGCGTCGGGGCACTCTATGGGGAGCCAGCGTTGAGAGCGTACGGATAGAGATCCGTAAAATATTGTACTATTATTGTGTATTTGGAATGAATACGATTATTACCATTGCTGACTATTTTTACCCTAAAATTAGTCTTCCATAGAGTGCCCCGACGCTTCATCATGGGCGCCCAAAAGGCGCCCTCGTCAGACCCACGACGTAGCACCTTCAAATTTGGGGGCAATATTTCTTTCTTTGAAAATACGTTGACGCTAGCAAATAATCTTCGTCGGTTGCGGATCGTTTTACGTTAGCCGCACAGGCGACCAGGTGATACGCGCGTCGGTGAATTCTCGCAGCGGTCCCCGCGCAATTAGCGGCCACCGTGTCACGTGGCGGCATCACGTTGCTCCTGTGCATTTGTCCTTCGATTATTGATTCCTGTTCCACCGTTCGACCGTCTTCGCCGTGCACACGGGGAAACGCAAGCGGCGATGTTATCGCTGGATCTGTTCCCCCCTCGCAGGTTTCGCCCGTTCTGGGCGAACACGCGACGAACGTTGAAAGGCCTTCGTTTTCTCGGTATCGCGCCCTTTGATCTTCCATCGTCGTTTATTCCGTCCTGCTGCCGGCTGTTTATCTCGTTTCCCATCCACGTGTCTATGTAGTACGTCTATGCTGGGCGAAACGCCGATAAAGGAAAACGAACGATATTGTCGCAAATTTTTACGGCGACTCGGCACGCTCCATTGTGTCTCGATATCCTCTCGTCCCCTCGGGATCGTTGCTAATTGCACGCCCTGCAATTCGCTAATTCGAACGACAATTCTCCCATTTAGCTAAAGCAGCGAAAGTTCGCGACGAACGGGAAGCTTTCAGTACCCGCTCGCATAAGTCGGATATCGGAGATTCCTGAGCCTCTTTGTTAACCGGCGAAATTCATTACCGCTCGTATTAACAACGTAATACAGAAGTTTAATAAGCGGACGCGTTTACCACCCGCCAGCGGGGAATCGTTCGAAACAAACTCCGCCTGTATATCCCGCGTCGAATTCGCTGCATTCCGTCGGCCACCTAAACCAAATAGTTATTCCAAACTTTTCTCTCTTCTTTTTGTTCTTCGCCTGGCATTTCAATTTCGACGGGCCATTCTGATGCGTCGATCTCTCAGCGTGCTGTTTGCTGAAACTGTTGTCGTCGTGCATACCGATAGGATCGCGTATATGTATACAGGGTGGCCGCTAATTCAGGGAACACCAGGAAACGGGTCGTAGCTGGGGTGTATCTGAACAACTTTTTCCTTAACCAAAATCTGGTTTGCAGCTTCGTTTTCGAGTTATTAACGAAAAACACTGGCCAATCAGAGCGCCCGTAGAGCGCGCGCTCCAACACGTGACTCTCAACTGCGCTCGGTCGCTATGTCAATGCGTTGGTTCGCAACCACTACAGAGCGCAGTTGAGAGTCACGTGTCTGAGCGCGCGCTCTACGGGCGCTCTGATTGGCCAGTCTTTTTCATTAATAACTCAAAAACCAAGCTGCAAAGCACATTTTGGCGAAGGAAAAAGTTGTTCAGAAACACCCCAGCTACGACCCATTTCCCGGGGTTCACTGAGTTAGCGGCCACCCTGTATATAGAACACCGCGCAACGTGTGAAGTCGAGGGCCTAAATGTTTGGTCTACCTGAGCGTCAAAGGTGGGATCAAGCGAATCAAAAGCCTCCGCACCCCGTCGCTAATCATCCTTTCGCCTTTCAACGGCGCGCGTTATTTAATTGAGAGCGGGAAATCTCGCGCCGACATTTGTCCAGCGATTCAACCCGGGGAATTGTTGGTTAATTGAATTCTAACGGGATGCGAACGGCGTGCGAGAGGCGGGCACATTTCCTTCTCGAGGCGCGCTTTATCGCGCTTTGTCTGGCGTTTTTCGAGCCTTTGTGTGGCCAGAGTAGCGACACTTGCCAGCGGTTGTCTTCCGAGCAATTGTCTCGGTAACAAGTGGCGCCCTGTCGACGTGTAAGGGCGCGACTACTTGCTTTTCCCCGCTTTACGAAGGACTTCTCGCGAAACCTTTCCGGCCGAGGCACGTACGCGGCGGTCGTCAAGCCCATCTAGATTTTTCAAGCGAGCATTCGTGTCGGTTCGCGGTTCCCACCGGTCATGGCTGTAGTAAAATTGAAAATAACGACGCGGCAGGCTCATCGATCGATGCACGAAGTTCACCGAGGCGCGCACTTCTAACAACGACCGACGAACGTCGAGTCGCTTGCAAATATTCGGCTTGGAATATAAAAGAAAGATTCGTTCTTGCTTCTCCGTTCTCCGTGGCGGCTTTAATCGGAATCCGATGCACAGTGCCAACGGCAACTAAATTCGAACGTTCAGACGCGGCGCAGGTGTCTACCTTGCAATTATCCCTGGAGTCGTGTTAACACTTATGTTGGCAACCCATTTCTGTATTTGCTTGGATAAGTTTTGTATGCTCCTGATAAAATATCGCAAGACAGCTCTAGATCTCGATTCGACTCGCGTTTCGTGAAAACAAATTTATGCAAGATAATCTGAATAACTAAGCTTCGAACTTCTATTCCATCTTGGTTGCTAACATAAGTGTTCATCAGATTTTGAGAGCAAGAAGACAAATCGCATAGGAAACGTAGGAAAAGTCACGAAGATCGGGAGTCCGATATTAATACTAGAACTACCAAGCCAGACAAAGTAACTGGTTTCAGATTTCTTACTTGAAAATGATTAACGTATAGGTATCGTTACAGCAATTTATGATGACTTTCAATTAGACAGAATGGCAGTTATATATCTCTATTTAAAGTCCGTTCAACCACTTTCGTGTTCATAGTCTGTCTAACGTATACATACTGTCTAAATCCCAACAAAACCTATCGGTACTTCTACTGTTAATAAAACTTTATTTATTTATTTCCATTTTCGTAGCCGCGGTAACTCATATTTCAGGTGCGAAACCACCCTCGAAACTGCCGTCTCATAAACGATACCTGACGCAACGAAATTGTTCAAACAAAAATCGTGCAAAATTGTTTACAAAAATCGTGTCGGTCGTTGAACTTTGACATCAGTCCCGCTCCCCTCGTTACCAGAACACGATGGACACGCGTGATCGAAAGTCGGCCGAGATCAGCCTCGCTATAATATTTGTTTAGCCGCGGGGGAGGGGTGAACTATAAACGCACGAGGGCATGATTATCAGGAGGGGTGAGAAGAGGGAGGGAGGGAAAAAAAAAGCGCCGCAACGAGGTGCAGGAGGTGTAGAAGGACCTCGAAGCTGGATCGAGAAGTGGTAGGATTTGGGGTAGCATTGGCAGAAGGGTGGTGCAGATATGGGCCAGGTAACCAGGTCACCGCGACTAAGGGCATTGCTTTTGCAACCGCCAACCACCGCCACCACCGCGACACCGTCACCCCATTCGCGCTGCTCTAACCTTCCTGTCCGCCGCCCCCATCCCAACCCGGTTTTTACCTCCTTTCTCCGACCTCCTGTCCTTCTGCCCCTTCCCTTTTTATATTTCTCTTTTCAGCCCCGCTTCCCTTGTTTCGAGCCTTCCCTCCGCCCTCCCTCCCTCGCCGGCGGCGCCTCGCCACTCGATACGCGACACACGGCACACGGGCAACGCATTCAACGCTCTGAACCTCCAATAGGGCATCTACATGTTACTTTGTTCCACGGCGTTCTGTCATTCACTGCCGCATCCCTTTTCAGCCGCGCTCTTACACCCCTTTCATTCTCCGCGCTCCTCTGTTTCGCCGGAGTTTTCGTTCTCCGTAGAAGAGGCACTTCCTTTAATTTCACCGAGTGATACGAGAGGGGCAGGCGGAGAGGGAGAACCGGGGGAAGGGTTGCAAAAGGGGTTAGCGAGTAGGGATCGATGGTAGGGTAGAATGTTCAACGATTTACACGGTCGAAATGAAATTCGACAATTCGCGCGGATATATCGTGGATCGTCTATGATTTCTCGACCGGCCAACCGTGGCGAGGAATCGCGACGACGAGGGGGGGCGTGCATTCCCGAAGGGGGATAAATTAGTGTCACGAATCCGGCGTGGAACAATGACGGGAGAATTACGGGCGGCTGTATGGGCGCAGTTGCATACACCGGCCGCTCGTCCGTCTGTGCACACCGGGGCGGGAAAAAGTGGAACGAGAAGAAAGGGATTCGCAAGTCGATATACATTAGTCCGTGTGAAAAGAAATTAACGCGGTCCATCACTAGGATGAGACGAGCCTCGTCACCGCGAGCAGGTCGTCCCGAACCAACCAGTTCCACCGGCTTATCCGATTTCCGATCTCCCTTTTCTCCTTCACGCTTTACCGCCCGTTTCTGTTCGTCCCCCCTTTCTCCACCCCCGCGATGCAACTGACAAACGGACACAGCGACAGATTTAACTCGAAACGCACCCGTTGTCGGCGTCACTGGGACGCGATGAACGAATGCAGCTTCCCGGGGGAGGGAGGGTGCCGCATCTGCCTAGCTCGAAAGATACTCGGCGGAGGCTAGAGAGAATTGGGTCAACCAACTTCGAGTGTGCTTCAGGTGTAGCGGCCTATCTACCCATCTGCGGACAATCCACCGCCCTTATAATTCTTCGCTCGCCCCTTTCGCGTTTTCCACACAAGAATCCGCTTCTCGTCGCGTTACCTGCGCGGCCAAACGAAACTTTTCACCCGCACTTCGCGCCCACCGATCGAGCAGAGAATTGCGGGAGGACGAAGTGCGTGGTACGTCGAAGGGTTATCTAGGTCAGCCGTTCGTTCGAACGGATTGTCGAAAGATGCTCCGTGAACGCACGTAACGATTCAGCAACGAGTCAGCAACGATCCGTCCGTCTGTCCCTCGTAATTTTCGCTTCAGATGCGTCGACGGTGAAACGGTTTCAAGTCGTCCGAAGTTGGGTAACGCTTCCGACGCCACCCCCTGCCCGTTGCGGATTCATTGATCGAGCGCGACGAGTTCACTAGCTCGTTAACTCGTTAACCCGCATCGAAGCGGGACGAACGTATCGAACCCGCGGGCTTGCCAAGTATTCTCAGCAAATCTGAAACGTTCACCTCTCTTTCGTGATTCCAGGAAGCGTACAGAAGATGGGTGTGCAGCTCCCTGGTGCCTTACTTTGCTCACGGAGGGCCGCAGGACTTGGTTACCTCGGACAGCTGGGTCGGGCGCAGACTACGACCCTGCCGGTCCTTTTGCCAATCGGTGGAGCAACGTTGCCCCTATTTACTTCCGGGCGATCGTGCCCCCTCGTATCCTACGCAATACGCCGGCGAGCCCACTTTTCTTTGCAGAGGTAAATCTTGGATGCGTGGGTCCGTCGGGTCACTTGGTCGTGGCGGTAGTGTGATCGCGGTAGTCGCGAGGTCGATATCGAAGAAGGGTAATAAACATATTGGGCACCCTTTTCTGTTCGCGGGAAAAGCGACGGGGAAACGCGAGCAGCGTACAGAGTGGGAAATAATGAATGATAGTGGGGCAATTATCGAAATAGCGCGACCCGAGTACCGATCCGTCAGCTGAGTTTTTGAAATGATACAAGGCGAGGTTGTTGCTGGAGAATTTTACACTCCCTCTGTCCCGTGGGAATAGTAGCAAGCGAATATTTAAACGGGTATTGTCGGCTATGGTGCAGCGCAAAATTGCGAAAAATTGTTTTGGCTCTTCTTTCGATTTTGATGTTAACGTGATTATTACGAATCATAACTATTTTTCTGATTTCATCCGCCGATGGAAATCAAGTGTTTTATTTCAGTTGAACTTCACCACTTTGTGAATGTTTGAAATTAAACTTAAAATTAACAGTTCGAATTAAAGCGTACAAGTTCAAGGTGCAGTAAAGAAATTATTTAAAAATCCAGAAACTATAGAAACTACCAACACTAACAAAATAAAAATTAGAGTAATATTTTTAATTGATCGTTCAATTTAATCTAGCTTTTTGATAATAAATCTCTTTTCCTTCGCAACTATTATTATGGGGCAAATTCAATTCAGCAACTGCCACCATCATTATGGGACAGGGGGAGTATAGGATATGTTGCGGCATACGAGCCGCTGTTTCTCGACAATTCGATGACGACAGTTCATTCTGATATTAAAAGCAAGCTGCGAGCCAGTACATATACTTTGTACTCGCAATCGTATCTACCGATATGGTCGACAAATAGCGCACGAATCGTGGATAGCAGACGGCTCTATGAAGTACGAGGGCAGGAGAACAGGTGGTTCGAAAAACGAAATGATTTCAGATCCAAACATCCCCGAGACCGGAGAGCAAGCCGTGAGAGCGTTGCACAGTAACGAAGAAGGCGAGTGTTGCTTTCAGGCGTGTTCCGAGGAGACACTTGGCTCAGGTATTTGCGCGAATTGCGCGAATCGGGATGCACGGGAACACGGGAGATTCCACGATCCTCCAACGGCGCCACACTGCGAAATCAGTCCCGTTCAGCCAGCTTCCACAGGTACGCATTATTTATTTATATATTTACAGTAATGTCTCGCACTGTGTCCAAAATCGTGATTCGATGGCTGTCCATTTCTATCCCCTCTACTTGGGGCCGTCCCCCTTGGATTCGGGGAAGCGTCGTTCGGATCACCTATGATGTTGTGATTCCGAGATAAGAGGCAGCCCAGCGTAGAGTACGAGGAGTGGGCAAATTTAAATGCCCGTGTACGTGTGAGACAATACTAATGCAATCAAAATTTAATATTAAAACTTGCCTTTTTTTTGTCCGTTTTAAATGAAATTTTACAAACATATTTGTTACAATCTCCCGATTAAAATGACACCAAACACGACATAGTTTGGACAGTTTTTACTCTATCATGGTAGTAATAATGGTGTTCGAAACAATCAGTTCCATGGCACCAATCTATGTCGTGTTTGGTGTCATTTTAATCAGGAGACTGTAACAAACAGTTTGGTAAAATTTCATTTAAAACGGACCAAAAATGGACAAGTTTTATTCTTAAATTTTGATAACGTTAGTATTGTCTCATGCGTACACGGGCATTTAAATTTGCCCACTCCGCGTACGCTGCGCTGGGCTGCCACGGTTCTCGGAAGTCACACATCAAAGGTGATCCGAACTCGCTCGAGAATCGTGTCTGGATTCGATAGCTGTCCACGTTCGGTCCCGAGCGATGGACACAGTGCGAGACATTACTGTATTTCTTTCAATTCATTATTTATTCAACGCATTATTTATTTATCTATTTATTTCATTCAATTCATTATTTATGTATCTATTTATTTCATTCAATTCATTATTTATTTATCTATTTATTTCATTCAATTCAACGGGCTTGATACCCTGAGTGTGCAATGGTAACATATTATTATTATTATTTATTACTTATTTATTGCGATCCTTGCCTTTTGGTTTAGGATGACTTCCATATTTGTACAGTTCCTTACATCCACCCTAAACCTAATTTCTTAAATTCCACCCTCTCCCATTTTTATTGTCCTCCTTTTCTTTGGTTTCGTTCATCTCATCGGCCTCCTTTCTATCTCACTTTCAATCTTCTTCGTTCCTTCTATCCCCTCGCCTGTTTCGCTTAGCAGTTCCTTCCAGTCTCATTTGTCCTCTCGTTGCTTCGCACTTTCCTATTATGTGTGCCAACGTTTCCTCTTCCGTTTCCATATTTAAAACTCGCTATTAGGCATCTTTCTCTTTTTCTCATTTTTTCCTTTAGATATTCCGGCCTTTCCTTTGTGGCTATTCTCTTATATACTTCGTTATATCTCGAGTTCTCAATCTTCTTCTTCTTCGATTTTTTCCCTAATTCTTTTCATTAGCCCCTCCGCAACGGTAACATGTGAGTGACGTTGCAACGAAGGATCTTAATGGTAATCGTAATGGAGGGAGTTTACATTTGCATTATCCCCTATACTTGTGCACCTGAACCGAAAGGGTGGCAAAGATGGTCCCTTAAGAGCTTGTATGCTTCGATTTCAAAAGACGCAGCACTGACAGCAAAATGTTTAACTTTTGGAAATAGAAATTAGCTGAGTTGTTCATCCTGTATAAAGGATCAGATGGTGGTGTATTTTATTAAGGAGGGTCTATACAGAATCGGATATCTTTTATATTTTCGACAAAAGTTTCAAAAAACTTCTGAAACTAATCAAAATTAGTAGAACTTAGTTATTCCCATCCCTCCGTTGGAAAATCGTCGCGTCCCCGATCGTGTCTGTCGTCCGGAGCTTCTCACACAGTGGTTTTCCGTTGCTTGTTTCGATGCAGGTGGGATCTATCCAGATGCGGGGCCCACGGAGAGCAGCACGGAGGACGGTGAACGATACGACTCGTCGACGGATCCGTCGGTCCCGTCGATGACGAGCATAGCACGGCAACGGGGCGCCTCGTTGTGCGGAAGCGGCGGCGTCGGCTCAATGACGAGCGTCTCCTCCTCCGATCGACCCTCCCCGTCCATTCTGCCGCAACTCTTTTGGCTATGCACGATCCTGAGCAGCACGCTGGCCAACGTCCGCGCGATACCCGTCCTCTGGGTGTCGAGGATCTTTCTATGGTCGATGGTGCCGTTCGGTGGTAATAGTGACGTAGCTGGTGAATGTGACGGTGGTGCCGGTGGATCAGGATCAAGGGGGATCCGGTCGGTCGGCCTTGCCGCTTGGCTGCGACGTTGTTTCGCCAGGTCGGGCCACGTCCGCTTGCGTTACGGTGGAATGTGGTTGCTGGGGAAGTGGATAGCGGTCGAACGCCGGTTCCGAAGTTGGTGGTGCTGTTGCTGGTACTGGTGGTGGTGGAGGTGGCGGGGAACGCCGGCGAACGGACATGCACGATGGAAATTCCGACCACGACGACAGAATGGAAACGGTCGTTCCCATCGCCGATCCGTCGCGCAGCGTCATCCCGCCAGCGTGATCCCTACGTCGTCGGCGACGAAACGTTCGACGTGGAACTTCTTCGTCGGCCACGGATCCTCGGCGAAGTGCCCATGGCGTCGATGGAGTTGGTGGTGTTGGTGGTTGTACCGCTGGTGGAGATCGAAGGGGAATCGTCTGTGTGTGCTTCCGCACGGTTGGCCTCGACGGAGTGGACGAGGGGGAAGAAAACGGGGGAGAGCCAGAAGGGGGAGAAGAAGGGCGCGAAGAACGGGAACATGCAGGAAGCCCTTCGACAGGATTCAAGAGGATACCGAGTGTTCCCCGGGTACGGCGCGATACTTGAAGGTGTCCTCGCTGAAGGACCCGCCATAGAATAGTTGAAGATAACGCGTGAGCGTGACACGATGGTTTTATCAATCGGCAACCAAAGCCCCCCGCCGAAAAGGGATTCGGCCTGTACCTTTTGCGTTCCCGATGTCCCGAGGATGTAGGTCGGGGATGGGCGAAGCAGAACGCAAAACGGCACGAACGTAAGTTCAATGGAAGTATCTAGATACCAGGGCGAGAACAATAGGGGCGAGATGTAACGGTATCGAGAAGATTCCACGGGATCGCTCGACAAAGGGAACACGGGACAACTAGGAGGAAACAGATTGAACGCGGAAGAGGGTGAAGAGGCGCGATGACGTCCTCGTTACGGAAGAGCACATGACGGCGAAACGAAACGGCGTGACCGTCTGTCGCTAATAATAATGATAACAATAATACAATAATAATTACTTAATTAAAATAATAACAATGATGCCAATAAAACGATGACGATGTCGATGCTTATGATACGCTGATGGCGATGATGGTAATGATGTTGTCGAATGTAGATGATTGGCGATTTCGTTGATGATAACGATAACGATCAACGACAACGGTCTGGTGATGGTAAAAAGAAAAACGACAAAAAAACTAATGAATAAATAATAGCTAACGAATAATAACGATGATGATGAATAAAAGATACCCATTAAATAACGAGAATAACGATTAAAAGATATAAACGACAAAAAAAACAACAAAAAACGATGAAGTAATGTTAACGTTAACGATAGAATGATTACGATTACAGTCACGTTATATGCGTTGCGGTGCATCCGGACACACACGCGCATACACAGAACACGGTACATACACCGCACACACAGAGGTAAACAATTATTTCGCGAAGAATTGAAAGGGCGTGCGAGCGAACGAAGAAAGACAGGAGTGCGAGTTGAAACGATTCCGTACGGGAGCAAAACGCGGGTAAATGGAGATCGTTGGAGGTGTAGTGGCCGCGAGTCGAAGCATGGTACACACAAGAGTCAACCACATGTTCCCGCGTCAAACCATTAAGAATTAACCAGACATTAAAACACAAAAAGACGTAGATAGTTAATATATCGGGCGTGGGAGGAGTCGGAGGGCATACAGAACATAAATCGAGATTCGAACAGCCTAAGTATCAACCGGGTACGAACGAGGAATTACAAAAATAACAACGGAATAAACAAACGTGACATTATCGAGGTATAAATATGTGTTCGTTTAGACATTACAATAAATAACTATTATATTAATATAGACGTGTAACAATTATAAATTGCAAGAGAGGAGAGGGGAGGGCGTGTGTACGCATGCATGAGAAGTATGACAGGGTTTGTGTGCACGCGTGGATGGGTGTGACGTGGTCGGGGGACAAGCAGGGGTGAGTGAAAGAGAATTAGAAGACGAGAGGAGTGCAAGAGGATGGCGGGATGCGAGCACGTAAACGAGAAACGTAGAAAACCGGTGGATTTTTCTATAGCGAAAAAACAAAGAAGTATTCCAAAGACAAAAAAGAGCAAAAAAATGAAAAAAAAATGAAGTAAAAATATGTTTTTCCTATACTCTTTTCCGCACAGGGTACGTGGCTTCGGTGTCACGAAAAATTTCGTCATCTCGCACGATGCATAGGTATTTTCAGGTAACACTGCTGTAAAGCGCGAGTCGATTAAAAGTGCCGCGTCTAATTAAGCGCGAATCAATAATAACGAACGAAGGCAACCCATTTTTTCTATCGCTTCTCGAACATTGACGAATACATTGTAATAAGCGCGCAAGGGACAACCGTGTACAGGTCGACGAGAGAGAGAGAAAAGAAACAAACAAGTCTTTCATGCCGTTGTTGTTGTTGTTGTTGTAGTGCCCTCTTCGTGTCCGCGCGTTCCGCGACGATGTCGTGCGACGATTCTGGAAATAAACGATTTCGCTTTTCGAGCCAGTGCTCTCGGCGCTCGCGCGATCGCGATCGTAATCCTTCGCACGATTGCAATCGTTTGTCGTTTCGCGGTCGTACAGGTGGCAAAGAATTAAGTGGCGGAATATTGGGAACGGAGCAATCGAGCAGCGACAAACGAAGCCACGAGGACCACTATGCGGAGAACGAGACTAAAAAAGAAAAGAGAAGAAAAGGAAAGAAAGGTACAGAATCGCCACCGTCGTCGGGCGTCGTCGTTGCGACGTACCTGCGGGGAATCGTGCACAGAAGGGGCACGTCCCTTTGTTTTGCGCGCGAGTAACGAGGATGCACACATGCATAACGCGAACGGGGAAATTGCACACGCGGAACAAGGGAGCGGTCAACGCCATGTGTGCTTTCATTACGTTGTTAAACATTGTCCAATATCTGATTGTTACTAATTTACATTAATACGGTAAACGGGGCGAGCAGCGAGACAGAGAAGGAGGGCACGGGCGTTGGACAGGAAGAAAGTGACGTGCAGTGGAAGGTGTGGAGAAAGGGAGAGAGAGAAAGGTGGATGATGGAACGTGGTTAGAGTGTAAGAGAAGACGAATGGCTGGTAGATTAAAGCTAACGAAGGTATGGCCAATGCGTCGCGAACGAGGCATATAAATATTATATATACATAAATAGATATTAAAAAGGGAATTGCCGCGAAGGTGTGGGGAGGGGGAGGGAACGAAATGGCGAAAGTAGATTTGGATAGCACGATGGCGCAATTACAATGTAAATACGTGTACTTACGCGTATACGTATACGACGCATGCTAATTTTACGTACACGCGTACGCGTCTACGTATACGCGTACGTGTGCCGCGACGTGTGTGCGTGTTGGCAAACGTTCGTGTACACGCGCGCACAGTGCCATTAATACACTGGTTGTGTATGCATGCCAATTAGAAGTGGGATGAATAGTAGCTGTTAGGTGGGTGTGCCGAGTGTAATGCGAGAAAGAGAGAGAGAGATATAGAGTGTATGGAAAATAACGTGTGCGTGTAGATTCTAACGTCTACTATGGCTGCTTTCCGTGCAATTTTTGCGGTTGAACGAAACTGGCGATGGCTGCGTACGCTAAAAGCAACAAAGTACACGACGAGGAGGAAGGGAGACAATGAATGGATGCACGAATGAATGAATGGAGGGTGCGAATGAGAGAGAACGCGCACGTAGAGTAGCATCGTTAACCGGAAGAAGATGGTGTGCCAGTTCGGAAAATAAGGAGTACGCAGAGCAGCATGCGTGTGGACAGACCACAATGTGTGCCCCTTAACGATCGAACACAGACAAAATCCCCGGAACAGGCGGGAGAACAAAATAAAATTAGCGAGTGTAAAACTTCGGGAGTCAGCGAAACGATCACCCGAGCAATACCTTCGAATATCTATGAAAGAACAGTTCGATTGAATACGACGCACCATACGACGCCTGTAGATGTCGCCAGACAGAAACGAAGAGCATGACTTGCCTGTGTTGGATGGTTGCGGTACATTAGGCGCACGCATGCATTCCTCCGTGCGTAAACCTGGCGCATACGGACGACTCGAGGAGACAAAAAGAAACGCAATTACCGAAAACAATAACGGATGTCGATGGCCAATGCAAACTTGGCTCGTTGTTTCTTCTTGGCATACAGCCACCACTTTCTAATCTCAGACACGCAGGGCTACGATATGCCTGGGCTATGACCGATACTCCGTCCGATTAGCTTCTGAGAGGAAACAATGGGCCCGAGGTATAGTTTTGCTTCCGGCGACCGGCTAAACGGAGAGATGCAAACGCGCGCACCGTATAGATGGGTCGCAAGGTTCGCGTAATTATGCCCTATCGATTCGTAGATCATTACTATTTACCCTCGTTCGTGCAATGCGACACGGAGAATCCTTTTTAAGCAGAGTCACGCACGTTGCATTGATGCACACTTCGCTGCACCCCTAAGGTCTCCTTTGTCTTCTTTTTTTTTTAATGCACGAGTATAGTTTCCATATGAATGTTCGTGAAACGAAAAGGTACTCCATTAGATCCTTAGATCATCAACATCAACTCTGTTTCATCGCACTTCTCCCCTTGCAAAACGTTTTCATTCTTGTCTCTTCTTTTTGCTCCCTGGTTTTTTCCATTTTTTTTCGTTTTTGTCGTCGAATCATTTAATTAAACGACAGGACAAACTAATTGGAACAAAGTGAACTGTATTCGTTCGTTTGTCTAGAAAATGATAAGCAATCCTCTTGGACCATTAACGAAGGTAAAAGTAACAAGATAATAAGAATATTTTCGTAACGTTAATTCTAAAGTAAGCAGGGACGGGGGGTGCAAGCGACAGACACGTAAACGAGAATTACCATAGGAAATTTACGATGTACTTCGGTAACACTGAACGCAGGAGTGATTCTCGACCTGATCGGAGCTACGCGCACTTCGAATAATCTTTTCGTTGTTCCCGTTTCCAAAGGAACCCCGAATGAATGTCGAATTCCACGCGAATCCAGGGTGCGTCTCTCTGTCGCGTTTCTTACTTACTTGTTAGTTAGATCTGCTTCGATTAGAACGGAATCGGCGCCCCGTTTCTATTTGCCACATGCAATACCACGTACAAATTGATTTACTTGAAAGCTGGCCCGCGTTCTTTGAGCGTTCCTGCGGGGCAAAATTAATTTCTCGCCGCGGTACGTCGCAAATATTATTTTCACGTCGAAAGGAAAATAACGAGGCGGAACGGAATCTGTTGAAACGCAATAATATCGTTGGAGAGTTGAAAGGTCGGCACACTCGTAGACAGCCTCTTCCTTTGATCTCGTACTTTCTGTCACTGTGCGCCTGAAAATTCATTTCACCACTTCCGTTTCAACTTTTCTTTTGGCTTCGCCCTTCTACTATTGTTCCGCCGTTTAACCACCGCGGCGCAGGTAACGCGGTGCGATTACAATCGCCGTCCCATTAACGTCAACCCTATGAACAGATCGACCAAAGATACGCTACCGTTTAATTGCATCGCTCGCTGCTTCATCCCCTTCTTTTTATCCACCCTTTAATCGCGCAAGAAATTTCGTTCTCTTCCCTTCGCGTTCTCCACCGCGGTAAAAAGGAACAAAGATACTTTTCGAACCCTTTTCGATACCTTTCCATTTCACATCGGAAGATGAACTGTAATAAACGTGCGACGAGTGAAGGACAGGTGTCATTGGGGAAGCTCGATGGAAATCCGTGAGAAATCAGGGAGAGAGTGTTGCGAGAATGTTTCCCCGTGTTTCGTGACTATTCGATTTATGGGTTCGAAAGGAGGGGAACGAAAGATGGTCAACGTCAAGCTGTTGGCCGTCGAAGGGGTAGTTTGGTAACGATCAGTGCTTGTATTCCTTGACAGCAGCTAATGGTGGGTGGAAAAAAAGGTGCGAAAGTAGAATGCTACCATAGGAGAGCAAAGAATCGACAAAGGAAAGAGAGAGGGAGAGAAAGTGAGAGGGTGGAACGTTGTTAGGGTGTGTGTAGGGTGTTATATTTGTGTATGTGTGCGTGTAGGTGGATGCAGTGTGTGCGTGCAAGAGGGGAGAGGCGAGAGGACCAGACTATGTATTGATCTCACAAGTCTGGCAACGTATAACGTCGCGTGAAACGAGCCCACATAAGAGGCGTCGGCATCTATGTAGATGTCTACGTGACATCCTCGTCGTCGTCGTCGTCGTCGTACACGCCGATGTCCATCAGAGTCCTTCGATTAGTCATTCCCGGGGTTGCACCCACGACGACAGATTTCAAGAGCCGTTCAAACGGCAAACACATGCGAACTTTCCCCTTTCGCGTTTGCTTCCACCCGCGTTTATTCGAGAAGCATCGTTGCACGGTATCCGGTTGGCGTGGCAGGAATCTCGCGTACAGAGTGAGTGAATCCAAGCGTTTCCTCTTGGCCTTTTTCCTTTTATCGTTTTCAGGGACACTGCACGCAAAAGGTGGCAAAGGCACGCGGGCAAGGTTTGGTTCGGTCGCCTTTGGTTGCGTGCCAGTACGTACGCTTGAACTTATCAATAGTTATGTCGTAGTCCTCTCTGTCTGCTTACCTGGCCGGTTGCCTCCTTCCAGGGATGCTCTCCCTTCAGCCCTCGCTCTGTCACAATTCTCTGTCTCTCTTTCTCTCTCGCGCGCGCCCTCGTTCACCCTTCGTCCCTGCACCATCACCCCTTTCTCCACGCAAGAATCGCTCTCTCGCTGGTACACACGCCCCTCGGTTCCCCCTTCTGGCTTCATTTCCAGAATTCGCGAAAGCAATTTTCATTAACTAAGAAGGACGGCTGTAAAGATTGTAAAGCGTGCAGGGGAACTTCACCACCAGGTCCTGCACCGGGAGGGAATCGTGAAGCACGATTGGAGAACTCGCCTGTTTATCGCGATCTTCCGCGGGTCGTTTATCTGTCGTGATTCACCGCGAATCGAGCGAACTGCACGCCGAAGATTAGACGTGTGTGCGTGCTCTGCACGGGCACAGATGAGCAAAGGTATGAGTGGAGAAAAGAATGAGACACAGAGGGAGAGACGGAGTAAGGGCGAGGGGGTGATCGCGCGCGCGTGTGTGGATGAATGGGTGAACGAATGAGTGAGTTAAAGGGAGAAAAAGGGAGAAAAAGGGAGAGAGAGAGAGAGAGAGAGTTAAAAGAGCCACTGCCTTAGCGACAGCAGGATTTGTGCTAGAAACAAGGCCTTAGAAAGTAACAAACCAGAAACATAATTAGAGTTAAGTAAGTCTGTTGTTGTTAACCAAAAAGAGAAAAGAAAAAAGATAACGGTACTTAGAGAGATCAGGAGGACAAAGATGTTAACGTATTGTAAAACTAATTAGCAATTGTATTTAAGCGTGTAACGTAAATACATACTTAACCCCTCGTGCCCGCAATTAAATAGGCGTGTTAACGCGTAGTTCTACGTAGGATTATTATACGCCGCTTATCGCAAATAAAAACTAAAAAAAAGAGGTGAAACGAAGGACGCGAAGGAGCGGGAGAAAGTGAAACGATGAAAACGAGATGGTCGGTTGAAAGAGGGGCAAGGGAAATCGTAATACGGGGGAGAGAGAAGGGGAGAGAGAGAGAGAGTGGGAGAGTGAGGGCGCGGAGAAAAGTGGTGAAAAGAAATGCGTCGCTTTTGCCACGCGAGTACCGGTACTCGCGAAATTCTTTATCTTTCTCCTTCACTTTGTTTTCTGCTCTTGCCTTATGAAAACAGAACGACACAAAATGAAACGAAACGAAACGAAATGAAACGAAACGAAGGGGAAAGAGGAAACCAGCGCGCGTTCCAATGGGCGGCCGCGTGTATCGTCCACGATAAGCAGAAAATCATTGCACGGATTGGATGCACGATCGAAGAAATATGCGATCTCCGATAGCGCGTCGCACTCGAAATTACCACTTTGAATCTGATGTTAGCGTAGCACACGTATCGTAAGCTGTCGACATTTATACTATGAACTATGAGTAAATTGTAGCGATCATTGTGAACATAGTTAATAGTATAGATTAGTTAACCGCACTAATTGTACCGAAGAGTGGACTACATTTTATTCCGAAAATAATTATCGAAATTTGCCGCAGTAACGCGTATGTTCTACCTGCGCCATTCGAACTTAAGTTTAAACGTATGGACGAGTGATCAAGGAGCAAACATTGAAGGAAGTGCGAGATACGAGACAGCCTGTGGAAAGGGAGGGACAGGTAGAGTGGAACGTTTTAATGCGAGAGGTTCGCTCGGCAATTGTTTCGTTCGCCGTATTTCGAGTATCGCGAAACCGTTGGCCGAGGATCGAACGTGCCCTCGAAATTGAACTGAGAACGAGGAATAACTGGTAGCATTAGATAAGCTCTACGGGCGAGCGGGCGTGCATGAACGCGGGTGTAAATATTATATATTCGATCGGGCACGTGCTTCTCCAAAATGCGTCGCGGAACGAACCGGATCCGTCGAACCGTCGACGACTCGCGGATCAAATAATACGTCTCACCTTTCATCCGTTCTAGCCAGTCGCATGCTATGTACTTACCTCATCTACTTACTGATGCCGCGGGTTACCTGTTAATTAATTGGGTTATCGATCCGATCTAGTTCCCAGAAGCTACCGCCCGGCCTCGACTCCTGGACACACGTGACCGTGCGTACATACGCCACGCGTGTGCTGCCGTACACGTGATACGTTATGACGCATGATTTAAAGGCGTGCTCACAATTCGCGTCTGTTTAACTCGCTTTTAATTGACGGAGCCGCCGCGGCCAATCCTATTTCACACGTTTTTCCAGCACCGGAACGATGGAAGAGTCATTATACTCACATTCGTCATTGGCATCTTTCTCTCGCGCGGATTCTGTCTGGGAGATCGTTGACTCATCAGATTCGGCAATACGTGCAAGTTAAAAGCGCTTAGCACGACCTCCGATTTATCGACTTTTCCACCCTCCGAGCCTCGCCACTTCTCTTTCTCTCACTTTCGAAAATTCTTCCCCCCGACCTAGAAACACCGTTCTTCACGAATGCTCGATAATCGCTCAGATTCGTACCGGCGCAGCTTCGTCGCTCTGCCCGCCGATAAAATCATCGAATTCTCTCTCCGGTTCACGCGGGACCTTGTCCACGATACTGCTATCCATTCTAATTATCATCCCAACGATCCCAGCCACGTCGTAATTGTGCTTCTGATTGAACAACGGTTGGACACGCGCCTCCGATCGTTGCCTCGACGGGAAAGAAAACGGAAACAGCGTTCGAGAACGATCAATTGGACGAGAATCGACGGCCGGTATCGCCACGCATTTTGGAGTATCGTTATCGTCAACGTAAGAACTCGCGAACTTTGGATGCTTGCGTTACACGAAGAATAATACACCACGAGACACTCAAGCGTTTATAAAATACATAGGGACAGCGCGAAAGGAGATAAAAAAATAAATAAATGAATAAATATGTAATTTAGGAGCGAATGCCCGAACGAGAGGGAACACGGTGTGGAAGGGATGAATGTACTAAGGGTGCAAGCGGATGGAAGCGCGTCTGGAAATGTAAGAAAAGAGATTGCAAGCGTGGCGCGCGTGGTGTGTGAGTGCAGGTGTGTTTATGGTGGTATGAAGAACGGTGAGAAAGATAGTTTGCAAACGAGAAACATTAGAGTTCCGTCTTTGAGTGTTGGGGAATGTTTATTTGTAATTGTTTAAATCTAACGAGAAATGTACTGTAAAACTATAAGTACTATAGGCACTAAAAATATATCATTTGTTGACATGAAAAAATAAAAAAACGATCCCAGTGAAGTAAATTTTCCCTGATACGACGCGAGGACGTCGTGCGCGGATTGCAAATTATGTTGCGACGTTACAAGCTGCGAGCGACGTGCGAATAAGTCATTACGCAATGAGGATCATTGGGTAAGAAGCACGGTTCTATCTACCTTTCCAGACGGAGCGATGCGATTCAATCGATGAGGAAATACGTCAATTAGATGCCTCGAACCCTTTCGACTCTTATTCTTCCTACAAAGCTGACCAAGACGCGGTTCATTTAAACAAAGCGTTTGATTACATGTTCGAAATGAGTAAAAAACTTGCCGTTACTCCAAATCATTCACGGCGGTATTGTTCTTCTTCTTTTTTTAACCACGAAATCCCCAATTAATCGTATTACGTTTCAAACTCTATCCTCTTGTACCGTAAGGTTTCCCCTGATTTTCTATCTCATCTTTAACCAGGTCGAAAGTCGACGAAACGTTTAAGGAGGGTAAGTAGGAAGTTGCCCCATGGACAACTATTTCCGGATAATATCCAGGCGGTTACAAATGACCAGTCGAATAAATTTGCATGAAAAAATCTATTTACGATGCACGTATATTATGTACAATGTGATCATACAGTCGGGATAATTCCATAAAGTGGTCGACGTAAAAGGGTAAAGTGTGGTTTACGCGTTACAATTATCGGTCATCGAAGCGGGGAAAGCGGAAACAAATAAATAGGTATGCTTTAAAGAACAAGAATCGAAATTTTCTTCCTTCCGGTTACCGTCCTATTAATGCCATTCGAGATTCCGATGCAATCGTCGTTATTGATGTTGATGTTGAATCGTTTTAGTAAGAGGTTCCATTTTCGGCTGATTCTCCGAAGTTGGAGGGGACTGTCTCGTTTTTTTCTTCTTTTCATCCTCGTTCTCCTTCCCCGGCGGGGGAGGTAACGCGTTCAGTAAACCTTATAGAAAAATTGCCTCGTATTATTGTTCAACGAATATCTGTAGAACGAAAAATAAGAAGACAGAGAGAGAGATAGAACGGGAAAGAAGGAAATGTGCCCCTTGGACGAAACAGAACGGCGGAGACCGTGAAAATGAGGCGAAACTACTCACCGACTGTTTCCCCTTTAATCGAGACAGCTGAAGCGTTCAAAAGGAAGGACGATTCTTTCAGCGAACATCGATTATTTCAAAACGATTCCCGCCATTCAAACAATTCCATGCCCTTACGATTAACGGATAGGAAATCAGCTCACCGTTTCCACGATACTTGTTCAACTGCTGATAGACCTGCTTCATTCTCTCGATGTTGATCCTAGAGCTCTTGCTATGATTCACCATCGGTAGCGAGTAGTCTTTGCCAATGATACATTTGGATGCACGTTGCAAGCTAATCGGCGCGTTCCAGGGCTCGTGAATGTATCCAGTTGGGAAATTCTTCAATACCGGCATGTACCGCCTGACGTCGGACCCGGATACGAATGGAAAAGAGAAACATGGTGCGAGATTATCTACCCCTATCGCGTGTACAACAGAGAACGAATTCTGATTCGCCGGCAAATAAATGGATTACCTAATGTAATCACCGTTGGGGTCGGCCTTTCTTCCAAATCTCACTGGGCAGTAGCAGTGAAAAAATTGTTGGAAAAAGGAACTGCACGATAGCCACATCCACATCCCGGCGTTTATCGACCAGTCGGCGTCCAGCAGCAGCTCGTCGAACACCTTGAAGCAAAAATTCAAAGACTCTGCCGTTCAGCGACATTCGAAAACGTAATTCAACCATTAGATCCACCCCAATGTTTCTAAAGTACGCCACGGCTTCTACCTTCATTCCTTCTTCCCAGGAGATCCAGAGATCACCCCTGGTCAAGAAACAAGCGACAGCGTGCCTAGCCAAATGATGTATCCAACCTTCTTCCCTCAGTTGAGTCATGATCGCGTCGATCCAAGGGAATCCTGTTTGACCCTGTTCGATAAACAAGCCGTTCGCATATTTCACTTACAGACACGAGGAAAGTGTTGTGAATCCACTCACGTTCGCCCACTTAGCAAGAGCTTCGACGTTCTTGTCCCAAGGGATTTGCACGCAAATTGGATTGCCCTGCATCCGATCAAAATTCGGATTCTTCGTCGCGGCGCAGTAAAAGAACTCGCGCCACAAAAGTTGCCCGTGCAGCGATAGAGGCGGCACGGCTTTCTTAATCTGAAAAGTCACGACCAGTAAACGAATTTCGTTTCCCAGAGACGTGGGGATTATTCGCAATGCAGCACCGCGACCGAGTTTCGGCCGCTTAACGATGCCGTACCTTCTTGTAGAGGTCGGTTAGCTGGTAATAAAATAGCCGAGTGCTCAAGCATCCGAATCTCAAGTAGGGCGAGAGACCTGTCTGACTCGGTAGCAACGATTGCGGAGTCATTTTCGGCCTGCCGAAACTGGCTACCCAAGCCTTCCTTTCCAGGTGCCTCTCCAATCGTGCCAAAGCTTCGCTCTCTCCTCCGACCCAGACAGGCGGAAGCAGACCCTCCGTGTCGAAGCCTGCACCGTGAATTAGACGAACGTCTTACATATTTTCCAACATTTTATTTCGGAGATAACGAGAAAGGACGCGGCTGCTACACGAGCCGACAAGTTCGTCCTTATAATTACCCAGCTCGTCGAGGGTCGGGACACCGTAATGATCGTCGTGGTCCTCTTTCAATGGGGTGAACGCCGAATCCACGCAGGCAGAAGTAACAGTCGGCACAGGCAGCTCCGGAGAATCCATGCTGGCAACGACGTTTTGAAACTGATGATAAGTTAACGGCGGCTTGCCTCCGTTCCTCTCGATGATCCTGAAATAACGAGATGTACATGGAACCTTCGACCTGGATCAATCGATCGTAACGAATCTAGCCAGCCCGTGCTGTGCGCAGTTCTCGAAGAATCGAAAGACAATATTCAAAGGCGACCAATGGATAGCTGTTCACGCCTGCGACAGAAAGGTAGCGTCGACGGGAGAACGAAGTGGAAGATGAATGACACGTTGATCAAGGAAAAGGCCTTGGACTCACTCGTCCAACTTGTAGAGAGTGTGCGAGACCCTTTGGACCACCGAGATACCAAGCTCCTTACACAGTGCCGAGATGTTATGATCCCGGACGCGTCCAAATGGTTCTGGATCTTCCTCGAAGGTCAGGTCCGTGGTGCCCCATTCCTTGAACAATTTTGGCAGGGCATCCGCCGGCTGTCCCCGTATCACGAACAATCTGGAGTTCAATTTTCTCAAGGAACAGTCAAGGTCCTCCAAGCACTGCAGCAGAAACCTGTCGAGAAGTCGAACGGTGATAGCTTTGGAGCAATTTCCAAAACGCACGCCACGTCCCCCGTTTGATCGATCGCCCTTTCACACTCACCTCCATTTATTGATACCAACGTTGGTGCTTCCAGCGAACCACGGGTCTAAAACGAACACGCAACGAAAAGTGGAGGCCCCGGCCAGACCCTCCCTCAACGATGGATTATCGTGAAGTCTTAGACCCTTACGAAACCAATGAACCATGTGCTTTCCACGGTCGCCACGTACCGCGGCCTCCGGATTTATTTCGCTATCTCCACTGCCCGTCATCTTCTCCTATTTTTTCTTCCCGCCTTCAACCCCTCCTGTCCTCCGCTCTCTTGGCCCTCGGCTTCTCTTTTTCGGGACAATGCCTTCAATCGGTCGACAATTGATCGCGCATCGTTCAAATAATCAGCCCACTTTCTACTCGTCCTCTATTCTCATTCTACGCTCCGTTCGCTTTATCCTCCTACCTCTGTGTACGCACAGTACAAGCTCACCTGCATGTACACACGCCGGTACACACAACCACGGAGACTCCCCCTTTGTTCGGTGGCTTCTTTTACCTTGCTATTTATTTCTCTATCCCTCCCCCGCGGGAGAGACAATTCAAAGGATGCACCTCTCGGTTTGGATCCCGGGTTAATTCACGACTTTGGCTGAACGATATCTTCAACCTCCGAGTACCATCATCTTGACGAATCGATTTTGCTAAGCGGTTAGCTGGTTTTTAGGTCATCAAGGTCGCAGGCGGGCTCGATCGATTTGCTATTCTCTGGATTGAAACTTCTCGCTGCTTATGGAAAAGAAAAAACCATTGTCCCTCGAGGCTCGCCTGTCGTCGATTCATATCGCGTCCGATTACGTATTCGTTTCGCAGAGGCCCCCCGATAATTTCGATACCGCTTCTTCACTCTCCGCTCCCGAAGTACGGCCGAGCTCCCATTCAGCTACAGCACAGAAGTTCTCCCGACGTGCCGTAATTGAATATCGCCGAAGTAGTGCATGCTATCTGGAACGAAAGGTGTATTCGTTGTATTACTTTTTTAATGGACAAATCTGACGAAAATCGTTCTGCCCCGAACCGTCTCGTATATACGTAATCGCGAAAGAAGAAAAGACAGAAATTTCGGTGAGCGAACGTGGCGTGCGTCGCGCAAGCCTAACCAATGCTGAAGGCTGACACATCGCAGACACTTCTACTGTGCACGTTACGTTGCCCGCTAACGCACTGGCTGACGTATAATATACATATGATATAAACTGTAGTACGAAGCTAGTACGAAGCATTGCAAACGCCGCTACGCGCTGCTTCTGTTGCACACGTGCGTTTTAATAAGCGCCGGCAGAAAGGGGTGTCGATAATAATAACGATTCGCCTTATCGTGCACGCGTCATCACCGTCGCACGGCTGATATTCGCGAAGGTATTCGCAAACGTAAGCCGTGTTAATTTTCGTTCAATCGCTCCAGTGGTCTATGTATTTCCTTTCCACGCTTCCGATAAATCGTCAGCTGGACAACACGCATCGCTGTATCTAATTACCACGCTGCGAAGGAAGCAGGCACAAAGCGTTCGAGCAAGGGCAAACAATCCATCGGCGTCGCGATGATGAAATACGACACCGAGCAGAATTTTTATTTCTGTGCAACTTGTTAATTCTGGGCTGATTCATGTAACTACTGTTCACTTCCTACCGTGCTCGAATATAGACTCGCGTTATGCAATTGGGTGATTATAATACCTGATTCGCGGAACGCGTACTTTCGTTAGCCGTTTATCTTCCTCGACACCCTTGGTACATATACGTATGTAAAATCTTTCGTTTGGTTCTTCGCGAAAAATAATTAATACTTTATACAACGTTACTATACATATATGTATTTCACGTCCGCGAATTATAGAGATATTAATTTTGTATTGCGAAGCAAAGCGGTTTGGGATCTCTTGATCGATCATTAATCTTTTCGTTCCTTGAATATCCTGCGCCCCCTACGTTTAAATTGACACGCGCCTTTGGAGTGATAGCAAACGCGTATACATATAGCGAATGGAGCGAATTGTAACAGAGTAATTGTGACAAACGAGCATTAGGTCTGGAAGCTAACTTCTACTCGAAATAATTATTCGCAAAGAACGTTGTTTGTCGGCGAAGTTATTTTTACAACGAATACCTTCGGTATCACGTTGCAACGATTTAGGAAGCAACGTGCGACGGTCGACGTACCGTGTTGTTGCATTATCTTGCCCGATTAATTGCGACAATGAGTAGCAGTAAATGCTTAGCATTATGTGTTAGCACGACACTCTGACCCACGGACATAACCGTTCTTCACTCCCTAGATCATGACGCAATGATTACAAGTACGCACGTAAGTAAGTAAGTACTATACGTATATCTGGATCGACGTGCTGTCGATAAAACAGAGTGCGCAACAATCTGCAGCGCAGTGATATCGAACATACCGAACATCTTTCAAACTTTCAACTTACTATCAGTGCTATTAACAATATTTGCGTTTTCACTTAATTGTCTGATTAAGAGAAAATTGTTCACTTAAATTGTAATAGGAATATACATAGTATGTACGCGTATTCGAAAAATAGTAAAAAGGAATGGGACAATACTCGATACTCGAACGAAAAAATGCGACGCAAATTGCGCGTCTCACATATGTGACACTGTCTATGTATTGATAAAATCAAGCAGCGAATAAAGTACCGGATAAAAGACGAAGCATGAGTAGCTAGTGAATAACTTTACTCGAATGTTACACTCATAAAAGAATCTATTGCCGCCTATCTATCTTCCCCGAGGAACAATTTTCAAATAGAATCGCGGGTCATGTATCGAAAATAATCGAACGCGAGATGATTGCTGCGACTAATCAAATAATCGAAGTTATCGGTACCATCAAACTGCGCACGAATGTCAAAGAGACATGAACCTTGACGTCGTGTGTTTTCTGGCAAGCGTACTTGCGATTGTGCACGAACATGAGTATTCTCTATTTTTAATCAGATTCTTTTGTTTAATCATCGACTCACTGGATATTCTTTATCGTAGCACGAGAAAATTACGAGCGCATACTTTTGTCATTTCGCAGATACGAGTTCAGATTGCGGACCAAACGATCGGACCACCGCACCACCGAAGTCCAAAATCACGTATTAATAAGACTTGCCAAACACAGACGAGGGCAATTTTTCCAATTTTTTTGAAAAAGAAAAAAAAGATTGAAATTCCTTATGAGCAGACACGCAACGCGCACAGGGAACACTTCTTCGCATATGCCGACGTATAAGTTAACTAGCAAGCATTGAGAAGGAGAGAAGGTAGAGCTGGACAAGAGGAAGGAGGACACTGAGCCACGCCGAGTGCAACGTGACCGCGGCCCCGCGTACCTTCCAATTGGCCAACTCGATCACGTGGTCCCGCGGTCACGTTGCACCCGTCGTGGTCCTATAGCACAGTTCTCCAATATATTATTGCTTATCGCTTCCTCTTTTCTTTCGTCTTGCTCATTCTAAGCTTCTTTCGCCCTCCCTTTCTTTTCCCTCCGATAGGTACGACCCATTATGTCGATTCGTGCAAACAGGTTTATCATTTTTCTTTACTTCTATACATACCTTCTTTCCTCAAAACTACAAACATTCAATGTCCACATAGTTTTGGTATTATAAAACTGATTGATCGATACTCTGTATTCTGTGCCATCTACGCTTCAAGAAAATATCGTAACTGTACGATTCTTCCGTGTCTAAACAATTTCGGTAACTTTAGATTATTTAATGAGCAAATCAGTGTCGCGATTGAACTTTTCAGATTATCACCTGCGCCTTGACATATTTGTCAATGAATTGAAAGTAAGAGCGAAAGAAAGTACTCCACGGATATTCGTTTGGTATTTGCCGTCATTTGCGCCTCGAGCGTGCAACGAGGCGCATACCCCACGGTGCCGCAGTTGTGTATTCAAATTCTACCATAGGCCTCTCAAATATCAAGCCTGCACGTTTTATCGTGACTTTTTGATGAGAAAGTTAATGTTTTTTTCTCTCGATAGCATATAGGAAAGGGTTGCAGATTGCTGCTCACGCAAGATCGTTACATAAGTGCCCGGTGCGCCAGGATACTTACCTCTTCGATATACCCTTGACCGAATTGTCGCGCCTCTGTACGCGTTTCCATTTTTTCCAACACTGCACTACACATCGGTGGTGTAACACAATGCAGCTGACTAAGCGTTGACACATCGATCACAAGCCGGATTTTACGATCGAGCACTAATGCATTAATCGAGTGTATACACTTCAATTTTAATTGCCACGTATAGTTGGCATATTTCTACAGCATGAACAGCATCCGAATGAAGCTTGAATAAAGGATTCTTCTTCAACGATATAAAGTATTAACGCATGCGGGGAAGGGTACGCATTAAGACGAACACTCTTTTAGAATAGTTACAATTTGTTTATTCGTGCTCTCGTACATGAAACGTATCAGGAAATACAGTGGTACAACGAAACGCATACTCAAATAAGTGCTTCCTGGTACATTTGATACGCTTTCTTGCAAGTGCAACGCGTATAAAATATGATTCGTTCAAAAATTCATATTGCTCGTATTTTTAAATTTTTCTTCTATAATATCATGCTCTGCCTCGATCCTACAATATTGTACGACGATATTGCGTAGGCGGTCGATACGTAAATATCTTTTTTATAGATTCATAAATCTTAGAATTTATTTACTTTCTGTACATTTTCTATATCGTAGCTCGATGTTTGTGTATGTGTGTGTTGAGAGTACAATTACGCAGGGTTGTATTGAGTCTTTTCCCGAAACATTTGAAACGTCAAAAACATATGTTCCTTTTGAACGTACATACTAACTAGCGCATGCGATATTTCATAATAACTATCGTCCGTGTAAAAAAAAAAGAAAGAAAGACGTAAAAGATTATCTCTATTGTTGAAATGAGAAATAGGTTTTAACGCGTTATAAAATCTAACGAATACTTTGCTATTGTCGCATATACAAGTATAAACTATCGGCGAAGCACTTCGGTAACACGCCCGGAGACTATTTTCAACAAGGCGAAAAAGACACGAAATCTTACATTATCTTTTTGACTCTGGCCGTTCGTTAGATATCTTCTTCTCCGTCAATACTATTAATTCGTTTAAAACTATAAACGCCCTTACATCTATATACTTAAATAGCAATTAGTAGACCACATGTTCAAAATTATACGAACAAAAAGTAAGTTATGGTTGTGGCGTTGTGTCTTCGGTATCAGAAACGAGACTCTGCAATGGCAACATTTCGACAAGATTAACAATTAGTTGATAAAAGGCAACAATAAAATGGGGGGCGGGGGATCAATGGGAGAACCAATAAGAGAAAAATGCAAGAGAAACATAATTATTTCCATGTTTCCTTCACGTTGTGCAATTGCACAGTGATACAATACACAAGCAATGAAAATATAAACAATAAACAGCCAATTATACAATTACTGGATAGAATAAAAGTAAACGTGAAATTTCGCACACCATGCAATGACATGGGTTTTTTTTTAATCTGAATACCAGACACTAATAGACAATTATACTCCACGAGATTTCTGTAAAAAGTTTCGTAAATTCCACAAGAATGTTTTACATTTGCTGATTTACGCACTGTGTAAAAAAATATATCTATAAGGCTCAATCAGAGATCGAAATTATTACGAGCCCTTAAGATTAGATTTGACACTTTGCCACCTATAATCTCAAATTCATTTCGATTATAAGATAGCTAATAATAAAAGCCGCTGTAAATAATGTATTACGAGTAGAAAATGTTCTATAAAATGTACTTAAATATTGTTTAGCCTATACTGCAGCTGCGCAAGGCAGCATCTATTCCTGTTCTTATTGAAAAGAAAAACGGGGAAATACATGAAACCATACTAACATCCAACGACTACCTTACTTTTTGTAAGATTTAATTAACCGCAATTTACATATCTCGTTAGGAAACGGGATAATAGTGCTACTATAATTTGTATATTGTTTCTAGGCATAGTAACTCTTTTTAAAGCTATAATTTTAATCTCAGGAATCCCATTTTTCATGTATCAGTCGGGTTCACTTTCTATCAAGTATTATATTATACAATTCAAAGGAGCTTGGGAACAAAAATGCTTCAGAAAGGGCATATTATTTGGAATAATTGATTTCCAAAAAGGCTCATCATCGTGCGATTGCGTATATAGCATAGTACGTCGATTGTAAATATCGAATACAAATAAAAAATATAACGAAACACGATTATACACGTCCATTAAACGCTTTTCTAAAAGCATTGAAACCTCTCGTTGTTCTTTACGGCCGCATTAATATATCCAGGTACGCATGTCAAGCCGCGAAGATAATTCGATTAAGATAGAATATTATACAACGTGAAATTCAAATCTTTCTTTTATAAGTTATAGGAACATCCGTATTAGAAGGTTCGCAGTTTGCAGACATAACAACCAGTGGAGGTAAATTATCTTATTTTACACGTTTTGGAGGTCTACCACGTTTCTTAGCCTCAGTATTTATAGTATGATTGGCGATCGATGTTTTCGCAGTATGTAAATTCACTGCCCTTTGCACATTTCCCCCGATATTGATTTTAAACAAATCTAATTCAATTAATTCGCTTTCGATCGCCCTCTTGGATCGCCTAGTTCGGCCAGCTATTCGTTCCATCTCGTTAAATTTCGCTTGCAATCTCTGGGCCAGCTCGAAATCTTCCTTCTCTTGTACAACTAGTCTCTCCATTCGTTCCTGCTCTTTGATAATCTCATTGTCTGTGAGAACATTCTTATCCATAAACGTATCTGTTTCGCCAGTATTATTATTCTCCGACATACACTCTTGCACCTTGCTACAAGATTCAGTCGAACTGTAATTACTACTTTCGTTATTCTCAGCCGTTGTATTTAGCTTTTGATTTTTAGAACTGCTCGCGTATCCTGTCTTTCGAGTTGTTTTTCGTAAGCCAAGATTGCTCCCATGGCAATTCAATCGTCTAGACGTGTCGGATTTCTCAGAACTTTCTATGCTTGGCTGTTTTTCGGAACGTACTCTTCGCTGTTTCGCTTTTGGTAATGCTGCTCTATCAATCCTTGTTCTACTCATCTTTTGCACCGAGACAGAATCATCCGCTATCTCATATTCACGATCTTCTTTCTGGCACAATCTTCTTGTGTTTCTCCTCTTTACCACTATCTCTAAATTCGAGTTGGCAGGTGTTGCTCTATGTGAATTTCTCTTATCCATTCCATTGATCTTTCGTTTCTTTATCCTCTCCGCAATATTTTCCATTGTTACATCGTTTTCTTCTTGGACTTCGACTTCTTCATTGCAAGGTGAATTTAATTTTGTAAGCGCGGGTGAACAAGTCGGATTTATCGTTTCCATGTCATTAGTGTTTCTTACAGTTTTAATGTCTTTTTTACTCCATAAATTTCTTTGACGTTTCGATTTGCATACCATACCATTCCTAACGTAAGATTTCCAAGACTTTTCTGCCCTTCCAATATCTCTATGCTCCATTTTACTAACTTCGGAGCCATTAACTATTTTATTCACATTTTCATTTGAATCGAACGATACTTCCGAAACGAAATCAATATTCAGAATACCATCGTGGGTTTGAAATTTTCCTACTCTGGTGTGAGTAATTTGTGGTTGATTACAAGAGGTTGATGGTTTCTGTTCAAACTCTTCCTTGTGCATATCTTTTTCTTTACGGCTATGTTTGGTTTTTCCTACAATATTCGAGAATATGGTTACACATTATCTTAGAGAAATTTGTACTTTTAAAAATTCGAAATATTTAACTTTGCTTCAAAAAAACTATGGAATTTACGTACCTCGAAACGCACTCCAGGAACATCCAATGATTCTTTTCAAATGAGCTTGAGATGGAGGTTTAGGTACAACGTTCGATATCCTCTTTAGGATAGGAACAACCCTAATTATTTTTGGATCTAATGGTCTTCCATCTGCAATTCAATATTGTTTAAATTGTACGAAATATATCGTGACTGTATACATAGATGCACACTATTGCATAGATAAACTAAAAAACTTCTATATCGTACAACCTGTAGACATTTTCAGTGGTGTTCTTGGCATAGCTCTTATAGGCTTGAAGTGATGAATTTCTTGATTAATACTATCGTGACTTCCTGCACTTTCAGCGCTCCCCATTCTTTCATCGTCGTCTCCCGAAGAAATGCACACCTCCACTCCCAAACTCTTCTTTTTACTGTTCACAACATCGTTTGGTACTTGCAATTCTTCTTTGCTTTGGGTACCATATATTTTTGTAGTCGACATTCTTGGTTCCAATGAACAGTTTGAAATACAAGATTCTATTATCTTTGTTGTCATTTGATGCTTCAGGGTCCTCGGAACAACATTGTAAAAAGGCATCGACTTCTGACAACAAAATTTATTTGTAGACTCGCTACAAGCATTAGACATGTCTACAATATTCTTTACATTAGAGACATATCTTTCCGCGCAGATTTTAGATATTAGACCCATATTTGCCCTCCTTAATCCAGAACTATCTTGAGGTTCCAAAAATGATGGCTTTTCATATTTAGAGCTATGCGGCTCAACTTTGCATTGATTCACGTCGGTCATAGTAGCGACATTAGATTTTGATGTATGAAACGAACCGTCAGATATGCTCACAGAGTTGCTATAGCTGCAGATTTTCTTCTGCTTCTCTACAAGCTGTCTCTTCACTAAGGATTTAGCAAGTAATTCATCTTGGGACAATTGAGCCAAACGCTCTTGTTGTTCTTCCGCTTGAATCTTTTGTATTAGAACCTCGCTGGCGATTTGTTCAGCTTTTCGTTGACATTGCATTTCTTCCTTGGCCATTTGAAGTTGTACTTCATATTCTTGTCGTATTTCTCCAGCTGTGCTAAGTATTTTATTGGTGCCAATGAAGTCTGCATTAAAAGAAAGTGATATATACATATGTATTATATTGGTATTGCAATGCATTAGTATATAACTTTAAGCACCATTTAGCATACACATCTTCATCAAATAGCAATAAACAAAAGTACTAATAAGAATAAAACATTTGGACACGTTATTCAGAAAACGCAGAAATATTCGC